>OX451735.1:1460374666-1460974666 GCA_948472305.1 Vicia faba
TGGAAATTTTGGCGATGTGGACCCGCGTCTTTTGTAATAGCTTAGAATTTTACCTTTCTCGTACTTTTAACTGTTAAATAAATGCATGCAAGAATGAATGACAAAAAAATAAAAACAAACGCATAGATCACCCATAACCTGACAAGACAAAAATAAATGAATCTGACACACAAATCACACACCACCCCTAGGGTACGCCTCACTGTTGCCTTGCCTCGAAAGGTGATCGTCGAGTAGAGGATGTCTTAGTAAGTCCTCATGATCCGGGAACCTGGCATGAGGGTAGCTTCTAAGGTGTATTCCCATTGCTCTGGTGATCACCATGTCCCGAACCTCGAATTGACCCGAACAACTCCAATAGTGGTGCTACCTACCTCTCAATGGTGGGATGGCACTACTTTAAAGGACATCTACACAGACGAATTCCTTAGGGTAGGTAGATGACTCTAGATACTTGCTCTAATTTCAAAACAAATCAAAAATACTTTTCACAACAACACATTTTCAAAAGCTTTCGAAAGCAAATTTTCAAACACTCTTGAGGACTGATACAAGAGTCGAACTGAAATTTTCAAAGAAACTTTTTAAAACCCACAGTTGAAAAGCAAACAAACCATTTTTGAAAACACAAATGAGAAAGTATCTAAGAGCCCATGGATAACCATGGATAGAAAGGGTGCTAACACCTTCCCTTTCTATAATCTACCTCCTGAACCAAGAGCAATCTCTTTAAGGAATTTTTCTGTGCTTTTGTCCTTTCCATTTGGAGAAAATAAAAGATGGTGGCGACTCTTGCTTCCGCGACATTTCGCGAACCAGCGTTAAACAGTCAGTTCCAGATCCACCGATCACAGAACTGGCGACTCTGTTGGGGAATTTTATAAAGTGAGGTATACCTTAGGGATAGTTCATAACTGTGTTTTCAATTGTATTGACTTGTCTGCTTTAAATTTGTGGGTTGCATGGGAGTTACATAGATCCTAACCCGGATCTGGGGATACCCTGTTTAGGTAGCGTAAGCTGTGAGGGACCTGTCCGGCGTATACCGACATGGGTGAAGCAGTGGCTACGTTGGTGTGGCGCCTTGGTCTGTACCGATATCCCTCGTGTTGAAACGGGGAGAATATGGGTCTTCCAAGGAGTCATTAAGCACCAACAGACCTTAGAACCTTACATGACCCAACTTGGCCATTAGAACAGTAGCAGTACGCTACGCCCATTGAGGCTAAACTCTCGTGATGGTTCTGGCCGCAAGAAAAGATTGCGATGCTGGAGTTATGACCGATTGAGGGTAGTCAATGATATTGGGATCCTCTAAGAACCCGGTTACTTTTGATAGGACAGGTATGAACCAACAAACTGAAAGAGGGTAATACCTAGACCCCATGCTGGCCTAAACTCTAAGGGCTTCTCTTGTGTGACTTGTGTGCCTTCGTACTTGATTAATTGCATGCTTGTTATCTGACACATAAGCTATTTGCAGGTCTTGTTTATAGTCCTTAATTGGGACTCATAACATGGTTTACTAAGTTCCTTACAGGTTTTGGTTTGCAGTCCTTAATAGGGACTCATAACAGAGTATACTAAGTTTCTTGCAGGTTTTGTTGTTTAGTCCTTAATTAGGGCTCATGACAGGTTTTACTTGAGTTTCTTGCAGGTTTTGGTTTATAGTCCTTAATAGGGACTTGTAACAGAGTTACCCACATCATTCCATGCATAGCATAACATCATACCATTGCATACATCCTAACCCATTTCAAGGATCTCAAGGGCTTGTGATGCAGGTCTTGATGAATCAATTATCCCAGCAAGGGGCAAAGAGGATTTATTTTCCTCTAGACAAAGCTGTCAGGGGCTATGACCCACTTGATATGGTGAGCTCTGACTCTTGAAGAAGGTTCCCCTAACCAAGGTTGTTTGGAAACCAAAACCAGACATGATGACTAAAGTCAGGGGCCATGACCCACTGGATATGGTGAGCCTTTGACCCTTGAAGAAGGACTCTCTACAACAGGAAGTTCCTTCAATCAAGCTACCGGGTTCAAATTCTAACAATTTTCTTGTTTACCCCACGAGATCCTTGAAAACATTGCATGCATATCATACATATCATTGCATAACAGGTACTCTTTCTCTACAGGTTTCTCACCTTCTCCGCTGTTTATTTCAGCAATGGCTTGCCAACAAGATAACCAGGACCTTCTTGCTCAAGAGACTCGGCTCGGGGAAATCCTCCTGAATTTATCCAAGGGGCAGGAGAAGTTGAGGACACTTCTCATGGAGACTTTGGTCAGTAACAGTGCTAAGGACGAACGGCTGAAACATCTGCAAGCTGAAATGGATGCAATGAAAGCCCAAATGCTGGGGCAGGGGACTGCCATTCAAGGTTTAGCTCAAAGATAAGAAGAGCTCGGAGTTCTCATTAACCAACTGCTTCAGAATAACCGACTGGGGCAAACATCTAAGGTTGAAGGGCCAGTCATCATTCAACCACCTTTGAGACAAGGAGGTAAAGGGAGATCTCCTCAAATGGCTCCAGTATCACAAATTCAGCATCAATCTCACCAGCTTCAGCCAGACAAGCCCAGGAGGCAATTCACCCAGCTCAACATGTCACTGTTTCAAGCTCTACAACGCCTGTTGAGATTGAATCTGATCACATTAAGGGCTCATCCCCGGAACCCCAACACAGCATCTCCTATCTATGATCCCAACAAAAGGTGTGCCTACCACTCTGCCAGTCCAGGACATGATACAAATGGTGTTGGGCTCTGAAGAACAAAATCCAAGACCTAATTGATGAAGGAGCATTGGAGTTCACACAAGATGGTCAGGCTGAGTTTTTCTACCATCCCTCCAAGACTCACCATTTGAAGTAACAAGCCCTGAGATGAAAAGACTTTTGTTCATTAGGATTTTCAAGTTGCAATTTTCTTTTGTTCAAACATTTACTCATGTCAAACTTGGTTATTTCATTTAATGCATCGCATATGTCTGTTTTGAAGCAATATATTCGTATTCACTATATGCAAATTATTTTCATATTTTTTCTGATGATCAACTCTCGGTTAATAATTCTAAGCCTCTTGAGGGAGGATGACGAAAACGATACCGATATCCTTACAGTATGCTTTTGAACAGACCCCGCTGATGAGGTACAGGCATTGTTTCAATCTCTAAACACTGGAGTTATAAGGAAGATAATCCCTCGTCAACCCCTCCGAGCCAAAGAAGTAGGAGTTTTTCTTTTCGAAAATTAAAACCCTTTATCATAACCTGGGGCAGGGTAGTTCTCTCAGTTGATCCAAGTGCATAACAAATGGCACCAAAGAGGTCCTTACAAAACAAAAGAAAAATAGTGATGGTTTCAAATAATCAATAAAGAAAGGCAGTCATTATCTCAAAAAATGAAAAACCCATTAAGTCAAAACCTATGAAGGAGACTTACAAAACTGGGGCATCCCGCTGACTGTAATCACAAAAGAAACAGTTCAGGCAAAAAAAATAGGGATAATAAAATCAAAGAAAGAGGGCACACAAACCCTTAACAAAAAAAAGAAATGACTGCCCATTCAGAATAAATCATCATTATCTGAACCATCATTGGTATATCAAAGCAAAGACTCAAACAAGGTCTAACGCACGATCAGCTGAGTTTAGGTTTGAAGAACATCACGAAGAGCGGGTGGGTACAAATAAATTTGAGCCTTTATCCTTTGTTTCTTGAACCGTGAACCAAGCCACGTTATAACCCTTAAAAGTCCTAGCTGAAGCATGGGTTAGTTCGAAAGCATACTGTGCCGAAAGGTATCCTGACTCCTTAAGGCTTACGGTAAATACGGAGTTGATATCACGTTTTACAAACATTCACTTGTTTTATGAAAAAGAATGCATTTTCAAAATCTTCAAGACATACATAAGCTTTGCATTTTAACATAACTTTGTTTGCATATGACTTTTTGTTTGAACAGCATAGAAATTCGCACGACGAATGCCTAATGAACAAGAGTACTTCCAATCAAGGGGCAGACATGACCGTGGTCCATTATCTGGGGCAATTCAATCAAGATTCGGAGAATCTCTCAAAGGCCAAATAGCTTGGGGCAAATCTCCGCCTGAGTCACTTGGGGCACTCCAGTGACGAATCTGGCACGATCAGACATCTTCTGGTAATATGGCAACACAAGCAGCCAGGGGCACCTCCCTGCATGCTAAGAGCGTGGGCATAGTCGAAAAAAAATACTACGCAAAATCAAAGACCCGCTAGGTTGACATACCTAGGCAAAAATTAGGGCTTCCCGGCGAACCAAAAGGGTTCGGGAAAAAATAAGGGATGAAATGGAAAAAATTTGTACACCCGGCAAGTCGAAAACCTGAAAAGGCGGCTTGGGCAAAAATGGGTATCCCGGTGGACTGAAAACCCGAAAGGGCGGTCCAGGCAAAAGTTAGGGATCAAAGCGTACGAATATGTCCCGTCATCTTGTCACCTGCCTACCAGAAGTAGGTTTGTCCATCAACAACTTTCAGCACCCTACAGGTGCCTTCTCCCATAGAAACAGGGGCAATAATGAGTCGTCCAAGCGATCTAATTGCTCTGTCTTCAAGGTATCAAGGGATGATCAACTAAAGAACACAACCAGTATACCTTAATTCCCCAGAGAGTGAGCCAGCAAGTCAGTGCACTCTCCTCAAGCAAAGATTTTATCAAACTTAAGAAAGTTGGGTATCCTCCAGCAGATCTCAACATTCTCCAGCAATGTGCGGACATTTTTAACAAGCATCCCCGGCAGTCTTGGCCTAAAGATTGTTCCCCGGCAGTATATCAAACATTCAACAGAGTCACTTCCCTAGCATCCCAAAACTTCCCCAGGAGAATCCAATCCAGCTTCCCCAAGAAAGTTGGAATCCAACTCCCCAAGCAATAAGCTTATCCCCAGTAGATTCTAGAAGCTTATCCTTGCAGAGCACGAACGCGCCACCCGGCTTTATTCAAAGAGTTATTTCCTTACCGGGATATAACTGGGTTATCCTCAGCCAAAAGCCACGGAAAGAGCGTCCTCGACGAAGTCTTCTTATCTCCAGCGAAGTCTATTAACACTTCCAATACAACAAGTGTATCCCCGACAAGTTATTATCGACAACTCAGCAAAGTACCTCTCTTCCCATAGAGTATTGCTTCCCAGCAAGATCGTCAGAGTATTTTTTTCTCCCAGCAGAATATCTATTCGCCAAGTTTATTCCCCAACGGAGTCATCTTCTCCTATCGGTATTCTTGCAATCATCATCCCCAACGGAAGCAAAATCTATTCTCCAACATCAGCCCAGGAGTGACTTCCCGGCACCCGTCAAGGATTTACTTTCCTAGACGAAAAATACATTCATAAACATCGCACTTCCATACCTCATTATAAGCATGCATAGACGCATCATATCTTACAAATCTCATTTATGTTGAGAACATCATTGCTTGGTCCATATCATGCATTGCATATGACTGACCTTTACCTTTCAGGAAAGATTCAGTTAAATTCTCAATCATATTTCAAGACTCTAAGACCTTATCTGGTTCAGTTAAATCGACTCCAAAGATTTCTCTGGTTATTATCCAGTCAAAGGCCTTCTCTGGTCCAGCTAAATCGACCCCAAACATATTTTTCTGATGAAGACTCAGTAGAAGTTACTCAAGGTTTTCTCAATGATTGCTATTGAGATTGTAATTGCCTATGGTTCTCTCCCCGATCCTGCGGAGATGATAATTCCATCCAAGGTTTTCTCAATGATTGCTTTTGAGTTGTAATCACCTATTGGTTCTCTCCCCGATCCTGCGGAGATGATAATTCCATCCAAGGTTTTCTTAATAATTGCTATTGAGATTGTAATTGCCTATGGTTCTCTCCCCGATACTGCGGAGACGATAATTCCATCCCAGGTTTTCTCAATGATTTCTATTGAGATTGTAATTGCCTATGGTTCTCTCCCCGATCCTGCGGAGATGATAATTCCATCCAAGGTTTTCTCAATGATTGCTTTTGAGTTGTAATCACCTATTGGTTCTCTCCCCGATCCTGCGGAGATGATAATTCCATCCAAGGTTTTCTCAATAATTGCTATTGAGATTGTAATCACCTATTGGTTCTCTCCCCGATCCTGCGGAGATGATAATTCTATCCAAGGTTTTCTCAATAATTGCTATTGAGATTGTAATTGCCTATGGTTCTCTCCCCGATACTGCGGAGACGATAATTCCATCCCAGGTTTTCTCAATGATTGCTATTGAGATTGTAATTGCCTATGGTTCTCTCCCCGATACTGCGGAGACGATAATTCCATCCCAGGTTTTCTCAATAATTGCTATTGAGATTGTAATCGCCTATGGTTCTCTCCCCAATGCTACGGAGATGATAATTCCATCCAAGGTTTTCTCAATAATTGCTATTAAGTTGTAATCGCCTATGGTTCTCTCCCCGACCCTGCGGAGACGATAATTCCATCCAAGGTTTTCTCAATGATTGTTATTGAGATTGTAATCGCCTATGGTTCTCTCCCTGATACTGCGGAGATGATAATTCCCACCAAGATTCTCTCAATGTTTGCTGTTGAGGTTGTAGTCGCCTAAGGTTCTCTCACCGTTCCTGTTGAGGTAGTAACCATCCCTGGTTCATTCATCACCATTTGAAGCTCCAGATTTAGCTCCTGTAACCAGTCAGGACACATCTACACAAAGCATCTGAAGACCAGCTCCTACAACATGTCAGGTACTCATTTTTCTTATGCAGATACGCAAGTTCTCGCTAAGGAATCTCTTATGCGATTGACACCCAGATGGCATCTATAAGCCCATCCACCTTCCATCATCTCTTAGCATGGCATCTATAAGCCCATCCACCTTCCATCATCTCTTAGCATGGCATCTATAAGCCCATTCCACCATCACACTGCTACTATGTGAGCGCAAATTTCTGGGCACTCTAAGTGTTCAATCATCTTCCACCTTCGGATTACGAAAGGCACGTCAGCCAATCTGCATCCTCAGGTCTAAGAAGATTGAACAGGGGCAACTGTTGTACCCCAAAATTTTCCCTCCCATATTCTTCAAGAATTGCAAAGTCAAAGCTTCAAAATTCCCCAAGGGTTGCACAGTGTAAGGGCCTCCTAAACAGTCAGAATTAGGGTTTTGGTTTTGACAAAGAAAATGAAGTTTCCAAGGGTCCAATCAAGTCCCACATGCCTATAACTATGGTCAAGCATCCTCATACCAAGTTTCAAGACTTTCATCACAAAATTGCACAGTCAAAAACCCTAATTGCACTACAGTCAACTATAGGGGCAAAATGGTCATTTGCCAGTCAAAAGTTCAAATTTTTGGTCAACATCTATTTTGAAGCCACAAACATCATTTGATCAATGCTTGATCATGATTCTCAAAGCTTGGCTCAAAAATCATCAAGATGCAAAAGTTTCCTTATTTGGACAGTTGAAAAAGTCAACTGTAAATTGACCAGGGCATAACTTTCACATGGATTATCATAAAAATTCCATCCAAATCTCATTTTGAAGAGAAATACATTTCCTACAACTCCTCTTCACACTTCAAGTCCAAGAAATGCTCTCACAAAAAGTTATCAATTTCAACATTATAGGTCATTTTCAAAAGTCAACAAAAAGGGACTTTAAGTCAAAGGCCATAACTTGATATTTGTAAATCAAAATGACATGGGACCAAAGGCATTGGTTAGAGGACTCAAATACCTTTCCAAAATGTCCAAGAACATGAGCAAAGCTTAAAAATTGAGCAAGTTATGCCTTGTGGAAGTTGGGAAATGTTTGGATATTTTGAAAAGTCAACATTGATTCAAATGACCTAAAATTGCTAATGGGCCTCTTTTTCTTCCACAATTCATTATCCAAAGCATGTGCACGACCACTTGGCCCAAAGGGAAGTTTTTCTTCGTTTTTTATTTATTTATTTGGATTTTTTATTATTAATAATTCATTTAAATTAATTAAAATACATGAAAAATATAAAACCTAATGTTTCAAATTTTTTTATGCATGATATATACTCAATAATTCGTGCATGGTTAGATATAGAAGGAATTGAAGTTAATTGGCCATGATTTGTACCAAATAGGCATGAAAAATATTTGAAAAGATCTTGGAAAATCAAATCTTGCAAACCATGAATGCAAAGGTTTTGGATCAATTTCTTTAACCCTAATCATTCACAGGTACATATAGATGCTAAACCTAATCCTAAAAGAGAGGAAGCTGCGCCATACATAGAAAACAAAACTTGAGTTTTTGGTTGAAAAATTGAAAACTGAAAACAGGGATAGAGGTCGATTCAAGCCAAGAGATTCATCTCATCACCTTCCTGAGACCTTAAGCAACGTACCTGACTAGGTTTCCACGTCTCTAACGCCTTGAATCATTGTACAGAAGTCAAACTTTTTCACTTTGTTCTCATAATCGTACTTTAATATTTATGCATTTTCATGGCATTTCTTTCATAAATTCTGACTAATGAGAAGGTTCTGGAGCTAACCATATAAATTAATTGCGTTTTTATGCGCTATACATGATTCTACCATTGATGCAGGCTAGGTTTTCTTGAGTTCCAAATTAGGGGTTTCTTGATACTGTAAAATTAGGAGACCTCAATGCCATGACCATGTTCAGTGCGCTTGGACGAAAAAGATAGGACCCTCGCGCCTAATTTATGCTCAAAGAGGGCTTAATCGCTATTATTGAATGTGGCTTATTTTGAGGGGGTTCAAAACCCCCGTTAACCGTTTTCTATTTTTCAGGAAAAACAAAACCATGGGGAAGACGATGAAGTGGCCAGTTCTGGTTGGTCTATTCAAAATTTCGCGCTAAAAATCCACTAGCGTTTTGTTTTATTTTATATTGATTGTTGGTTATTATATAAACAAAGAACTCAAGCAGCGCGTTTGGTAAAGTGCAAGACTGGTAAACCACAGGACCTGGGTTCGAGCCCCAGGTCCCCCACCCCTTTCACATTATTTTTCAATTAAGGATTCTGTGCAGGTTCACCATGGAGGAATACTATACGTCCAAAATCTCAGCCTGCCACGTGGTCAATCTCATCAATCCAAGGGTCACGATCTAAAGAACATGGTGAACTCTAGTCTACGCGTATACATGCTAGCTGGAAAAGTCCACCAGGCCAAGGACAGATGGGCCTAAATTGCTAAAGTTTCACCTCACAACTGGGGACAACACCCCCCTAGGTTTGCAAACCCTTTTTTTACATTCTTTATTTTTTCATTATTTTTACTTTCTTTTAATTATTGTTTTTTTAATTAATTTAATATTTTCATAATATATAAAAAACACCAAAAAAATCAGAAAAGATAAAAAAATAATAAATATTTTTATAAATAAATTGCATTAATTAATTTTAGTTATTAAATTAGGTTTAATTGTAATATTTTCCTTAATAAAAATCTAAAATTGGTAGAATTAGGGTTTATAATCATTTTTATCCCTTTTTCTTTTCTTTCATAATAATTAAATATTTCCTATTATTTATTTTTATAATTAAATGGCATGTAAATAATTAGGTTAAATATTAGGTTAAAATTTAATCTTTTCTTAATAAACTAAAAACAACTAGAATTAGGGTTAGCATTTTATTTTAATTAATTCTTTTTCATTAAAATCATAAAATACAAAAATACCAAAAAGACAATTTCTTTTCCATTTTAATTTTATTAATTTAATGATTGTTTAACTTAATTTAATTAAAAAGGGTCCAACGCCCTCGTTTCAATTTAAAATCTCAATGCGTGTATTTATTTCTTTTTTTTCTTTTAATATTTATGTATCTCTCCCAAGGCCATGTAATATTTATCTTTCGCATTTTTAATTCTTTATTTTTCTGTCAAATCGGGTTCTGGAAATTTTGGCGATGTGGACCCGCGTCTTTTGTAATAGCTTAGAATTTTACCTTTCTCGTACTTTTAACTGTTAAATAAATGCATGCAAGAATGAATGACAAAAAAATAAAAACAAACGCATAGATCACCCATAACCTGACAAGACAAAAATAAATGAATCTGACACACAAATCACACACCACCCCTAGGGTACGCCTCACTGTTGCCTTGCCTCGAAAGGTGATCGTCGAGTAGAGGATGTCTTAGTAAGTCCTCATGATCCGGGAACCTGGCATGAGGGTAGCTTCTAAGGTGTCTTCCCATTGCTCTGGTGATCACCATGTCCCGAACCTCGAATTGACCCGAACAACTCCAATAGTGGTGCTACCTACCTCTCAATGGTGGGATGGCACTACTTTAAAGGACATCTACACAAACGAATTCCTTAGGGTAGGTAGACGACTCTAGATACTTGCTCTAATTTCAAAACAAATCAAAAATACTTTTCACACCAACACATTTTCAAAAGATTTCGAAAGCAAATTTTCAAACACTCTTGAGGACTGATACAAGAGTCGAACTGAAATTTTCAAAGAAACTTTTTAAAACCCACAGTTGAAAAGCAAACAAACCATTTTTGAAAACACAAATGAGCAAGTATCTAAGAGCCCATGGATAACCATGGATAGAAAGGGTGCTAACACCTACCCTTTCTATAATCTACCTCCCGAACCAAGAGCAATCTCTTTAAGGAATTTTTCTGTGCTTTTATCCTTTCCATTTGGAGAAAATAAAAGACGGTGGCGACTCTTGCTTCCGCGACATTTCGCGAACCAGCGTTAAACAGTCAGTTCCAGATCCACCGATCACAGGTTCGATTAGGGTTCTTAGGTTTCTAAGGTTGAGTTGAATATATTCAATGTTTCTGGGTTACCTCACTGAGGAGCAGATGAACATATGAAGATCCGGGTTGAACTTCAACCGAAGATTTGGGGAGACAGGATACCCTATGGTGGCTAAAGGTTGGAGCCTCTGGAAGAAGTGATTTCCAAGCGATGGGGAGATTTCAGATCTCCTAGAGAGAAGTCATAGCTTCTCTCTCTAAAAGTATAACATGTTTGTGTTTTGGGTGTAGAGAGAGGGAAAGAAAATAAAAATGGGCCTTCAGCCCATGATTTTGTTTATATAACACCAGTTGTTCTCATGCGTTGCTCATATCATGCACCCACGCTCCCAAACCCTTTAATCATCATCAGACGTTTCATAACTGCATGCCCACCATAATGTACATGCACGCTTCCATACTCTATCTAGCAGACCTGATAACTTGTTTTGGGTCAGGCACTTTTCTTTTAGCACCCTCAAATCTCTTCCTCAACAAAGAAACGTATCCCTTGTGCTATTGGGCCCAGTTCAATATGAACTTGGGCCCTTGCTAAACCAACCCCCCAATTTTGTTATAATATTCAAAACGATACCCCCTGTGTTTTTGGGCCTTAATTCAATATCTGAATTTAGGGCCTTACTCTTCACACCTCCAGTTTTTTACTAATAAATTGAAAATACACCCTCTGCGTAATTAATTAAAATTATTTTTTACAATTTATTTTTATTCATTTATTTTCTTATATTTTCATGATTAATATTTATATTCATAATAAATTATAAATGTATTTATTTTATTAATTCAAAATTCCTTGTTTTTTAAAAACACTAACTCATCTTTAAATTGCATTTAAATTCTTTTATCATGTACTAAAAACATTTTTCTGATATTACATAGTATATTTGAAAATATCTAATCAGTCAAATACTAAACACTTTTTTACTAACTCAATTAACTAAAGATATTATTTTCAAAAAGGATTATGGAAATACCTTTAATCAACTATGAACTTCGTCTATAAATTCCGCTATTCACACACCCAGACTTGGTTCAAGGAGAATTCGAGATATTTTCATAATCCATAAAAAACACCATCCAACTGTGAACTACAAATTGGGACTCTGATTCCTCATAAGAGGATACATAGGCATATGATTTAAAATCGTGGCGAGTTCCCCTAATAAAAATTAAAACCCTATTTCCTAAACTGTAAATCTAAACTTTAGTATCCTTGTGAATAAGGTAGATAAGGGGTGCCTAACACCTCCCTTCAACTAAAAACGAGTCAAACAACTTAGATTCTCTGACCAAATTAGGGTTATCCGTTATATTCCCTTCCCTAGGATAAAAATTAATGGTGGAGACTCTCATTTTTAAATCGGTTACAAAAATAAGTTTTGTTTTAATTTATCAGTAAAACCTTTAACCACAGTTGAACAATTCAATCATAGTGGAAATTTAAATCATCTAACAATGGTTGAGGTAATCCACTGTTGTTAAATCATTTTCAATTTATGTTTTCAATAATGGACTTAAGTTTCATACGCTTAATGTACTCGAAAATATTTAAAAAAATGTAGTTACTAGGAATCGAAGCCTTTTACACATAGATTATCACAATGATTTTTAAGAACAACTGTCATTAAATTACTTTTTATAAAAAAGACGTTCATCGGGTGCTTCAACTTTAACATATTACAACCGTGTATAGGATACCGTTGTAACTTTGGCGTTGTTGTATCTACTCTTTGTAGTAGTGTTTGCTTAGTAATGAAGATGAAGATGAAGAGTGTGGTAACCTGTTTGTTCAAAAATTTAACTCGTATCTACCTTTTCAGGTGAAGCTTCGAAGGTAAAAAATGGTGGAATCAATTTGAAGGTTGTAGGAGGTTTCAAGCTTCTCTAATGCTTCAGTTAGCTTCATATGGTGCCGATGAGTGATTATGGGCAGAGATTTCAAGGTAAAAATAAGTTAAAAAATGTATTGAGTGTTTCTGGTTTTTGAAGCTTTTCGTGAGTAAAAATGGCAGAGGTTCAGTGGCTTTCTAAGCTTGCCAATGAAGGAAAAATGTTCCTCTACTTATAGGAAATGGAATAAGGTAATGGTACGTCCGAATTTAGATTTAGAATGTGTGAACCAAGTTGGAATTTTTTTTGTTTTGCAATCCGTGTGAGAGTAAGGGTGAAATGTGTGAGCTTGGCACAAAATATGATTGTTTTACACTCCACTATATGCGTTTTGTAAGGAAAAATGAGTGTGCACATGTGCTGGTGGTCTCAAGTGAAGATTTGGATGATTTCAAGTTACAGGTCATGCGTGAAATGCAGAGTTCATGGCATTATGTTTAAACTCAGACCAAATGAGATCCACTTGTATGATTTGAGATGTTCTTTGTGTCAAATCATTTTCTTATGACAAATAATCAAATGCAAAAAGAATCACATCAAAGGGATGCTTGAGTTGAAAAAATCATGGATGACAAGTTCAAGTCATGACCTGATTTCTAGGTCAGGAAATAGGTCGAACCAGGTTTTGGACCAGCTTTTGTGCATACATGGCCATCTTGTCCAATTCCAAAATTGAGGTACTTAGAGGTAAAATTGATGATTGACCCTTGAAATAAAGTTGTAGAAGAGCTCAAATGTGACATTTGGCTCGAAGTTGATTCCAAAAATGTTGAGAAATGAGAGAGTTATGGTGTTTAGACCAAGTGACATGCCATACTTGGTTTTAGGTCAACCAAACATGTACCAACTTTTGATTCTTTTTCTATTTTCTTGTATCCAATGATAACCAATTGAATACCAAATGAAGGAATTTTGATTTTCCCTTGAATAATCTTGATAATTTCTTGAGAATTGGATGGAGATGGCATGGAAATAAACACATGAACCATTCTTGAATCAACTTTGAAATCATGCACCAAACTTGGACTTATCTTGACCAAATGATGTTGAATGAATATTGACATGAATATGACCTAATATTATAGGTCATGCCTTGAAGTAAAGATCTTGTGGACCACTTGTTAACCAAACATTGACCTTGGGAAACAAAACCCTAATTTAGAAATCAATCTTGATGTTTTGACTGCAAGTCCCTACCTTTTACAATAAAAAAAGAAAGCAACATATATTTTGTGATTTGAATAAGATTAAGAAAGTTAAAATGTAAACAAACATATATGCAAAAAGAAACACAAACGATGCTTGATGATCTTCCATAAAGATTAAAGGGGTAACGGTTATAAGGATGTCATACTTGTGATTTTTTGTTAGATACAAATGATATGATAGATGTAATCTTAGGGGTAAAAATTAGGGTATGTCACATGCAATTGGAGTAACCCCACTTCTCATAATCTTTATTTTGTTCAGAGGTACTAGATTCTGAAGGAGATGGTGGTTGCTTCATCCTAAATGCAAGGTCAAAATCCATGCAGCCTAGAACAATTTTCATGTTCTCATTTCATTCCATAAAATTTGTCTCATTAAAGACCTGGACTTTTTTCATATTTCAGATATCGAAGCAATTGAAGTTGAAAACATAACAAAAAATAAATATCATAAATATGGGAACAGATCCTCTCCCATGAGGTTTTTAATCCAGTGAAATTTGAACCATTAATATTTTTATAGTACATTAATTAAATTAATTTTAAAAAATTGAATGGTGAAGATTTAGACTGCATAACATGCAATGTACTTTTCAATTTTCATTGGAGAGAATCCTGGTTACATAAATATACCCATGATAAAAAATTAAACTGAATCATTAATTAGTTCAAATAATGACATATATCATCTCAAGATACCTAGTGCGCCATCAATATCAAGTCTTTGGACAATAATATTAACTGCTAGTGATAATTTTGTTGTAATGATCAAACATTGATAATATAACATGTTAAATAATAAACTCCTCTTTTGATTGATTTATCATTTAGATGTAAAATCTTATAATTATCATATATTTACCATCACATGTATGTATGAAATATGACCACTTGTGTATGGATACTCATAATGAAATCTGTCAATTGTCCTTTGGGCCAGATGACACTCGTATGGATAAACATACACAAGAATTAAAAAAAAAACATTTCAACATTTCTCATGAGTAATCTTCGTGAAAGAAGTCACTTTGGTGACTTTTTATTTCAATTGACTCATTTAAAAGGTTAAATTGTTGGAAATAATTTATATTTTAGGAATATCTTAATGACTAAGTTTGTTAGAGGGTATTTTAGTATTTTATTATACCCTAATTTTGTGTATAAATAACCTAGTAGTAGGCAAATGTAATGATTCATTATCCATATTTTGTAGCCGTAATTTAATATATTCCTTTTGTCTTTCATCTCTCCTTGTACACCAACAATTGGTATCTAGAGCTCCGGTTTGAAATCCACAGGGAAACATAGGAAACATGAGTGAACAGTGAGGTGTTGTGTGATTGAGAATCACATTTTTCTGATTCTGTGGGATTTGAGAAACATTGTGTTTTGGTGAGTTTTTGAGTGAACTGCACAAGGTTGAAGATGAACGAAAACGGAAACATCAATTCAAAGCTTCAAGTATTTGATGGAAAAAACTGGAACTGTTGGAAGATCCAGATGCGTGTGTTGTTCGGTTCTTAAGATGTGTTAGATCTTGTCACCGGTGGCTATGCTCCGATAGCAGCAGACGCGATAGAGGAACAGAAGATAATGCAGAAGGCGATAAGGAAGAAATATCATAAGGCATTGTTCTACATCCATCAATGTGGATGTGAATGTGAGAATCTCAACATGAAGGACAATGAGAAGGTTTCTGAGTACATCTCTAGAGTGATTCTGATCACTCATAAGACGAAAGCTTGTGGAGAAACTCTTTCTGAACAAGTAATCATAGAGAATTTATTGAGATCTTTAACTTCTCAGTTTGACTATATTATGGTGGCAATTGAACATTCCAAAGATCTGAGCACCATGAGAGTTGAAGAGTTACAAAGTAGTCT
The DNA here is from genome assembly GCA_948472305.1 of Vicia faba. Taxonomy (NCBI): domain Eukaryota; kingdom Viridiplantae; phylum Streptophyta; class Magnoliopsida; order Fabales; family Fabaceae; genus Vicia; species Vicia faba. The sequence goes on from OX451735.1 coordinate 1,460,390,451, forward strand.
AAAGGCGCATTGAAACCACCGGCTGAAAATCATCGAACAATGAAGTTGCCACCGAACGTCTTTTATCCCGCTGAAAGGAAAAAGTAAACATCGAGAAAACCTGGAAAGGGAGAAATCACGGTCTTTCGACCGAGAGATTGGGTAAGGGAGTCTATTGCGCGAGGGGAAGGTATTAGCACCCCACACGCCCATAGTACTCTATGGTATCCTCTCTTGTTGTCTAATCTAAATGGGTGTGGTAAAATCCTATGTCTATGGCTTACAATTGAAAAGGGAATGCATGCAAGAGAAAAGAAAATAATGTAGGGAAAATAAAAGTTGTGCTCGGTTGGGCCCTACCCCAATGCCTACGTATACCTTTTAAGGAATCAGAGCAGCCGTAGTTCGGCTTATGTGTTTTGGTTGGTTTGTGTTTTTTAATTAAGACAAACAAAGAAAATAAAGATGGAAAAACATCGAATAAAACAACAAACAAACGAGATGGCAAAACATCGGCTAAGTAATAACAAAGTAACATGTAAAAGATGGCGAAACATCAAATGGTAAAATAGCACACCTAACAGTGACATTGAGAATCAAAGTTAGATAATCCAAACATGTGCGATGGTGAAACATCGGCTAAGTAATAACAAAGTAACATGTCAAAGATGGCGAAACAACAATAAAACGGATGACAAAACATCCCACCTGACAATGATATTGGGCGTCAAAGTAGGATAACAAACCTGTGCGATGGAGAAACATCGACTTCAAACAAATGTGCGATGGCGAAACATCAGCTAAAAGGTAATAAGATATCATGGCGAAGATGGAAAAACATCAATAAGAGGGATGGAAAAACATTACACCTAACAATGATATTGAGAATCAAGGTAGGATAACAAACATGTGCGATGGCGAAACATCGGCTTTAAGATAACAAAGATATCATGGTAGAGATGGAAAAACATCAATAAGACGGATGGCAAAACATAACACATAACAATGATATTGAGAATCAAAGTAGGATAACAAACATGTGCGATGGCGAAACACTGGCTTCAAACAAATGTGTGATGGCGAAACATCGACAGAGAGATAACAAAGATATCATGGTAGAGATGGCAAAACATCAATAAGACGGATGGCGAAACATCACACCTATCAATGATATTGAGAATCAAAGTAGGATAACAAGCATGTGCGATGGAGAAACATCGGCTAAAAGATAATACAGACAAAGTAAGTTTGGTTTGTATATTTTACTTTGAAGTAGAATTTAAGTTCATTAGAAATATCTTATGATTTGCCAAGAAAACAGGTTTTTGTTTTAAGATGCAAAATGCAAAGAAAGGAAAAACAACTAAGGGGAACTAGCCTAGCATTATCCTTAGTGTTATCATACAATGGTTGACCCTAAGGTTGAGGATAAAGGAAAATCCTATCCTATGTTAGCATACATGGATTCCTATCTTAATCAGCATATTAAAGAAAGCTTAACAAAACTATCCTATAGGGAACATGCAATGAGAGCGAAGTCGTGATCTCAATATCTAAATCGAGTGACTCATCGATAAATAATTAAAAAGGAAAAGAAATAAACATCCTATAGGGAACATGCAATGAGAGTGAAGTCGTGATCTCAATATCTAAATTGAGTGACTCATCGATCAACAATTAAAGAGGAAAAGCAATAAACATCCTATAGGGAACATGCAATGAGATCGAAGTCGTGATCTCAATATCTAAATTGAGTGACTCATCGATCAACAACAAACAAAATACATGAAATCAGACAAAAAACCAGAGGGTCTCCTGACATATATCAGCAACAGAGGTCCCATCATGCAATCAGAGAATTATGCAAAATGAAAATGGGAGAAAGGAGGTAGTACAATACCAAACAGATAACTATCTGTAGTAATCAAGCAAGAATAAAAGAAACCCAGAGAAACTTCAAGCAAGTTGGAATCAGTAAACAAATTGAGTCAGGAATCTATCAAATATGAACAAGTCCCAAGGGAAATGTATGGCATTCACAAGCATATGTATGTATATCCTTTATAAAACATCAAACATTCCAAGCACAAAAATAATGCCAATATAATAAGCTGTGTTCCACAAATAAAGTGGAACACAAAAGCCCCAAGTCAAAAGTGACAACTTTCTCAGAGTACCTCGCATATTCAACAACCAAGTTAGTATTCCAAAAGGTGAATAAGTGAGAATAACATGATGGAAATTACTAAATATTAGACATCCTAAGCAAGAGGAGACAAGCATATGCACAGATTAGGCCAAAAGAATCAAAGGAATGTTGCTCTTTCCTATCACCATGTTGAATTGACAATTGAGTGTCAATCAAGGATCATAAGAGCTTGAGAATAATATGAACAAGAACCAAAAAAGTCAGTAGCAAACATATCTTAATTATGCACAATTGATTCAAGCACAACTTCATGAATACAAAAGGAAATGAAACCTACATAATGCATTAGATGGTTCAAAATATTCAAACATGAGGCTTCTAAGTGGAATGGCTTGAGCTAACATGGACAAGTCAGAACCAACATGATCATTAGGTTCCTAATTATAGGTCTCACTCAAGTTCATTGTCCATCAAACAAATTGCAACAAGACATGTAAACATAATTGGGTACCTTCACTTCAAAATTATATAAAAAATAGAAACAAAGATCCATAATTCAAACCAAAAAAATCTTAACATCTTGGAAGTGTTTGGAAATCAGAATACAAGCCCTAAGTTCATGAATGATTGGGGAAGAGGCCAAATGAAGTGCAAAGTTCAAGACTAGTTAGCAAAAACACCAAACTAGACAAGTTTTCAAAATTATTTGTGGAAAAATGCCAAACCAAGTCAAAAAATTCAAGAAAAATGATTTTCAAATTTCCAATACATTCATGAACCATGATCAAGACCTGAAATCCAATAGAAGTCCAAGGCACAAGGGTTTTGAACATGAAACTTGCACTATAAGCAACAAAAACCCTAGATTTTGACTTTTAATCCCAAATATTAATTAATTAGGATTAAGACTCAAACAAATCAAACCAAAGTCAAACCAATCACCAAGGAACTTTAAAAGTCAGAACATACCTTTTTCATATTTTTTTGAATTAGGAAAAGTCAAGAAATAAAATAATATTCAAACAATTATATATTTAACAAATATTCACATATCAAAATAATATTTAAATCAAAAAGTCATAAAAATAGCCAAACAAAATTATATTAAAATATTAGGGCTAAAAACATACATCCCTGAATTTTTGTGAATTTTTTGGATCAAAGGAAAATATTAAAAAACAAAAAAAAACAATTAATAGTGAAATTATTATTTAAAGGCAAGAAAATACAAACCATAACCAAAAATCATGAAATGGTCAAAGTAAAAATATATTCAGATTATATGGTCAAAAACAAGATTACATGATTTTTTTTTTGGAATTTTTGAATTAATAGAAGTATTAAAAATTAAAAAAACAAACCAATATTACAAATATCCTTTGAAATTGAATTTTTAATCAAGAAATAAGAAAAATGGTGAACCAAAGTCAGAATCAATTTTCACATTATTTTGGAAGTCTCAAATAATTTTTGTGGATTTTTTAGGTCAAAGGAACTATTAAAATAAAAATTATCTTTGATCAATTAATTAATTAAACCTAACAAATTTTTTTACCAATCAGATAATTCTAAAAAAATATCAAAAAAATACACAAAGTCAGAAATATTATTTTGAATTTATGATAATTTTTTCAGAATTTTTCAATCATTTTTGAGCAAGAAAATAAATCATGGAAATCAAATTATAAAACAAAAATTCAAATCATTCAAAAATTCAAATGAACCAACCAGGATGTGCCACCACATCATCTTCAACCTCTGGCCTTTCAAAAAATGCGCGCATAACTCAGGATTAGGGATCACTTTTAGATCAACACAACTCACTCAATTTTGCATCATTTTTTATGAAATCAAAGGCAAATTAAAGCTAGCATGGCAAGGAATCCATAGCAATTCGAATCAAATGAAATCATCAACCACATCATCCACAATCAAGCCATGAACATGAACAAAAACAATCTGAATAATGAGTTTCAGAACATCCAAACATGCACAATTCATCAAATTAAACGCTATAAAGCTTCAGAATCATTCCATTGACTTCAAACAACATGATTATAAACTTAAATCACAAGAAGCATGGCTAGAAATCAGAATTCAAAGTTTAGAATTCGAACCTTTGAGAAAAAATGGATCTACGGTCTCCTTCACTCCAGTTGCAATCCAAGCCTCGATCTACAATCCTTATCACTTGGAGAAGAGAATGCAAGAAGAATTGGCCAAAACGCGCAAGGGAGATGGAAGAATCGAAGAAAAACGCAGAGCTTCAAGCTATGGAGTTTCTGACTTTTATTGGCGAAATGAGGCACGAACCCTTCACACTGAAGCTTGCTTCTCAATATATAGAGCATTAGGAGGAGGGTAGAATAGATTTTTCGCGCTGAAAGCCCTTGGAATCAAAGAAATCTTCTTTTGGCCCAAATCAAGCATGCATATGCAGCCGTGATCCTCGTGCGTTGGCTTTCTTTTTGTGTGCATTCTAATCCATTTTCCCTCAGGAAGATATTAGCAACAAGATTAGGACTTAAATCCTTGCATTAAGCTCGTGTTGGTGATTTGGCAATTTTGAGCAAGTTTTGCATTTTTTGATCCAAGCATATGCAATATCATATGGGGCACGAAATAGCAAGTGTAATGGGATTTAGCATATCACAAATTACCAATGGGATTGATTAGAAGCAAGAAGAATGGCTAAAACTTGAGTTTGCAAGAAATGGCCATTTTGCACATTTGCCAAATTTCAATGAAATGCCTCAAATTTCCAAAACTCATAACTTGCTCATACTTTTGAATTTTGGCACAAATGAACACAATTTGGAAAGGTATTAAAAATATATACAAACCCTTAGTTTATGATTTTTGCAAATTAATCCATTAAGGTTCTCAAAATTTGGCTTGAAATTCAATAATTTTGAAAAATGACCTATAATTTTGTAACTTCAAAAGACCATAACTCTTGATTCCTTGCCAATTTGAATATGAGACCAAAAGGAGGTGAAAGATCATTCTCCTAGCTTTCCAAGAATATTTCATTTGTATCTTCTTGATCAAGGGTGAATAAAATATGATTTTTTGAAATTAAGTCCTTAATTTCCAAAATTAGAAACTTTTAGGGTTTCTTCAAGAATAAGTTTCAACCCGAACTTCAATTTCTTTGATCCAATAACCAAAATGGACTTGAAATATGAAAAGAACATCCTTGAATTAATGGTTGACCAAAAGTTCACTTGGTCAACTTTGACTTTGACTGATTTTGAGCAAAATGACCATTTTGCCCCTCTGAATCAATTGATCCACTTTCCTTCAAAATTGATGATCAAAACTTCAAACATATGATCTTCCAAACATATAGAGGCCATATGAAAAGTTTCACTTCAAAATTCTCAAGAAATCTTGATGAAAACCAAAACCCTAATTTTGGTCAACACATTAGGAGACTGATGAATCATCTTCAAAATCTCAAATCCTTTGGGTGACTTGATCAATTATTTGTGAAAAGACCTTTCAAATATTAAAGGAATGTTGTTGTTTTAAAATCAAGATTTTTACATTGGCCAACAGTCTTGCTCAAGCAAACCCTAATTTGGCTGATGAATCCAAAGAGTGATTCCCCTTGTGATCAAACACAAACTCCAATCCTCTGATGATCCAAAAAGATGGATGAAGCATCTTGAGACATGCAATAACTTTTGAGCTTGAAAGGTTCAAAGGTTTAGATAATAAGATTCTTCTTGAGCAAATTGTTAATGCCATCATCCTTCCAAGCTTGAGGAAAACCTAGTAACCAAAGTACTTTGATCTCATCACAATGCATGAATGCAATGTAATATGATATTCATGATGAAACATAAGCCTAAATCAAGAGGGTAAATTTTGGGGTGCAACACGCATGAGTTGCGTATGACTGAGAGAACTTCTGAGAGTGAAGTAGAGCAGTAGACTCTGAAAGCAACTTCTGGTAAGAAGTATCAGAAGTAGACTTGGTCAGAAGCCAGGAAGAAAACTAATGATGGTCAAAGGTCAGAAGCCTCAAACTCTGATAGGCAGAAGAATGTCCAGAAGGGAAAGGAGAAGTCTGACAAGAAGAATGTTCAGTGTTACTGCTGCAAGAACCTTGGTCACTATGCCAAAGATTGATGGTCAAATAAAGAAAGGAAGTCAGAAGAAGAAAATATAGCTAGAGGAGAGTCTGATGGTGAACCTGTTCTATTGTTGGCTTTTGAATCTGATGATATAAACTCATCAGAATTGTGGTATATAGACACATGGTGTTCAAACCATCTTACTAGAAACAAAAAATAGTTGGTTAATTTTGACTCTGGGAAGAGTACAAAGATCATATGTGCTGATGATAAATACCTCAATGCAAAAGGTATAGGAAATGTCAGAGTCATTCTAAACAAAGGGAAAGCAGCAGTGATCCAGAATGTGTGTTATGTACCTGGCATAAAAAGCAATCTGATGAGTGTGGGACAACTTACTGAGAAAGGTTTTTCAGTTGCCATAAAGGATAATCATCTGAAGTTGTATGACTGTAATCAGAAGCTGATTATGGAGTCAAAACATGGAAGGAACAGAACATTCAAGGTGAATGTTAGAACTGCAGAATTTGAATGTCTTAGTGCAATAAGTGTTGTCAAGAAGAGTGACTTATGGCACAAAAGATTTGGTCATCTGAATTTCAGAAGCTTAGGGCATTTGAAATCGAAGAAGATGGTACATGGAATTCCTATAATCAAGAAGCCTGAGAAGTCATGTAAGGTGTGCATGGAAGGGAAGCAACCAAGATTTTCATTTGCATCAAAAGTAGCTCCAAGAGTAAAGTATTCCTTGGGAGTAGTGCATTCTGATGTGTGTGGTCCATTTCCAGTAGCATCGATTGGAGGGAATAAATACTTTGTGTAATTTATTGATGAGTTCACCAGAATGACATGGATATCTCTCATAAAATTCAAACACGAGGTGTTTGCTGAATTCAAGAAGTTTAGACTGAAGGTTGAGAATCAGAGTGTCCAGATTCTGAAGATTCTTAGAATTGATGGTGGTGGTCAGTATAACTCCACAAAGTTCAAAAGGTTTTGTGAGGAGAATGGAATTGAGCACGAGGTCACTGCTCCTTATACTCCTCAACACAATGGTCTTGTTGAAAGAAGAAACCGTACTTTGCTTGATATGGTGAGAAGCATGCTGAAAGAGAAGAAGCTTCCTCATACTTTATGGGGAGAAGCTGTTGCCACTTCATGTTATGTGCTCAACAAATGTCCAACAAAGAAGCTGAAGGAAATAGTTCTTATTCAGAAGTGGACTGGAGATAAGCAAAGTTTTAGTTATATGAAGGTGTTTGGTTATGTATGTTACAAACATGTCCCAGAAGCCAGAAGACAGAAGTTGGATGATAGAAGTAAAGTAATGTTACTGGTGGGGTATCACAGTACAGGTTCGTACAAACTTTATTGTCCAAAAACTAATAAAGTTCAGTAGAGACGTCATTATAAAAGAATCAGAAGTCTAGAATTGGGAAAAGTATCGTCCTGACTCTGATGAAAGAACTCTTGAAGAAAAGTCAGAAACACATGTTTTTGAAGCTGGTAAAATTTTAACTCTAAAGATGACTCTCATGGCGACTTTGACTCTGAAGAAGATTCAGAAGGTGAAGATGATTTTGACTCTGACTCAGATGGTGATTCAGACTATGGGAATTTTCCAGACTCTAAAGATAGTCAAGGTTCTAGAGAAAGTCCATTTTCTTAAGCAAGAGCTTCTGAAGGGTAAAGTTCTGGTGTCCGAGGTTCTGAAGTTCAAGTTCAGAGGCAACAAAGAGTCAGAAGCATTCCAAAAAGATTTGCAGAGTTTGACATGTTTCAAGACACTAAAGTAGACTCTAAAGGAGAATTTATCCAGTATGCAATGTTAGTAGACTCTGAACCTGTGAGTACAGAAGATGCTCTTAAGCAGAAAGTTTGGTTGCAGGCCATGAAAGAAGAACTTGATTTTATAGAGAGAAACAAGACTTGGAAGCTGATAGAACTTCCAAAAGGAAAGAAAGCCATCAACGGCATATGGGTTTTTAAGCAGAAGCTAACGCCAGATGGATCAATTGGAAAACACAAAGCAAGATTAGTAGCAAGAGGTTTTCTACAGAAGCCTGGGATGGATTACTCTGAAGTGTTTGCACCTGTAGCGAGACATGAAACAATCAGACTAATGGTTGCAATAGCTGCTAATAGGAATTGGCCTCTAATACATTTAGATGTAAAATCTGCATTTCTGAGTGGTCCATTACAAGAATAGGTATATGTGTCACAACCTCCTTGATTTGAGAAAAATGATCAGGAAGGGATAGTGTTTAAATTACACAAAGCCTTGTATGGATTGAAGTAAGCGCCCAGAGCCTAGAATATGAAGATTGGTTCATTTTTCAAGGAACAAGGGTTTTAGAAGTGTGAGATGGAGTATGTTGTTTATGTTCAACATACTTCAGAAGGTAATATGATTCTGGTATGTTTGTATGTCGATGACATATTGCTAACAGGAAGTTTTGAATAAGAGATAGCTAAGTTCAAGAAGGTTATGATGAATGAGTTTGAGATGACAAATCTTGGGAAAATGAATTAATTTCTAAGGATGGAGTTTATGTACTCTGAGAAAGGAAACATTTTGCATCATATGAAGTATGAACTTGAGCTTCTGAAGATATTTAAGCTGGAGAATTTCAAAGTTATTATCACACCTACTGATACGAATCAGAAATTGGGCTCTGATTCTGATGGAGAGAATATGGATGCTACAACCTTCAAACAATTGGTTGATTCTCTGAGGTATTTGTGTAATACCAGACCTGATATTTGCTATGCAATTGGAATGGTTAGAAGATTTATGAGTAAACCAAAGTGGTCTCATTACCAAACTGCTGTCAGGATTTTGAGGTATATGAAGGGAACTCTGAAGTATGGAGTGTTATTTCCTTCTGGAAGAAAGACCGAATCAGAACTTTTGAGTTATTCAGACTTTGATTGGTGTGGAGACAGAGTTGACAGAAGAAGTACGTCTGGGTACTTATTCAAATTTATGGGAGGTCATATTTCTTGGTGTTCCAAGCAACCTGTTATTGCGCTGTCAACCTGTGAAGCTGAATATATTGCAGGAGCTCTGACTGCATGCCAAGCTGTGTGGATTCTGAACTTGCTGCAAGATCTGAAGATTGAGGTAAATAAGCCTCTGAAGTTGATGATTGATAACAAGTCTACAATCAATCTTGCCAAGAACCCAGTGCTGCATGGGAGAAGCAAGCATATTGAGATTAAGTATCACTTTTTGAGGAATCAGGTTCAGAGTGGAATATTAGAAGTTGTGCACTGTAGTACCCAGAAGCAGCTGACGGACGTTCTAACAAAGGCTATCAAGACTGGTCAATTTCTTCGTTTGAGGGATGAAATTAGTGTTGTCAGATTTGTGTAAATATAAATTAAGGGAAGGTGTTGAAAATAATTTATATTTTAGGAATGTCTTAATGACTAAGTTTGTTAGAGGGTATTTTAGTATTTTATTATATCCTAATATTGTGTATAAATAACCTAGTAGTAGGTCAATATAATTATTCATTACTCCTTATTTTGTAGCTGTCATTTAATATATTTCTTTTGTCTTTCATCTCTCCTTGTGCACCAATATAAACTATTGTATAAAATATAATCCATAGTCAAAATTTGATAAAAAATACCAATATTAACAGATGAAACGACCAAATGACACAGCCATGCAAACCAGAATGACCAGTCTATATTCCAATCAGTGTCCACTTTGTTGGCGAAGCATAACAAAATACCTAATATTCTAAATTATACAAAAGCTTAAAAAAAATAAAAAATTTACATTTAAGTCACATATATTATTTATTATAATAATAAACAATATAATTATTAAATGTTATCAAATACTATTACAACAAATATAACAACCTAAAGAAATTCTATTGCTCACAAATATTGTTTACGACATTGCTCACATTGCACCCAAAGAATGTTGACGTTGATTTGAAAGATTTTTACCCTTTTATAAAGATTCTATTGATAATGTCTAGCAATTGTTTTCTTAAAAATACATGTTGTTGCAAGCTAAATGCTAATTTTTCTAAGATTACCACAATGCATCCAATATGCACATGATTCTATAATTTAATTATGCAAGACACTAAAAAAAATCCATTGATGAAAATCTTTAATGCCTATGGATCCTATGTTGTTCAATTCTAATTCATAATGTAATGTCTTGGTAGTAGTCCACGAAATATTTCTTAAGTTTTAATATTTTAATTTGTTCTCTCGCCAAATTAGATATTGACTTATGTGTCTACGTAATAATATTTCATGACTTATATGCCCCTAGTCTAAGACTTAATAACAATTAAACCACTTTAATTTTGACTAACTAAATAATGATCCTAATACATATAATATTATATTTATGATACAAAATTATAATAGAAGTGTCCTCTCGATTTTTAGTCCAACCGAAGAAATAATAAAACATAGTAAACGGTAAAAAAATCCTTTATAATATCTTACCATTCATTATTTTTTTATTGGATTGCAATATCTTCTCAAAAATAATTAAAAATAATTTCTCATTGTTATGCAAGATAAATAGTAAATTGTTGAATTTTTGCACATCGAGAATATATTCGTAAAAACAACAACAACAAATTCAACAACGAAAAGAATTTAATTTAGTGGAGAAATATAAAATTGTAAATGAAATAAACAAAATTAGGATAGCTTTTCCCTCGTTGTTCTATTAAATCAAGGAAAAAATAATTTATTTTAAATTTAAAATTAAAAAAGAAATGTGTCATTTTTTTATAGAAATAAAACACTAAATTGTTGGGGTTGAGAATTAAAATTTGACTTTAAAAACAATCAAGAAGATAGATAATATATTTTTAGTTAAAAATTAAAGGGTTAAATGTATTTTATCTCCTACAATAGAGCGGGTTTTAATTTATCCCATTATAAAAAAAATATTCTTTTAGTCCATTTACAAAATAAGATTTCCTCCAATTTGATTTTGAGTCAAGATTCTAACCGAATCTGTATATATGGCGCTTGATGAAACTTTTTTAAATTTTTTTTAAATTTTATTTTAGAATTCCATTTTTTAAATTTTTAATTTTTTTTTAAATTTTTTTTATTTATTTTTTTAATATTTTTATATTTATCCCATATTAACTTTGTGTGATACTTAATTTTTTCGGTAGGTACTTAATTTTATTTTTTTGAACGGTCGAAAATACGAATCAAATAGTATACACGATCGAAAATATAGTATACACATGAGTAGAAAATACAAATCTAATAAATTAGTAGTTAAAATATATTATATTTTGTTGAGGTTTTTTTTTTCTTCTAAAAACAAATAATATATAAAGGGAGTATTAGGGATATTCAACTCACTTACAACAGTAAGATTCCAAACTAAATGCGTCATATTTAAAACACGCAATTAAATCCTTATATAAGCTACTATGTTTATCTATCTCCATAATTCAGAATACCTATGAGAACCTAATAATAATGCCCAAGTAATAATAACTTAGACTAAATATTTTAGAGACTAATTAATTTTACACTATCACTCAATTAAAATTAAATTCTTTTAATAACTATTTCTTTCATATTTTTCTCTTTTTATATGTCAAAATAATTAATTTTAATTGGATAACAGTATAAAATAGTTTTAAATTGATAGTGTATTTTAATTAATCTTAATATCTATTATATAATGTGTGCATCACAAGTTTTTTTTGCTGACAAAGTAATTCATGATTTTCACCAGATTATTTTTTATATTGACCTTAATATTGTTTTTTTTAGTGTTCATTATGTCAAGCGTTTGTTTAAAATTGTATTATCGATTATTCAACTCGATCAGGTTGTATTTTATCCAACCATTAGTACCTATGAAATGTTCTCGATACTCGATCTTCATCACCCTCTTATTGTTGGAATCAGAGAGCAAACCATTCAACGTTTGTCGACAAAATCTCGACCGTCCAAAAAAACAAAATTAAATATCTACCGAAAAAATTAAGTACCACACAAAATTAATATATCAAATTAATATCGGATAAATAAAACAAAACAATAAGCTTGTCCAAGTGGGAGAAAATAAAAAATAAAAAATTAAAAAAATTAAAAAAATTTTAAAAAAAAATTAAAAAAATTAAAAAAAATTTTAAAAAAATATTAAAAAATAAAAAATTAAATAAATTAAAAAAATTAAAAAAAAATAGTCGAATTTCTACGTAAAATTTAAAAATAAAAATAAAAAAACTACGTCAAACGTCATGTATGCATATATTCTACTGGAATCTTGATCCAATGCCAAATTTGAAAAAATCTTATTTTGTTGATAGACTAAAAATAAATAAATAAATAAATAAATAAATAAATTAAAACTCACTACTATTGCAAGGAGATGAAATATATTTAATCAAATTAAAATACAACAAGAGCCTATAGTAGAATAGATTTTATCTAATTGATTAATTGATTAATTAATGAATGTAAATTCTCATTAGAAAAATAGAAAATAGTGTAGTAATTGTCAACCTTTAATAATAGTAGTTAGTTGATTAAGATAATGAACTTTTGCCAACCGCTTGACTAATATTCTGGTACCCAATTTATAAAGACAACCTACTAGTGAGTTATTGTCTCTTAAATTTGTAATTAAACTTACAACCATTTGGTAATCATCCAACATTATCCGTACAAAATATACTTAAGTAACTATGATGCTTATTCTTTTCATACATGGATTCATGGAGTCTTGCCTTAATGTGAAACTCTTCTCAAAAGTCAGTATCATTGTCGTTCAAGTAATTCACAACTAACTCTCAAATTTTCCTTGACTCATTTTCAAACTACATCATGATTGATGAGGAATTGAGGATTCATTTCTAGCTAAAGGCAGTGTCATTTTATGCAAAGTGTTAATACTAAATTAAAAGAATATCAATATTAAAAAATTGAAATCTAGCTAACCCAACCCAACACATTTAGAGAATTATATCTTATAAGTTATTTTATTATTTTTTTATAAGGCTTGGCCGTCTAAGAGGAGATAGCATGCAAGCCCTAATTTTTGTTGACACATAGAAGGGAACAAAAATCTTGTCCAAATTAATAGGATTAAACTTCAATTGGTTGGTTGAGATTAGTAATATATATCTAAAGTCTTTGGAAAAATAGTAAACCTTTGTGATTTGTCACCAAACATAACACTTATGATCATGCCTTCTTAATTACTATTAATAGTTAAAACATAAAGTGTCACCTAAATTTTTTTTGTTGATATATAATTTGTCTCCTAAAGTTATCTAAGCGTTTGTTGTCTATTGGAATGAATTAATCTTAGTGTGAAATGAGATTATTGTAAAGAAAAACCTTATCGATATATTGATGAATTATTGATAACCATGATTTGGGTGAAGAACAAATAATGATAGAAGAATATTTTTTGCTGTACATTGTCCCACGCAAGATCTAAACATACGCGTTCTCGAAAATGGATAACTTTAATACCAATAATACTATATAATATCCATTTTAATTCATTTTAAAATGCTCACTTTTTTCTAATAATGTGAAGAATATTCTTCGCAATGAAGACAACGCATAACCGAGTACAAAATCCACCCTTATACACATTCTATTATATTCCTCCTACTCTCTATAATTAGGGGTGTTCAAATCCAAACCAATCCAAATAAAAAATCGAAAACCGATTTAAAAAACTGAAAATCGCAAAAAACCGAAATTTATTGAATGTGTTTGGATGTCATTTTGTAAAAACTGATCGGTTCGATTGAATTTCAGATTAATTTTTCAAAATCGATCCAAACCAAATCAAACCGCATACATGTATTTTTATACTTATTAACTTTTTATTAGTATGATATGTTACCTGAATTTATTATTAGATGATAATAATTTTTTTAATAATAGTTATTAGCTTGGTATAATTTATTTATTTTTATTATTTTAATCATAATCAACCATTTTCATTTTGTAATATTAATATTTAATATACTATATGTTATATATTATATCAAATCTATGATTTATTAGTAGTTTTATAATATTAATAAAAATATAATGTGTAATTTGAATATCCAAAAATCGATCCAAATTAAATCGCATAAAATTGGATTGGATCGGATTGGATTTTTTTAATATATTATCCAAAACCGAACTGAACCGCAAGTAAATTTATCTTTGGATCAGATGATTTTTTGTCTCAAAACCGATCCAAACCAAACCACGAACACCCCTATCTATAACCATACTCTCAGAGAAATAACGTTACTAAATAAATTAATAAGCATTATTCTAGTTTTTTTCCTTAACATCAATTTAGAGAATCTTATGCTAGATAATATATAATTTCAACACATATTTATAAATAAGATATTTCTTATTTTATAAGATGGTTTTATAAGGTTGAATTAAATTCTATTGGAAAAGTTCATTAGAGACTATTGATATATAGGATAGGATTATACACCTTTGTGAGAGATATATTATTTGTTCATCTAAAACTTTAAAGTGATAGGTGAGTGAATTTTTTCCACTTATAAATGTGAGTCCACAATGTCATCATATTCCTATTTAATGTGAGTCCACAATGTCCTCTTCAAAAAATTTGTACAGCCGTTGACACCTCACTTCAGTCTCTTTTTCGAAATCAAAGACTCGTAATATCATTTGTTGGAGGAGTTCACTAGAAAATATTGATACATAATATAAGACTAGACGCCTTTGTGAAAGACACATCACTTGTCCACTTAAAACCGTAAGGTTATAGGTGAGTGAATTCTCTCACTTATAAATATTCAAGTCATCATATTTTTATCTAATACGAGACTATTTTCTCACTTATTCACACTTTCATTATTATTCTAATAAACTCAACCACATTTTTTAATATAATACCAAAAAATATGTCTAAGATCCTATAAAAAAATTATTTTTAGATTTTAATTATCAAATTACCTATTATTTATTTTTATATTTTAGATGTCAAGTCCCAAGTGAGAAAGTGCACCAATAATCTGAGATTGAATATTATATAACTTGAATATATATTTATAAATAGAGATGATCTTTATTTTATAAATCGAAAAAGTGATAGAAATATTATGCTAAAACATAGAGAATCTGAATCTAAAGTTGGTTTTGATACACTACCAACTGTATTACGCGTGCTGAAATAGTAATAGCATGAGAGGGATAGTTAGGGTTAATTCAATGAACGTGCCAACTATGCATTAGCTTCTATGTGTTTATACACGTTATAAGCAATCATTATAGTTCTTACTCGTTACGATTCGAATCGATTTGCTCAATCATATTTCAGAGGACCAAGGTGTTTTTGCAGTATGGTTGTATTATAATATTTTCTATTTATATCTAATTGTGTATCACAACCATCCTAAGTCACAACTTCAATGAATTAATAATATAGGAGTATATAACTAATTTATGATTTCTTAACATGTGTATTAATCTGCAAGTTAGCGTCACCCTTATACTAATATATTAATGATCAAATTAGGATTACTTCAAATTTTGATAATGACATAACTTATTAATAATAAAATTTAGATAAATAAACTCAAATAATAAATTTATTTATCTATAAAATTAACAAATTCACTATTTATTTAAGTAGTATACATAACTCAGATAAAAGATATATAATCAAAGCTTTCAAATGGACTAGCCTCACCCAAACCATTTGTCTTATGAGCCTACTCATATAAATAGTTTGAAATAGGTAGACTGAGAATTATACTAGACACCTATAAAATTAGGGTGGACAAATTTAAACTATTCAATTGAAATAGACTAAATTTATTGTTTATTTTGTGTAAAAATATCAGATTAGATCGGATTTCGAGTTAATTTAGATGTTTAATTTGAATAGTATTATAGAGTTGATTCGGTCGGATTCAAATAATTATTTTAAATTTATCAGTTATCGGATTCAACTAATCTTAATTAATATTTAATTTATTTATTTTTAGGACAAAATTTATGTTTAATTTTCTAGGTGTGATTCTTATTATTTTTTTTAGGTGTGATTCTTACTATTTTCTTATAAAAAATTGACAAATATACTTAAATATCAATTTAAGTTGTGAAAATAAGAATAATTTGCACATGTATAAAAGAAGATTATATATTTATCATATTTTTATTGAAAAATAGTAAAAATTACATCTTAAAAATGATATTCATAATATTTTTAAGTTATTATCATTTATATAATCTAATGATTTATTAAGTACTCATAAAAATATAAGAACATGTCGTATAAAATTTTGAATGATATATAGTTTGTGATTTAAAGAATGCTAATGATTAATTTAATTCTTCTTTAAAATATTTTAAAATTTTGATATTTTTTAAATTAAAAAATAAATCTGTGTATTTTATTAAAAAAAAAAGTGTCATTTTTATGTTTATTTCAATAAATATTAAATCGGTCAAACTTATTTGATTTATCTACATATCGATTTAATTAAATCCAAAAAAAAAAAAAATTTCATCGATTTTCTTTAAAATAAAACTATAATTTACGCTGGATTTAAATTTTAAACTCAATAATGGTCCAAACGGACCAATTATCTAGCCCTACATAAAATTATACCTCAACCCTCTATTTTGAAAAGAAAAAAATAGTAGTTTTTTGAATTTTTACAAAATTCTAGATTGCAGAGTTTATTCTTGTGCTTTTCTCATATGTTTTAATACTTTCCATATTTTTGAATAAGAGATAAAAAAAAGTATAGCTTTTACACCTACCTTTTAAAAATGTTAAATTGTAATTCATATGTGTCAAAAGAAGATTTGATTTGTTTACATTTAAATAGATTTGAATTTAAATCTAGATTAGATTTGATTTAGTAAAAAGATATGTTGGGCTTGGGTTTTAGCTTAGGGAGCAGGCTAACTTAAATCTATAAATAGAGGGAGTAACCCCTATTTTGAAATCAACTTATTCACAGTATTTTGCAGTTGCAAAGTGAATTAATAAAGATTCCACAGTTTGTTGGCAGAATAGAAATTCTGCAGAAATATCTCCATTGTTCTTTTATTTGTTTGTCATAATTAATCATCAGTGGTGGTCGAAATTCATCATAGAGTATTGGTGGATTTCCAACATCTGGTCTGCAGAAATATCTCTATTGTTCTTTTATTTGTTTGTCATAACTAATCATCAGTTGTGGTCGAAATTCATCATAGAGTATTGGTGGATTTCCAACATCTGGTATCAGAGCTTGTGTTACGATTCAAGGGAAGTATCAATCAAGAACGATTGAAGAATTCACGATGACAAGTTATGGGAATGCAAACTATCCAGCAACGCTGCCAATTCTAAAAGTTGACAACTATGAGAATTGGTGCAAGCAAATGAAAGTCCTATTAAGGTGTCAAGGCCTTTGGGACCTTGTAAAAGATGGAGTCGAAGCACTTGGCAAAAACGCTTCAGAAGAAGAAAAGAAGAAATATACAGAATCTGAGAAACAGAGATATAAAGCATTGTTTATAATTCATCAATGTGTCAGCCCAGACAATTTCGAAAAGATTAGTGATTCAGAATCTGCAAAAGAAGCTTGGGAGATCCTGGAGAAATCTTTTGGAGGCGCTGAGAAGGTGAAAGAAGTGAGGTTACAAACTCACAAAAGAACCTATGAACTGCTTCAGATGGAAGACAGTGAAAACATATCTGATTTCTTCACTAGAGTTACAAAACTAATGAATCAAATCAAGACATGTGGAGAAACATTAACAACAAGAGCTGTTGTTTCGAAGATCCTGAGATCCTTAGATCCTAAGTTCGACCACATAGTGGTGGCGATCGAAGAGGGGAAAGACTTGTCGAAATTGACAAAGGAAGAGCTTCAAGGGACGCTCGAATCTCATGAACAAAGAATGAACGAAAGAGCTGCAGGAAAATCGAAGAGTGATGTGGCCTTGCAGGCACATTCAGCAAAAGAGACCAAAGGCAAAGGAAAGTATTTCGACAGAAGTAGAGGTGGCTACAACAAATCGAATGGTAGAGGAAACCAAATCGAAGGAGACGTGTCGAATCAAAGAAGACCACACCAAGGCAACCAAAGAGGTGGTGCTGCAAACAGAGGAAGAGGTGGTGGTCGAAAACCTGACAAGAGTCACATTCAATGTTACAATTGTCAGAAATATGGACACTATTCGAGTGATTGTCCAGAAAAACGAAAGAATCAAGAAAGTGATGCAAAGCTTGCAAAACATGAAGAAGAAGAAGAGATGATGCTGATGGTCACAACAAAAGATGAAGATAGATTCAAGGACCAATGGTACTTGGATTCAGGATGTTCATCACATATGTCTGGAAGGAAAGACTGGTTCGTCAATATAAAACCCTCAACGAAGAATATGGTAAAATTTACAAATGACAACACCCTAGCAGTAGAAGGTATTGGTGATGTTATGATCATGAGGAAAGATGGCAAGAAGTCAGTAATTTCGAATGTATTGTACATACCAGGCATGAAGAGCAATTTGCTCAGTGTAGGGCAGTTGGTCGAAAAGAATTATAAAGTGTCAATCGAAGATAAGTTGATGAGAGTCGTTGATGCAAATGGAAGATTAATCTTGAAGGCTCCTATGTCTCAGAATCGAACCTTCAAGATTAAACTAAACGTGATGGAGCACAAGTGCCTTTCGACTGCAGCTAGCAGAGATGAATGGATATGGCATTATAGACTAGTTCATCTCAACTTCAGAGACATCCGAGATTTGAAGAGAAGAAATATGGTTTCAGGATTGCCTGAAATTGATATTCCAAATGAAGTATGTGAAGAATGTGTGCAGGCGAAGCAACACAAGAATAGCTTCAGCAAGGATGCAGGAAGCAGATCGAATGCTAGTCTTGAAATCATATACTCTGATGTATGTGGACCAATCCATGTGGATTCGATGGGAGGTAACAAATACTTTGTTACATTCATAGATGATTTCAGTCGAAAGCTATGGACTTACCTGATCAAGAAGAAAAGTGAAGTGATCGAAGTATTCACCAAGTTCAAGTCCATGGTCGAAAGACAAAGTGGTCGAAAGCTCAAAGTTTTGAGAACTGATGGTGGAGGAGAATATGTGTCGAAAGACTTCGACAGATTATGTGAAAAGGAAGGGATTGTGCATGAGGTGGTGCCACCCTATACTCCACAGCAAAATGGAATTGCAGAAAGGAAAAATCGAACCATCATGAATATGGTGAGAAGTATGTTGAAAGGCAAGAATTTACCTAAAAAGTTCTGGGGTGAAGCTGTTTCGACTGCAACATACATTTTGAACAGAAGTCCTACAAAGAAGCTAGAAGGAATTACTCCAGAAGAATGTTGGTCTGGGGTGAAGCCTAGCTTAAGTCATCTGAAAGTATTTGGATCTATTGCACATAGACACGTGCCAGATCAGTTGAGAAAGAAACTTGATGACAAGTCAAGTCAAATGATCCTAGTTGGATATCATTC
Source organism: Vicia faba (assembly GCA_948472305.1). Classification (NCBI taxonomy): domain Eukaryota; kingdom Viridiplantae; phylum Streptophyta; class Magnoliopsida; order Fabales; family Fabaceae; genus Vicia; species Vicia faba. The sequence goes on from OX451735.1 coordinate 1,460,410,157, forward strand.
GACATGAGGCTACAAGTTGTTCGATCCAGAGAACAAGAAGATTGTGATCAGTAGGGACGTGATCATAGATGAGTTCAAAGAATGGGATTGGACTGCAAATGTCAAGAAAGATTCAGTGGGAATCTTATTCGAAGAGCCAGAAACTCAAGTCAAAAGAGAAGTTCGACAAGAGGAGCCAGCAGATATACCCAGTACAAGCAGACCTCAAAGAACAAGACGCATGCCTGCAAGATTGCAAGATTGTGTGATTACATCAGATGATGTGATAGATGATGAAGGTGAGCTGGTACATTATGCTTTCTATGCAGATGTCGAACCTGTTAATGCAACTGAAGCATTAAAGGATTCGAAGTGGGTGAAAGCAATGAACGAAGAAGTAAAGTCTATCGAAGACAACAACACTTGGTCACTTGTCGAATTGCCTCAAGGCAAGAAGGCAATTGATGTCAAGTGGGTATACAAAGTGAAGACGAATTCGAAAGGTGAAGTAACTCGACACAAAGCAAGACTTGTGGCGAAAGGATTTCTACAGAAAGAAGGAATAGATTTCGACGAAGTTTTTGCACCTGTTGCTAGGATCGAAACAATCAGGCTGGTTGTTAGTCTAGCAGAAATCAACAGTTGGCACATATGTCAGATGGACGTGAAGTGTGCATTCCTAAATGGACCCTTAGATGAAGAAGTCTATGTTAAACAACCAGTTGGGTTTGTGAAACATGACGAAGAAAGAAAGGTGTACAAGCTACATAAAGCCCTGTATGGTTTGAAACAAGCTCCAAGGGCTTAGAATAAGAAAATTGATAGTTTTCTAAGGGAGAAGGAATTTGTGAAGTGCATAACTGAACATGGAGTATATGTAAGAAAAAGCAAGAGTAAATTGCTTATACTATGTCTCTATGTAGATGATTTGTTGATAACAGGTAGCTGTAAAAGTGAGATCGAAGACTTCAAAGTTGACCTTAGCAAGGAATTCGAAATGTCTGATTTGGGTGAGATTTCATACTTCCTTGGTATCGAATTCTACAAGAGCAGTAGAGGTTTGATGATGCATCAAAGAAGATATGCAGGAGAAATTCTCAAGAGGTTTTAGATGGAAGAATGCAACGCAACTTCGACACCTGCAGAACCAAGACTGCAACTGTTGAAAGATGCTGATGAAGATGATGTTGATCCAACCCAATACAGAAGACTTATTGGATCATTGAGATACCTTTGTCATACAAGGCCTGACTTAGCATACAGTGTAGGTATGGTAAGTAGATTCATGCAGAAGCCAAAGGTATCACATCTAGCAGCAGTGAAGAGGATACTAAGGTATCTCAAAGGAACTTTCGATTATGGCATTCTGTTTCCTGCAGTTGATAAAGGAAAAGAATGCAAGTTAGTGGGATACACTGATTCGAGTTGGTGTAGTGATGCTGAAGATCGAAAGTCAACATCAGGATATGTGTTTATGCTAGGTGGTGCAACAATTGCTTGGAGTTCGAGAAAAGAACCAGTAGTGGCATTATCATCATGCGAAGCAGAATACATAGCTGCTTCTCTTTGTGCATGTCAAGCAACCTGGATGGTGAACTTGGTCGAAGAGATAACAGGGAAAAATCATGGAGCAATTACCATGAAGATAGACAGCATGTCAGCTATCAATCTGGCAAAGAACCCAATAGCACATGGTCGAAGTAAGCACATCGAAATGAGCTTCCATTATCTTCGAGAGCAGGTAGCAGATGGGAAGATGAATTTGGAACACTGCAGAACTGAGAATCAGATTGCAGACATCATGACGAAGGGAGTGCAGGTCGAAATATTCAGAAAGCTAAGGACCATGATGAACATAGACAGTTTAGACACAATGAATTAGGTGGTGTGTTAAATTGTAATTCATATGTGTCAAAAGAAGATTTGATTTGTTTAGATTTAAATAGATTTGAATTTAAATCTAGATTAGATTTGATTTAGTAAAAATATATTTTGGGCTTGGGTTTTAGCTTAGGGAGTAAGCTAACTTAAATCTATAAATAGAGGGAGTAACCCCTATTTTGAAATCAACTTATTCACAGTATTTTGCAGTTGCAAAGTGAATTAATAAAGATTCCACAGTTTGTGGGCAGAATATAAATTCTGCAGAAATATCTCCATTGTTCTTTTATTTGTTTGTCATAACTAATCATCAGTGGTGGTCGAAATTCATCATAGAGTATTGGTGAATTTCCAACAAAAAAAACATGTGTAGAATCATGATTTGTTTTAGAAAATCTATAATTTTAATACCTATTTGTTTTAAAGAAACCCAATATAAATTCATATTTTTATAGAGGATTTTTCAAATAATCAATATAAGTTCATATTTTCTTTATACCTAATTTTTCAAATTTTTGATATAAAATCATAGATTAATAAATCACAAAATTATAATTTTATAATAGATTTTTCAAATATTTTGCATAAATTCATATTTATTTATATCGGATTTTTCAAATATCCAACATAAAATTATAAATTTTTCAAAAAAAAAAATTATGATTTTATATCAATTTTTCAAATAATTGAAAACTACAACTATACTAGATTTATCAAAAAGAAATAGTTAATATTAACTCCATTTTTTACTAGCATATGAGATATGAATTATCAGATTTTTAAAAAACTGAAAAATTCTAAATATATCGAATATTTCAAAAAAACCATCATTCTTAGCTTTTTTTTTATAAGACTATTTAATATGAACTATTGAATTTTTAAAAAATTTAGAAACTAACATGGTTTTATTCGTTTTTTTTTTTTTAAGTTTTGATAAAAATGCATATTGAATTTTTTATTGTACTATCAAATTTTTCGTGTGAGAGAGAATAATTTTTAACATCTTATTAGTGAAAAAAAAATTAATCTATATGAAATTTAGAGGGTACCAAATATAATTGAAGAGATGGCAGATTAATTCTCCACGACTTGATTGCTAAGTGAATTGTCAAATTTGAGGTCAGCCCAATTACTAAAGAGTTATGTGGATAGGCTGGCCCAACTCATATTTGACCAATATTATTTGATAATCTTTTAATACACGCACCTTTATATAGGTGAAATAAACTTTTAAAAATTTTAAAATATCTTTCGAAAATACATCTTCGAATATATCTTAAATTAATTTTTAAGGTATTTCAAAAATTCATCTTCGAAAATATTTTAAATCAATTTTTAAGGTGTTTCGGAAATGTATATTCGAAAACACCCATATTTACACGTTATTATTATTTGAACATTGTATTTAAACATTCAGTAGTATTTTCGGATATGCATATCAGAAAATATTGTTGTTATATTAACTTGTTGCATGATCACCCCTACCACTATTTCATTTTCTTCATTTTCCCCCATAACCAAAACCTACCACAAAACTTCAACCATTCTCAATCAACTTTTCATCTCCAAACTAAGTGTCAAGAGTTTTATCATATCAAAGAGAGCATAGAATGTTGTAATTTAAGGTAAACTTTGCTCATTTCATCTCTCATTTCCTTGCATTTATGCTAATTTTGAGATGAAAAAAACAATGTCACTTCGAATATGCATATTTGAAACTCACCTACAATATATCGGATGTGCATATATCCGAAACAGTCCCTGATACATAAACAGTTTAAACATATTTTCTATTTTTGCTCGTTTTAGATATGGTGCATCCCGATATGTTTCCAAAGCTGTTGTAAAGGTTTTGGACAAGGTGAACGACGATGCTAAGCCGGATGAGGTGAAGGATGATGTTAAAAAAATTGATGCTGAGATAGATGTTGGGCAACAATTTACAAATGATCAAATTTTCAGTGCTTGTCAATATATGCTTGAATGGGTCCAAATGGAAGCTAGCAAACTCAGGTTTGGCATTGTGATTGGAAGGTCCGACAATGACACTAGTAAAAGGCAAGCATTTGTAACGATGACATGCGAGAGAAGTGAAAAATATGTTCCAAAAATTTGAAAGTTAAAACATGAAGACACTGGATCGAGAAAATGTGAGTGTCTGTTTAAATTGCACGAATATTGTAGGGTGGATGATATGTGGAAATTTAATGTCATTTATGGTATACTTAATCATGCATTAGAAATCAAGATACAAGGTCATCCAATTGTATGTCGGCTTAAGCCGGAGGAGAAGGAAATTATTTCAGAAATGTCGATAATCAAAATTGTGCCGAGAAACATACTTGTCGATTTGAAACCGAAAAGACCGCAAAATGTTTCAAATACCATAAAGGTATACAATGAACTTTATTAACAGAACATGGCGAATAGAGGTCTGAGACCCGAAATGCATCAACTTTTGAAACTTTTAGATGATAACCATTATGTTTCAAGGTACATAGTATGTGAGGATAAAGTCAGTGTCTGTGACAGTTTTTAGACTCACCCAGAAAGTATCATGTTATTCAACATATTTTCAATTGTCTTTATAATTGATTCAACATACAAGAAAAATAAGTATAAGCTTTCTCTTCATGGACATTTCTAGAATTTAAGAAAGAAGACAACATTACACGGGCATTGGATATATGCAAGAGTTTGTTGAAGAATCCACAAAATATGCCTAGTGTCATAGTAATCGACCGAGATAACGCCCTTATGAATGTGGTTAAAAGTGTGTTTCCTACATCATATGCATTACTTTATCGATATTATATAACAAAAAATGTCAAAGCTCGACTCAAACCTGCAGTTGGCACCAAATAAATCAAGGGTGAAGACAGAAACATGGTCAAATCTAGTGTTGTGTTGGAGAAGATAATGAATAGATGGATGAATAAATTATATTCTTCTACAGAAGAGTTGAATGATGAGAATATGGTATATTTTAGGAGCTTGTGTGTCAAATATCCAGATTTTCTAAAATATGTTTAATCTATTATTCTTGATCAGGTGAAAGAGAAAGTTGTGTAAGCTTGGATGGACCGGGTTAGACATTTGGGAAACACAACTACTAATAGAGTCAAATATGCATATTCAGTGTTGACGAAAGTGTTGGGTGATAGAAAGGGAGACATTTGTATAGAATGGGACACGATGAACCAAATGCTCCAAACCCAACATAATGAAATTCAAACAACTTTTGGTCGGAGCATAATTATGGTAAAACACTGATTCAAAGACAACACACTCTACTCTCAATTGGTTCTCAACATATCCCAGGAGGGATTGAATTTCATTTTTCATGAAGCGAAGCGAGCGGATACGATGGGGTCGGATAGTTCGAAGTGTGGATGTACAATTACAAAAACTTACAAACTCCCTTGTACTTGTCTCATTTTTAAAAAATGAAGCTAAATTCCCCCATACGTATGGACGAGGTCTACACTCATTGGAAAATACTCTAATTTGATTACTACGGTGCGACGAAGGACGGTACATCGAGTATAACCATCGCCATTGAGTTAGAAGTGATCATGGATAGATTTTCTAAAGCGGATGACACTATGAGATTTCACATTAAAGAATAGCTGAGGAAAATCGCGTATCCAGAAACCACTGATTTAACACCTCCTTCGCAATCGATAAAAACAAAAGGTGCCCCAAAAAAGGTGAAAAGTACACAAGATGACAATTCAACTAAGTGGACTTCTCCTTACCATGAAGTAATCGATTCACATTTCCCAGATTCTCCAACCTCAAAATTACAAAAAAGTGTTTTCAAAGGATCTCGCATTTCTAAACCACCTTGTACATCACCACCTATTAAAAAACCACCATTTACACCTTTGATTAAAAAACCACTAATGTCATCATTGATTATCCATATTGATGAGATGCCGCTTTTTATGCACAAACACATTGAAAAGATAGTAGATGTGGGGGTGATGGTAAGTGTGGGTTTTGGGACATGTCCAATTTACTTGATAAAAGAGAGGAGAATCACACTTTTGTGCGCCAAACACTTATTTAAGAGTTAACGGTGCATAGGGACCTTTACACATAACTATATAGAAAAAAGGAAGACTTCGATAAAATTCACAATGTTATTGTTTCATGTGTTAGCTGTCATGCACCATTTGCAAAGTGGATGTGCTTCCTTGAAATGGGCCATCTTATCGCAAGTGTATATGACAAAGTGTGTATTGATATGATGAAATATGGTTTTTTGAGACATTTTTTCCACTTCGGAGTTACCCACCTCAAGACCCATCAAGCTACATCATTTGTATTGGATATCTTAGATCGCTCCATTTTGTTTATGTTTATTTGAAATCGGGTTGTCCTATTCCGGATACATCAGTGGAGTGGATGGCACATTCCATAAAAAAGGCGAAAACTTGGCCAAATCACTTTTTGGAAAAGATGGCAGAGTTCACCAAATTGGAGGAGCTTGAGAGAGAATCAAATAGGGATAAGTCGAAGAAAGAACCAGTTTTAGATTTAAGCGGTGGCAATTCGGGAATTTTAGAATGTAATCGAACCATTTTTTGAATGTATTGTCGTGCAAAATGTAAATTCTATATGATTCAATACATATATAACATATTTATTCAACATTTTACTGCTATTTACATTTACCGATTTAATTTTTTTTCATGTTTCTATGATACTTATTCTACTAAAATATAATATGTTTCTGATTCTACATAATTTGAATATGCATATCCGAAATAACACATTTTTTATATAAAAAAACAACAGGGGTTATTTCGGATATGCCTATCCGGAAACCCTTTATTTTCGTCAAAAAAAGGTGAACTCGGAGATTAATATCTGAAACATGTCCTGGTGGTAGGATAAGAATTCTTGGATCCAAATTGCTCCAAATCTTCTGTAAAATAGGATGTCCAAATCATTTCTTCAATATCACATACAACAAACAGAGATGAGCCAAAGATATCTTCACATTTCTTTTGTCTACTTCGGTGGTGAGAATTCGCCACTTCAATTTAAGTTCTCCGAGGACACGCCTCTCACCGATTTGATTATCATACTGAGTTCTCTCCTGCAATATTAATAAAATTTAAAGGTGGTCAAGCTCGAGTATCATTCACCCTCACTTGACACTAAAGGAAAGATAAAGTTCATCCAATTTGTACCGAAGACGGATGACGGTTTAAAGGTTATGTGTAGTACTTTTCACTGATACTCTACTAAGGATCCAATTGAAGTAGATGCAAAACTTCAAAGATTAGGAGAAGATGTTATCAAAATGTTCCAACAACCTCAACTACCCGTTTATAACAATATGTAATGTTAAATTTATATTCTACTATCTATGTAATTTTGACTATCTATGTTAAATCTATGTTAAGTTTCTTTGGTTTTATGGTTTTTGATTCTACTTGAAAGTCAGGGTTTATTTCAGATATGTGTGTCCGAAAGTTACCATTTAGTGACTTCGAATATGCAACTCTGAACCTATTTGATAAAAAAACTATAATGTGGTGAATTTGAATATGCTTATCTGAATTAAGGAATATTACGAGAATTTCATCAAGAATTTCTAAAAAGATATAAGGATATATTAAAAAATTTCCTATCATTTTTTATTTAAAAAAAAGAAGCAATATAAACTAAAACTACACACCAGATAAATTATATCCATCAAATAAATTATATGTTAAATATTTAAAAATTTAAGAATAAATTTTGTTAGAATATAAGGTGGGTGTAGCTAAAAGTTAAAAGAGTTTGAGATCTTGAATTTAATCCTTGACAAAAACTAACTACTAACAAAAATTATATAAAATTTTGTTGAGATGTGAACTCTTATTATTTTTAATTCTTACTTCTTTTTTCTTTTGTAAAAAAATCATCCATAAGCAATGTAATTACCATAAAAGCATTCAAGCATTCAAGAAAAAGTAAAAATAATTTGTCACAACTCATAAATTATTGTTTTAGAGACAATAAAAATGATTCAATATAACACTATTACTACAAATTTATTAACGTTATTACTACTTTTATATTTATTTTGCATACAATTGTGAGAGAAGAAATAGAATGTACTCTCTCTGGAAAAGACAATCATACCATTGCTTGCTCCACATGCAGCCATGTATATGTCTTCATATACAACCAATATGCTTTTTTTCTTTCAAATTCTTATAATACATATTCATCTACACTCACTTTCAACTTTTATTATTATTTTATATTTTCCAAAACCTGCAATGTCATATCAAAGCTCAGGCTTTTTTACTTTCTTTGCAAAACTCATACTCTAAATCACTATTTTTCTCTCTCACACACCAAATGCTCCCAACAATCTTCTATTCTCTCTCACACACTATTTTTCACCTTCTTTCAATATCCATTTCTCAGACTCTAAATAAAAAATTCTTTTCATCAATCTTTAGGTATTATTATAAATCGCTTTATTTTTTCTATGAATGTGGTCAAATAGATTGTGTATTCACTTTAGTATTGTTAATTTCATAGTTTTATGATTGGCTAAATTTTGGTAAAACATAGTTCTATATTGGAGTTGAGGAAGATGTTGTAACATCTTCATCAACTGTCATAACAATTTTATGTCATGACATCTTGATCTATGTACAACAGACATTAATGTTGTATATCTCTTGACATATTTGATTTGATTTAATAAGATGCTTTTGGATATACCTCATCATTATATGCAGGTCAAGGAGATTATTTAGGAACAAAATGCATATTTAATTGGATTTCATAAAAAGGATCATCGAGATTTTTTAGGAAACTATAGAAGATTTGTTCTTATTTTTATGTGAAGATCTTGTAGTTGATTTTAAAAGTTAAGATTGCGATTGATTTGAAGAGTCCAAGTCCATTTTGCAAGAGTCTATAAATAAGGACTTGCTATGATCTGAAATAGCAAGCATTCACAATAACAAATCGTGTGTGCAATATAAGGATTAGGGTTTTGGGAGTCTCTTAGGTTATTTGTGTTTGTGTTCTTTGTGTGCCACTCATGTATCTTTGATGCATTAAGTAGACTGATTGTTGTTTGTTTATCAAGCTATTGTTCTCACTCATTAGCTTTTAAGCAAAGAGTTAAGTATTGTTCTTAGTTGAAGCTTTTAAGCAAAACTAAGTATTGTCATTTGAAGTGTAATCTTATGTTAGGTTTTAAGTCTAGTTACAAGGTTTGTGGCTATATGTATCATTGCGATGCTTAGAAGTGAGAGGGGGTTCTCATATCTAGGAGGTTCCTAAGTAGAAGTTGCACAAGGTAGTGATTAAGAAATAAGTTGTAAAATGGGATTGTTTAGACTTCAAACTAATTTTATCATAGTGAATTTCATTCCTGGATTGGTAGCCCCCGGGGTAGGTGACGTTGCACCGAACTGGTTTAACAATTAATTGTTTTATTTAATTTTCTGCAATTTATTTTTCTGCACAATTTATGGTTTTTTGTCAACAGATCTCATAACATTTGTCCTGACATCGGGTTTCTATGTTAAGTAATCAATCTTGATCTTTGTATTGCAAGTGCCAAAATTTCAATTGATATCAGAGCAGACACCCTGTTCTGGTTATTCGATGAGCTTTAGGGAAAACATTTTTTGGTACAATGGATAAAAAAGGAGGATACAATAACAAACCACCTCTGTTAGATGATTCCAATTATAACTGGTGGAAAGTTATAATGGTGGCCTTTTTGAAGTCCGTGGAAAAAAAAGCTTGGAAGGATGTTTTGAAAGGATGGGAATATTCTGTTGAGAAGGATAAAGATGGGAATATATCTTTGAATCCATAGGAAGATTGGAATCATGAAGATGATAAATTATCTCTTGTAAATTCCAAAGCCTTGAATGCTTTATTCAATAGAGTAGATAAGAATGTGTTCAGGTTGATTAATACATGTACTATATCCAATGATGCTTAGGAAATCCTCATAATAACTCACGAAGGTACATCCAAAGTCAAAATGTCAAGGCTTCAACTTCTCACTACTAAATTTGAGAATCTAAAGATGAATGATGATGAGACCATCCAGGAATATCATATGAAGGTTCTTGTAATAGTAAATGCATCTAGTGCATTAGGGGAAAAATGTCAGAACAAAAGCTAGTTAGAAAGATTCTTAGGTCTTTACCTAGGAAATTTGACATGAATGTAACTATTATTCAAGAAGCTCAATACATCAACACCTTGAGAGTTGATAAACTTATTGTGTCACTTTAAACTTTTGAATTGGCTATTAGTGACAAAACTGAGAAAAAGAGCAAGAGCATAGATTTTGTTTCTAATGTTGAAGATGAAGAGAGTCAAGCTGATTTGGATACGAATGAAGGTTTTTCTAATACCATTGTGTCACTTGGAAAGAAATTCAATATAATTTTTAAAAGAATGGACAGAAGAGGAAGAACAAATATCAAAAACATCTCATCTGACATCAGTAATGAGGAGAATTTTCAGAAGAATACCATGCCTGAAGAAAAGATCAATCAAAGCAAAGGAATTCAATGTTATAAATGTGAAGGTTTTGGTCACATTAAACCAGAATATCCCACTTTTCTCAAGAAGCAGAAAAGGGCTTTACTTTGTCTTGCTGTGGTGATGATGAGTTATAAGATGAGGCTAACAATGAAACTTCAAAACTTGTGATGACTCTTTCTGGTAGATGGGCAGATGAAGTGGAAGCTTATGATGAAAGTGTTCTCTATGAAGACCTTGATTTATCCCATAAGGACACATCTGACAGGTGTGAAGAAATTCTTAAGACAATAGAAGAATAGACAAAGATCATAGCTAAATTGGAGAATGAAAAGAAGGAACTTCTATGTATTGTTTCACATCTTCAAGAAGTTGATTATCGGTCTAATAATAAACAAAGAAGAGTGTTTGAAAAGAAGTCGTTTCCTTTTAAAAGAAAGAAAATGATTAACATGTCCAACAACATGTTACAACATTATGTAAGACATGAGGAAACTTTATCCATATTTCAAACATTCACTTGGATATGTCATTATTGTGGTGAGCATGGCCATATTAAGCCTTTTTGTTATAAACTATATGGAGATCAAAAATCTTCAGTTCATTCTAAGGTTGATCAAGTAGGAAAAAAGATAAGTGTTGAAAATAGGGATATGAACTTTATTGCTCATACTTCCTTAAGAGACTCAAATGGAGAAGACTGGTACTTTAACATTGGGTGCTATAGGCACATGACAGGGGTTTAAAAGTTATTAGTAAATGTTAGGCCTTATCCCACAGGTTCTGTAAGATTTGGTGATGGGTTTAAAGGTGAAATCAAAGGAGTTGGAAATTTGATGTGTGTTGGTTCTCCTAGTTTGGAAGATGTTCTTTATGTGAAAGGATTAACTGCTAATCTCATTAGCATTAGTCAATTATGTGACCAAGGTCTGATAGTCTACTTCTCAAAATCAAGATGTCTGGTCAAAGATAAAAGGGATGATATCCTAATGAAAGGAATTAGATCTAAATAAAATTGTTATCTATGGGAATCTCAGATAACTGCGTATTCTTCCACATGCCTAATAACTCATGAAGAAGAAGTAAAGTTGTGGCACCAAAATCTTGGACACCTTAATATAAATAGGATGATGGAGATTTTATCTAAAGGAGCTATTAAAGGAATTCCAGAACTCAAGATTAGAGAAGGTAAAGCCCGTGGTGAGTGTGAAATTAGAAAGAAAACTGTGATGTCAGACCTGATGTTGCAACATCAGACTACTTCCAAAGTTTTAGAACTTCTTCATATGGATATAATGGGACCTATACAGATAGATAGCCTGGGAGGAAAAAGATATGTCTATGTGGTTATTGATGACTTTTCTAGTATACTTGGATGAATTTTCTTAGATAAAAATCTAATGCTTTTGAAGTATTAAAAAATACGTGTCAAAACATTCAAGAGGAGAAGAATAGTGTGTCGTATCCCAAATTTGTCCTACCTCGATGATTTTATTTTTCGAGATTAAAATAGAAGAAATATTTAATTAAAGATGGTACATCAGTATCTGATGGTCCATCTTTATCCGACTAGGGGTGTATTTTAATTCTGGAAAGCAGGACTTTCTAAATCAGAAAGACTCGTGCATCCGTGAATCCATTCGCGAGGTATGTTGGTCATTGGCCCATGCGATTCATAAATAGAAATTATTCAAATAGCTATTAAGTTCCTAATTATTAAATAGTTGTTATTAGTAAAAGAGGGGTTGAAATTAACTAAGTCCACTTAAATGTTTTTTGTTGTTAGTAAAAAGAAAGGAGGTGAAAATTCAGTATATAAGCCCATTTCGTTAGCCCATTTCCATTTGTGTTGTTAGATAGCAAAGAAATGGGGTACGATTATAAGATTAGGCCCATTGGGGTTTTCTAAAATCAGTTTAGTTGTTGCTGGTTTATTTTAGAAAATTGTTATAAAACATTTTCTGTTTTTATCATTTTTCTAAAGTTTTCTTTACAGTCTGTTAAAAAAAGGATTTATTTCATTTAGGTAAATTAGATAATGTTTATAAATTTATTTATTTATTAAAAAAATTGAAACAATACAAGGCCCAAAATTTTTTTTTTGTTTAAAACTGGCAAGCCCAAATCGAATTAGAACTATTACTGTTAAACTTTTGGTTTATTAAGAAACTTACTGTAATTAAAAGATATTATACCAATTATTATTTATTTATTTATATTTATGAAGGATTCTTGTTGGAAAAAGTTTATGTTCGGATCAAAAATTTTAAAAGAGATTTAGGCCTTGTTCACGTAAAAAAAAAAAGATAGTAATATTGTTTGAAGCCCAAAGGATCATTTTTGCACAAATTTGTGAAGAAAAATAATGTTGGCCCATATGGAAAGAACAAACATTGTATCAATCAGACCAAGATAAACGCAAGTTTTTCTCAATTAATATTTACTGTTCAAACTATCATAATATCAAATATTTTAACAACAAATCCAGAAATTGCAAATACAATCAAATCTGCAGAAAATCCATAGATGCAATCCGAAAATTACAAAATCAAATATGGAAATAAGTGTTCATTACAAATCTCAGAGAATATATAAGATATTTCTAATTGAATCAATTACAGGAATCAAAATCCATAATTTATGTTCCTAAATCTAAGCTACAAATTGTAACAACAATTCAAAATAAAATCTTATAAATAGAAAGCAAAGAATTAACAGGGGGAAGGATGGATATACAGAGAATAAATTCTGGGTACATAACCGCGAAGCTGAAGATTCAAAGAACCAAAATATAGAAGGAGGGGGGTTCTGGACGAACGAACAGAAAGATTGTACCAATCTTGCTGTTGAAGACTAAAGCAAGGAGCGATTAGGGTTTCAATATCTGAAACCCTAATCGCATAGTCGTGCCGCCGCAAAGCCGAACCTATCGTTATTGTCGCGTCATCCTCATTATTGAACCGCCGGACCTGTGGATCAAGGGAACAAAGAGAGGTTAGCTCGAATCAGATAAAAGTTCAGAATCTGAAATAACGAAAGGGGTAAATAATATCTTAGCTCTCTTTGTTGATTGTTCTTGTATTTGGGGGGTTTTGTTAGGTGTTTGTAGGGAAGGGACGCGTTTGAGATGACGCCGCCGCCGGTGGTTTTTTTTAGGGTTAGGAAGAAGAAAATGGGGCTTAGGGTTAGAAGGGTTCCGCGCGAGAGAGAGAGAGAGAGAGAGAGAGAGAGAGAGAGAGAGAGAGAGAGAGAGAGAGAGAGAGAGAGAGAGAGAGAGAGAGAGAGAGGGAGAGAGAGAGTTGCTGTAAAACAAAAATAAAAGATGAATTGCAAAAAAATGTTGAAAACAAACTATTAGGTTCCGTAAACATTCACTGCATGCGCGCCCATAGTAACTAGCATGTACCCTCCCATTCCGTCTGTTTGATCATAAGTGGACGGCCGTGAGGCCAAGTCCACTGTAACGCCCATGCACCTTCCCACACTCACTCACTCATAATTGTGTATTGGGCCAAGCCCAACTTCTTTGCACACCCCCTTTCGGTCATCTTACTAAACCAGCAAAGAATTTACACCCCTACCCTGCCAGCCAACGCATTGGGCTTAGCCCAGAATTATTAACAGCACCCATACTTTTACTGGCACAACTCGAATTACACCCCCCAGTTTTAATTAAACTATTTTATTTTTTTTACTTTTAATTCCATCTTTCTCATATTATTTATTTTCTATTTATAATTATTATTATTAGTAATATTAATTATCATATTTTTCTTTATTATTATTATATTCTAATTATTACCTATTAATTTTATTTTCTATTTACTATTATTATATTTTATTTTCTATGTAAATATTATTTATTTCTTATAAATAATTATATTTTTATTTATTATTTATCATGTAAATAAATTGTTTTTATTCAAAAAACCATGCATTATTTTATATGTTTTGCATTAAATATTTCTTTAATCATGCATTAACAAGATTTCTTCGCAATTAACACAATAAAAAAATACTAACAAACAACAAACTATTTTTCGCAACAAACTAATCTAATCAACTATTTTTTGCAAAAGGGTTTCAAACAGATTTTGACTTACCACGCATTTAGTCAAAATCTCCACAATCACAACTCCCGGCCAAGTGCGAGGTGATTCAAAATACGTTTCCGACCCCCTAAAAAACACCAACCCTATATGAACTATGAATTGGGACTCTGATTCCTCTTAAGAGGATACGTAGGCATACGATCAAAAATCGTAGCGAGTTCTCCTATAAAAAAACAAACTCTTTCCCCTTATAAAAAATTAAACCCTTTCCCCTAATAAAATTTAAATCCCGTTTTACCCGAGCCTAAACCTAAAACCTAATATCCTTGTGAACAAGGTAGATGAAAGGTGCCTAACACCTTCCTTTCGTCTAAATAAGTTCGAAACCTAGAATCTCTGTCTGGAAATTAGGGTTTTCTGTTAGATTCCCTTCCCTAGGATAAAAAATAATAGTGGCGACTCTAATTTAAAAAACCAGTCGCAACAGCTGGAGACTCTGCTGGGAACTTCAACTTTGGGTTTTAGGGTTTTTACTTTGGGATTTTTTATTTATTTATTTCATTGTTTATTTATTACATTATTTATTTATTGCATTTATTTATTTATTATCAATTCTTTTTATCATATATTTACAGCGTGGCGGGAATTTTTATTTCAATTTTTTCCAATAACCCTTAGAAAGAAGGTTCGTCTATTAACTTAGGGGGTACATCGTCCCTGCGAGTTTATGTGATGACTTCGCCTAGAGTCGGTGAACTTCTGAAAAATGAATACTTATCGAGAGATATCCTCTTCACGAGTAGGACTTTGGAAGGTCACCCATGACTCTTTGTAACGACCTTAACCTAAAATCTCATGACGAGACCTTTCACGACTTTGAGACGGAAGTCTCGGTCCGTGAAGAGGCTCCACCTAAGGGAGGCCCTTGTGCTTTTTCCCTCGGGTGTTATTCATGATACCCTTAAGGAAACCACCTTTTGGAAGGGTAGATCAACTGTAGGTAAAAATTAATGAACCTACCATCTAAGGATACTTATCACAAAAATCTCGTCACTCAACCCTACACCTATGCATTCATACATTTCATATATTTGTCATACATTTCATATATTCGTCACCCGTTTCTTTCTATTTGTGTTATTCACAGGGGGTATGAAAGATAATAATAAACTCAAGATCTCGGTGACTGTCTTTAAAAATGGATACCGAAGGGAACAACTTATCGGCGCCAATGCGCTAAACATGTCTGAAATCAAAGCCACAAAAGGGAAATAACATGCTGAAGATTTTCTCAAGCTTTGTCCAGCAATGGGGGATGATTTCTAGAGCAGACGTCTGCAAGTGCACCAAGAAGACTTATTTCCCTTGGTTCAATTTCATGCAAACAAGTTTTGGTTTAAGATTGTAATATTTTTCAATATCTGAATTATGTTACCTTCAATAAAGGCATTTTGTTTCCACACCTCGTTGGCATATCTATTTTTAAGCTAGTCACCGAATAAAAAATAAGCAAAATATAAATGCATACACAAATGAATAAGACATTTAAAACAAGTAACCATTTCATATTCATGCATATTCATTCGCATGCATATATTCATAAACACCTGCATATCATATCAAAACTCATTTTTCAAAAAAAAAAATCTCCAGTTGAGACATTGGTAGAAGAAGATCTCCACCTCCTTGGCCTCCATATCAAACAAGGGCCTATCAACAAAAAGCAATGGAGAAAATCGAGGAAACTCAGGCTGCACCTCAAAGAGGATCTCAACCAAGTAAAGGGTGATGTAACTTCAATAAAAGGAGATCTGAGTCAAGTTCTCCTAGCCTTGAAGAACATCATTGACAGACAAGACTAGATTCCCAGGGTAGCTTCCGAAGAAGTAGCCCAAACTATTGGTGCGTCAAGCGGTCACCAACCAAGGAAAGATCCAGAAGAATGACTCTAGAAGTACGTCATGGCCCAACAAGAGGCTGAAACTGAAGGGTTTTTCCTACCGCCACAAAAAGCAGGGGCATCCCATACCCTACAGATTCTAGTCAACAATACAGACAACTACTTGGACCTACAATACGAAGATCACGACCCAGAAGAGGCCAACCAGGCACCCTTAAAGACGACTAGTACTTATGCGGTTGATAATCCACTGGTAATAAATCAATATAAAGCTCTGGAGGAAAGATTAAAAGTTGTGGAGGGTTTTGACGCTTTCGAAGTAGACACTCTCAAAATGGGCCTAGTTCCTAATGTGGTAATTCCGCCAAAATTCAAAGTACCTGAATTTAAAAAATACAAAGGGCTCACCTGTCCAAGAAATCATTTGCGCATGTATTGCAGGAAGATGCATGCCCATGCCCACGATCAGAAGCTAATGATTCACTATTTTCAAGATAGCCTGAGTGAGGCGTCTTCAGACTGGTATATGCAATTGGAGCGAACGCATATTCGAACTTGGGCAGATCTTGCTAATGCTTTTCTAAAGCATTACAAATATAACCTGGACATGGCACCTACCCGCACGCAACTCCAGAATTTGTCCCAGAATAAAGAAGAGTCCTTCAAAGAGTATGCTCAAAGATGGAGGGAGATGGCATCCCGTGTGCAACCACCATTGTTAGAGAAGGAATTATTAGACACGTTCGTGGGGACTTTGCAAGGATTGTATTATGAGAAGATGGTTGGAAGTATCTCTTCGGGATTCTCAGACCTAGTGACTATCGGAGAAAGAATCGAGACTGGAATAAAAAATGGGAAGATATCAGGGGGGCCATCAAATGCTCCCTACAATTCAAGAAGGCCTGCTTCAAATGTCCCCAAAGGAAAAGAGGGAGAAATTAATGTTGTAGTGTCATAACCTAGGGTACAACAACCATTGGTGATCCCACAAGGGCAGCATCAAGGCAAAAGGCCGCAAAGAAATTTTGATCCACTCTCGATGCCACCCAGTCAGTTATTACAACATCTAGATAAGGCATCCTTAGTGGAACTCAAGCCTCTAGCTCCCCCAGTCGGGCCGCTCCCATGAAGGTACAATGCCAATGCCATATGTGAGTATCATGCTAATTCTCCTGGACATACCATAGAGCAATGTTGGCCATTCAAGCATAAGGTCCAAGATTTGTTAGAATCTCAAGACATCACTTTCAAGAATCCTAACATCAAATCAAACCATATGTCTTCGCACGATGGGTCGACAATGAATGAAATTGAAGTAGTCATTGACTCTGGGGCAAGCAGACGAGAAAAAACCCCGATAAACTTGCTGAAAGAATATCTGTTGGGATGTGGATTCCTGCTAGAACACAATGAAGCTTTCGAAAGAATGCTACAAAAGCTAGGGGACCAGGGCATAGTCCAATTCGGACCATAACCCGAAGAAAAATATAAAGCTACTTCGAAGGGTGAAGCATGCTTTCCTCCGATCCAAGAGACCTTTATAGAGCATGTCAGACATGTGCCGAAGATATCCAACAAAGCAAACACCAAAGGGGCAACTGAATTCATCCGAGAATGCGCCCCAGGAGAATAACTAAAAAGATGGACTGCCATGGAGATTCCTGAGATCTTTTTCTTTCTTAAGTAATTTTTCTTGTTTTTTGAAAGAACCTATGTCGAGCCCGGGGCATAGGGGTTTCTTGTAAGGGTTCCCTGTTTTGTTTCAGACAATATTTACGGTTAATAAAAGTGATATTTTGTTTTCAATTAAGATCCTTGTCTTTCATTTGCATTCAAATCTTAAATTTAAAAATGGCAATACTTTCCCTGCATATGCATTTTCAAATTTCACATACTAAATCTGCACCAATAACGGTGCAAATCCATGCCCAAAACCACCGATAATGCTACCGCTGCGACCCGATATAATTTTGATGCTCCTATAAACCAAGCTAAAGAGGAAGATGATAAAGATCTTGAACTCTCTGAGGAAATGGCGAGGGAAATAGAACGAAAGGCTAACAATATAAAACCATATCAAGAGGCTATCCAGCTGGGTACAGGGGAAGATCCGAAAGAAATCAAGCTAGGGGCAATGTTAGAGCAGAGCGTCAAAGAAAAACTGAGCGAATTATGGCACATATCTGCTCGGTCCTATAGAAATAGGCCAAGGTTAGATATAGACATGATGGTGGACAGATCACCTCTTCAAAGAAGGTTGTTCGCCAGTTAGGCAAAAATAAGAGACTACGAAATACCAAGACGTGACGAGAGCCAGGGGCACATTGGACATTCACGTTCAACGGGGCTTCAAATTCACTGGGGCACGATATAGGGGAAGTTTTGGCTTCCCCAAAGAATGCTTACAAGCCATATACCAAGTCAACGACGAATGGCATACTAAACATCCAAAACTGATTCCATATCGGGATCATGTTTTTAAAACTGGCTGCGGAATTCACAAAGATCACTTTCAGTCACATCCCACGAAAGGGAAATCAAAAGACAGACGCCCTAGAAACTATATCGTCTATGTTCAAAGTGACTTGGTTAAACCACGAACCGCGCATCACAAATAGACACAATCAAGAGCCCGTACTTTGTCTTGCTATCAAAGAAAGACCAGATGACAAGCTTTGGTTTTACGACATCAAGAAAAGCCTCGAAAAATAAGGACATCCAGAAAATGCCTCAAGCATTGACAAACGAACACTATGGAAATTAGCCTTGAAATTCCTTCTAGGTAACGGTGTATTGCACCAGATGAACCACAACATGGTCTAGTACTCCAGAAGATTCTACTACCTTGCCTCAACTCACGCGGTAAATGGACACCAAACTATGAAGGTCCATACGTAGTTAAAATAACATTTTACGGTGGTGGTCTTATCCCCACAATAATGGATGGGGAAGTACTACCGCATACGAAAAATTCAGACACAGTAAAAAAATACTATGTATAAAAGGCTCGCTAAGCTCGAATCCTAAACAGGCGACTTATGCAAAAAGGAGCGTCCCGGTGGATCAAAAACCATAAAGGGAGATCCAGGCAAAAATTAGGGGCATATAAATAAAAAAATTATCCCGGTGGATTGAAAACCCGAAAGGGCAATCCAGGGAAAAGTTAAGGATTTCATACAAAGAAATAAAGAACAAAAAGACTGCGATCTAAGAACTGCGACTACGAACCACGAAGAGAGAGATAGATCTAAATCATACGACTCAGAAACAAAAGAGATAAGTGCCATTAAAAGGATATTGGGGAACAGCAGCAACAATTATCATTTTTCATTGCCATTTATAGTTTTAAATTTGTTTGTAATTCCCTCTTTCTAGGAATTACATCTTATACTCTCGCCTATTCAGAGGCATATCGATAAAATATTTGCTTTCTTTGCATATTTCAAATTGCATTTTTCTTTTCTCTGACTTGTTTACAAAATACTACGATTATTACTTGTGAATATTATCTTGAAATTATTTCGGGGAAATTAACAAATAAAAGCTTTTGATAAAACATTGAAAAAAATTTTTGTTTGAAATATATCGAAAGAAAATCCACGTCTACGTCCATGCACATGTCTACTCCTGCGTCTACAATGAAAATTCTATACATATGTCCATGTCTACGCATGCGCTTACAACATAAAAGTGTACACATATGCCAATACATACGTCTACGCTTATGCCTGCGCTTACAACATACGCATCTACGCATATGCCAATACCTACGTCTACGTCTACACCTGCACTTATAATACAGAAAATCAATGTTCAAAATTTTGCTAACATTTTTCACTGCGTTCAAATTCAACAAAGCTACGATAACACAACATACAACACTAGGGTTTGGTAATTCAAAACCAATGGTTTAAAGGAGAGAATTCCAGAACTAGTCCTCATAACATTTCAAGGCATACACACATTTTACACACATTTCACACATACATTTTGCATATCCAAAGCATACATACAATATACATTTTTGCATACAATACACATATATTCAGGATTCCATATCAATATCAAACATCATACATTTTGCATATACATACAATCCAATACACATACGCTCAGGGTTCCATCCCGGTATCAGGCAACATACGGCTATATCACACAACAAACAAACCATCTTACCCTCGATTTAATCATCTAAGGGTAAGTCAATAAAACATTTCTCCTGCAATTTAACCTGTCACCTAAGTCTTCATGCTGTGACACATTCAGCCCATCACCTAAGTCTCCATGCAGTGATGAGTTCCTAATAAAGTAGTCCATTACCTAAGTCTCCATGCAGTAATGAACGAAGTTCGGTACATTGCCTTTAACCCTCAATGTATTCTCCTATCTCGGTACACTGCCTCTACGCCTTAATGTATTCTCCAAACTCGGTACATTGCCTCTAAGCCTCAATGTATTTGCAAAACTCAATAGATTGCCTCTAAGCCTCAATGTATTCACAAAACTCGGTACATTGCCTCTAAGCCTCAATGTACTCTCCTCAACATAACCCATTTCCTAAGACTTCATGCAACAATGCGTTTCCTTATTCCGAGACATAAACCATCGCCTAAGACTTCATGCAGCGATGTTCGAAAACCAAATCTAGCCTATCGCCTCAGACTTCACGCAACAATTTGTGAACCTGGACCATTGCCTAAGACTTCATGCAGCAATGCGTTTCCTTATTCCGCGACACAGACCATCGCCTAAGACTTTATGGAGCGATGTTCGAAAACCAAATTTAGCTTATCGCCTCAGACTTCACGCAGCGATTTGTGAACCTAACCCATTGCATAAGTCTTCATGCAGCAGTGTGTTCCCTTATTTCGCGACACAGATCATCGCCTCAGACTTCATTCAGCGATGCTCGAAAACCCAAAATCTATCCTATCGCCTCAGACTTCACGCAACGATTTGCGAACCTAACCAATTTCCCAAGTCTTCATGCAACAATGTGTTTCTTTATTCCTTATTCAATTATCTTCCAATCGAATAGCGCGAGAAAATACGGGTCTGGTGCGTTCTGATTAGGATTTTATTGAATACTTGGAATACCCAAAAAATTTCCGACCAGTCATAATGTCACGCTGATATAGCATACCCTCATGAGTCTTGAGGAAATAGGCGAAGTTGATGATATATCGCTCACCAGGGTTTGATAACGAGGCATATAGTCTTGAGCGCAATCTTGTATGTCTTGGTTTGGTTTTGATTATTCACCCATTTGGAGGATGAATAAAACAATAATTGATGATGCATGGCTGCTTGAAGACTGAGGCCATGGGTTATGTTCGCGAATCGTTGCATGACGTCTGAGGCGATAGGCTAGATTTTTGTTTTCTTTTGAGCATCTCTGCATGAAGTCTGAGGCGATAGTCTGTGTTGCAAAATAAAGAAACACATTGCTACATGAAGTCTTAGGCAATGGGCTAGGTTCACAAATTGATGCGTGAAATCTGAGGCGATAGGCTAGATTTGGTTTTTGAACATCGCTGCATGAAGTCTTAGGCGATGATCTGTGTTTTGGCATAAAGAGACACATTGCTGCATGAAGTCTTAGGCAATGGGTCAGGTTCGCAAATTGTTGCATGAAGTCTGAGGAGATAGGCTAGGTTTTGTTTTCGAGCATCGCTGCATGAAGTCTGAGGAGATGGTCTATGTTGCAGAATAAAGAAACACATTGCTGCATGAAGTCTTAGTCAATGGGTTAGGTTCGCAAATCACTGCGTGAAGTCTGAGGTGATAGGCTAGATTTTGTTTTTTCGAGCATTGCTGCATAAAGTCTGAGGCGATGATCTGTGTCGCGGAAAAAGGGAATGCACTGTTGCATGAAGACTTAGGCAATGAGCTTAAATTTTGGTTTTTGAGCATCGTTGCATGAAGTATGAGGCGATGATATGTGTCGTGGAATAAGGGAACGCACTTCTGCATGAAGACTTAGGCAATGGGTTAGGTTCGTAAATCGATGCATGAAGTCTAAGGAGATTTGCTGGATTTTGTTTTCGAGCATCGCTGCATGAAGTCTGAGGCGATGGTTTGTGTTGCGGAATAAAGAAACACATTACTGCATGAAGTCTTAGGAAATGGTTTAGGTTCGCAAATCGCTGCATGAAGTCTTAGGCGATAAGCTAGATTTTATTTTCGAGCATCGCTGCATGAAGTCTGAGGCGATAGTCTGTGTTACAGAATAAAGAAACACATTGCTGCATGAAGACTTACACAATAGGTTAGATTCTCAAATGGCTGCGTGAAGTCTGAGGCGATAAGATAGGTTTTGGTTTTTGAGCATTGCTGCATGAAGTCTGAGGAGATGATCTGTGTCGCGGAATAAGGAAACGCACTGCTGCATGAAGACTTAGAAAATGGGTTAGGTTTGCAAATCGATGCGTGAAGTCTGAGGCGATAAGCTAAATTTGGTTTTTGAACATCACTGCATGAAGTCTTAGGTGATGGTCTGTGTCGCGGAATAAAGAAACACATTGCTGCATGAAGTCTTAGGCAATGGGCTTGGTTCGCAAATTGCTGCGTGAAGTCTAAGGAAATAAGCTAAATTTGGTTTTCGAACATCGCTGCATGAAGTCTTAAGCGATGGCCTGTGTCTTGGAATAAGGGAATGCACTGTTGCATGAAGACTTAGGCAATGGGCTGAACGTGTCACCCATGAAGACTTAGGTGACAGGTTGAATCGTAGGAGAAGTGTTTTGTTGACTGACCCTTAGATGATTGAATTGAGGGTAAGATGGTTTGTTTGCTGTGTGATATAGGCGTATGCTTCCTGATACCGGGATGGAACCTTGGGCGTATGTGTATTGGATTGTATGTATATGCAAAATGTATGATGTTTGATATTGATATGGAATCCTGAATATATGTGTATTATATGCAAAAATGTATAGTGTATGTATGTTTTGGATATGCAAAATGCATGTGTGAAATATGTGTAAAATGCGTGTATGCCTTGAAATGTTATGAGGACTAGTTTTGGAATTCTCTCCTTTAAACCATTGGTTTTGAATTACCAACCCCTGGCGTTGTATGTTGTGTCGTCGTAGCATTGTTGAATTTGATTTGGATACGGTGAAAAGCTTTAGCAAAATTTTGAACATTGATTTTATTGTATTGTAAGCGCGACCGTAGACGTATGTATTGGCATATGGGTAGATTTTTATGTTGTAAGTGCAGGCATAGGCGTGGACGCATGTGTGGACGTAGAATTTGTGTTGCAGGCGTAGACATGTGTATAGACTCTTGTGTTGCAATTGTAGGCATAGGCACAAACATGTATATGTACATAGGATTTGTGTATGGACGCATAGACATAGGAGTAGATATGTATAGATTTTTGTATTCTTAGTGCAAGCATAGGCGTAGGAGTGGGTATGGACGTGGTCGTGGATTTTCTTTTGATGTTTTTCTAACCAAAATTCATTTTTGATGTTTTGTCAAATGCTTTTATTTCTTAATTCCACGAAATGATTTCAAGAGAATATTCACAAGTAATAATTGTAGTATTTTGTAAACAAGTCAGAGAAAAGAAAAACACAATTTAAAAGATGCAAAGAAAGCAAATGTTTTATTGATATGCCTCTGAATAGGCGAGAGTATAAGATGCAATTCCTAGAAAGAGGTAATTACAAAAAAATTTAAAACTATAAATGGCAATGAAAAATGATAATTGCTGTTGCTTCTCCCCAATATCATTTTAATAGCCCTTATCTCCTTTGCCTCTAAGTTGTATGATTCATATTTATCTCTCCCTTCATGGTTTGTAGTCGCAGTTCTTAGATCACAGTCTTTTTGTTCTTTATTTCTTTTTGAATGATCCCTAATTTTTTCCTGGATTGCCCTTTCGGTTTTTCATTCCACCAGGATAATTTTTTGTTATATGCCCTTAATTTTTTCCTGGATCGCCCTTTAGGGTTTTCTATCCACCAGGACACTCCTTTTTTCCTAAGTCTCCCATTTAGGGTTCAAGCTTAGTGAGCTTCTTATACATAGTATTTTTTGACTGCGTCTGAGTTTGCCGGATGCAGTAGTTCTTCCCCATCCATTATTGTGAGGATAAGACCACCACCGGAGAATTCTATTTTGACTATGTATGGACCTTCATAGTTGGGGGTCCATTTACCACGTGAGTCGAGGAAAGATAGCAGAGTCTTCTTGAGCACTTAGACCATGTTGTGGTTCATCTTGTGCAGTACACTGTTACTCTGAAAGAATTCTGAGGCTAATTTCCGTAGAGTTCGTTTGTCGATGCTGGAGGCATTTTCTGGATGTTCTTGTTTTTCGAGGTGCTTCTTGATGTCGTAAAATCAAGGCTTGTTATCTGGCCCTTCTTTAATAGCAAGGTAATGTGCGGGATCTTCGAAGTGTCTGTTTGTGATGCGCGGTTCATGGTTTGACCAAGTTACTTTGAACATAGCTGATATAGTTTCCAGAGCATCCGCCATTTGATTTTATTTTTGTGCGATGTGACTGAAAATTATAATTGTGAATTCCATAGTCAGTTTTAAAACATGATCCCAATATAATCAGTTTTGTATATTTAGTATTCCATTCGCCATTGACTTGGCATATGGCTTGTGAGAATTCTTTGGAGAAGTCAAAACTGCCCCTATACCGTGCCCCAGTGCATTTGAAGCCCCGTCGAACGTGAGTGTCCAACGTGCCCCTAGCTCGGGTTCTTCGTCAGGTCCTGGTATTTCGTAGTTGCTTATTTTTACAGCACTGTATGTATTTGACCTTGGTCTGTTTCTGTAGGAACAAGCAGATATATGCAATAATTTGATCAACTTCTTTATGGCTCCGCTCTAACATTGCCCCTTAGCTTGGTTTCTTCCGGATCTTCCCCTGTGCTCAGATTAATGGTCTTAATAGCCTCTTGATACAATTGTATATTGTCAGTCTTTCATTCTATTTCCCTTGCCCTTTCCTCAGAGAGTTCAAGATCTTTATCACCTTCCTCTTTAGCTTGGTTGATAGGAGCAACAAAATTATATCGGGTCGCAGCAGTAGCAATATCGGTGGTTTTGGGCATGTATTTGCACCTTTATCATGTTTTGGTGCAAATTTTAGTATATGAATATTTGAAAATGCATATGCAGAGAAAGTATTGCCATTTTTAAATTTACGGAATAAATGCAAGAGAAAGACAAGGATCTTTATTGAAAACAAAATATAACTTTTATCAATTGCAAATATTGTATGAAACAAAACGGGGGAACCCTTACAAGCAACCCCTATGCCCCGGGCTTGACATAGATTCTTTAAAAAATAAGAAAAATTACTTAGAAAAGAAAAGATCTCAGGAATCTCCACGACAGTCCATTTTTTGAGTTCTTCTCCTGGGGCGTATTCTCGAATGAAGTCATTGCCTCCTTTTGGTATTGACTTTGTTGGATATCTTTTCCACATGTTCTCCATTCTCTATTCCCTTATTGACAAAGGTTTCTTGGATTGGAGAGACCCATGCTTTATCCCTTAGAGTAGCTATGTATTTTTCTTTAGGGTATTGTCTGAAGTGGACTATCTCCTGGTCCACTAGCTTTAGCGAAGTTTTCTCGAAGGCTTCATTATGCTCCAATAGGAACCCACACTCCTATAGATATTCCCTCAAAAAGCTTATCGGGGATTTTTCTTGTCTGGTTGCCCCGCAGTTGGCGACTACTTCAATTGCCTTTATTGCTGGTCCACCGTGTGGAGGCATATGGTTTGATTTGTTGTTAGGTTTCTCAAAAGTGATTTCTTGAGATTCTAATAATTCTTGGACCTTATGTTTAAATGCACAGCATTGTTCTATGGTGTGCCTCAGAGAGTTAGCATGGTATTCGCATCTGGCGTCAGCATTGTACCTTCATGGGAGTGGCCCGACTGGAGGAGCTAGAGGCTTGATTTCCACCAAGGATGCCTTAACCAACTGTTGTAATAATTGGCTAGGTGGCATAGGGAGCGGGTCAAATTTTCTGGGTGGCCTTCTGCCTTGTTGTTTTCCTTGTGGGATCATTAATGGTTGTTGTGCCCTTGGTTGTGACGCTACAACATTAATTTCTCCCTCTTTTCCTTTGGGGAATTTTGAAGCAGCCCTTCTTGAATTGTGGGGTCTTGCTTCTGGCTCTTTTCTTAGTTGGTGACTGCTTGATGTACCAATCATTTGAGGTACTTCTTCGAAAGCTACCCTGGGAATCTGGTATTGTTTGTCAATGAAGTTCTTTAGGGCTAGGAGAAATTGACTCAGATCTCCTTTAATCGAACTCATATCATCTTTGACTTGGTCTAGATCTTCCTTGAATGCCGCATGAGTTTCCTCGATTTTCTCCATTGCTTTTTGTTGATAGGCCCTTGTTTGATATGGAGGCCAAGGAGGTGGTGATCTTCTTCTACCCATGGCTTAACTGGAGAGAGATTTTTTTTGAAAAATCGAGATGATTTTTGATATGATGTGTAGGTGTTTATGAATGCATACATGCGTATGCTTATATATGAACATGAAATGGTTTTTTGTTTTAAATGTCTTATTCATCTGGGTATGTATTAGTCTTTTACTTATTATTGTTATTTGGTGATCAGCTTGAAAATAGATATGCAAACGAGACGTGGAAACAAAATGGCTTTATTAAAGGTAACATAATTCAGATATTGAAAAAATTACAATCTTAAACCAAAACTTTATTTGCATGAAATCAAGCAAAGGGAAGTAAGTCTTCTAGGTGCGCCTGCGGATATCTTCTCTTGAAACCCATCCATCTTTTCTTGACAAAGCTTGAGAAAGTCTTCAGCACATTATTTCCCTTTTGTGGCTTTGATTTCAGGAATGTTTGGCACATTGACGTGGACAAGTTGTTTCCTTTGGTATCCATTTTTTAGGACAGTCACCAAAAATCTTGAGTTTATTATTATTTTTATACCCCCTATGAATAAGACAAATAGAAAGAAACGGGTGACGAATATATGAAATATATGATGAATATATGAAATGTATGAATGCATAGGTGTATAGACGCAGGGTTGAGTGACAGGATTTTTGTGATAAGTACCCTTAGAAGGTAGGTTCCTTAATTTTGACCTACGGTTAATCTACCCTCCCAAATGGTGGCTTCCTTAAGGGTGTCATGAATAACACCAGAGGGAAAAGGCACAAGGCCTCCCTTAGATGGAGCCTCTTTACGGACTGAAACTTTCGTCTCGAAGTCGTGAAAGGTCTCGTCATGAGATTTTAGGTTAAGGTCGTTACAAAGAGTCATGGGTATCCTTCCAAAGTCCTACTCGTCAAGAGGATATCTCTCGATAAGTATTCCTTTTTCGGAAGTCCACCGACTCTAGGTGAAGTCTGTTAGAACAATGTTTGAATCTACTACCCTATATTTAAGTTTTGATGATAACAAAGTGAAAAGATATAGTATTTATAAGTGTCATGAATGAACTATCTGCTGCCTAAAATTATTATGTTCTGACTTGCAGATACACTGATTGAAATAAGCGAGATCACATCTATTCAGCATCAGAACTTGATTTCAGACACCAGCATCAGAAGTTGCTACATCAGAACGTCAAAATCAGATGATCAACTCACGTACATGCTGAAGCCTGATGAACAAGACTGCGCTTAATACTCTGATACAGAAACACAATAGTTCATCAGCAGCGAAGCAGAATCAGAATGAGCCAAGCCAGAACTTGCATTAAGTAAGCAACGGTACTGTGCATTGAAAGCAAATTAATTCCAACGGCTTCATTCCAGACAAGATCTGCTCAATAAGGAAAGTTTGTTATTAGCATTGAATCAAGAATATTGCATCCAACGTTCATCATCTCAATGCTATATAAACAAGGCTTTGAAGATTGAAATGGTTAATGCTCTCCAAAATCTCTACACGCACAAAAGCTGAACCATAATCTTCGTTCTACCAGTTTTGCTAAACCAAACACTCTGATATTCCATTACTGTTTAGCAATCTAGTTTCTAAGCTTCATTTTGTGTATACATCATAGTTGTGATACAGTTTTGTAGAAAACATCCACACACATAGTTTTATCTCTTTGTAAGAAAGTGTTACCTTGACAAACCGGGTTGTGGTTTGAATCAAGAAGGCTTTAGCAGTTGTTAAAGCAGTCTGTAATATTCAGTTGAATATAGTGGATTAAGACCTCGTTGGAGAGAGGCGAAATCACCTTGACGGGTGGACTGGAGTAGTTTGAGATCAAACGAACCATGATAAAAATATCTTGTCAATTGCTTTAGATTTCAGTTTTACAATTCAACCCCCCCTTCTTGTGTTTTTCACCACTTCAATTGGCATCAGAGCGCCTGGTTCTGAGCTAAAACACTTAACCGTGTCAGTACAAGATCCAGCGTCAGAAAAACACAATGGCAGGAAACAATTCTCACATCAGCAATGACAACAATGAGGACAGAGACAGATTCAGTGGCAAACCTCCAGTCTTTGATGGAGAAAACTTTGATTACTGGAAAGACAAAATTGAAAGCTTCTTTCTAGCACATGATGCTGATCTGTGGGATATGGTGACAAATGGATACACGCACCCTGTGAATGCAAGTGGTCAGAAGATTGATAGAAAATCAATGTCTGATCAACAAAAGCGTGACTTCAAGAATCACCACAAGGCCAGAACCATCCTCCTCAGTGCCATCTCCTACACTGAGTATGAAAAGATCTCCAATAGAGACACAGCAAAAAATATCTTTGATTCTCTCAGAATGACGCATGAGGGCAACGTTCAGGTCAAAGAAACAAAAGCTCTGGCGCTCATTCAGAAGTATGAGGCGTTCAAAATGGAAGAATCTGAATCCATTGAAACTATGTTCTCTAGATTCCAGATTCTGGTAGCTGGTCTCAAAGTTCTGGACAAAGGATACTCTACTGCTGACCATGTCAAGAAAATCATCAGAAGTTTACCCAAGCAGTGGAGGCCTATGGTTACTGCTCTGAAGCTAGCTAAAGATCTCAACAAAATCACTCTGGAGGAACTTATCAGCTCCCTCAGAAGTCATGAGATAGAGCTAGAAGCTGATGAGCCTCAGAAGCAAGGTAAGCCTTTAGCATTAAAATCTAATAGAAAATTTGAGTCTAAAGTTTTGCAGGCAGTTGAAGAAACATCTGATGGATCCTCATCAGAAGAAGACGAACTTTCCCTTCTCTCCAGAAGAGTAAATCAACTGTGGAAGCAAAGACAAAGGAAGTTCAGGAATCCCAGAAGATCTGATCAGAACGAGTCTTCTTCCAGATACAGAAGGACAGATTCTTCCTCTGGATACAGAAGATCTGAAGGCTCCTCCAGTAGCAAGAAGCCAAACACCAAAGACATCATCTGCTACGAGTGCAATGAGCAAGGACACTACAAAAGTGACTGCCCAAAGCTTCAGAGGGAAAAGCCCAAAAAGAAGTTTGGAAGAGAGAAGAAGAAAAGTCTCATGGCCACATGGGATGACTCTGACTCGTCTGAAGCTGACTCAGAATCAGATGATGAAAGGGCAAACATAGCTCTCATGGCAAACATTTCAGAAGATAGTGAAGCTTCTGAATCAGACTCAGAATCAGACACAGAAGAGGTATTTCCTAACTTCGCTGTTAACTTTACAAAGGCTGAACCTGCTGAAAGCCTTAATGAGATTCTGGAACGTTATCAGCAAATTAGAGCTAAATTCAGAGACCTGAAGAGGAATCTTGAATCTGACTCTAATAAGTCTGAGAGTCTCAAATTGGAAAATTCTGAGCTGAGAAATAAGATTTCAAAATTATAAAACACTTTACAAAACTCTCAGAAGGAACCAATTTCTGAAACTCCCAGCAACGCTGATGAGATCATCAAGGAGTATGATCACAGTTTCCAGAAGTTCCTAGCTAAAAGCATAGATAGAAGCAGAATGGCTTCAATGATCTATGGAGTTAGCAGAAACGGCAGGAAAGGAATAGGATACCAAGGTAAGGTTCCTACACCAAAGAATGTCATGGACTTAACCATTAAACACACTCCTCTAAATTCACACTTTGTGTATGGTCACACACATGATATCAAATATACTAGCAGTAAGCACTCTGTGAAACCAAAATTCAACCAGAGTTTTGGTAAAACTAACAAATCAGGACCCAAGAAAATCTGGGTACCTAAGGACAAAATAATACATGTTGCAGATATCTTTAGCAGCAAGTCAGAAACACCAGTCATGGTACCTGGACTCTGGCTGCTCACGACACATGACGGGAAGAAGGCATATGTTCCAAAGCCTGGAACTTAAGCCTGGAGGCCACGTTGGCTTTGGAGGCAATCAGAGGGGAAAGATAATTGGCTCTGGAACTGTAGGTAATGGAAATCTTCCCTCTATTAATAATGTTCTGCTAGTAGATGGATTGATGCATAATCTGTTATCCATAAGTCAATTAAGTGATAACGGTTATGATATAATCTTTAATCAAAAATCATGTAAAGCTGTTAGTCAGAAAGATGGGACTATCCTGTTTAATGGTAAGAGGAAAAACAACATTTACAAAATCAAACTTTCTGAACTAAAGAGTCAGAATGTAAAATGTCTTCTGTCTGTTAACAACGAGCAGTGGATCTGGCACAGAAGATTGGGGCATGTTAGTATGAGAAGAATATCTAAGATTAACAAACTCAATCTGGTCAGAGGACTTCCTAATTTGAAGTTCAATTCAGATGCTTTGTGTGAAGCATGTCAGAAAGGCAAATTTTCAAAACCTTCCTTTAAATCCAAAAATGTTGTTTCTACCTCTAAGCCATTAGAACTTCTGCACATTGACTTATTTGGACCAGTTAAAACTGCTTCAGTCAGTGGTAAGAAGTATGGGTTAGTAATCGTAGATGACTATAGCAGATGGACATGGGTAAAGTTCTTAAGACACAAGGACGAGTCACACTCTGTGTTTGTTACCTTCTGTAACCAAGTTCAGAATGAAAAAGATCTTAGAATCGTTAAAGTCAGAAGTGATCATGGTGGAGAATTTGAAAATAAAGATTTTGAGTCATTCTTTAATGACAGAGGCATTCTGCATGATTTCTCTTGTCCTAGAACTCCCCAACAAAATGGAGTTGTAGAACGAAAGAACAGAACATTGCAAGAAATGGCCAGAACCATGATCAATGAGACAAACGTTGCTAAGACTTTCTGGGCAGAGGCAATAAACACAGCGTGCTACATTCAGAATAGAATCTCAATAAGACCTATTCTGGAAAAGACTCCATATGAATTGTGGAAGAACAGAAAGCCCAACATTTCATATTTTCATCCATTTGGATGCACTTGCTTTATATTAAATACAAAGAATTATTTGAACAAGTTTGACTCTAAGGCACAGAAGTGTATTATGTTAGGATACTCTGAACGCTCAAGAGGGTACAGAGTATACAATACAGAAACACAGATTGTGGAAGAATCAATCAGTGTTCGTTTTGATGATAAGCTTGACTCTGAAAAGTCAAAGCAGAATGAAATTTTTGCAGGTATAGAAATTGAATTTGCAGGTTCTGAAGACAAGTCATCAGAAGCTCTCAACACAGACATTCCTTCAACGTCTGAAAGGAGCACTGCTAGAAATCCTACAACAGCTGCTGATCAACCTCAGAAGAGATTACCCAGAAGCAGCTTGGATCACCCAGAAGAGACTATCCTAGGAAGAAAGGAAGATCCAATCAGAACAAGAGCAAGCTTCAGAAACTCTGAAGAAACTCTTATGGGACTGGTGTCTCTGATTGAACCTTCTTCTATTGATGAAGCACTCCTGGATAATGACTGGATTCTGGCAATGCAAGAAGAGCTGAATCAATTCACCAGAAACGACGTATGGGATCTCGTTCCCAGACCAAAAGGATTCAACGTCATTGGAACAAGATGGGTGTTCAGAAACAAGCTAAATGAACAAGGTGAAGTCATCAGAAACAAGGCACGACTGGTTGCACAAGGTTATAGTCAGCAAGAGGGGATAGACTATACAGAAACCTTTGCCCCAGTCGCCAGGTTAGAATCTATCAGACTTTTAATTTCATTTGCTGTTAATAGAGGCATCACTCTGTATCAGATGGATGTCAAAAGTGCATTCTTAAATGGTTATATAGAAGAAGAAGTTTATGTTCACCAACCCCCAGGTTTTGAAAATACAAAACATCCAGAACATGTTTTCAAACTAAAGAAGTCACTGTATGGTCTGAAACAAGCTCCCAGAGCTTGGTATGAAAGGCTAAGTAACTTTCTGCTTGAAAATGAATTCACTAGAGGGAAAGTGGACACTACTATATTCTGTAAAACAGTTAAGAGTGACATCTTAGTCTGTCAAATCTATGTTGATGATATCATTTTTGGTTCTACTAATCCTTCTCTTGGAAGAAAATTTGCTAAGTGTATGCAGGCAGAATTTGAGATGAGCCTCATGGGGGAACTGAAATTCTTTCTGGGAATTCAGATCAATCAAACTCCAGAAGGAACTTACATTCATCAGAGCAAATACATCAGAGATCTTCTGAAGAAATTTGACCTGTCAGAATGTAAGCCATCAAAGATTCCAATGCATCTCACGTGCATTCTGGAAAGAGAAGAGGTAAGCAAAAATGTAGAACAGAAAGTCTACAGAGGTATGATTGGTTCTCTCCTCTATCTGACTGCTTCAAGACCTGACATACTATTCAGTGGTTGTATCTGTGCTAGATTCCAATCAGATCCTAGAGAATCTCACTTAACAGCTGTTAAGCGAATTTTCAAGTATCTGAAAGGTACTACTAATCTGGGTTTGTTTTATAGAAAATCTAGTGATTACAGCTTAGTAGGCTACTGTGATGCTGATTTTGCTGGAGACAGAGTGGAACGTAAAAGTACTTCTGGAAGCTGCCAGTTTCTGGGAGAAAATCTGATCTCTTGGTCCAGCAAAAGGCAATCAACAATTGCTCTGTCAACAGCAGAAGCTGAGTACATAGCAGCAGCAGGATGTAGCACACAAATGCTCTGGATGAAAAGTCAGCTTGAAGACTTCCAGATTTTTGAGAGTAACATTCCTATACTTTGTGATAATACTTCTGCTATTTGCTTAAGTAAGAATCCCATTTTACATTCTAGAGATAAGCATATAGAAATAAAACATCACTTCATTAGGGACTATATTCAGAAAGGTATTTTGAACTTAAAATTTATAGATACAGACCATCAATGGGCTGATATCTTTACTAAACCCCTTTCAGAAGATAGGTTTAATTTCATTCTGAAACATCTCAACATGAAAGTGTGCCCAGAGTGAAAATGTTTTAATTCCATATATTTACCTTCAGAATGTAATTATTTTACTGTGAACTTCTGATCAATCTCCTTTCAGAAAGATAGAACATGCAGATTGTATCAGATGCAAGTCTAAAGATCTGAGAGTCTAAGCTCAAAGACAGACGTGCTGATCACTACATCAAACAAGTGTCATCCAATCATCAGCATATCTCTGAAGCAGAACGCGTGCACGTTTCTGAGAAGGCAAAGCGCTGATTGGGTGCATTGAGACACATGTCTGGTAACCGTTTTTAAGTATCTTTCTCAAATCCCCCAAAATCAGCAAGCATTTAATGAAAAGTAATCATGCTTTTAAATGGCAATCATGATTTTTCTCTCTCTTAA
The DNA here is from genome assembly GCA_948472305.1 of Vicia faba. Taxonomy (NCBI): domain Eukaryota; kingdom Viridiplantae; phylum Streptophyta; class Magnoliopsida; order Fabales; family Fabaceae; genus Vicia; species Vicia faba. Next base: position 1,460,444,163 of record OX451735.1, read on the forward strand.
AAACGTTTATCTTTTCAAAATAGTTTTGAAAAACTCTATTTAAGCACATTAATCTCTCATCCTTATTCTTTACGCTTTCTCACTATCACTCAAGCATTTTCTGCATATTTCTGAGTTCATCTCTTGCAAACCTTTTTTCCTCAGTTCATTCTCAAAACCCTTTTAGTGTGAACATGGCAACCTCCAGTAGCGTTTCTGCAGGTATTCAGAAGAAAGCAACTTCTGAGCAATATCAAGTGCCACTCAGAACTCTCCTCACTCCGGTGAAGAACCTTGAAGTGCTCTCTGAGTTAATCATTGATTTTGAAAGCTTGAAGGAGAATGGTTTTGACCTAACTGAAGAAGTTAGGGCTCAAAAGTGGGAAAGGTATTTCGATAGGTTGGTTGGACCAACATTCCCAGCGCTGGTCAAGGAATTTTGGATTCACGCCAAGGTTTCAAAACATCTAGTCATCTCCTCTGTTATGGGGAAGAAGATTGTGATTTCTGAAGATCTCATTGCAAGGCTAATCGGTCAAAGTGGTGGTGGCGTCCGTTGTGTGGACATGGCTGAAAGATGAGCTGATACAGGTGTGGTAGCTAACAGGATTTTCACTCTTGGGATGCCCAGCAGCAAGATTAAAGATCTGAAGGATCATTGCAGAGTATGGGCTAAGATTGTTCTGGGGTGCTTCAACCACAGGAAACCAACAAGTTCTCCTGATTATATAAATGTGGATCAGCAGTTTCTGATCTACTTTATTGATCAGAAGATAAAGATCAATCTGGCTCACTTCCTGTTCAACCATCTCAAAACCAGTGTGAAAGAAACAAGGGAAGAAGAAAGAACCAAGAGGGACTGGATACCTTTTGGAAGGTTGATATCAGATATTCTGATAGAGAATAGACTAATTGAGCATCTGATAGAAGCTCAAGAGCTGAGCACTATTGAACCAACAATTGGGAAACCTCTGAAAGCAAAGAATCTGAAAAAGATGAAGCTGATAGAGAACATTCAGAAGGAACCCAGAGCTACTTCCACTGCTGATATCTCCAGCAGAAGAGTGCCTCTGAGTGATTTTCCGTTATTCTCTGAAACTGAATCCAAACCAGAGATGTTTCTCAGGTACCCAGATGCGTACAAGGCAGATGATACAGATCCAAAGCTGAATATCAGAGATCTGCGTCAACCCCAACCAGAAGTGACTCTGAAGAAGACAAAGAAGAGGAAAGCACCATCAGAAGGATCATCTCAGCAGACTCCAAAGAAAAGAGGTATTTCATCTTCTGCCCCTATTTCAAATTCTTTTACTATTCCAACATCTATCCCTCCTCAAACCTCTCATAGAATATCAATTCCCATCCCTACCATTGATGAAACCGTACAAGAAGAAGACCCTTCTGAGGCATTAAAACTCAGAAGACCCAGAACCAAACACCCCAAACAACCAACAATTTCAACAACAACATCACTTGACCAAGTGCTGTCTGATATTGAGCGTCAACATGCCTCTGCTCAACCAAACTCTGAACCACAAAATGTTCCTCCTCCACAACCAGAACAACAACAACAACCAGAACTAGAACCACAACAACAACCACTCTGAGAAGAACCTCTGATCCCTGAGCAATCAGAGATTCCACCTCCCTCTCCCCAACCAGAAATAAATCCACCTTCACCACAAACAGAGTTTCACCACTCTGAAACTCCTTCCCCTCATCAATCTGACCCTCACTCACCTCAACCATCACCGCTGGCAATTCAGTTGCCATGTGGAACCACTGTTGTCATGCCCCAGTTACCATCCTCATCAGAATCGACACCACCAAATACTCCCAAAACACCACCCACTCCAATCGAAATATCTGACTCTGATACCCCTTCTCCAAAACAAACAGTCTCTCAGAAAACCTCTGAAAACCCCAGCAGGACCTTCATTGACTTAACCAGTCTTGACCGTCTTGCTGATCTAAAACACAAAATTGCCATCCCAAAACCAAAGCAACCAGATGTTGGCTCTGGTATTTTGAACCTTGAAACAGGTGTGCTGCAATGGATTGCTTCTTTGAAGCAAGTCTGTCCTGGGATGATTGACCCAGCTGCTTCTGATTAGCTCTGGTCACAGTTCAGACTTTGGGTACGTGCTGAAGCCCTCAAGTTGCAGGATATCAACTATGAGCAGGCACAACAAAATTTCAGCAAACTTCTGAATGAAGTTGGAAGTATGCTTCTGAAAGAGGAAGTGCTCCCTCTGGACAGTGAACCCTGGTCTGAGAAACAGCAAGCTGCAAAGGTGCAACCATCAGAAGAAGACAAGACCATTCAGGCTGAAAGTCAAGCAGAGGATGTTGCTGAAAGTTCTGAGAAGCCTCCTCCTTCTGATGCTTCTCAAGCTGCCTTGGACAGGCAGACTCTGGAAGAACTAAGGCTGAATGACATGCGTCTGCAGCAGCGGATGGATGAAAACGATCAGAAGATGAAAGAGAGAATGGATGTGCAGGACAGCAAGATTGACACTGTTGTCAGCATGGTGCATAAGCAGAATGAGACTTCTGAAAAGATTCAAGCCATGCTGGAGAGCCTGTTCACACGCTTGCCTCCTCAACCTTAATCTTTTTCATACATGACCTTTTTTATGTTTTTCCTGATTTTCTGATGTACTGTTTGATTATGTCTTGTAATATTTTCTCGTTTTGATTCTGAACTATATTAATATCATTAGTTTTTCTGATCTTAATTGTTTTAGCACATCACCAACACTTTTTGATTGCTGACAAAAAGGGGGAGAACAAGAATGATATTTAAATCAATAACGGCTAACTAGACAGAAATTCTCAAACATTCTAACTTTATTACTTGAAATGTTTTTTCTGTTTTGTTTGAAGTCTACAGGCACAAGGAAGCTCCTGGACACTCTGAAGACTAGAAGCTCTGATCAATGTTGCTCTGATCAATATGAAGATCTGATCGTCCTAATACTCTGATCCAAAGCAAAGCTCTGACAAGAAAAGCTCTGAAGCTCTGCTCTCTGATAAGTCAAAGACTCTGATAATCTGATGTTCAAAGAAAGAAAAAGATCTGATCCTGAAGAACACGTATAATCAAAGGGAAGTAATAAACTCAGGGGGAGTATTTCCTTACTCCTTATTCTTTTACTTCTTATTCTGATACATATTCCAGATACCTTTTCACGTTATTTTCATTTAAAATATCTAGTTTTTGTCATCATCAAAAAGGGGGAGATTGTTAGAACAATGTTTGAATCTACTACCCTATATTTAAGTTTTGATGATAACAAAGTGAAAAGATATAGTATTTATAAGTGTCATGAATGAACTATCTGCTGCCTAAAATTATTATGTTCTGACTTGCAGATACGCTGATTGAAATAAGCAAGATCACATCTATTCAGCATCAGAACTTGATTTCAGACACCAACATCAGAAGTTGCTACATCAGAACGTCAAAATCAGATGATCAACTCACGTACATGCTGAAGCCTGATGAACAAGACTGCGCTTAATACTCTGATACAGAAACACAATAGTTCATCAGCAGCGAAGCAGAATCAGAATGAGCCAAGCCAGAACTTGCATTAAGTAAGCAACGGTACTGTGCATTGAAAGCAAATTAATTCCAACGGCTTCATTCCAGACAAGATCTGCTCAATAAGGAAAGTTTGTTATTAGCATTGAATCAAGAATATTGCATCCAACGTTCATCATCTCAATGCTATATAAACAAGGCTTTGAAGATTGAAATGGTTAATGCTCTCCAAAATCTCTACACGCACAAAAGCTGAACCATAATCTTCGTTCTACCAGTTTTGCTAAACCAAACACTCTGATATTCCATTACTGTTTAGCAATCTAGTTTCTAAGCTTCATTTTGTGTATACATCACAGTTGTGATACAGTTTTGTAGAAAACATCCACACACATAGTTTTATCTCTTTGTAAGAAAGTGTTACCTTGACAAACCGGGTTGTGGTTTGAATCAAGAAGGCTTTAGCAGTTGTTAAAGTAGTCTGTAATATTCAGTTGAATATAGTGGATTAAGACCTCGTTGGAGAGAGGCGAAATCACCTTGACGGGTGGACTGGAGTAGTTTGAGATCAAACGAACCAGGATAAAAATATCTTGTCAATTGCTTTAGATTTCAGTTTTACAATTCAACCCCCCCTTCTTGTGTTTTTCACCACTTCAAACTCATCATATAAACTCGTAGGAATGATGTATCCCCAAAGCTAATAGACGAACCTTCTTTCTAAGGGTTATTGAAAATATTTTGAGAAATAAAAAATCCCGCCACACAGTATATATGATGATAAACAATAGAAAATAATTAAATAAATACAATGAATAAATGAAAGCAATAAATAAATAAAGCAATAAAAACCCCAAAGCAAAACCCTAAAACCTAAAGTTGAAATCCCCAACAGAGTCGCCAATTGTAGCAACTGGTTTTTTAATCAGAGCCGCCATTACTAGTTTTTATCCTAGGGAAGGGAATCTAACAGAAAACCCTAATTCGCAGACAGAGATTCTAGGTTTCAGACTTCTTTTGACGAAAGGAATGTGTTAGGCACATTTCATCTACCTTGTTCACAAGGATATTAGGTTTTAGGTTTGAGTTGGGGAAACAGGATTTAAATTTTATTAGGGGAAAGGTTTAAATTTTTTATAGGGGAACTCGCTACGATTATTGGTCGTATACCTACGTATCCTCTTAAGAGGAATCAGAGTCCCAATTCGTAGTTCGTATGGGGTTGTCAGAAGAAGACCCCAAAAGCTACATGTCATGACTCATTAAATAGAGTGAGTGTTGGTGAATTGGCTTTTCTTGGCAAGTTTTAGAATTTTGAGTGCAAGCAAGTACTATAGCACATTGGGGCACGAAATTGCTGGCATTATGGGCCTCATCAAGTCACAAATAAGTCATGGGTTTGATTAGAAGCAAAGAGGATGGCTGGAAATGAAGTTTGCTAGAAATTGCATTTGCTTGCTTGGCCAAAATTCAATAAAATGGCGTGAAATTTAAAAGACCATAACTTGCTCATACTTTGGAATTTGGACACAAATGAGTATAATTTGGAAAGTTCTTGAAAGTCTTTATAACCTTGTACTTTTAAGTCTTTGCATTTAAATACATTAGAGTCTTCAAAAATTGGCACGAAAGTCATTGAATTTTGAAAGTGACCTATAATTTTCACATGTTGCCATGATTCCTAAACTCCATAACTTTTCACCCTTGCATGTTTTGCTTTTGGTAAAAGAAGAAAAGTTGTAGAGCTCTCTCTTAGCTTTCCCAGCATATAAGATTTTCAACTTTTGGATAAAAAATGAATAAATTATGAATTTTTGAAGTTTAGTTCAAATTTTCCATTTTTAGTAACTTTCCAAGTTTCTTCATGAACAAGTTACATTCCAATCTTCCACTTCTCTTGACCTTGTGATGCAATTGACTTTGAAAAATGAAAAGAGGATGTTTGAATGGATGGTTGACCAAAATTTCAACTGGTCAACCTCTGATTTTGACTGATTATGACCAAAATGACCATTTGCCCCTTCTAATCAATTGAACCATTTCCAATCCAAATTGAACCTCAATATTTTAGTCAAAGATGTTTAATAACATGTAGTGAAGCATGGAAACAAATTTGGGTGAAAAATTCAGAGAATCCTGATTAAATCCAAAACCCTAATTTGCACCTTGTGTTAGGAGATAGTTGATCAAGCTTTAAAACCCTAATTCCACTGGCCATATTGAGTAATTTATTGAACAAGGTTGATTCAAATGATGGTGAGAAAATGATGCTTCAAAACTTGACTCATCTAAGTCCCAATTACTTCAATTTGGACAAAACCCTAATTTTGACTGATGAATTAAGAGAATGTGATTCCCTTTTAAATCAACACAATATTCAACCTTCTGATGAGCTAGTGAGATGGATGAAAGGTATTGAGACATGAGGGACCATTGTGACTTGAGAAATCCATAGTTTGAGAGAATGAGCTCCCTTATTATACTAATTATCAATGCCATCAACCAACACAACTTGTAGACAACTTGAGAACCAAAGTACCTTGATCCCATCACAAAAGAATGAATGTAATGCAATATGATATTTATGATGAAACATAAGCCTGAATCAACAGGGTAAATTTTGAGGTGCAACAGCTGCCCCTATTCAATCGTCTTTAGCATGATAAGTGAGAAAAGTGACAACTTTCGAGCGTTCAGAGTTGAAGATGATTGAATACAAAAGAACCTGAAAATTTACACTCTTAAAGAAGAAACAGAACCCCCCAATGATAAAGGATTCCAGTAGACGCGAGATTTTTAGGAGATTAAATGAAACTAATCTTCAAAACAAAGTGCCCGGATAAAACCGGACCGCAAAACAGGGTGAAATAAGACTCAAGCCACAGAGAATAGGCAAAACTAAACTCTTGGAAAAGCACGCGGGGCAGAGTGGCTAGAGAGCGTGATTCTAGGAGAACCTTCTAGTCTCAAACCAAGGGAAGACAGTGAGATAGAACTGAAAGATCTCAAAAGTTATAATAGAGATAAGTTTCAACCCAAGATAGACAGTATGAAAGAACTGAAAGAATCCCAAGCGTAAGAAACAAAATGTGATGAAACTCGACTCATTATAACTAGTTAGACAAAACTAAACTAGATGAGTACTAAAATTAAAGATGGATTACACGCGCAAGTAACGAGGCAAAACTCGACCCATAGCAAAATGGTGATAGCACATGTTTCTCAAAGAACTTGCTGGTCTTAGATCAATGGATAGACAATAACGAAAACTGATAGAAGCATCCAAGGAACAAAGGAGACTGATTTCAACCAGGGACGCAGTTACGAACACTGCAAAGAGACTCGGTAGACGAAAACCGATAAAGGATTCAATATTCAAATACTGATGGAAGTCCAAGGTATGAAAACAAAACGAGACAACACTCGACTCATTATAGCTAGTTAGACTAAACTAAACTAGATGAGTACCTGAATGAAAATTGTATTTCATGCGCGGATGAGGAGACGAAACTCAAAACTCGACCCAAAGCAAGGTGATTAGGGTATACAACTAAAAACCTGCTGACAGTGAATAGCAGGACAAAACTGGTATTCAAAAGGTACATCAATAGACATTGGAATGTACTAACGAGGGTAGTAAAGACTAAACCCGAGAAAAATTGCGCCAGGGAAAAACTGAACTACAATCAATAGTAGACACTCAACCATTCAAATGATTAACATCAACTGTATAATTGTATAGGGTGAAACTGAGATACTGAGGATGAAGACCTAGCTGGGGATATAATACGAAGTTTTAGCAAATTCATTGGGGGAAACAAAAACAGTAATGACTTACGTTCCGATGCATGTTTGAATTTTTTTATATAGCATAATGCTCCATATAGTGGAAATGCTAAGCATTTTGGGAGATGCAATGTAATTATGCATGTTTAAATGTTTCACTGGGGAATGGCTAATAGAGAAACCAATAACCAAAGAGTCAAAACCTGACAGGACATGCAAAAATAATTGCAAAATATAATGGAGAAGAGAAGACATAAGGAACTGTTAGAGAGAAACCCTTGAAGAGATGAAACTCTATTCTAAGTAAAAAACTGAGCAAACTATAGAAATAGGCTACAAAAACTAAGAGGAGTTACAAAAATAAATTGCGAACTCTGCTGGGGAAGATCAGGTCGAAACTTATCAACTTCAAGAAGGAACGCCAAATGAGGATTGGACGTTGTGGGAGAAGATCAAGGCAAGACCGTAGCTTCTAAAGCAGAATGCCAAATAGAAATCAGCTGGTGTTGGAGAAGATCAGGGCAAGACTATAATCTCTGGAAAAGATGGTGTGTCACCATGTTGAGAATGACACCAAAATAATATATCAGATGTAGGAATCAAAACCCCTCTCTAGGGAAACTTCCGTCGAAAAGTCCTTTATCGTTTGCCGAATATTAACAAAATCTCAATTAATCGACCAGCAACGACAACATTGGGGATAAGGAAAGATCCTTAAATAAGGATTCCCCAAGCAACCAATTAGCTGGGTGTAATACGATGGGAGAACTAACTTGGTTGTTTTGCATTTTATCACAATTGTTGCGGTTAGCAAGAGTCACCACCGACTTTTCTTTTATCCAAAAGGAAAGATGGAAAAGAACAGGAAGGACCTTTGAGATTATTTCTTGAGTTCGGGGGTAGATTATGAAAAGGGAAGGTGTTAGCACCCTTTTCATCCATAGTTATCTATGGGCTCTTAGTTTCTTGCTAGATCACTTGCTTTGTTTGAAAATTTGCTTTGTTTGAAAATGTGCTTTGTGGTGGTTTTTGAAAATATTTTGAAAAGGCGCCTTCGTTTAGGAAAACTTTGTAATGGTTTTTGTTCGTAAGAACATATACAAAGTGTTGGACTTTTGAAAATATTTCATGTTTTGAAAGTGTTTGGTGTTTGCAAGGATGTTGGTTTTGAAAGTGAGCAAGCAACTAAGAACGTTTCTACCTACTCAAAAGTCTTTTGTTCATTTCCTCCTTTCCTTTGATATTTCTATCTTACCATTGATTGATAAGAAGCCTTATCTTTGGATGTAAAGGGACGGGTGTGGGTCATCATATAGTCATGATAGCAATGTTGTGAGATATCTTAGCATTTCTCTTTGAGGGACTAAGATCATTTGAAAGGAAACATTTGAAGCGTCATCGAGGGACTATGATCTTGTATTTTGATTGTTTTTGCTAAGACATCCCACATGCATAACATGACCATTTTTAGGAAACTGATGCGGTGTATTAGCAAGTGTACGAATCGCGTCAGAGTAATATAAAAGATTATCGACCCACAGAGACCAATCGTCAATCTATCATTTTCTATTGTTACGGTGTTTAGCTAAGTCAATATTAAATAGGGAATTGATCATGCATGAAAGTAAAGTGCGGCAAAATAAACTTCAGATATAAAAGCAGGGTCGAATGTAATTAACATAGTCAGATGATATTCGCAATGCTTCGGAATAGAACTGCTTATAGGGCAATATTTTCTACTAAAGAAAAGAACTAATTTAACAGGAACTATCGCTTTCGCGTAATCAGAACCGAGTTTACTCTCTAATCAGACCTTCTTATTTTCACTTATAAAAAGGCGCACACTGTGTTAAAGTAATAAACCTATTTTTAAGAAATAAGGTACCTGACCAAGTTGAAAAGTATTTTGATCTGGAATTTCTAATAAAAAGGGGACCTAACTTTAACCCAACAAACGCATCCGAAAATAGTTTCAAAATTTATTTCTTTGATAATAAAAATCCCTAGCTAACCAGACAAAGCGCTTTCGCTTCCTTTGACCAGTTAGAACTAACCGAGTTTAACAAAGGGTTGGACATATTTCAATCTTACCCAACAACAATAAAGTACAGAAAACTCATATTAAAAACCAAAATAGCCCATAAGCATTTCTATTGACACATTATTTGGAATATCGATCTAACTAGATTCCTTAAATTCTAGCCCAGTAAGGTTCATCCTGACATGGGAATGTAAACAGACATGTTAAAATAAATCATGCGAGAAAGTAAATAATTTAAAGTGCGGTGCGGGAAATAAACAAAGTAAAAGCAGGTGCGGAAAATAAACAAAGTAAAAGCAGGTGTGAAAAATAAACAAAGTAAAAGCAGGTGCGGGAAATAAATAAAGTAAAAGCCGGTGCGGAAAATAAACAAAGTAAAAGAAGGTGCGGAAAATAAACAAAGTAAAATCAGGTGCGGGAAATATAAATAGAAACCTGCTCCAAACGGGGAGGTTTTAAATCTGGTACAAACTGGAAGTAAAATGCGACTGGAAATAAACAGCAGTTGAAAATAAATGTGGCAGGATAAACTTCTGCCGAAGTGCTCCAAACTCGATTACAGACTCAATCTACAAAATTGATCACAAACTCAATCAACAATGCAATAATTCCCCGATGTGAAGAATTATCGCTTTACAATGGTGAAATTATATAGCTTAAGTTCGCAACTATGGTTGGATCAAGTTTGAAACTAAGCTTGGGTGAATTGAAATGAAATCAGGAACTTCTATTTATAGAGGATGAAGAATGCAGGAAATCACAAGAATGCCCCCTAACTCCTTTTGGGGGGGAAAACATCGTCCAAAGGTTGCGTCTGCCATGGAGGCCATGGCGCCCTCCATGAGTGTAAATGAACGGAAGTGGGGAACATGGAAGTTGAGGTAAGCAGGAGGTGGTCCACGTCATGGCCTATACCCTATGGTTGGCGCCATGGTGGATGCCATGAGTGCAAATTTGACCTAAAGTCCTATTTTTCAGCCTGTTTTCTTCATTTCTTCAGAGGAGCTCTGGATAATTGAAATACCTGAAAAGGAAACAAAAGATTAGAATACTACGAGAAAACAATAATAAAAAACCTAAATAGCATGTGAAATCAGAGTAAAAAACAAGTGTAAAGTAAGTGTTATCAAATTCTCCCACACTTAAACCTTTGCTTGTCCTCAAGAAAAAACTCTAAATAGATTAAGAAGAAAAACGGTGTTAGTGAACAAGTTGGGCTACAAGGGGCCTCTGGAATTAAAACAGGGATGTATTGATAGGTACTGACTGATTCAAACTAAGGATATCATAGTGACACTCTTTCGTAAAACGGACATAAGCGTCATTCTTTTACGAATCAATCTGTGATACGGTGGGAGAACTGACTATGGTTTTGCGTTTGTTTTCGCAAATGTTTCGGTTGAGCAAGAGTCGCCACCGACTTTTTATTTTATCCTAAGGAAAGGTTTAAAAAGCACAGCAAAAACCTTTGAGATGTTTTCTTGGGTTCGGGGAGTAGATTATAGAAAGGGAAGGTATTAGCACCCTTTCTATCCATGGTTATCCATGGGCTCTTAGTTACTTGCTTAGATCAACTTGCCTTATTTTTCAATTGTTTGAAATGGTGCTTTGTGTGTGGGTTTGAAAATGTTTTTTGAAAAGAGGACAATGTGGTGGCAACCTTTGTAATGATCCATGTTGGGATGTATACAAAGGTGTATGTCTTTTGAAAAGGTTTTCATTTGTTTTTGAAAGTTGTTTTGAAAGTGTTGTGAGGTGTGGTTTTAGAAATAGGCAAGTGTTTTGTTTTGCAAGTTTGATTCAAGTAACTAAGAGGTTATCTACTCCTAAATTTCTCAAAGATTATTGCTATGTTTTAACCCTTTTAACAATTTTGTTCCACCATTGCATTTGGTGGACAATCTTGTGTTAGGATGTGAAAGGGACGGGCGCGGGTCATCGTTTAGACCATAATTGCAATGATGCCAAGTATCTTTGGGCAATTTTCTTTAAGGGACTTGATCATTTTTAGGCAACTTTCGAAAGCGTCATCGAGGGACTATGATCATTTGATTGTTTGTTTTGTTTTTGCCCAAAGAGACCTAACATGCAATATGGCCCATTTATTGAAGGCAACAAGTGGAATACCCTAGGGGTGCAAGTGTGATAAATGTTGTCCATTTTTATGCTTGTTTATCTTGAAATTAGGTCAAACTATTTTGTTGTTTTTTTGATTCGCATACAAACCCTAATTCTAACATGGCATAATTAGAAAGCATTAAAGTGCGAAAAAATAAAGTTCCTAAGTTATTACAACATAATATGGGAAGGGGGGTACAAATGTTCAAATGGGGGTATTTTGACAAGGAATTTAAATCTAGACTATTACATCAATATTGAATTATTTACAAGATATTTAATTGCACAAATTAAATAAAATAACAATAAATATGCAAGATGCAAAAAGGGTTTTTTATATGTATGAAAAAAAAGTATTTTTATATGTCAAATAAACAAAATAAAAAGGTATTAATTTTTGGATTTTTTATGTTTAGGGCAAAACCCTAATTTTATTAAGTAAAATGTATTAATTATTCAATATGTACAAATATTATTTATTATATACAAAAATAAAATAAAAATGAAGTATATTGGTCAAAAGGTATTTTTTAATGTTTAAATATCAATAAAAAATATAATGTATATATTTTGTATTTTTAACCTAAATATACTAATATATATGAATATTTATATTATTTACTAAATATATATTATATATACAAAATAATAATAATATTTAATAATTATAAAAAAAGTATATTTTATATAAAATATTTTCAGAAGATAAAATAAAATAAAATGGAAAATAAAATGAGTTTGCATTATTTTGGTATTTTTTGAATAAAAGTGTATCTATTTATTTATTTATGTACAAAAACTAAAAGAAACCAAATAAATATCTAATAAATTCAAAAATGGTGAGAAAAATATTTTTTATATTTTTAATATTATAAGAAAAAATAAATAAGTCAGAACAAAAAAGAAAAAGTCAAAAAATCATAAAAATAAGCCAAATGGGCCTAGGGGGTGTGAAAGCAAAAAAGTGGTGTAAACAGAAATAACCAAACAGGCCCAGCCCACGTGGAGCTTCTTCAACTCCAGCCATTCTTTGTCCAAAAACGCGCGTTTTGTAACCTGATTCAAACACCTTGATTCCTGGCTTTTTAATGAAAACTCACAACATCAAAAATGTTCAGCATTAAACAACGAATCCATACATACCTAAAACTTGATCTAACTCTAAAAAATGAGAGAGAATTTCTCCATTCCCAAATCTTAACCTAATTTTTTATCAATGTTCAGACATCAAATTCTCATGACACACGTAACATAAATGAAAACTAACTACATGGGCATGTTCAGGGCTATGAATGTGACATATTTTCTTCACAAACCTAAAGCTAACAATGCCTGGATAGAGAGATACGAATTCATGAACTTACCTGTTCAGTTGAAGTTGTATCTGATGATTGAGGTACTTTCAGTGCAAGGTGATGATTGGTACAACTTCCTTGAGGTCCAGGGATGTTATTCCAAGCTTTACTTTTCTTTGAAACTAGCTGAATCGTGTTATGGAACTTCAACTGCAAAACAAGAAAATGAAAATGGCCAAACTGATTAGAGGAGTTACAGTCCACTTCTAATGCTTTGGATAGTTTGCATTGATGGTAGGGAAGGTGTTTGAAGTGGTTTTAGCAAGAATGCACGATGGAAATGAGTTGTGGGGTTCAATCTGCAGCAGGCCCTGTTTTTGTGCAGTTCAATGGTGATTTTGTGAATGAGAGTGTTTGGGACTTGGTTGGCTCGTGTTCTAGCTCAGAATGGATGTTTTTCGGATATGTTTTACAAGTTTGCTTAAGCATGTGTTAGCTGATATGAGAGTTGTTGGATGATATGCTATGTTTCTTACACTTTAAGCAACAAAAGGCAACTTGGTGTTTCTAGCCTGTACAGGCCCCCAAGCTATGCTGCTATCCTTCCCCTTGATCAGTGTGTTTTGTTCATAAACTTGTGCCTCAGAGATTTTCTTTGTACCTTCTTGATTTACCAATTGACATAAAGTGCAACTTTTCAAGAATGGCTAATTTACTTTTTCTATAAATGGCTTAGTTCAACATGTAATGCTTAAACTCATAAAACAAGGCCTTGGCACAATGAATTAGCATTAAATTATTGAGTGCAAATGGGATATATGACCTGTAATCAAGGGAAGCATGCTGAATTCAAAATGGCACAAATGTATGAACATGTAAATTGGCCAAATCAAAAGTGAATTTTTCCCAACTTGCCAAATTCGATTCTCCCTAACCATGAGGTTGTTTGATGAGTTCTTGGACATTTTGGAAAGATTGGAATGTGTACTACAATCCATATTTGAAATGCAAATTGAAATTCCAAGTGCAAGTATGTGAAAAATGGTCTTGAAGTTAGGTAAAAACCTTGCCTAAAATAGGTCAAATTTTCTCTAAGTTAAGAATGGTTTAGTACCCTTGTTCCAAAAATTGTAACTTGAGCTACAAGCTTCTTTTGAGAAAACTTTGTGAATTAAAGTTGTATATTGTGCAATAGGCTACAACTTTAATGTTTTGACTTTTGCTTGAATCCAAAGGAATCTTGGTGAGAAAGTGGGGAAAAGTTAGGAAAAAATTAGGGTTTATCATAACTTAGAAAAATTCTAAGTTATGAAAAATCTTCATTTCAAACCCTAATTTGCAATTCTTGATTTCTTGATGAACAAGTTTCATGGTTTGGCATGTTTTGATGAAAAATGAATCTTGACACTTGATTTTGACTAAAAAGTCAAAGTTTGACTTTTCAGTATACAGTCAAAATTGATCAATTGACTGGGAAATTCAACTGTCAATCTTGTGCATTTGGGATATTTTGAACTTGTTGAACATGTCAAGACAATTCCATGGGGTCCTTGAGTCCATATGTGAGCTTGGTTTGCCATTGGCTAGGTCAAACAGTCAAAAATTGCCTTTGTGCAGTCAAAACCCTAAAAATGACCATTTTGCCCTTTTGGTGATCTGATCAAATTTCTTATGGAATTGTGATCCAAACTTGATCAAATGGTTCATGTGAGTTCATAATGTTGATGTGGGTCAATTTTCATGAGATTTGACTGTCAATTGGCCACAATTGACTTTTTCCCCAATACAGTTGATTTCTAGGTCAACTGTCCAGTTGATTGGGCAAAATTTGGAATCAAGACTTGAAACTTGGTATGGATAAACTTGGGAGTCCAAAATGAAGTATGAAAGTCATCTTAGGAATTTTAGGTCAAAATATCTTTGTTCAAACACAAACCCTAATTTGGGTCAACAGTGTAAGGAGAAGTCTTGAGCAGAGGAAACCCTAATTGGATCTTGAGCTCCAAGGGTTTTGTGATGAGAAAATGTTGAGGAAATGGGAGGGAAAATTTTGGGGTACAACAGTTGCCCCTGTTCAATCTTCTTGAACCTGAAGAGTTAGATTGGCAAGTTTGCCTTTCGTGACTCGAAGGTAAAAGAAGATTGGACACTAGAGTGCCCGGAAATTTGCACTCGCATGTTGGAGTATCAGCAATGTGATATCGGGAATGGGCTTATAGATGCTGTTGCACCCCAAAATTTGCCCTCCCATATTTTTCAAGAAATGGCCAAGCCAAGTCACAAAATTCCCCAAGGGTTGCACAGTGCAAAGGTCTCCTATACAGTCAAAACTAGGGTTTGTGTTCTAAGCAAGAAAATGAAGTTTTCAAAGGCCCAATCAAGTCTCATATGCCTACAAATATGGTCAAGTATCCTCATATCAAGTTTCAAGGCATTCAGCTCAAAATTGCACAGTCAAAACCCTAGATTGCACTACAGTCAACTGTAGGGGCAAAATGGTCATTTGACAGTCAAAAGTTCAAATTTTTGGTCAACATATCATTTTGAAGCCACAAACATCATTTGATCAATGCTTGATCATGATTCTCAAAATTTGGCTCAGAAATCATCAAGATGCAAAAGTTTCCTTATTTGGACAGTTGGAAAAGTCAACTGAAATTGACCAGGGCATAACTTTCACATGGATTATCAGAAAAATCCCATCCAAAGCTCATTTTGAAGAGAAAGACATTTCCTACAACTCATCTTCATACTTCAAGTCCAAGAAATGCTCTCACAAAAAGTTATCAATTTCAACATTATAGGTCATTTTCAAAAGTCAACAAAAAGGGACTTTAAGTCAAAGGCCATAACATGAGATTGGTAAATCAAAATGACATGGGACCAAAGACATTGGTTAGAGGACTCAAAGACCTTTCCAAAATGTCCAAGAACATGAGAAAAGCTTAAAAATTGAGCAAGTTATGCCTTGTGGAAGTTGGGAAAGTTTTGGATATTTTGAAAAGTCAACATTGACTCAAATGA
The DNA here is from genome assembly GCA_948472305.1 of Vicia faba. NCBI lineage: Eukaryota > Viridiplantae > Streptophyta > Magnoliopsida > Fabales > Fabaceae > Vicia > Vicia faba. The sequence goes on from OX451735.1 coordinate 1,460,459,953, forward strand.
CCTAAAATTGCTAATGGGTCCATTTTTCTTCCATGATTCATCATTCTAAGCATATGCACGACCACTTGGCCCAAAGGGAAGTATTTTCTCATTTTTTATTTATTTATTTGAATTTTTATTCACATTAATTCATTTAAATCAAATTAAATATGGAAAAAATACTAATCTAAGTTTTCAAATCTTTTTATACATGTTTTGCCATCAAGATTTCGTGCATAGGTCAAATAGGAAAGAATTGGATTGATTTGAGCATAATTGACACAAAATACACATGAAAAAAGATATGGAAGATCTTAAGAAATCAAATTTTCAAAAACCATTAATTCATTGGATTTTATTGAGTTTTCTTAACCTAATTGATTCACTACAAAGGCTTGATCAGAACCCTAATGCACAGACACTCTAAGCTGCGCTCAAAGGCCATTGAAGAACTTAAAAAAATTGTCAAAAAACACAAAACTGAAAACCACTTTAGAGGTCGATTCAGGCCTCCATTCTTGTCTCAATAGCTTCCTTGGAGATCACTGATCACGTTCCAATCATTAACATCCTTCCAGACTCAAGAAATTGGTAATATGAGTGCAGACTATATCAAATAAAAGTCATAATCGTGCATACCAATTCATGCATTTTTTATAAGTTTTGATATGTGTTTTGCATTCCTCATGATGTTCTGAAGCTAACCCACGCGTTTGATTAGATTATTATGCGTTATAGGCAATTTCGCCATTGTTAAATGTTAGGGTTTGCAGAGCTTCAGATTGGGGTTTTTAAAACAAGGAAAAATTAGGACTCCAAACGATCACCATCCAACTCAGCGCATGGAGACGAAGAAGAATCCACCCTCGCGCCTAATTTATGTTTAGAGATGAGCTAATCGCTATTTTCTCAAAACGTCCTTAAAACCACGCTTAAGAAACCGTTGCCATATGTTTTTGTTTTCAGGAATGCATGGAGAAGATGGAGTCGTGGCATCAAGTGATTGGCTTGTTTAAAAGTTCGCGCGCGTTTCCAAGCGTTGATCCATTTTCTTTTATATTATTTGTTTGTTTAATATATATAAAACGCGTTTGGTTGGCACAGCTGGTCAGAGAAGGCATTGGCAAGGCATAAGACTTGGGTTCGAGTCCCAGGTCTACGTTATCTCAATATTATTTTTCACCATATGTTCCAGTGCAGGCGTAACCTTGTGGATCACCATACGCTCATCATATCAAGCCATCCACGCGTCTAACACATTCAAATCAAAGGCAGGGATTCAAAGAACACAATAAACGCAAGTCAACGCACCACACGTGATTCTGAAAAGTCCACAAGGCCATGCTTAATTGGGCCAGATTACTAAGGCCTATACCTCCATATTGGGACTGAACCCCCCCTGGTTTGCAATTTCCTATTTTTTGTCTTTCTTATATTTTATTGTTATCTTATTTTCTTTATTATTTTTAATTTGATCAATTATTTTACAAAAATACAAAAAATACCTAAAAACTCAGAAAAAGATAAAAAAATATAATGATTATTTATTTTAATATTTTCATGTAAATAAATTAACTTAGATTAGAGGTTTTAATATTAATTCTTTTCACAATAAAAATATAAAAAAATGTAGAACTAGGTTTAATTGATAATTTTTATTCCCTTTTAATTTTTCTTTTTTTATAATAATATTTATTTTATTTATTTTTATAATTAAATTTGCATGTAAATTAACTTAGGTTTAAATTAGGTTAAAATTCAATATTTTTCATAATAATTTAAAAATAATTAGAATTAGGTTTAACATTTCATTTTAATTGCAATTAATCCTTTTTCTATTAAATCATAAAACACTAAAAATACCAAAAACATTCTCTTTTAATTTCTAATTTTAATTCCTTATTAATTTAATTTTGCGAAAGGGTCCAACGCCCATATTTTTAATTGTTTAATTTCGCGTATTTACTTTATTTCGCTTAAATAATTATGTATCTCTCCCAAAGCTTTGTAACATTTACTTTTCACACTTTTATTTGCTTTATTTATTTTCTGTCAAATCGGGTCCGGTTTAATTTTGGCGATGTGGACCCGCGCCATTTATAATAGCCTTAGATTTACTTTCCCGCAAATATTTTTTAACTGTTAACAAAAAGCATGAAAGAATGTATGGCCTTAAATAAAATCAGGCGTAGATCACAATGAACATGACAAGACAAATATCAATGAAAATGACACACAATTCGCACACACCACCCCTAGGGTACGCCTCACTGTTGCCTTGCCTCGAAAGGTGATCGTCGAGTAGAGGATGTCTTAGTAAGTCCTCATGATCCGGGAACCTGGCATGAGGGTAGCTTCTAAGGTGTCTTCCCATTGCTCTGGTGATCACCATGTCCCGAACCTCGAATTGACCCGAACACCTCCAACGGTGGTGCTACCTACCTCTCAATGGTGGGATGGCACTACTTTAAAGGACACTTACACAGACGAATTCCTTAGGGTAGGTAGACGACTCTAGATACTTGCTCTAATTTCAAAACAAATTCAAAAAATACTTTTCACACCGACACCTTTTCAAAAAGCTTTCGAAAGCAATTTTTCAAACACTCTTGAGGACCGATACAAGAGTCGAACTGGAATTTTCAAAGAAAATTTTTAAAACCCACAGTTGAAAAGCAAACAAACCATTTTTGAAAACACAATGAGCAAGTATCTAAGAGCCCATGGATAACCATGGATAGAAAGGGTGCTAACACCTTCCCTTTCTATAATCTACCTCCCGAACCGAGAGTAATCTCTTTAAGGAATTTTTCTGTGCTTTTGTCCTTTCCATTTGGAGAAAATAAAAGACGGTGGCGACTCTTGCTTCCGCGACATTTCGCGAACCAGCGTTAAACAGTCAGTTCCAGATCCACCGATCACAGAACTGGCGACTCTGCTGGGGATATATCTTATAAAGTGAGGTGTACCTTAGGACTAAGATCACTTGTGTTTTCAATTGTCTGAATTGCTTGCTTTATTATTGTGGGTACTGTCTTGGGAGTTCTATAGATCCTAACCCGGATCTGGGGATACCCTGTTTAGGTAGCATAAGCTGTGAGGGACCTGTCCGGCGTAGACCGACACAGGTGAAGCAGTGGCTACGTTGGTGTGGCACCTTAGTCTGTACCGATATCCCTTGTGTCGCAACGAGGAGAATATGGGTCTTCTAAGGAGTCATTAAGCACCAACAACCTTAGAACCTTAATTGACACAACTTGGCCTTTAGAATAGTAGCAGTATGCTACGCCCATTGAGGCTAAACTCTCGTGATGGTTCTGGCCGCAAGAAAAGATTGCGATGCTGGAGTTATGACCGATTGAGGGTAGTCAATGATATTGGGATCCTCTAAGAACCCGGTTACTTTTGATTAGGACAGGTATGAACCAACAAACTGAAAGAGGGTAGTACCTAGACCTCATGCTGGCCTAAACTTTAGGGGCTTGCCTTGTGTGACTTGTGTGCCTTACCATGTTTGCCTTTGTATTTGTATGTGGTGTGCTTTATCATAACATCATAGCATCATGAGCATTGCATGCATCCTGCATAAGGACTGACCATTTCAAAGACAAGAGGGTTTCTTCTTTGCTCTGTTTTGTAGGACATTATGATGCCTGTGCGAAGGAATACTATCCGGTTCAACTTTGTTCATTCACCTGAGTTGCTTGATGAGTTGGTTAGCAGAATTCCAAACACCACTTCCTTCATTCAGAGGCATGGTTCTCTTCTCAGTTTAGTCACTGCAAAGCGGGATCAACAGTTGATGAGTGTTCTGACCCAGTTCTATGACCCTCTGTACCAGTGTTTCACCTTTCAAGACTTCCAGCTGGTCCCTACCCTGGAAGAGTTCTCTGATTTACTTGGTATCCCTATCTTGGATCAGACTCCCTTTACTGGTTGGGAAAAGACCCTCAGGCTTGAGGATGTGGCTGCAGCTCTTCCTTTGACCCATCAAGAGGTAACAGACAACTGGGTAACTAGAAGCGGAGTTAAGGGTTTCTTGGCCAAGTTTCTGATTGGTAAAGCTAACAATTTCTGGAATGATCTGGACTTTAGGGCATATGAAGACATCTTGGCTCTCCTAATCTATGGGTTAGTCCTGTTTCCTAATCCTGACAACTTCATCAATGTCACTGCCATAAGGATCTTTATGTCTCAGAATCCAGTGCCCACTCTCTTGGGTGACATCTTGCAACAACTTCATGCCCGTACTACCCGAAGACGAGGAACCCTATGGTGTTGTATCCCTTTGTTGGTGAGGTGGTTTATTTCGCACCTCCCTAAGTTCGTACTGAAGAATCAAGAAGGAAGAGGTTGGGCTCATAGGTTAATGTCTCTCACCGATAAAGACATCATTTGGACTTGCAGAGGTTTAGATGAGATAACTATTATTGATCGTTGTGGGGAGTATCCTAATGTTCCTCTGATTGGTGTTCAAGGAGGGATCTCTTACAATCCATGTCTAGCACTCCGTCAGTTTGGAAGAGCAAGAAGAGCAGGTCCCCATGAGATGTTGGTGCCTCACATCAGTTTCGAGTTTCAGGTGGATAGTGACGAGCTACGTCGTAGGTTCATCAAGGCTTGGGACAAAGTTCATAAAGCTGACCCACAAGAGTTAGGGCCAAAGACTTCTTTACCTATGGAAGCCAACTACAAATGGGTTCGCATCCGTGCTCAGAAGTTAGGTATGCCGTATGAAGCTGTCAGACCCGTCATTCTTGAGTGTCCTGACAAAGATGGTGTTCCTCCAACTGTCCTCCCTCCTCAGATACCTACTGATTACGAGACATTAAAGAGATCTTGGTCGCAACTGCGAGAAGAGCGGGATTCCTACCGGGAAAAGTTCAACGAGCAGGAATCAAAGATCCAGAAACTGACCAAGCAGTTGGAGAATGAGAGAGCTCTGAATGCCTACATCCGCACTGAGAAGAGGAGACCATGGGATCAATAAGGAGCTCCAGATGTGCTCTTACAGTTTTATTTCCTTTCCAGTATTTCCTTTCATGTAACGCCTAAGGGCAACTTGTTGAATAATTTCAGTTGCAAAGTTGAATCTAATGAAGTGTGCTCTCTTTTTGTTTACAAAGTTGATTCCCGATTGTCTTTGAAAACATAATTCATACGCATTTCATACATCATGTGCATAGCAGGTTTTCCCCTTTTCAGGTTGCTTACAGTTCTTCGCTGTTTATTTCAGCATCATGAATCCCGAATCTGCATCAACCGAGACATCAATCAAGGCTCTTCAGGCGCAGAATGCGCAGTTTCAAGAACTAATCAAGGGTCTGGCTCAAGGCCAAGAAGAACTGAAGGCTATGCTCCTGAAGAAGGAGAAGAAGAAGAAGAGAAGAACTGTTCTGTTCAACTCGGGCCGAAGGTTTGGCAATACCCTGCAGCATGAAGAGGCTGGTTCTTCTGTTGGCAAGAGTCCTTCACAGGCAGAAGTAAAGTTCCCTAGTCCGGTAGTCTCTGACAACGAGACAGATTTTGATGAAGAGCAGTACCCTCCTGTAGACGACAGATACAAGCAACTGGAGGATAGGTTGAAAGCTATGGAGGTTCAACAGGTACCTGAGCTGGATTTCGGAGATCTGGGTTTGTCAACTGGTGTGATCATCCCTCACAAGTTCAAAGCACCATCCTTCTCCAAATATGACGGGGCGTCTTGTCCCAAGCTGCATCTGAGGTCCTATGTTCGGAAAATTCAGCCGTACTCTGCGGATAAGAATTTATGGATCCACTTCTTCCAGGAGAGTCTTTTAGGGACTCATCTCGAATGGTTCTATCAGCTGGATGGGACCAAAGTTCGTAACTGGGAGGAGTTGGCTACTGCTTTCTACAAGCAGTATCAATATAATGCCGACCTTGCCCCCACACGTACCCAACTCCAGGGTATGTCGTTAGGTGCAAGCAAAGGTTTTAAGGAGTACGCTCAGAAATGGAGAGACCTGGCTGGCAGGGTGCAGCCACCATTGACTGATCGGGAGCTGGTAGACATGTTCTTGGGGACCCTATCTGGGCCATTTTTCAACCATCTCATTGGGAATTCTTCTGCTGGGTTCACTGATTTGATTCTGACTGGAGAGAGAATTGAAGCTGGGCTGAAGTCTGGGAAGATTGCGAAGGGTGCATCATCTAGTTCGGAAAAGAAACCATTCAAGAAGGAGTCTAGTGCCGTGTATGGTTCTAGGAAATCAGAGAGACCTGAGCACCGCCAATCTATCAGCGCGGTGATGATTGCTAAGCCTGCTGCCGCTCCTCGGCCAAACAATCCTCAGAGGGCTGAAAGACCCCGGAGAGAGTTTACCCGGTTAAGCATGACCCTATCACAGATCCTGCCACAGTTGCTATCCACCAATTTGGTGACTGTCAGGGAGGCTCCGAAGTTCCCAAATACAACATCCCCCAAGTACAACCCGAATGCTCGTTGTGCTTACCACTCAGATAGCCTGGGGCACTCTACTGATGACTGTTGGGCACTAAAGAACAAGCTACAGGACCTCATTGACGCTAAGGAGGTACAGTTTGAGGCATCTGACAAGCCTAACGTAGTGACAGCTCCCCTGCCTGCTCATGGAGTTAATGCTATCGGGGATGAAGAGGAAGTTGATGAAGCTGAGTTTGATAGCTGGATCTACCCGGCAACTGACGGTGGACTTAACAATTGGAGCGCAAAGGACAATCTCCCTGTTTCTTTTGTTACTAAGTAATGAATTCCTATGTTTTGTTATTTTGTAATAAACAATGATAAACTCTATGGCCCGGTGTCTTACCCGAGGCACCGTGGTTCTATTTGTGAGGGCATACAAACTGTCATTTCATATATCATGAATAAAAATCTTAGACGTATTTTTCGCATTACAAATATTGTGCTCCTTTTCTGTCTTTCTTTTCCTTTACATAATTTTCAAAACAGCTGTATTTACACACACACACACTCACTCATACAGGTTTCAATCCACTCTGGATCTTACTGATAACAACTCTGCTACTGCCAATTATGACTTCGAAAATCCGATCAACTTAGCCGAAGACGAAGGTGAAGATGATTGCGAAGTGCCTGGTGAGCTTGCAAGACTGTTGCTTCAGGAAGAGCGGGAAATTCAACCCCATGAAGAGCCAGTGGAGACAATAAACTTGGGTACTGAGGCAGACAGGAAAGAGGTAAAGATTGGTGCCGACCTAGAGCTCAGCGTGAAGCAACGGTTAACCAAGATGTTACATGATTATATGGAGATCTTTGCCTGGTCCTACGAAGACATGCCCGGGTTGGATACCGATATTGTGGTCCATCATTTGCCAACTAAGGAAGACTGCCCTCCAGTTAAGCAAAAGGTCCATCGGATGCGTCCAGAGATGTCCGAGAAGATTAAGGCCGAGGTTATGAAACAGTTTGATGCTGGGTTCCTTGCAGTGACTTCTTACCCTCAGTGGGTTGCTAATGTGGTGCCGGTACCTAAGAAGGACGGTAAGGTTAGAATGTGTGTCGATTACAGGGATCTGAACAGGGCCAGCCCCAAGGATGACTTCCCCTTACCTCACATTGATGTCCTTGTTGATAATACGGCTCAGCACAAGGTGTTCTCTTTCATGGATGGCTTTTCAGGTTACAATCAGATCAAGATGGCACCTGAAGACATGGAAAAGACTACATTTGTTACTCAGTGGGGCACCTTCTGTTACAAGGTCATGCCATTCGGATTAAAGAACGCTGAGGCAACCTACCAACGTGCCATGGTTGCCTTATTTCATGACATGATCCATCATGAGATCGAAGTGTATGTTGACGGCATGATTGCTAGGTCCCAGACTGAGGAAGAGCACCTAGATCATCTGCAGAAGTTGTTTGACCGGTTGAAACTGTACAAGCTAAGATTGAACCCGAACAAGTGCACCTTCGGGGTAAGATCTGGGAAGTTGCTAGGCTTCGTGGTCAGTAACAAAGGTATTCAAGTGGACCCTGCTAAGGTCAAAGATATTCAAGAGATGCCAGTTCCTAAGACAGAGAAGGAAGTCAGAGGCTTTTTAGGACGCCTAAATTACATTGCTCGGTTCATCTCACATCTAACCGCTACCTGTGAGCCAATCTTCAAGCTGCTGAAGAAAGATCAGGTAGTACGTTGGAATGATGAATGTCAGGCTGCTTTTGACAAAATCAAAGAGTATCTCCAAGAACCACCTATCCTTATGCCACCGGTTGAAGGGAGACCTCTGATACTATACCTGACAGTGCTTGACAATTCAATGGGGTGTGTGCTGGGGCAGCATGACGAGTCTGGCCGAAAAGAGCATGCCATTTATTACCTTAGCAAAAAGTTTACCGATTGTGAGACCCGATACTCACTGCTTGAGAAAACTTGCTGCGCTTTGGTATGGGCTGCTCGCCGGCTGAGACAGTATATGCTGACTCACACTACCTTGTTGATCTCAAAGATGGATCCGATAAATTATATATTCGAAAAGCCTGCTCTGTCTGGGAGAATTGCAAGATGGCAAATGATCTTGACGGAATACGACATTCAGTACACAACCCAGAAAGCCATCAATGGGAGTGTATTGGCGGACCACTTAGCACATCAAGCTGTAGATGACTACCAATCAATGAACTTCGAGTTTCCGGATGAAAGCATTATGATAGTAACTGACTGTGAAGTACCTGGACCGGATGAAGGACCTGAGCCAGGATCCCGATGGTCTATGCACTTTGACGGAGCCTCCAATGCTTTGGGAAATGGTATTGGCGCCATAATCATATCGCCTCAAGGTACTCATACTCCACTCACTGCCCGGCTATGTTTCAACTGTACCAACAATATGGCGGAGTATGAGGCGTGCATCATGGGTCTTCAAGCTGCGATCGACCTAAGGATCAAATTTCTAAGTGTCTTCGGAGATTCCGCTCTTGTGATCAATCAGATCAAAGGAGAGTGGGATACGAAACATCCAAACTTGATCCCTTATAGAGAATGTGTGTTGACCCTGATTCCCCACTTCAGAGATAACCTTTGAGCACTTTCCAAGAGAAGAGAATCAGATGGCGGACGCGTTAGCTACAATGTCTTCAATTTTCAAGGTCAAATGGGATAATGAGGCTCCCCGGATCATCATCTGGAAACTGGACGAACCGGCATACTGTTGTGACCTCGAAACTGAATTGGTGACTGAGAAGCCTTGGTACCACGAAGTGAAGAGATATCTGGAAGCTCAGGAATACCCTGAGGGTGCCTCTGTCAATGATAAGAAATTCCTGAGGAGGTTTGCAGCCAAGTTCTTCCTAAGCAACGACATCTTGTACAAACGAAACCATGATTCAACCTTACTGCGGTGTGTGGATAAGACTGAAGCAGAAAGAATCATGGAAGAGCTGCATGAAGGGACCTTTGGTACACATTCTAGTGGACATACAATGGCTAAGAAGATCCTACGGGCAGGATATTACTGGTCCACAATGGAAGCTGACTGCTACCAACACTCCAGGACATGCCACAAGTGCCAGATTTATGCAGACAAGGTGCATGTTCCTCCGGTTCCCCTGAATGTTATGACTGCGCCTTGGCCATTTGCAATGTGGGGCATAGACATGATCGGAGAGATTAAACCTACGGCAACTAATGGGCATCGCTTCATCCTAGTGGCGATTGATTATTTTACGAAGTGGGTTGAGGCAGCATCCTATGCTACGGTAACCAAGACTGTGGTGGCACGGTTCATTCGGCACAACCTGATCTGTCGTACGGCGTCCCTGAGCGGATTATTACAGACAACGGTACCAATCTAAACAATAAGATGATCGCTGAGCTCTGCGAACAGTTCAAGATACAGCACCACAATTCTTCGCCTTACAGACCGAAGATGAATGGGGCTGTAGAAGCAGCAAATAAGAACATCAAGAAAATCGTGCAGAAGATGACAGTGACGTATAAAGATTGGCACGAGATGTTACCGTTCGCTCTACATGGGTACCGTACCTCAGCTAGGACGTCAACCGGGGCAACTCCTTTCTCTCTGGTTTATGGCATGGAGGCAGTCTTGCCGATCGAAGTACAAATTCCCTCTCTCCGGATAATGAAGGATGCAAATCTGAACGAAGATGATTGGATCCAGACACGACTTGATCAACTCAACCTCATTGATGAAAAGAGACTTGCTGCTATCTGTCATGGTCAGACGTATCAGAAACGGATGATCAGGGCATTTAACAAAAAGGTCAGACCACAGGAATATCAAGTTGGGGATCTGGTAATCAAGAGAATCATCCTTCCTCAGAGTGATCCAAGGGGCAAATGGACCCCTACGTACGAAGGGCCATTTGTGGTTAAGCACGTGTTCTCAGGAGGAGCAATGATATTAACCAACATGGATGGTGACGACCTTCCTCACCCCGCCAATGCAGACATAGTAAAAAAATACTACGCATGAAAAAAGACCCGCTAGGCTGACATGCCTAGGCAAAAATTAGGGCTTCCCGTCGAACCAAAAGGGTTCGGGCAAAATGAAGGGATGAAATGAAAAGAAAATCTGTACACCCAGCAAGTCGAAAACCTGAAAAGGCGGCTTGGGCAAAAATGGGTATCCCGGTGGACTGAAAACCCGAAAGGGCGGTCCAGGCAAAAATTAGGGATAAAGCGTAATACTATGTCTCATTGGATCACTTTGCATCCAGAATCCGGTATCTATATCAAGTTCAGACGGCATTGATCAGTCAGCTTCACCTTCAACCAAGGTCATCAAGTGATGAGACACTCAGAGTTATAAAGGCAATAGCAGAGTTGAAACCCAGTGGGATCATTCACTTCACACAGCTGTTTTATTTTCTTTTGTACAAAATCTGTATAAACTCTTTTGCTCGGCGGCGTTCTCTTACTAGGACGTCAGCCTCTTGTACACAAAACGCCTATTTTCAGGCTATTCAAAAAATCAATACAAATATATTTTAAGTTAAACGTGCCAAGTGTTTTTCTTTTTCTGTCTTGTTTTGTGAAGAACGTCCAAGGTTCAATTTGTGATATATGCATTGACAATAATTTGCTAACTCATAAATATTTGCATACGAAACAAAGGAATTAATTGCAGGTGACACTAGAAACAGGGGCAATAAAGAGTTGTCTAAACAATCCAATTGTTCTATCCTCCAAAGTACCAAGGTAGGTTCAGCTAAAGAACACGACCAAGTACATATTAAATCCCAGAGAGTGGTTCAGCAAAACAGCGCATTCTTCTCCAAGCAAAATTATTAAATCTCAAGGAAATTGAGTATCCTCCAATAGATCTCAATACTCCCCCAGCAGCAGCATATATATATTCTTAACAAGCATCCCCGGCAGTCTTGGTCTAAAGATTGTTCCCCGGCGGCATATCAGCATTCAAAGGGATCACTTCCCCAGCATATCAATACTTCCCCAGGAGAGTCTAATCTAGTTCCCCAGGAAAGTTGGAGTCATCCCCCCAAGCAGTAAGCTTATCCCCAGTAAGTTACGGAAGCTTACCCCTCTCAAGGCACGAACGCGTCGCCCGGCTTTATTCAAAGAGTTATTTCCTTAACAGGATATAACTGGGTTATCCTCAGCCAAAAGCCACGGAAAGAGCGTCCTCGACGAAGTCTTCCTACCCCAGCGAAGTCCATCAGCATTTCCAACAACAAGGGTATCCCCAGTAAGTTATTATCAACAATTCAGCAAAAGTATCTCTCTTCCCACAGAGTATCACTCCCCAGCATGGTCGCTAGAGTTTTTTCTCTCCGCAGAATCTTCCATTTGCCAAGTTTTATTCCGCAACGGAGTCATCTTCTCCTACCGGTATTCTTGCAGTTATCATCCCCAGCAGAAGCAAAAATCTATTCTTCAGCATCAACCCAGGATATGACTTCCCGACACCCGTCAAGGATTTACTTTCCTAGACGGAAACATACATTCATAAAACATCACATACATCATTATAGCATGCATAGACGCATTATATCATACAAATCTCATTTATATTGAGAACATCATTGCTTGAGCCATATCATGCATCGCATATGACTGACCTTTACCTTTCAGGAAAGATGCAGTTGAAATTCTCAATCATATTTCAAGACCTAGACCGGTTCAGTTAATCGACTTCGAAGATCTCTTATCCAGTCCAAGGCCTTCTTTAGTCCATCTAAATCGACTCCCAACAGATTTTTCTAATAAAGACTCAATAGAAGTTATTTCAGATGTTTCCCTCTCCGACGATGAGTGTGAGGTGATAGTCTCCTATGGTTCCCTCTCCGACGGTGTGTGAGGTGGTAAGTCCTTTTCAGATGTTTCCCTCTCCGACGATGAGTGTGAGGTGATAGTCTCCTATGGTTCCCTCTCCGACGGTGTGTGAGGTGGTAAGTCCTTTTCAGATGTTTCCCTCTCCGACGATGAGTGTGAGGTGATAGTCTCCTATGGTCCCCTCTCCGACGGTGAGTGAGGTGGTAATTCCTTTTTCAGATGTTTCCCTCTCCGACGGTGAGTGTGAGGTGATAGTCTCTTATGGTCCCCTCTCCGACGGTGAGTGAGGTGGTAATTCCTTTTTCAGATGTTTCCCTCTCCGACGGTGAGTGTGAGGTGATAGTCTCTTATGGTTCCCTCTCCGACGGCGAGTGAGGTGGTAAGTCCTTTTTCAGATGTTTCCCTCTCCGACGGTGAGTGTGAGGTGATAGTCTCTTATGGTTCCCTCTCCAACGGCGAGTGAGGTGGTAAGTCCTTTTTCAGATGTTTCCCTCTCTGACGGTGAGTGTGAGGTGATAGTCTCCTATGGTTCCCTCTCCAACGGCGAGTGAGGTGGTAAGTCCTTTTTCAGATATTTCCCTCTCCGACGGTGAGTGAGGTGATAATCTCCTATGGTCCCCTCTCCGACGGTGAGTGAGGTGATAATTCCTTTTCTTATGGTTTCCTTTCCGACGGTGAGTGAGGTGACAATTCCCTTTCAGATTATAAGTGCCTATGGTTCTCTTCCCGATACTGCAAAGATGGTAATTCCCGCTAAGATTTTTCTCAACGAGCGTTGTTGAAGTTAAAATCACCCAAGGTTCTCTTACCATTCATGCTAAGGCAGTAACCATACCTGGTTCATTCATCATCTTTTGAAGCTCCAGATCCAGCTCCTGTAACCAGTCAGGACACATCTATACCAAGCATCTGAAAACCAGCTCCTGCAACGTGTCAGGTACTCATTTGTTCTTTTGCAGGTATGCAGGTTCTCGCTAAGGAATCTCCTACGCAATCAACATCCAGATGGCATCTATAAGCCCATCATCCTATCCAGCAACCTCCCAATGGCATCTATAAGCCCATTCCATCATCGCACTGCTACTATGTGAGCGCAAATTTCTGGGCACTCTAGTGTTCAATCATCTTCTACCCTCGGATTACGAAAGGCACGTCAGCCAATCTGCATCCTCAGGTCTAAGAAGATTGAACAGGGGCAACTGTTGCACCCCAAAATTTGCCCTCCCATATTTTTCAAGAAATGGCCAAGCCAAGTCACAAAATTCCCCAAGGGTTGCACAGTGCAAAGGTCTCCTATACAGTCAAAACTAGGGTTTGTGTTCTAAGCAAGAAAATGAAGTTTTCAAAGGCCCAATCAAGTCTCATATGCCTACAAATATGGTCAAGTATCCTCATATCAAGTTTCAAGGCATTCAGCTCAAAATTGCACAGTCAAAACCCTAGATTGCACTACAGTCAACTGTAGGGGCAAAATGGTCATTTGACAGTCAAAAGTTCAATTTTTTGATCAACATATCATTTTGAAGCCACAAACATCATTTGATCAATGCTTGATCATGATTCTCAAAATTTGGCTCAGAAATCATCAAGATGCAAAAGTTTCCTTATTTGGACAGCTGGAAAAGTCAACTGAAATTGACCAGGGCATAACTTTCACATGGATTATCAGAAAAATCCCATCCAAAGCTCATTTTGAAGAGAAAGACATTTCCTACAACTCATCTTCATACTTCAAGTCCAAGAAATGCTCTCACAAAAAGTTATCAATTTCAACATTATAGGTCATTTTCAAAAGTCAACAAAAAGGGACTTTAAGTCAAAGGCCATAACTTGAGATTGGTAAATAAAAATGACATGGGACCAAATAAATTGGTTTGAGGACTCAAAGACCTTTCCAAAATGTCCAAGAACATGAGAAAAGCTTAAAAATTGAGCAAGTTATGCCTTGTGGAAGTTGGGAAAGTTTTGGATATTTTGAAAAGTCAACATTGACTCAAATGACCTAAAATTGCTAATGGGCCCATTTTTCTTCCATGATTCATCATTCTAAGCATATGCACGACCACTTGGCCCAAAGGGAAGTATTTTCTCATTTTTTATTTATTTATTTGAATTTTTATTCACATTAATTCATTTAAATCAAATTAAATATGGAAAAAATACTAATCTAAGTTTTCAAATCTTTTTATACATGTTTTGCCATCAAGATTTCGTGCATAGGTCAAATAGGAAAGAATTGGATTGATTTGAGCATAATTGACACAAAATACACATGAAAAAAGATATGGAAGATCTTAAGAAATCAAATTTTCAAAAACCATTAATTCATTGGATTTTATTGAGTTTTCTTAACCTAATTGATTCACTACAAAGGCTTGATCAGAACCCTAATGCACAGACACTCTAAGCTGCGCTCAAAGGCCATTGAAGAACTTAAAAAAATTGTCAAAAAACACAAAACTGAAAACCACTTTAGAGGTCGATTCAGGCCTCCATTCTTGTCTCAATAGCTTCCTTGGAGATCACTGATCACGTTCCAATCATTAACATCCTTCCAGACTCAAGAAATTGGTAATATGAGTGCAGACTATATCAAATAAAAGTCATAATCGTGCATACCAATTCATGCATTTTTTATAAGTTTTGATATGTGTTTTGCATTCCTCATGATGTTCTGAAGCTAACCCACGCGTTTGATTAGATTATTATGCGTTATAGGCAATTTCGCCATTGTTAAATGTTAGGGTTTGCAGAGCTTCAGATTGGGGTTTTTAAAACAAGGAAAAATTAGGACTCCAAACGATCACCATCCAACTCAGCGCATGGAGACGAAGAAGAATCCACCCTCGCGCCTAATTTATGTTTAGAGATGAGCTAATCGCTATTTTCTCAAAACGTCCTCAAAACCACGCTTAAGAAACCGTTGCCATATGTTTTTGTTTTCAGGAACGCATGGAGAAGATGGAGTCGTGGCATCAAGTGATTGGCTTGTTTAAAAGTTCGCGCGCGTTTCCAAGCGTTGATCCATTTTCTTTTATATTATTTGTTTGTTTAATATATATAAAATGCGTTTGGTTGGCACAGCTGGTCAGAGAAGGCATTGGCAAGGCATAAGACCTGGGTTCGAGTCCCAGGTCTACGTTATCTCAATATTATTTTTCACCATATGTTCCAGTGCAGGCGTAACCTTGTGGATCACCATACGCTCATCATATCAAGCCATCCACGCGTCTAACACATTCAAATCAAAGGCAGGGATTCAAAGAACACAATAAACGCAAGTCAACGCACCACACGTGATTCTGAAAAGTCCACAAGGCCATGCTTAACTGGGCCAGATTACTAAGGCCTATACCTCCATATTGGGACTGAACCCCCCCTGGTTTGCAATTTCCTATTTTTTGTCTTTCTTATATTTTATTGTTATCTTATTTTCTTTATTATTTTTAATTTGATCAATTATTTTACAAAAATACAAAAAATACCTAAAAACTCAGAAAAAGATAAAAAAATATAATGATTATTTATTTTAATATTTTCATGTAAATAAATTAACTTAGATTAGAGGTTTTAATATTAATTCTTTTCACAATAAAAATATAAAAAAATGTAGAACTAGGTTTAATTGATAATTTTTATTCCCTTTTAATTTTTATTTTTTTATAATAATATTTATTTTATTTATTTTTATAATTAAATTTGCATGTAAATTAACTTAGGTTTAAATTAGGTTAAAATTCAATATTTTTCATAATAATTTAAAAATAATTAGAATTAGGTTTAACATTTCATTTTAATTGCAATTAATCCTTTTTCTATTAAATCATAAAACACTAAAAATACCAAAAACATTCTCTTTTAATTTCTAATTTTAATTCCTTATTAATTTAATTTTGCGAAAGGGTCCAACGCCCATATTTTTAATTGTTTAATTTCGCGTATTTACTTTATTTCGCTTAAATAATTATGTATCTCTCCCAAAGCTTTGTAACATTTACTTTTCACACTTTTATTTGCTTTATTTATTTTCTGTCAAATCGGGTCCGGTTTAATTTTGGCGATGTGGACCCGCGCCATTTGTAATAGCCTTAGATTTACTTTCCCACAAATATTTTTTAACTGTTAACAAAAAGCATGAAAGAATGTATGGCCTTAAATAAAATCAGGCGTAGATCACAATGAACATGACAAGACAAATATCAATGAAAATGACACACAATTCGCACACACCACCCCTAGGGTACGCCTCACTGTTGCCTTGCCTCGAAATGTGATCGTCGAGTAGAGGATGTCTTAGTAAGTCCTCATGATCCGAGAACCTGGCATGAGGGTAGCTTCTAAGGTGTCTTCCCATTGCTCTGGTGATCACCATGTCCCGAACCTCGAATTGACCCGAACACCTCCAACGGTGGTGCTACCTACCTCTCAATGGTGGGATGGCACTACTTTAAAGGACACTTACACAGACGAATTCCTTAGGGTAGGTAGACGACTCTAGATACTTGCTCTAATTTCAAAACAAATTCAAAAAATACTTTTCACACCGACACCTTTTCAAAAAGCTTTCGAAAGCAATTTTTCAAACACTCTTGAGGACCGATACAAGAGTCGAACTGGAATTTTCAAAGAAAATTTTTAAAACCCACAGTTGAAAAGCAAACAAACCATTTTTGAAAACACAATGAGCAAGTATCTAAGAGCCCATGGATAACCATGGATAGAAAGGGTGCTAACACCTTCCCTTTCTATAATCTACCTCCCAAACCGAGAGCAATCTCTTTAAGGAATTTTTCTGTGCTTTTGTCCTTTCCATTTGGAGAAAATAAAAGACGGTGGCGACTCTTGCTTCCGCGACATTTCGCGAACCAGCGTTAAACAGTCAGTTCCAGATCCACCGATCACAGATGCCATTTGGAGAGATGGTGGATAGGGAGATGGGCTTATAGATGCCATCTGGAGATGTGACAGAACCTTGTCGGGAATGGGCTTATAGATGCCATTTGGAAGTGTTGATCGCATAAGAGATTCCTTAGCGAGAACTTGTGTATTTGAGAAAGACAGATGTTTTCCTAGCTTGTTACAGGTGTTTGATCTTCAATCTTTTTATGCAGACATGCCGTGGCTAGATACAGGAATCGAGTCTACAATCGGATGCTCACAGATATGCCCTGGCTGGATACAGGTATCGAATCTGGAAATAGTCGTCAACAGATATGCCCTGGCTGGATACAAGAATCGAATCTGGGAATAGTCGTCAACAAATATGCCCTGGTTGGATACAGGAATCGAATCTGGAAATAGTCGTCAACAGATATGCCCTGGCTGGATACAGGAATCGAATCTTCGAACTCTTCAGATGTTCCCTGGCTAGATACAGGAATTGAGTCTGGAAACTGATCACTCACAGATGTGCCCTGGCTAGATACAGGTATCGAATCTGGAATTGTGACAGTTGAAGGTAGTTGTCTTTGGGATTGTTTTTTTCCTGAAAAGGCAAAAACACCAGTTGTATACAATGTCATGATGTATGAAATGCATGATGTCATGATGTTCAACATGAGATAGTGTTGTATGCACTTTATCATGTATGTAAGCAAGATGTATGAAATGTGAAATGTCTATGAATGTATTTTCGTCTTAGGAAAATAAATCCTTGACGACCGGCCGGGGAATTAAATCCTGGGCTGACATTGAAGAGTAGAGCTTTTTGCTTCCGCTGGGGATGATGGTTGCAAGAATACACTGGTAGGAGAAGATGACTCCGTTGGGGAATAAACTTGTTGGAGAGATTACTCTGCGGGGAATTGCTCTGTGGAAGAGATACTTTGCTGAAGTTTTGATGAGAGGCCCGCTGAGGATTTCAACGATGGATTCCGCTGGGGATAATAAAGATGAGCTCCTCTGGGGATGACAATGATAAACTCTGCTGGGGATACCAAAGATAAACTCCTCTGGGGATGACAATAATAAACTCCATCGGGGATTGTGTTGACAAGTTATGTTGGGGAACTTTGATGAACTCCGCTGGGGATAGGAAGAACTTTGCCGAGGGCGATCTTCCGTGGCAATTAGCTGAGGATAACCCAGTTATAAGCCCTTGTGAGGAATAACTTTGAATAAAGCTCGAGAGAGACGTCCACACTCTACAGGGGGCGAGCTTCCAGAATCTACTGGGGATAAGCTTCAAGACCTGCTGGGGATATGAATTCCGCTTTCCTGGGGGAAACCTTCAGACTGTATTGGTAAATGGTTCTACTAGAGTGTCTGTATTCCGCCGGGGAACAATCTTAGATCAAGACTGCCGGGGATGCTTGCTGATGAATGCCTATACTCCGCTGGGGAATGTTGCTATCTTGTATTATTCTGTGGGGAGTTGAGAGAACTTGATCACATCCTTCAGTTAGATCTACCTTGGTACCTTGGCGGACAAAGCAACCAGACTGCATCAGACAACTTTACATTGCCCCTGTTTCTGATGTCACCTGTAATTAGTCTTTGGTTTCATATGCAAATATTTATGAATCAGCAATTTACTGTCAAATGCATATATCAAAAATGAACATTGGACGTTCTTCGCAAGACAAAACAGAAAAAAGGAAAACACAATTGGCAATTTTTTTGGAAAACTGAATCTGTATTGATTTTGAAATTTGCCTGTAAATAGGCGTTTTTTTGTACAAGAGGCTGACATCCTAGTAAGAGAATGCCGCCGAATAACATAGAGTTTACAATTTTGAAAAGGAAACAAAACAGCTATGTGCACCATATCCCCACTGGGTTCCAACTCTGCTATCGCCTTTATGTCTTCAAGCATCTCATCACTTTGCTGCTTAGTTGAAGATGAAGCTGATTGGTCGATGCCGAAGTCTGAGACAGATAGTTGATGCCGAATTCTGGATACTAGGTGATCCAATGAGACATAGTGTTACGCTTTTATCCCTAACTTTTGCCTGGACCGCCCTTTCGGGCTTTCAGTCCACCGGGATACCCATTTTTGCCCAAGCCGCCTTTTCAGGTTTTCGACTTGCCGGGTGTACAAATTTTTTTTCATTTCATCCCTTATTTTTGCCCGAACCCTTTTGGTTCGCCAGGAAGCCCTTATTTTTGCCTAGGTATGTGAACCTAGCGGGTCTTTTATTTATGCGTAGTATCTTTTTACTATGTCTGCATTGGCGGGGTGAGGAAGGTCGTCACCATCCATGGTGGTTAGAATCATGGCTCCTCCTGAGAACACATGCTTAACCACAAATGGCCCTTCGTACGTAGGGGTCCATTTGCCCCGGGGATCATTTTGAGGAAGGATGATGCGCTTGATTACCAGGTCCCCAACTTGATACTCTTGTGGTTTGACTTTCTTGTTAAATGCCCTGATCATCCGTTTTTTGTACGTCTGACAATGACAGATAGCGGTGAGTCTCTTTTCGTCAATCAGGTTTAATTGATCAAGTCGAGTCTGGATCCAGTCATCTTCACTCAAGTCTGCATCCTTCATTATCCGGAGAGAGGGTATCTGGACTTCAATTGGCAAGACTGCCTCCATGCCATAGACCAAGGAAAAGGGTGTTGCCCCGGTTGACGTCCTTGCTGAGGTACGGTACCCATGAAGAGCAAACGATAACATTTTGTGCCAATCTTTGTAGGTCACTGTCATCTTCTGCACAATTTTCTTGATATTCTTATTAGCTTCTTCTACAGCCCCATTCATCTTCGGCCGGTAGGGAGAAGAGTTGTGGTGCTGTATCTTAAATTGCTCGCAGAGCTCAGTGATCATCTTGTTGTTAAGATTGGTACCATTGTCCATAATGATCCTTTCTGGGACGCCATACCGACAGATCAGGTTGTGCCGAATGAAACGTGCCACGACGCTCTTGGTTACCGTGGCGTAGGAAGCTGCCTCAACCCACTTCGTGAAGTAATCGATCGCTACCAAGATGAAGCGATGCCCGTTGGATGCCGTAGGTCGGATCTCACTGATCATATCGATGCCCCACATTGCAAAAGGCCAAGGTTCCGTCAGGACGTTCAGAGGAACTGGAGGGATGTGCACCTTGTCAGCATAGATCTGGCATTTATGACAAGTTCGAGAATGTTGGTAACAATCGGCTTCCATTGTGGACCAGAAATATCCTTCCCTAAGGATTTTCTTTGCCATGGTATGCCCACTGGAATGTGTTCCGAATGTACCTTCGTGCAGTTCTATCATGATCTTTTCTGCTTCAGCCTTATCCACACAATGCAGTAGAGTTGAATCATGGTTCAGTTTATAGAGAATGCCGTTGCTGAGGAAGAATTTTGCCGCAAACCTTCTCATGAACTTCTTGTCGTTGACAGATGCACCTTCAGGGTATTCCTGAGCTTCCAAGTACCTCTTCACCTCATGATACCAGGGTTTTTCAGTCTTTTCGGCCTCAAGATCGCAACAGTATGCAGGTTCGTCCAACTTCCAGATAATGATCCGGGGAGCTTCATTGTCCCATTTGACTTTGAACATTGAAGACATCGTAGCTAGTGCGTCCGCTAGCTGATTCTCCTCTCTTGGGAAGTGTTCAAAAGTTATCTCTTCAAAATGGGGAAGCAAAGTCAACACATACTCCTTGTAAGGAATAAGATTTGGGTGTTTCGTATCCCACTCGCCTTTGATCTGATTGATCACGAGAGAGAAATCTCCGAAGACACTCAGAAACTTGATCCTTAAGTCGATTGCAGCTTGAAGACCCATGATACATGCCTCATACTCCGCCATGTTGTTGGTGCAGTTGAAGCACAGTCGGGCGATGTGTGGAGTATGAGTTCCTTTGGGGGATATGATTACAGCGCCGACGCCATTACCCAAAGCATTCGAGGCTCCGTCAAAATGCATAGACCATCGGGATCCTTCCTCAGGTCCTTCATCCGGTCCAGGCAATTCACAATCAGTTACCACCATGATGTCTTCATCCGGAAATTCAAAGTTCAATGATTGGTAATCGTCCACAGGTTGGTGTGCCAAATGATCTGCCAGTACACTTCCTTTGATTGCTTTTTGGGTTGTATACTGGATATCATATTCTGTCAAGATCATTTTCCATCTTGCTATTCTTCCAGACAGAGCAGGCTTTTCGAATATGTACTTGATGGGATCCATCTTTGAAATCAAAAGAGTGGTGTGAGTCAGCATATACTGTCTCAGCTGGCGAGCAGCCCATACCAGAGCGCAGCAAGTTTTCTCGAGCAGTGAGTACCGAGACTCACAGTCGGTAAACTTTTTGCTCAGGTAATAAATAGCGTGCTCTTTTCGGCCAGACTCGTCATGCTGCCCCAGCACACACCCCATTGAATTGTCAAGCACAGTCAAGTATAGTATTAGAGGTCTCCCTTCCACTGGTGGCATAAGAATGGGTGGCTCTTGGAGATACTCCTTTATCTTTTCAAAAGCGGTCTGACATTCATCGTTCCAACGTACTACTTGATCTTTCTTCAGTAATTTGAAGATTGGCTCACAAGTAGCAGTTAGATGTGAGATCAATCGGGCAATGTAATTCAGTCGTCCCAGAAAGCCTCTGACTTCCTTCTTTGTCTTTGGAGTTGGCATCTCTTGTATTGCTTTTACCTTGGCAGGGTCCACCTGAATACCTTTATCGCTTACAATGAAACCTAGCAATTTTCCGGACCTCACCCCAAAGGTGCATTTGTTGGGATTCAACCTCAGCTTGTATAACTTCAATCGGTCAAACAGCTTCCGCAAATGGTCAAGGTGCTCCTCCTCAGTTTGAGACCTTGCAATCATGTCATCAACATATACCTCAATCTCATGATGGATCATATCATGAAATAAAGCAACCATGGCACGTTGGTAGGTTGCCCCAGCATTTTTCAACCCGAATGGCATGACCTTGTAGCAGAAGGTGCCCCACTGAGTCACAAAGGTAGTCTTTTCCATATCTTCAGGGGCCATCTTGATCTGATTGTACCCTGAAAAACCATCCATGAAGGAGAACACCTTGTGTTGAGCAGTATTGTCAACAAGAACGTCGATGTGAGGCAGAGGGAAATCATCCTTGGGGCTTGCCCTATTCAAATCCCTGTAATTGACACACATTCTGACTTTACCGTCTTTCTTCGGCACTAGAACCACATTGGAAACCCATTGAGGATAAGAAGTTACTGCTAGAAACCCGGCATCGAATTGCTTCATAACCTCAGCTTTGATCTTTTCGGACATCTCTGGGCGCATACGGTGGACCTTTTGCTTTACCGGAGGGCAGTCTTCCTTGGTAGGAAGGTGATGAACTACAATGTCGGCATCCAAACCAGGCATGTCTTCGTATGACCAGGAAAAGATCTCCATGTAATCATGCAGCATCTGGATCAATCGTTGCTTCACGCTGAGCTCTAGATTAGCCCCAATCTTGACTTCTTTCCTATCTGTCTTAGTACCCAAGTTCACTGTTTCCACGGGCTCTTCATGCGGTTGAATTGCCCTCTCTTCCTGGAGTAGCAGTCTCGCGAGTTCACCAGGCACTTCGCAATCATCTTCACCTTCGTCCTCAGGCAAGTTGATCGGATTCTCGAAGTCATAACTGGTGGTAGCAGAGCCGTTACCAGTGAGATCCAGAGTGGATTGAAACCTGTATAAGTGAGTGTGTGTAAATATAGCTGTTTTGCAATATATAACACAGAAAGTAAAAAAAAGAGCACAAGATTTGAAATGCAACAAACGTCCAATGTTTTGATTAATGATATATGGAAATGTCATACAAAAAGCCCTCACAAATGGAGCTACGATGCCCCGGGTAGGACACCGAGCCAATAAAGTTTTAACATATTGTTTGTTACAAATTGAAAATCAAAAGAGTTAATTACTGCGTGACAAATGTGATAGGTGTAAAATCCTTTGCCGTCCAGTTGCTTGGTCCGTTGCTGGTGGTTGGATAGATCCAACTGTCAAACTCCGCTTCCTCTACGTCCTCCTCGATAGCATTCACCCTTGGATTGGTGATAAACACCGGAGCCTTTCTGATCTTTTCCTTGCGCACAGCCCTATGAGCCTCTGCAGTGAAGCCCATCCCAAACTTGTCGTTCTTTTGAGTGAAGTCAGGAAGCTGACCCCAGTTTGCACATTTGCCTTTCTCGATCACAGCCCGGGCATCCTTCAAGGACGCCATCTTCAACGGAAGGTCTTCTTCAACCACTGTTTCAGCCGATGCCAACGTTGGGGGAACCTCCTCAAAATGCTGAAAGGGGGTTTCAATAAACTCCCCGTCCATCTCGATATACCGGAATGAATTCAAGTGACTAACCATGTATTCCTCCTCACCCTGCACAGTGACAATCTTCCCTTTGATAGGGTATTTGAGCTTTTGGTGTAGAGTGGATGTTACTGCCCCAGCCTTGTGAATCCAGGGTCGACCCAACAAGCAGGAATAAGATGGACGAATATCCGTTACATAGAACGTTGAGTCGAAGACTTGGGAACCCACACGAATAGGAATGTCTACTTCACCGTGCACCATCCTCTTAGAACCGTCGAAGGCTCTAACAATGATGTTACCAGGTTTCAATTCCAGGCCCTCATAATCCAAGCGATCCAATGCCTTCTTGGGCAAAACATTCAGGGAAGAACCGGTATCCACCAACACGTGTGCGAGAGTAGTGCCCCTG
Source organism: Vicia faba (assembly GCA_948472305.1). Lineage (NCBI taxonomy): Eukaryota > Viridiplantae > Streptophyta > Magnoliopsida > Fabales > Fabaceae > Vicia > Vicia faba. The sequence goes on from OX451735.1 coordinate 1,460,483,850, forward strand.
CACTCTATAGAGACGTGCAGGGCATCATTGTGATTTTTCCCTTTGGCGGTGAGGTCAGCATCCGAGAACCCCAAACCATTGTCAGCTGTCAAATTAGCCACACAGTCAGTGACTTGATCTGCAGAGGTCTCTTGCGGCACATGGGCCGTTTTCAGAAATGAAATCAGGGCCTTTGCATGGGCCTCTGAGCACAACAGCAATGATAGCATAGATATTTTGGAGGGGGTATGCCCCAACTGTTCAACGACATTGAAGTCACTCTTTTTAATGATTTTAAGGATTTCCTCCATCTCTTGTTGGGAGGCTTCAACAGTAGTCTTTTTTGGTGCCTCCGTCCTGGCAGGCAAATCGGTAGCAACTTCTTTGCCCCTAGCATCAGAGGACTCGGCGGCAGTAGTAGACACAGGAACTTGATTTGGAACATGCACACTTGCGGGTGTGATGATAAGAGGCTTTCGGATATCTGGCGGTGCAATGTCAGGCGAGAAGAGCCTGCCACTGCGAGTAATCTTGGCGGGACCAGTGATGTTACTGATACTGGTATTGGTACTGGTGTTGAACTCCTGCTTTACTCCAAGCACATACACGTCTGCCCCATAATGCCATGGGACAACCTTGTTAGATTCATAGGGGAGAGGCCCCGGAACAGTAATTGTAATAGGTGCAACAGACATAATTTGGACTGGCTTTCTCGGGGGAGCCTTGGTAGGATTGAAAATTGTGACGACAGATACTTCTTCAATGGGAACAAACGGAACAGCAGTTTTCTTGAACAGAATTTCTTTGCTATCCATCAGGCTTTGGATGCCTGATTTCAGCAGTGGACAACCGGTAGGGATAATAGCGCACAGGAGGCAACCCTTGCTACAGACCGGAAATAAACCGGCTAGTAGTAAGTTCCTCTTAACAGTCAAAAGAGGGGTAGCAACATCATTCACCGAAACAGCATACAAATCTTCCTCAATGGCATTTACTCTATGCTGGGGCATAGGAGCAGTTACAACATTTGGCCTCTCAGGCGCCTCAAACTGAATTTCCTTCGCATCGATAAGGTCTTGCACTTTATTTCTCAGGGCCCAACAATCGTCAGTAGTATGCCCGGGGCTATCAGAATGATAAGCACAACGGGCATTTGGGTTATATTTAGGAGATGCAGTATTCACGACCTTCGGGGCCTCTTTGATGGTCACCAAGTTGGTTGATAACAGCTGTGGTAAGATTTGTGACAAGGTCATACTCAGCCGAGTATATTGCCTCTTGGGCCTTTCACCTCTTTGTTGATTGTACTGCTGAGGAGCAGCAACAGGTTTTGAAATGACCAAGGCATTGACGGCTTGGCGGCTTTCTGGCTTGACTTGTCTTATAGGACCATAGACTGCACTTGCTTCTTTCTTGAAAGGCCTTTTCTCAGTACTTGTGGAGGCAACTTTTTGTATCTTTCCTGACCTGATGCCAGCTTCTATCCTTTCACCCGTCAGAATCAAATCTGTAAACCCAGCAGAGGAGTTACCAACCAAATGATTGAAAAATGGACCAGACAAGGTCCCTAGAAACATATCAACTAGCTCACGATCAGTCAATGGAGGCTGCACCCTGCCAGCCAAATCTCTCCATTTTTGTGCATATTCTTTAAACCCTTCGCCCGTTCCTAGAGACATACCCTGAAGTTGGGTACGCGTAGGAGCGAGATCAGAATTGTATTGATATTGTCTGTAAAATGCGGTTGCCAAATCTTCCCAATGTCGGATACTAGTTCCATCTAGTTGATAGAACCACTCAAGCTGTGACCCCGAAAGGCTATCTTGGAAGAAGTAGATCCAAAGGTTCTTATCTGTCGTGTAAGGTTGGATCTTCCTTACGTACGACCTTAGATGCAGCTTTGGACAGGAAGCCCCGTCGTATTTGGCAAAGGCAGGCGCCTTAAACTTGTGTGGGATTACTACCCCAGAAGATAACCCCAAATCTCCGAAATCCAACCCCGGCACATTCTGAATCTCCATGGCACTCAAGCGGTCTTATAATTGCTTGTATCTGTCAGCAGCAGGTGGGTATTGTTCGTCATTGTAGTCCGTCTCGTTGTCAGAGACTGCAGGACTAGGAGCTCCTCCCCCTTGGGGACTGTCTTTCTCAGCAGAAGAAGTAGTTGGATCAGCCTCGTTTTGGAGTGTGTTCCCAAACCTGCGTCCGGTATTGAACAACACAGTCCTCTTTTTCTTCTTCTTCTTCAGGAGTAGAGCCTTCAACTCTTGCTGACCTCGGGCCAGGCTTAGGACCATCTCTTGAAACTGGGCACTTTGGGCCTGAAGGGCCTTGATTGCTTGCTCACTGGATGAATCTGGATTCATGATGACTGTTCCAAATAAACGAAGAAGATTAAGCAACCTATAGAAAAATGGGTACCTGTTATGCACATGATGCATGAGATGCTATCTATGCAATGCATTCAAGGATTTTAGAAATTCACAATTGTTGCAAACAAAAAAGAACGCACGTCATATTAATAAGAAAAGATTTGTTAGTACATAAATGCCCCATGGGCCAAATATTACAAAAACAACTTCTCAAGGTAAAAAGACGTTGCGCATCCTCTTCGGCGCAATGTAGGTGTTGAGGGCCTCTTGCTCATGGAGACGGAGGGTGAGCTCTAAAACCTTCTTCTCGCTGGCGTAGAAGCTGGCTTCAAAAGTGTTCCGTTCCTCCTTGAGTTGGATCCAACTCTTCTGCATTTCCTCCCACGATGTAGGCATGTCAGGATGTAGGATGGTGTAGGGAACCTCTCCTTCCTTGACGGGCTCTTTAATCACAGGGAGAACATGAGGATATGGCATCATTAGACTCTGGGCTCGGGCTCGTACCCACTTGAGGTAAGGTTCAAGAGGGATGGAGTTCTTGTGTCCCAGAGTCTTGCTATCAACCTTGTTGGGCCTTCCCCAAGCTCTGATGAATCTTTGGCGAAGTCCTTGCGCATCGTTGTCGAAGTCAAAAACTAGGTCAAGAATCAACATGTCGTGAGGGCCATCTCTTCGTGCATATCCAAATTGCCTCAAAGCTAGGCAAGGGTTGTAGGTGATACCTCCTCTGATTCCAAGTAAAGGAACATTAGGAAACTCTCCGCAACGGTCGACGATGATGACATTTTCTCTGGACCGAGAACACCAATGTACATCAGAGTGAGTAAGAGTCATCAACCGTTGGGACCACCTCGAGCCTTGGTCATTCTTCAAGACAGATTGTGGAAGGTGCGAAATAAACCACCTTGCAAGGAGAGGAGTACAGCACATGAGAACACCCCTCTTTCTCATTGTTCGTGTGTAAAATGAGTGAAGAATGTCCCCAAGCAATGTTGGTATTGGATTTCTGGACAAGAAGATTTTGACGGCGTTGACATCTACCAATTGGTCAGAATTTGGGAACAAGACCAACCCATAGATAAGGAGTGCCACAATTTCTTCAAAGGCTTGTAGGTCCAATGAATTCCAACATTCTTGTGCCTTCTCAAACAAGAATTTTGCTAAGAATCCTTTGACACCGCTTCTGGTTTCCCAATCCCCCTTGATGTCAGAAGGCTGTAGATGTAATGCTCGAGCAACATCTTCAGGCTTTGGTTCCTTTTCCGTACCGTTGAAAGGTAGTTGATTGAGGATAGGAATTCTCAGGAGTTGAGAAAATTCCTCCAAAGTGGGTACCAACTGATAGTCAGGGAAAGTGAAACAGTGGTGAAGAGGGTCAAAGAACTGGAATAGCACTTTCATCATGTCTTCTTCAATGTTGGTGTTGACTAAGCTGAGCAGTCTACCATGTCTTTCACTGAAGGATGAGCTTTCCGGAATTCTTGATGTGAGCTCCTTGAGTTGAGGAGAGATTCTCACAAGGTTAACTTGGATGGTTTTTCTGCGAGGAATTTCCATGACCTACAAAACAAGAACAAAGATGAAGATCTAAACCCTTGAAGTGGTTAGTGAATGCATATGATGCTTTATGATGTTTATGATGTATGCACAAAACATATGTACAAGCAATTCACACCAAACCCTAGTTTCAGGCTTGCATGGGGTTTCATAGGTAAGTACCCTCTTGAGTGTAGTTGGCTTAAAAACCTGTCCTATAAATAGTAACTGGGTTCTAAGGAGCTCAATATCACTGGATTGTTTTCATTGTTCATTGTTTTGGTTTATCCACTTAACTAGCGACCAAAATATTCCAAGAAAACAACCCTCAATGAGTGTAGTATCAAGTATCTACCAACTTCGGACTGCACCAAAGCCGGTCATCTCACTACCCCTAATGTAAGGCCAAGATGGTCAAGTAAGGTTCTAGGTCATTAGTGCTTAGTAACATCACTCAGCGGCCCCGTACTCTCCTTGATTGAACTCAAGGGTTACCGGTACTCACAAATATGTCGCACTAATATAGCTATTGCTTCGACCGTGTCGGTATACCCCGCATAGTTTCCACAACGTATTGCTATCTATGAATGTTTCCCAAAATCCGGGTGTAGGATTGCAAACCCAAACAATAGAGCCAAGATATAAAGCAATCAATTCAAACAATTAGTCATGCAAGAGGGTGATCTAAGCCCTAAGGTTAATCCACTTTTAAAATTATCCCCAGCAGAGTCGCCAGTTCTGTGATACGGTGGGAGAACTGACTATGGTTTTGCGTTTGTTTTCGCAAATGTTTCGGTTGAGCAAGAGTCGCCACCGACTTTTTATTTTATCCTAAGGAAAGGTTTAAAAAGCACAGCAAAAACCTTTGAGATGTTTTCTTGGGTTCGGGGAGTAGATTATAGAAAGGGAAGGTATTAGCACCCTTTCTATCCATGGTTATCCATGGGCTCTTAGTTACTTGCTTAGATCAACTTGCCTTATTTTTCAATTGTTTGAAATGGTGCTTTGTGTGTGGGTTTGAAAATGTTTTTTGAAAAGAGGCCAATGTGGTGGCAACCTTTGTAATGATCCATGTTGGGATGTATACAAAGGTGTATGTCTTTTGAAAAGGGTTTCATTTGTTTTTGAAAGTTGTTTTGAAAGTGTTGTGAGGTGTGGTTTTAGAAATAGGCAAGTGTTTTGTTTTGCAAGTTTGATTCAAGTAACTAAGAGGTTATCTACTCCTAAATTTCTCAAAGATTATTGCTATGTTTTAACCCTTTTAACAATTTTGTTCCACCATTGCATTTGGTGGACAATCTTGTGTTAGGATGTGAAAGGGACGGGCGCGGGTCATCGTTTAGACCATAATTGCAATGGTGCCAAGTATCTTTGGGCAATTTTCTTTAAGGGACTTGATCATTTTTAGGCAACTTTCGAAAGTGTCATCGAGGGACTATGATCATTTGATTGTTTGTTTTGTTTTTGCCCAAAGAGACCTAACATGCAATATGGCCCATTTATTGAAGGCAACAAGTGGAATACCCTAGGGGTGCAAGTGTGATAAATGTTGTCCATTTTCATGCTTGTTTATCTTGAAATTAGGTCAAACTATTTTGTTGTTTTTTTGATTCGCATACAAACCCTAATTCTAACATGGCATAATTAGAAAGCATTAAAGTGCGAAAAAATAAAGTTCCTAAGTTATTACAACACAATATGGGAAGGGGGATACAAATGTTCAAATGGGGGTATTTTGACAAGGAATTTAAACCTAGACTATTACATCAATATTGAATTATTTACAAGATATTTAATTGCACAAATTAAATAAAATAAGAATAAATATGCAAGATGCAAAAAGGGTTTTTTATATGTATGAAAAAAAAGTATTTTTATATGTCAAATAAACAAAATAAAAAGGTATTAATTTTTGGATTTTTTATGTTTAGGGCAAAACCCTAATTTTATTAAGTAAAATGTATTAATTATTCAATATGTACAAATATTATTTATTATATACAAAAATAAAATAAAAATGAAGTATATTGGTCAAAAGGTATTTTTTAATGTTTAAATATCAATAAAAAATATAATGTATATATTTTGTATTTTTAACCTAAATATACTAATATATATGAATATTTATATTATTTACTAAATATATATTATATATACAAAATAATAATAATATAATAATTATAAAAAAAGTATACTTTATATAAAATATTTTCAGAAGATAAAATAAAATAAAATGGAAAATAAAATGGGTTTGCATTATTTTGGTATTTTTTGAATAAAAGTGTATCTATTTATTTATTTATGTACAAAAACTAAAAGAAACCAAATAAATACCTAATAAATTCAAAAATGGTGAGAAAAATATTTTTTATATTTTTAATATTATAAGAAAAAATAAATAAGTCAGGGCAAAAAAGAAAAAGTCAAAAAATCATAAAAATAAGCCAAATGGGCCTAGGGGGTGTGAAAGCAAAAAAGTGGTGTAAACAGAAATAACCAAACAGGCCCAGCCCACGTGGAGCTTCTTCAACCTCCAGCCATTCTTTGTCCAAAAACGCGCGTTTTGTAACCTGATTCAAACACCTTGATTCCTGGCTTTTTAATGAAAACTCACAACATCAAAAATGTTCAGCATTAAACAACGAATCCATACATACCTAAAACTTGATCTAACTCTCAAAAATGAGAGAGAATTTCTCCATTCCCAAATCTTAACCTAATTTTTTATCAATGTTCAGACATCAAATTCTCATGACACACGTAACATAAATGAAAACTAACTACATGGGTATGTTCACAGCTATGAATGTGACATATTTTCTTCACACACCTAAAGCTAACAATGCCTGGATAGAGAGATACGAATTCATGAACTTACCTGTTCAGTTGAAGTTGTATCTGATGATTGAGGTACTTTCAGTGCAAGGTGATGATTGGTACAGCTTCCTTGAGGTCCAGGGATGCTATTCCAAGCTTTACTTTGCTTTGAAACTAGCTGAATCGTGTTATGGAACTTCAACTGCAAAACAAGAAAATGAAAATGGCCAAACTAATTAGAGGAGTTACAGTCCACTTCTAATGCTTTGGATAGTTTGCATTGATGGTAGGGAAGGTGTTTGAAGTGGTTTTAGCAAGAATGCACGATGGAAATGAGTTGTGGGGTTCAATCTGCAGCAGGCCCTGTTTTTGTGCAGTTCAATGGTGATTTTGTGAATGAGAGTGTTTGGGACTTGGTTGGCTCGTGTTCTAGCTCAGAATGGATGTTTAGGATATGTTTTACAAGTTTGCTTAAGCATGTGTTAGCTGATATGAGAGTTGTTGGATGATATGCTATGTTTCTTACACTTTAAGCAACAAAAGGCAACTTGGTGTTTCTAGCCTGTACAAGCCCCCAAGCTATGCTGCTATCCTTCCCCTTGATCAGTGTGTTTTGTTCATAAACTTGTGCCTCAGAGATTTTCTTTGTACCTTCTTGATTTACCAATTGACATAAAGTGCAACTTTTCAAGAATGGCTAATTTACTTTTTCTATAAATGGCTTAGTTCAACATGTAATGCTTAAACTCATAAAACAAGGCCTTGGCACAATGAATTAGCATTAAATTATTGAGTGCAAATGGGATATAGGACCTGTAATCAAGGGAAGCATGCTGAATTCAAAATGGCACAAATGTATGAACATGTAAATTGGCCAAATCAAAAGTGAGTTTTTCCCAACTTGCCAAATTCGATTCTCCCTAACCATGAGGTTGTTTGATGAGTTCTTGGACATTTTGGAAACATTGGAATGTGTACTACAATCCATCTTTGAAATGCAAATTGAAATTCCAAGTGGAAGTATGTGAAAAATGGTCTTGAAGTTAGGTAAAAACCTTGCCTAAAATAGGTCAAATTTTCTCTAAGTTAAGAATGGTTTAGTACCCTTGTTCCAAAAATTGTAACTTGAGCTACAAGCTTCTTTTGGGAAAACTTTGTGAATCAAAGTTGTATATTGTGCAATAGGCTACAACTTTAATGTTTTGACTTTTGCTTGAATCCAAAGGAATCTTGGTGAGAAAGTGGGGCAAAGTTAGGAAAAAATTAGGGTTTTTCATAACTTAGAAAAATTCTAAGTTATGAAAAATCTTCATTTCAAACCCTAATTTGCAATTCTTGATTTCCTGATGAACAAGTTTCATGATTTGGCATGTTTTGATGAAAAATGAATCTTGACACTTGATTTTGACCAAAAAGTCAAAGTTTGACTTTTCAGTATACAGTCAAAATTGATCAATTGACTAGGAAATTCAACTGTCAATCTTGTGCATTTGGGATCTTTTGAACTTGTTGAACATGTCAAGACAATTCCATGGGGTCCTTGAGTCCATATGTGAGCTTGGTTTTCCATTGGCTAGGTCAAACAGTCAAAAATTGCCTTTGTGCAGTCAAAACCCTAAAAATGACCATTTTGCCCTTTTGGTGATCTGATCAAATTTCTTGTGGAATTGTGATCCAAACTTCATCAAATGGTTCATGTGAGTTCATAATGTTGATGTGGGTTAATTTTCATGATATTTGACTGTCAATTGGCCACAGTTGACTTTTTCTCCAATACAGCTGATTTCTAGGTCAACTGTCTAGTTGACTGGGCAAAATTTGGAATCAAGACTTGAAACTTGGTATGGATAAACTTGGGAGTCCAAAATGAAGTATGAAAGTCATCTTAGGAATTTTAGGTCAAAATATCTTTGTTCAAACACAAACCCTAATTTGGGTCAACAGTGCAAGGAGAAGTCTTGAGCAGAGGAAACCCTAATTGGATCTTGAGCTCCAAGGGTTTTGTGATGAGAAAATGTTGAGGAAATGGGAGGGCAAATTTTGGGGTACAACACAATCCATATCATGCCACTATGCTTAGGCCTATGTTTTTCCTTTTTTTTCTAATCCTTTTTCATTCAGGCGCAATCACATTAAGCCCGTTATTCGTACATGCTCATAGTAAAATGACCGGGTGGTGATTCTGATCATGAAACGCAGGGCTCTGGTACAAAAAGTTGGTGTAACCCCTTTTATTGACCCATTTATAGTTGCGGGGGATCGGATCGTAGTGCGCCCTACCAAGTTCAGCACCAGATACCTCTGAACCAACTAAAGATGGGTAAAAAAAATTTCTTTTTCTTTTTCTTCTTCTTTTGCTTTTGCTTTTGCTTTATTTTTCAACATACAACTTTTGTTGAGTTAAATGACTTTGTGAGGGTCACCTATCCCAGGGTTGTAGCTTATAATAAGAACATAGCATATAGATCATTCACTTCTCTTCGGTCCCCTACGTAGAGCATGCTTAGACCGGAGCTGACTGCTAGGATAAACTATTCAAGGATTTAAGAATGAAAATTTGAAGGCCACGACATAGGGGGTATCGGGATCAAATTCCTAAATTTACGAAGCTTAAGGTGTAAAACGATATCGATGCTTCAAAAGGGCTTTCCCAAGTCATACTACATCCTATCTCAACCAGGTCTTATAGCCCAACTAAGTTCAAAACACAGTGTTTTTCTTAGAATTTTTTTTCGGTTAGGCTCAACAAATGGGGGAGTGGACATACACTAGACCATACAGATATAGATGACTCGTCAAACACATGTATTATTTTGAAAAGAAAGCAAACAAGCAAACAAAAGCAAATAATGGAGTAAAATAACGAGAAGGAAAATGCAGGAAAGGAAAAATAAAGCGAGAAAAAATAAAGTGAGAAAAATAAAGTGAGTAAATATCCTCCCACACTTAAATCGAACATTGTCCCCAATGTTATGAAATAAGATAAGGAAAGAGTCACCTGGTAAAGTACTAAGGCTGGCTGGGTCCCTCGCCATCCTGTGGTGAATGTCTAGGATGACGGGATCGGCTGCGACGACAACTGCACTGAGAAGCCTCGAACTGGTCGAATCTGGCGGACAAGGCAATTTGCGAACTCTGAATCTCGCGAAGGTTTCCTAAAAGGGAACCTTGAGTGGCCTCCAGGAGGGCGGAGTGCCTCTGAAACTGGGCTTGTTGCCTATGTTGCTCGCCGGATATCGCCAATTGAGACTCCATAAGACTTTGGAAAGAGCGGTCCGTCTGCTGTCGTGACGCCTCCATAAAACTCATGTTATCTGCCAGCTGCTGTTGGATGGAAGAAAGCAAACCATCTCTTCTCTCCTCCCAGGCTAGCTGGTCACGCCACATCTCTTCAGTGATGTAGAAGCCAGGAGCCGTACCTGAAAAAGTGTTAGAAGTAGAAGGTGCAGTGTGTGCGGGTGAAGAATGATGGGGGGACACGGGTGGGGCATGAGGTTCATCCCTCTGCTCGTATTCTTCATCAATCTCATGTCCGTCCCCAAGTGGAACATTAGGAGGTAATGGACCCGTAAAAGGTGGAGCATCTAGATCGTAGGTCTAGTTCCTCGCAATTCGTACATCAGTACGTCTAGTGTAAGGCAGAACAACTGATGGGATAACGACACCCCAAACCATAAGTTCAAAGCCACCCGCTCTCCTCACCTTGCACAATTTCATATCTTTTATAAATTTCAAATTAATTGTGCGGGGAGGCAGGGGTGCTAGGGTAGCTATCTCAGTGTCGAGGTGCAGAGCTCTAACAATAGATGTAACTAGTCCTCCAAAAACTATGGTCCCTGTGTGTCTCAGGACAACAATCGTGTGAGAAATCATAAACGAGACTGAATTAATTCTTCTATTAGTGAGACTACCTTGCAAAAATAGAAGTTCTCTAGCATTTACCTTGTTTAGATTCTCCCGACCAAAAATAGTACATGCGAGCATATATCGAAAAACTCGAATAGTCGGGTTATGGATCAATGATGCTAAAATTCCTTCAAAAGAATTTATAGAAGAGTTTGATAATTGATGCCAGAAGGAAAATGCATCAGTGGACCATTCCGAATCCAAAGGGGTCTCACAAATAGCGCCATCACCATGAGGAATGCCCAACAGAGCTGCTAGTTCGTCAGTGCTATATTCATATTCAACATTAAACAGACGGATTTAACTGTACCGACAGTACTAGCAGTGTCGAGGTGAACCAAATAAATTAGGGAACTTAAGAATTCCCAAGTTAGCCTCTCAAAGGTGGGATCTTTTCTAGTAAAAATCTCGTGCAATTCTAGGATGTCAGCTAAATGAAAAAAACTATGATAAAGTTTTAAAGTATACAGACAATTTTCATCGACATACCTGGTTGAGACAATTTCTTATCCTTGCAATTTTTCAAGGATTTTCCGTTGTCGGTCTCTGGGTTTGCCTTCACGAAGAACGTATTCGTTGAACTCCATTGTTGCTCCTTTGGAAGAAAATTGAAAAAATGGGTGTTGGAGATTGGGAGGAGGAAGTTTGAATTTTTATGAAGGTTAGAAAAATGGATGTTGGAGTGGTTAATGGGGTAGTAGGTGGTTGATAAAATGAGAGTTTTTGGGTGGTTTTGGGGTTGAAAATGTAGAAAGTGGGAGGTTTTTGAAAATCTGCTCGTTATAGTCCCAGACCCCATGGCGGGCGCCATGGTCTTGGTGGCAGTCTCCATGCTTGTAATTTGGGCTAGGCTCACATTTCTTTGTTTTGTTGGTTTGGGCTTCTTATTCCAATTTCTTCTCGTAGGTGCAAACAACAATTCTTCATTTGGTGCTTCCAAGGATTGGTGTATTGAATTTTTTTTTCTTTTATGTTTATAACTTGAAAATAATAAACTCATAAAAATAAAAATAAAATAAACAATTAATTAAAGAGAGAAAAAATGATAAAATAGAAATATACTTAATTATGGTAAGTCACGAAAAATAAAAATAAAAAGAAAGTAGAATGCAAGAGTTAGGCATAAAAATAAATAATGTTGAAAAAGGAAACAACATGATAAAAGAAACAACAAAACAACAAAACAGTGCATATATGAATCAAGATCATCAAGGAGTAGTAGGGTTCTTGGTCGACTCAGAACCATGAGCTGCAGCTAACTTACTGCGAAGATCATCAATTTCCTGCTGTAGGAGGTCTGCCTCAGTAGAGTGAGTAGCATCGGAAACCATAACCTGAAGAGAGAGGTCTTCAACTGTCTGACGAAGTTGGGCTACCTCTCTATGCAGCTCAGCAACCTGTGCATAGATGTCAGGTTGCTGCAAAGAGAAATTATTAGAGAATACAGTGGTCCTTTCTGGCGATGGACATAGATGATACTCGGGTACCATAGGTGATTTTAGCTCGTCCACGGTCTCTCCAAGACCTTATAAGGCATATGTCCAATTGGCAGGGTTATGGACATTGGTCATCATGGGATTAGGCAAGGTAAAAATAGTGAACAGTTTCATTATCAATCAGGAGTCTATACTGGTTGGGATTAAAGTAGACTCTTCTCATCAGCCCACAATCCAAACAGAAATCAATGTCCATTGTAGTATATCCACAGTAGGAGGTAAGGTGAGATAACTTACATGTATGACCCAAAGCAAAAGCAATCTGAGTCACTGTCCCTCCCACATGGAGGATACATTCAGCAGACTTAGAAGTCATCATGAGATTCCACAGCAGAAAATTTCCACAGGCTATAGGGCAAGACTGGGTCGCACAATAGAGGAAAAATATCTTCTCCTCGCTAACATGGGTATCAGTTTCGGCCTTCCCTAGGAAAGTGTGAGAAATAACCATCTGAAAATACCTGAAAGTGGGGTTGTGAATAACAGGGGATAGCTGAGTGGAAGGATCAAGGCTCCCTCCAGCAGTAATATCTCTCCAGAATTTCTCTATGTCCCTAGTCATGAAATAGCCAACTTGTAGCTCAGGTATAGCATCGGGTGTGGTCTGGAAGCCTAACAAGTCTCCAAACTCCCTCTGGGTAAAACAATAGTCTATCCCGAATAGTCTGAAAGTGAGATATCCATCCTGGCCATTATAGGGCTCAAAATCGAATGAACTGAGGAATTCTAAGGTGAGGTTCCTGTAGGCCACATTTAGGTCATCTGCATACTCGTTCCACTTTAGCTGGTTGTATAGATACTTGATACTGGCTTCAAAGCCAAGAGCTTTCATGCAAATCTGGTATGGATATCTGGTCGGTGCCATGGGTTGCTGTGAAAGGACCGTATAGCGTTATCTCTGAGTGTCATCTCGGAAGGAAACATGTATGTCATCGAAATGCTCCATCCTGAAAAATGTAGTTAGCAAAGACGGCTATCAGGTGATGCCTGAAATCATAAATTTTGCAACTTTTAGTATAAAGATAAAAATAAAATTTGATAAAGTAAAAAGTAAATAAATGTAAAAAATAAAAGTAAACCCATGGGTTGCCTCCCATGCAGCGCTTGTTTAACGTTGTTAGCTTGACGAGTAAACTTCATATATCGAAAACTGGTACTGGTGGATCAATCAGAGTGTGGCTGGAGTAGTTGGTGGGAATGTCACCTCCTTCGTAGTGCTTCAACCTCTGCCCATTGACGATGAATGGGCTACAAGATTTGTTCTTGATCTCGACTGCTCCAGATCTTAGGATTCTAGAGACCTCAAAAGGACCAGTCCATCTTGAACGTAGCTTGCCAGGAAAAAGTCGCAACCTGGAATTGAAAAGGAGAACAAGGTTGCCTATATTGAAATCTTTATTTACAATTCTTCTGTCATGCCAAGTTTTGGTTCTTTCTTTATATATTATAGCATTCTCATAGGCAGATTGGCGGAATTCCTCCAATTTATGAATGTCAAGGATGCGCTTTTCACCAGCAGTCAAATATTCCAAATTCAGGGTCTTAATGGCCCAATAGGCTTTATGCTCTAACTCGAAGGGTAAATGACAAGATTTTCCATAGACTAATTGGTAAGGGGTTGTTCCAATAGGGGTTTTAAAAGCTGTTCTGTAGGCCCATAGTGCTTCATGTAGCTTCTGAGACCAATCTTTTCTGGAAATTGAAACGGTTTTTCCTAAGATTTGTTTAATCTCCCTGTTAGACACTTCTACTTGGCTGTTAGAATATGGATGATAAGGTGTTGCTACTCTGTGCTTTACTCCATACTTACTCAAGAGCTTATGAAAGATTCTGGATATGAAATGTGATCCTCCATCACTTATAACACGGCGTGTTCCAAACCTCGGAAAAATGATATTCTTAAATAACTTGACTACCACTCTTGTGTCGTTTGTGTGTGATGCAATAGCCTCAATCCATTTAGACACGTAGTCCACAGCTACCAAAATGTACCTATTTCCCATTGAAGGTGGAAATGGTCCCATAAAGTCTATACCCCAAACATCAAAGAGTTCAACTTCCTGGATATTCCTCATTGGTATCTCATCATGTCTTGATATGTACTCGGTGCGTTGGCATCGGTCGCACTTGACAATGTAGGCATGAACATCGCGCCATAAAGTTGGCCAATAGAGGCCTGCTTGAAGAATCTTGCCGTGCGTTTTAGGTATACCTGCATGTCCACCATAAGGTGCAGAATGGCTGTGTCTGATGATGTCTTCTATTTCCTCTTCTGGGACGCAACGCCTGGAAATATTATCTATTCCTATCTTGATTAGGAGTGGTTCATCCCAGTAGAAATGTTTAACATCTTTGAAGAACTTCTTTTTCTGTTGGTAATTTAGATCAGGGGGTATGATATCTGCAACTAGGTAGTTTACAAAATCAGCGTGCCAAGGTATGCTCTTCATTATTGAATTTTTTTTCAAAATCTTTATCTCTATAAGGCTCGAAATCATTAGTCTTAGCTATAAGTCTGTCATAGGTGAAATCATCATTTATAGGCAATAAGTCAGGTTTTAAGTGTTCTAATCTAGAGAGGTGGTCATCGACAATATTCTCTGTGCCTTTTTTATCCTTAATGTCTAGATCAAACTCTTGGAGTAACATGATCCATCTAAGTAATCTAGGTTTAGCGTCCTTTTTATTTAATAGATAACGTATGGAAGCATGATCAGTGTAAACAATGATCTTTGCTCCAACTAGGTAGGACCTAAACTTATCTATCGCAAAAATTACTGCCAGTAATTCTTTCTCTGTTGTTACATAGTTGAGCTGGGCGATATCTAGGGTTCTACTAGCATAATATATAACATGTAATTTCTTGTCTTTTCGTTTTCCCAGAACAACATCAACTGCATAATCGTTGGCATCGCACATGATTTCAAAAGGTTGTGTCCAATCTGGGGGTTGCATGATCGGAGCTGAAATCAGTGCTTGTTTCAAAAATTTAAAAGCTTCGAGTCATTTCTCGTCAAAAACAAATTCAACGTCCTTCATTAGAAGATTAGTCAAAAGGTTTTTTTATTTTAGATAAGTCTTTTATAAAACACCGATAAAAACCAACATGTCCAAGAAAACTTCTAATCTCCCTAATGGTTTTAGGTGGGCTGAGGTTTTCTATAACTTCAATTTTGGCTCTATCGACCTCAGTGCCTCTTTCGGAGACAATGTGTCCTAATACTAAACCTTCATTAACGATAAAATGGCATTTTTCCCAGTTTAGCACTAGGTTCACCTCTACGCATCTTTCAAGGATTTTTTCGAGGTTGGAGAGACAATCTTTAAAATTGAATCCACACACCGAGAAATCGTCCATGAAAAATTCCATTATTCCATCTAGGTAATCTGCAAATATAGACATCATACAACGTTGAAAAGTGGCAGGGGTATTACAGAGTCCGGAGGGTATTCGTCTATAGGCGAACGTTCCATAAGGACAGGTGAAGGTTGTTTTCTCTTGATCCTCAGGGTGAATAGGTATTTAGAAAAATCCTGAGTATCCATCTAGATAACAAAAGTGCAAGTGTCTGGCTAGACGTTCGAGCATTTGATCTATAAATGGAAGAGGGAAATGATCCTTCCTGGTTGCTTTGTTTAATTTTCTATAATCTATACGCATACGCCAACCTCCTTCTGTTCGTTTAGCAATATGCTCACCTTTCTCATTTTCTATGACTGTGATGCCTCCTTTCTTTGGCACCACATGCATAGGGCTCACCCAATTACTATATGATATTTGGTAAATTATACCAGCCTCTAGTAACTTAAGAACTTCTCTTTTAACAACATCGCTCATTGTAGAGTTTATTCTTCTTTGATGTTCTCTTGAGGGTTTTGAGTTTTCCTCTAACAAGATCCGGTGCATGCACACCGATAGACTTATTCCTTTTAAATCGGAGATGTTATACCCTAAGACTGAGGGATATTTTCGTAAGATCTCTAAGAGTTTAGTTGTCTTGTCTTGACTTAAAATAGCGTTAACTATAACAGGACGATTCATCTCTTTATCTAAGAATTCGTATCTGAGGTTCTTGGGAAGTTCCTTCAGTTCTAAAGATGGTTTCAAACAACAAGGCATGGGATCGGGAGTAAGTGATAAACATTCATAGAGGTCTTCATTGATGTAAGGTTCTAAACTTTTAAATCCATCATCCTCCATAATGGGGGTCGAAGGTAACTTGATATTTTTGTTAGATTCCTCTCGCTTAAGTTGCAATATACACTCGTCAATGACGCCGATGGCATAACAGGCATCTCCTATGACTGGTGCCATTAAGAAATTTGAAAGAATAAATTATATCTTTTCATCACCCACCTCAAATGTTAATTTTCCTTTCTTAACGTCAATTATGGCTCCGACTGTTGATAGGAATGGTCTACCTAAGAGGATTGTGATTTCTTCTTCTTATTTAATATCCATAACCACGAAATCAGTTGGGATATATAGCTGACCGATCTTAACTGGTATGTCTTCAAGTATGCCTATAGGATACTTAACTGATCTATCAGCCAGCTGGAGAGACATTTTAGTCGGCTGCAATTCTCCTAAGTTTAACCTTCTACAAACTGCTAAAGGCATAAGGATGACGCTAGCTCCTAGATCTAAGAAGGCTTTGTCAATAGTATGATTTCCTAAGATACAAGGAATGGAAAAAATTCCTGGATCCTTTTCTTTCTTGGCAAGTTTATTTTCTGAAATAAAATTGCATTCGATAGGTTTGGGATCATCAAGTCTATGCTTGTTTGTCAGGATGTCTTTTATGAATTTAGCATAAGATGGTATCTGAGTGATGGCTTCGGTGAAAGGAATCTCTACATGGATTTTTTCTATAACTTTAACGAGTCTCTGATATTTATTGTCAAGTTTGGTTTGTTTAAGTATTTTCGGAAATGGGACAAGGGGTTTGTATGGGGGTTGTGATTTATTAGTTTTATCTTTTAATTATGGTTCTTTTTGCTTTTCGGGTTCCTCTGGTTCCTCCACCTGGTCTGTAGGCAAAACATTTGTCTTAGGTTGTGAGGGTGTTCTCATGGCTGGATTCTTGGATCCATCGTAAGTAGTCCCACTTCGTAAGGAAATGGCATTAGCTTTCCCTTTAGGATTTAGTTGAGGTTGTCCAGGGAATTGTCCTCCAGGTGTAGTTTATGGGGCTTGTGTTTGGGCTATCTGCGAGATATGGGTTTTAAGCATCTTGTTATGCGTAATTATCTGATCAACCTTAGTTCCTAATTACGTGATTAGTTCGTTTACGTGAATATTCTGATTTAGGAACTCTTTGTTTTGCTGGGTTTGAGCTAAAATGAAATTTTCCATGATTTTCTCAAGGTTTGGTTTGGGTGCCACAGCTTGCATATGTTGATCTGGTCTTTGGGCTTGGAAACCTGTAGGTCTCGGAGGTGTAGAGTTTTGTATTGGGCTATTGTTTTTATAAGAAAAGTTTGGGTGATTCCTCCATCCGGGGTTGTAAGTGTTTGAAAATGGGTTTCCTTGGGTGTAGTTTACTTGGTCTGAGAAAGGCTCATTCAACAAGTTATATTCCGCAGGTAGATGTCCTTGGGTCCCACAGAGTTTGCATTCTGAAGCTACTGCGGCTACAGTATTAGGGTTTTGAGACATGTTTTAAACTTTTAAGGCAAGAGCGTCCTTTTTAACTTGCATCATGTCTAGAGAACTTATCTCACGTTTTCCTCCTTTGGTCTCCTTTTTCTCTACTGTAGCTCGTTCTGTTCCCCATTGGTAATGGTTTTGGGCCATGTTCCCAATGAGAGCGCAGGCTTCTAGGTAAGGTTTATTCATCAATGCGTCACCAGCGACAGCATCGATAGACATCTTTGTGTTGTAATGGAGTCCATTATAGAAGGTGTGGATGATTAGCCATTGTTCTAGACCATGGTGTGGATAGGCTCTTAACAGGTCCTTATATCTCTCCCATGCTTCAAAAAGTGATTCTCCCAGGTTTTGGTTAAATCTAGTGATTTGGTTTCTAAGGACAACAATTTTGCTGGGTGGAAAATATCTTGCGAGAAATACTCTCCTAAGGTCTTCCCAGGTTGTTATTGAATTGGGTGGAAGGGAATCCAACCAATCTCGTGCTTTATCTCTGAGGGAAAAAGGGAATAATCTTAGTCGTATTGCCTCAGGCAAAGCACCATTGTATTTTAAAGTGTCTGCTAATTGTATAAACAATTTTAAGTGTTGATTCGGGTTCTCAGTAGCGAGACCACCGAATTGGTTTTGTTGCACCAATTGTAGCAATGAGGGTTTTAGTTCGAAATTATTTGTGGTTATAATTGGGTTTATGATACTTGAACTAGGTTCCTCATCTGAAGGTTGGGCTAATTCCTTAATGGGTCTTTGGTTACGATTCTCGGCCATAGTTTTTCTAATTCTACGGAGAAAATGGATGTAACATTCAGGTTCCGCTAAAGGATTAAATAAGGTTCAGGTGCTGCGAGATCTTCGCATTAACCAGATTGTAAAACTTAGTCTAGACGGCGCGACTATAGGGTGCGAAATTTGACGAATTTGGTCCCCGGCAATGGCGCCAAAAACTTGATGCAGTGTATTCGCAAGTGTACGAATCGCGTCAGAGTAATATAAAAGATTATCGATCCACAGAGACCAATCGTCAATCTATCGTTTCCTATAGTTATGGTGTTTAGCTAAGTCAACATTAAACAGGGAATTTAGCATGCAAGAAATTAAAATGCGGAGAAATAAACTTCAGATATAAAAGCAGGGTCGAATGTAATTCACATAGTCAGATGATATTCGCAATGCTTCGGAATAGAACTACTTGTAGGGAAATATTTTCTACTAAACAAAAGAACTAATTTAACAGGAATTGTCGCTTTCACGTAATCAGAACCGAGTTTACTCTCTAATCATACCTTCTTATCGTCACTTATAAAAAGGCGCGCATTGCGTTAAAGTAATAAACCTATTTTTAAGAAATAAAGTACTTGACCAAGTTGAAAAGTATTTTGATCTGGAATTTCTAATAAAAAGGGGACCTAACTTTAACCCTATAAATGCATCCGAAAATAGTTTCAAAATTGATTTCTTTGATAATAAAAATCCCTAACTAACCAGACAAAGCGCTTTCGCTTCCTTTGACCAGTTAGAACTAACCGAGTTTAACAAAGGATTGGACGACTTTCGATCTTACCCAACAATAATAAAGTACAAAAAACTCATATTAAAAACCAAAATAGCCCATAAGCATTTCTATTGACACATTATTTGGAATATCGATCTAACTAGATTCCTTACATTCTAGCCCAGTAAGGTTCAGCCTAACATGGGAATATAAACAGACATGTTAAAATAAATCATGCGAGAAAGTAAATAATTTAAAGTGCGTTGCGGGAAATAAACAAAGTAAAAGCAGGTGCAGAAAATAAACAAAGTAAAAGCAGGTGCGAAAAATAAACAAAGTAAAAGCAGGTGCGGGAAATAAACAAAGTAAAAGCAGGTGCATAAAATAAACAAAGTAAAAGCAGGTGCGGAAAATAAACAAAGTAAAAGCATGTGCGGGAAATATAAATAGAAACCTGCTCCAAGCGGGGAGGTTTTAAATCTGGTACAAACTGGAAGTAAAGTGCGACTGGAAATAAACAGCAGTTGAAAATAAATGTGGCAGGATAAACTTTTTCCGAAGTGCTCCAAACTCGATTACAGAATCAATCTACGAACTCGATCACAGACTCAATCAACAGTGTAATAATTCCCCGATGTGAAGAATTATCGCTTTACAATGGTGAAATTATATGGCTTAAGTTCGCAACTATGGTTGGATCAAGTTTGCAACTAAGCTTGGGTGAATTGAAATGAAATCAGGAACTTCTATTTATAGAGGATGAAGAATGCAGGAAATCACAGGAATGCCCCCCAACTCCTTTGGGGGGGGGGGGGGGGGAACATCGTCCAAAGGTGGTGCCCGCCATAGAGGCCATGGCGCTCTCCATGAGTGTAAATGAAAGGATGTGGGGAACATGGCAGTTGAGGTCAGCAGGAGGCGGTCCACGTCATGGCCTACCCTATGGCTGGCGCCATGGTGGACGCCATGAGTGCAAATTTGACCTAAACTCCTGTTTTTCAGTCTGTTTTCCTTCATTTCTTCAAGGGAGCTCTGGATAATTGAAATACCTAAATAGGAAATAAAAGATAGGCATAATACGAGAAAACAATAATAAAAAACCTAAATAACATGTGAAATCAGAGTAAAAAACAAGTGTAAAGTAAGTGTTATCAGCAACAAGTGGAGTTAACTTTAGGGGTGCATGTGTGAATAGTATGTTTGATTTGCATGCATTTAATCTTTGATTAAGGTTATCTACTTGTTGATTTTCATCTTCCCATACAAATCCTAAGTACTAGCATTTATATGAAAGCGATAAATTGCGGAAAGTAAATTTACTATGCTATTACATCATTTGGGGATGGGGTATATAAATTTACAAATGGGGGATGAAAGCAATAAATTTCTAATTATAATATTACAACCATATTGAATATTGTAAGATAAAATGTGCAAGAATATAAAAACAATGTGAAAGGAAAAGAAAATTGTTTTTTTTTTGTTTATGAAAAGTCTTGATTTAATTAAACTAATAAAAGGAAAGAATTTAATTAATTAAAATCCCTAAATTCTAAGTTGATTTAATTAGAAAATAAAGTCAAAGAAAAAATTAAGTTAAAAATTAATTTAAGCAAGAAAAGAAATTTGTTAAGAAAAACATTTTTTTTTAGTTTTTAATAAAGAAAAAAAAAGACCTAAAAGATGCTACTTTGAATAAATCATGAATAATGAAAATAAAAATATTTTTGGTGAGATTTTATATATTCATAAAATAGACCTAATAAACTAGTAGTGTGCAAAAAATTAGTTCAAAAGGAGTTAATTTGATGGGTTAAATAAATTGTTGAAGTTTATTAAAAAATGTAAAACGAGTCAAGTGATAAAAATAAGGTTTTGGTCCTGCCAAGGCTTAAACTCAAGATATTCAGGTTGCCGGCTCAAAAGAATACCACTAGGCTAGGTGTGTTTTCATGTCAACCATGTACTTGCATGATATTATATGAGAAGATTGCTTCCTGAAATCACAAAAATCACAAAAATAACACAAAATATGCAAAAGGGGGGTTAACTATGGTTCGAACCCACGCCCTTAGGATAAGAAGTGAAATAAAACGCGCGCTGCTTGCCACTGAGGTGGCTGTTACATCTATTAGTGAAACAACAATCATTAAATATAAAATTAACTTAGATGTAAAAATTTGAAATGGCCAAGCCCTCCTTCTTCTTCCTCCTGCACGCTAACCGTTACTGTAATAACAATATTTTCCAATTTTTTTCAAAAAAACTCTAACTTCCTCATTTCTCAACCAAATTCAGAAATGTAAAAATCAAACTTGCTTAGAATTTCGTAAGGATTTCAAATATGTAATTAGTTTTTATTTATTTCCACTATAACTCACCAATATCTACCTGTACCAAACTGAAAACCTAAATGTCCAAAAAATCCAGTTTCAAAATTCTCATCCCACAATCAATTAAAATGAAATTTAAGGATATGGTTAGCTTCATAGACATGATATCTACATTTTATCTTTTGAAAGTAAGTGAAAATGATGCTTGTATCAAGATTTCAAAGTTGGAAAAACTTACCTCTTGATGCAAAAATTCAATGACCTCTATACGACTTCCAGAAGTAATATGATGATTGCTTTAGCTTTCTGGGACCTCGGTGAGTATGTTGCAACTTTTACTTTGCCTTGAAATTGTCTGGATTGGTCTACTCAAGTCAAGTTGCAATGGTGGATTTTGAAAATGGTGGATGATGAAAATGATGTTACAGTGAGGAAACAATGGTATGGATAGTTTCTATATGATACATATGAAGTGATTAGATGATTTGTTTGGACAATAGTTGCAAGAGTGATGAGTTTCGAAGTTAAGGTTTCAAAAGCTTAAAAATGGTGATTTTTGGCCAATTCGGGTTTGAGAGTGTATGAGAGGGTTTAAGGGCTTGTAAGTTTGTGTCCTCGGTTGCATAAGAGTGTCTTGATATATAGGAAAAGGTTTGAAGACTTAAGATGGTCAGATTACCAAGATCACATGTTATAGCATTTTTGCTTGTTTTTGAAGCAAAGTGGAAAACCAAAATCCTAATGTGTGGTACAAGCTATGTAGAATGGTTGAATCACTTTAAACATGCTTCTTCTGAGTTGCTAGGTTAAATGTGTGCATATGGAGCCATTGAGAGGCTCAAGAAGGGTTGACATTGTGAAAAAGCTTGCTTTACAAGAATGAATATGTTACTTTTTGCAATTTCAACCATAAATGGTATCAAGACTTGGACAAAACATCAAATCCTTGTGTAATACACTTAGGGTTTGTGTAATTACTTAATTATGGAGATATTTAGAATCAACATGGCCTGAAAAGTGAGATTGAATGATAAGGTTATGAGATTTGATTATGAGTTCATCACAAAAAAGGCTTATAATTCAAGTTTATCATGCCAACTTCAAGTCTTAGAATCTCCTAGCTCAAAAATGATCTCTTCAATTTCTTTGACATTTTGGAAATCTTGGAATATACTTTACAACTTTCATGTTGGACATTTTTGAAGAATCAAGTTAGAACCATGTGAAAAGTTTCCATGAAGTTAGGTCAAAATTCTGACTAAAAATACTCAAAATTTCACTAAGTATTTTAGTTTCATGGACATGTCTTCATAAATTCATAACTTGAAATCCAAGCATTTCAAGAAAGAGTTCTGCCCTATAATGTTTTATATCTCATTGTGATCTTCAACTTTCATGTTGGAAGTTTTCCTTGAATCATCTTGCATCATGGTGGAAATTTGGCACAAAGTTATGAAAAAAATGAATTTTCCAACACAGAAAAATTCAAAGTCTTGGAAATTTTGACTTTTCAAAAATGAATTTTGACTTTTTGATTTCTTGGTGAACAAGTTTCATATTTTGACTTGTCTTGATGAAATATGATTTTTGAAACTTGATTTTGATCAAAAAGTCAAAGTCTGACTTTTTAGTGTATAGTTGACTTTTCATCAGTTGACTGAAATTCATCTGTCAATCCAAAGATATTGAGAGGTGATTTGAACCATGCAATTAGGTCAAGATGGTGAATTTGAATCCTTGAGATCATGTCTTAAACCAATAAGTCATTTCCTTGGTCAAAAGTCAAGAACTGAGCCTTCTCAATAAAAACCCTAATTTTGACCATTTTGCCCTTTTGGTGTTCTGATCAAATTTCTTTGAGGAATTGTGATACAAACTTGATCAATTGACATATATGAGTTCATAATGTTGATATGGATAAAAAATTATAAAGCTTGATTGCAAGTTGACTACAATTGACTTTTTGTCCAATACAACTGATTTTAGGTCATCTGATCAAATAACTGAGCAATTTTGTGATCCAAGACTTGAAACTTGACATGAGAAATCTTGAGGGTTCCTAATGATCCATGAAAGTAATTTGAGGCCTTGGAAGTCCAATTGTCCTTGTGAAAACTCAAACCCTAATTTTAAGTTATCATTGTTTGAGGAGGTGTCTTGAGCTGATCAAACCTTGTGTAGTCTTGAATCAATGGAGATCTTATGAGAGATTTCTTGAGAAATAAGAGGGGAAATTTTGGGGTACAACAGTTGACCCTGTTCAATCTTCTTAAACCTGAAGAGTTAGATTGGAGGATCTGCCATTCATGACTTGAAGGTGAAAGATGATTGAACACTAGAGTGCCCAGAAATTTGCACTCGATGATGTGTTAGTTAATTGTGTAGGGAATGGGCTTAAAGATGCCATTTGGAGAAATGATGGAAAGTTGTTGGAGATGGGATTATATATGTCATCCAAAGGTGGCTGTGGAAGGTATCTGGATAAATCTTTTGGTTGATTTATAGTGAAATAATAGACGTCCTTTGCCTATTTTGAACTGGAAGAGATAAATCTAACTAGAAGAGGCATTGGATTCGACTGTTATTAACTGGAAGAAATGAATCTATCCAGAAGAGGACTTTTGGTCGCCGATGTAGGGCTGTTTTATGAGACATATGAGGGGGAAGCCTGGGTAGGGCTGCTTTAGGACGAGCCCGTGTAAAACTGCGTCTAGAAATATAGAGAAGGAACCTGGGTAGGGTTGCTTCATGATGAGTCCATGTGAAACTATATTTGAAAATGTATGAGAAGGAACCTGGGTAGGGTTGCTTCATGATGAGTCAGTGTAAACCTTTATCTGGAAATGAGAAGGAACCTAGGTAGGGTTGCTTTATGATGAGTCTGTGTAAAACTTCATCTGGGAATGAGAAAGAACCTGGGCAAGGTTGCTTCATGATGAGTATGTGTAAAAATTCATATGGGAATGAGAAAGAACCTGGGTAGGGTTGCTTCATGATGAGGTCGTGTAAAACTTCATCTGGGAATGAGAAAGAACTTGGGTAGGGTTGCTTCATGACGAGTCAGTGTAAAACTACATCTAGGAATGAGAAGGAACCTGGGTAGGGTTGCTTCAATGATGAGTCCGTGTAAAATTGCATCTAGGAATGAGAAGGAACCTGGGTAGGGTTACTTCATGATGAGTCACTGTAAAACTGCATCTAGGAATGAGAAGGAACCTGGGTAGGGTTGCTTCATGATGAGTCCGTGTAAAACTTCATCTGGGTGTATGAGACGGAACCTGGGTAGGATAACTTCGTGATGAGAAGGAATCCATGTAAGATTGCTTCATGATGAGCCCGTGTAAAGTTGCATTTAGAATTCAGAAGGAACCCGTGTAAGATTGCTTCATGATAAGAAGAAATCCATGTAAGATTTCTTCATGATGAGCCAGTGTAAAGCTGCATCTGGTCACGTAGGTAGTTTCTCCGTCTTGCTTCGGAAACTAATCTTGGACCTGTTGAAAAGTGATGATGATAGCCATCTATTGATTGATCTTTTCCTAAAAAGGTAAAATGTTAGTTGTATGCAATGTCATGATGTATGAAATGCATTATGTAATGATGTTCTCAAAGTAAATGAGATTGTGCCGTATGCATTTGTCATGTATGTGATATGATGCATGAAAGGAGAAATGTTGTTGGAATGCATTTCTGTCTTGGAAAATAAATCCTTGACAAATGTTAGGGAGTTATGGGAGGCTAAATCCTGGACTGCCATTGGGGACGAAGAGTATGCACCTCTCTAGACCTTGTTTTAGGATGTTTCCGCTGGGGATTCATGTTTTTGTTATTTGAGGAGAACTTCGCTGGGGAATGCTGGCTTTGCTTTAAAAGGCTTTGTAGAGAGCGTTGATCTCTATTTTTGGAAAGAGAGTTCAGGAGTCTTTGTTGCTCTACTGGCGAGTTATCTTGGGGAAGATTAAATTGACTGTTATCTGGTCGTATTCCAGGCTTCGCAGAAAATTTCTTGGGGAGAGTGAAGTTAGGATGTTATCTGGTCGGATTTCAGGCTCCGCAGTAACTTACTTGAAAGGATGAAGTTGAACTGATATCAGGTTGGGTCCAGGCTTCTCAATAACTTACTGAAGTTAACTGTTATCTGGACGGTTTCCAGGTTTTGCAATAACTTATTGGGGATTGTAGAGCAGTCTACTGGGGAAGAGGAGTTGTAGTCCCTTGATTTGTAGCAATCGAATAAGCAAACTCAAACTGGGGAATCTGTAGTTTGTTGAGGAAATAAACCATGTCGCCAGTCTGTTGGAGAGGTGTCTTCTTTTGGCATAAATCCACGAGGATTCTTGAGATCAACTCAGTTGGGGAGGAGTTTTCAGAGATTTAAAACCTAGCTGGAGGTCATCCTATGAACAGGATCTTGGGGGAGATTTTTCGCTGCCCCTAGTAATAGGTGTTTGTGGAACTGCCAGGAAGTGTTTGATTGTACGTAACCCTTTGTTGGGATTCACGTTCAATGTCCCAAGTGATTCAGATGGAGACCCGCCCCTGGTATATTCAACATTTCTTGAGAGGTTTCTTGGAATCTCGACTGGACTGTCCCAATTATGTTGGATAGTGACACATTACGTCCCCTTGCTTATAGGAGATATGTTATTAGAAGTTTCTTCCCACTTGAAATGAATTTTCTCATTGAGAGGGTTTTTTTTGTTCACTGGATATTCATCGTGTGAATTTCTCTGTTATCAAACAAATAGCCATATGCAAACAAAGATATTCAAATAATGCAAAGTTTATGCTTGTTTTAAAGTTTTGAAATGCGTTTTTAGCCGATAAAAGAATTTTTGCAGGAAAATTCAACTCAGGATTTAGAGTAAAGCTTTACAGGAGTCAGGATACCTTTTGTAACAGTATGCTTTCGAATTAACCCATGCTTCAATTAGGAATTTTAAAGGGTTATAACGTGGCTTGGTTCACGATTTAAGAAACAAAAGATAAAGGCTCAAATTTTATTTGTACCCACCCGTTCTTCATGATGTTCTTCAGTCCTAAACTCAGTTAATTGTACGTTCAAACTCCAATGACGTTTTGGTGATGGTTCAGACCAGTTTAGTTTATCGGAAGGCAGTCATTTTTTTGCAACATTTTTCATGTTGGTCGAGGATCTGTAATGACCTCTTTTTTTGGTTTATTATCCCTGATTGTTTCCTGACTGTTCTTGTTTTTGAGATCACAGTCAGCGGGATGCCCCTGTTTTTCTTAAGTCTCCTTTGTAGGTTTTGACTTAGTGGGCTTTTTCTTTTTGAGAGATAATTACTGCCTATGTGATAGGGAACCATCACCATATTTTGATTCCAGATGAATATTTTTGATGTCATTCGTTGTATTACGAAGTGAAAGTTTGCGACTAAACACCCATTTAAATTAACTGAGAGACTACCCTACCCTGGTTTTTGATTAAAGGTTCCAATTTGTGTGAAAAAGAAAACTTCTACTTCTTTGGCTCAAAGGGGTTGAATAGGGATTATCTTCCTTATAACTCCAGTGTTTAGGATTTGAAAGAACGCCTGTACATCGTCATCAAGGTCTGTCCAAAAGCATACTGTATGGGATTAAGGCGTTGTTTTCGTCATCCTCCCTCTAAAGGCTTGTAACTTTTAGCAAGAATTGAGAGTAAAAAGCATAGTTTAAATATAGTGAAAACAAATGGATGAATTCAAGACAAACATATGCAATGCATTAATGAAACATAGTTTAACATTAATAGATAATTGTTTGAATAATAAAAGAAATTACAATTGAAAATTCAAAAATGAACTGGAACACGCAATGATTTGGCTTGGGAGAGGTGATCACGTTGGAGTCTCTGGAGGATTAAACTCAATCTCCTTGGCATCAATCATGTTTTGAATCTTGTACTTCAGCGCCCAACAATCGTTAGTATCTTGCCCGAGACTGCCAGAATGATAAACACATGTTGCATGAGGATTGTAGTTAGGAGAAGAAGTTTTGGGGTTTGTATGAGGTCCTATCAATATAATCAGATTCATCCTCAACAAGTGTTGTAGTGCTTGAGACAACGACATCTTGATGTTGGTAAACTGTCTTTTCGGCTCGTCTGGCCTTCGTTGATTTCCCCTTTGTTGTTATCGTTGCAACACAGGACCGTAGATCAGGACTTCTCCCACATGTTGGTCATGATTGCTCTTGTTAAGACTCTTTTGACCATACACATCATTGGACTCATTCTTCCCATTGTATGGCTTTTTCTGAGCATCATAGGGTGTAGCCCCTTGTATCTTTCTGCTTTTGATGCCAGCTTCGACCCTTTTTCCAGTCAGTATTATCTTGGTGATCTCGGATGAGGAGCTTCTAATTAGTTGATTGAAGAAAGGTCCTAGCAAAGTTCCCATGAAGATGTCAATCAACTCCCTGTCAGTTAATGGGGGTTGCATCCTACCAGCCAAATCTCTCCACTTTTAGGCGTATTCTTTGAAGCCCTTGTTGGAACGCACGACCATATTCTGCAACTGCACCCGAGTTGGTGCAAGATCAGCGTTGTACTCGTATTGCTTGTAAAAAGCAGCAGCTAGATCTTCCCAAGTGTGAATATGGGAAATCTCCAATTGATAGAACCACTCAAGTTGCGTCCCAGCTAAACTCTCTTGAAAGAAGTAGATCTAAAGCTTCTGATTAGTTGTGTATGGTTGAATCTTGCGGACATAAGACTTTAGATGCATCTTAGGACAAGAGACTCCATCATATGAAGCAAAGGTAGGGATTTTGAACTTTGGTGGGATGACCACTCCAGAAACCATGCCCATGTCTCCTGAATCCAAACCAGGCACAACTTGGATCTCCACAACTTTTAGTCTGTCTTCAAGCTGTTTGTATTTTCATCCGCCGGTGGATACCGTTCCTCAGAAGAGTCATCGTCATCAGTAGCTATGTTGGCTCTAATGCTTCTAGCTTCCTCTTCCTAAATGTCTTCTTGTTTAGAAGAAGCATCTTCTTTTTGAGCTAGCTGAGAATGCCCCTTGGATCTTCTCCTTATGTTGAGGATGGCAAACTTTTTCTTCTTCTTGCTCTCTTTGGTGAAGAGTGTTTTCGGATCTTCCTGCCCCTTGGCCAATTTCATGAGTGCTTGTTGGAACTGAGCGTTTTGAGCTTGGAGCTCTTTAACTGTTTGCTCTAGAGCCATCTCTAATGAAATAAACAGTAAGAAGATGAGTAAAACTTGTACGGGAAAACCTATTATGATGACATGCATGATATGTGGATGCAATGTTTTTAAGGATCTCGCGGGGTAAACACAAAAAGATGTTAGAATTTGAACGTTTGATCAACAACTTTGGTTGGAAAACTTTGTATCGAAGGATATCCTTCCACGAGAATCGAGCTCACGAAGGTCATAGACCTTGACTCAAGTTATACGTTGACCTTTGACGGTGTTTGATTAGAGAACGAATCCTTTTGCCCCTTGATAGGCGCCTGGCTCAACATGACCTTGCGTCACAAGCCCCTGAGATCTTTGAAATAGTTATTGAAAATGATATGGTATGATGTTATGTACAAGTAAGAAAGTTGTTATGTACACACAAAGCAAACAAGTCCTTAGTTTTAGGCTTACATGGAGTTTGTAGGTAAGTACCCTCTTGAAGTTTAGTTGAATCAACATGTCCTAGTAATAGTAACCGGGTTCTAAAGGATCTCAATATCACTGATCTTTCTTATCGGGCATTGTTTCAGCGCAAGCCTCTTTAATAGCGATCGAAATATCCCAAGAATTCTGATCTCAATGAGCGTAGTATCGAGTATCAACCAAATTCAGACTGCACCAAAGTCGGCTATCTCACTACTTCCTAATGGCTAAGTGTGTCAAGTAAAGGTTCTAAAGTCAGTTAGTGCTTCATGACACCACACATCGGCCCCGTATTCTCCTTGACTGCTCAAGGGCTACCAGTACCCACAAATGTGTCACACTAACGTAGCTATTGTTTAGACCATGTCGGTATACCCTGCACAGTTTCCATAATATATTGCTACTTACCTATAAGGTATCCCAGATCCGAATAGAGGATCAAAACAAGCCCAAACAAGGAACCAAAATGTAAAGCAATCAAGTCAAACAATGAAAGCAAATAAAGGTGATCTAGCCCTAAGGTAACCCCACTTTTAAGATTCCCCAACAGAGTCTCCAGTTCTGTAATACGATGGGAGGACTAACTTGAGATATTTTGCATTTTATCGCGATTGTTGCAGTTAGCAAGAGTCACCACCGACTTTTCTTTTATCCAAAAGGAAAGGTGGAAAAGAACAGGAAATACCTTTGAGATTATTTCTTGAGTTCGAGGGGTAGATTATGAAAAGGGAATGTGTTAGCACCCTTTTCATCCATAGTTATCTATGGGCTCTTAGTTGCTTGCTAGATCACTTGCTTTGTTTGAAAATGTGCTTTGTTTGAAAATGTGCTTTGTGGTGGTTTTTGAAAATATTTTGAAAAGGAGCCTTCATTTAGATAAACTTTGTAATGGTTCTCATTTCGTAAGAACGTATACAAAGTGTTGGAATTTTGAAAATATTTCATATTTTGAAAGTGTTTGTTTTGAAAGTGTTTGGTGTTTACAAGGATGTTGGTTTTGAAAGTGATCAAGCAACTAAGAACGTTTCTACCTACTCAAAAGTCTTTTGTTCATTTCCTCCTTTCCTTTGATATTGTTATCTTACCATTGATTGATAAGAAGCCTTATCTTTGGATGTAAAGGGACGGGCGTGGGTCATCATATAGTCATAATAGCAATGTTGTGAGATATCTTAGCATTTCTCTTTAAGGGACTTAGATCATTTAAAAGGCAACATTTGAAGCGTCATCGAGGGACTATGATCTTGTATTTTGATTGTTTTTGCTAAGACATCCCACATGCATAACATGACCATTTTTAGGCAACAAGTGGAGTTAACCTTAGGGGTGCATGTGTAAATATTGTGTTTGATTTGCATGCATTTAATCTTTGATGATGGTTATCTACTTGTTGATTTTTAATTTCCCATACAAATCCTAATTACTAGCATTTATATGAAAGCGATAAATTGTGGAAAGTAAATTTACTACACTATTACATCATTTGGGGATGGGGTATACAAATTTACAAATGGGGGATGAAAGAAATAAAGTTCTAATTATACTATTACAACCATATTGAATATTGTAAGATAAAATGTGCAAGAATATCAAAGCAATGTGAAAGGAAAAGAAAATTGTTTTTTTGTTTATGAAAAGTCTTGATTTAATTAAAGTAATAAAAGGAAAGAATTTAATTAATTAAAATCCCGAAATTCTAAGTTGATTTAATTAGAAAATAAAGTCAAAGCAAAAACTAAGTTAAAAATTAATTTAATCAAGAAAATAAATTTGTTAAGAAAAATGTTTTTTTTTCTAGTTTTTAATAAAGAAAAAAAAAGACCTAAAAGATGCTACTTTGAATAAATCATGAATAATGAAAATAAAAATATTTTTGGTGAGATTTTTATATATTCATAAAATAGACCTAATAAACTAGTAGTGTGCAAAAAATTATTTCAAAAAGAGTTACTTTGATGGGTTAAATAAATTGTTGAAGTTTGTTAAAAAATGTAAAATGAGTCAAGTGATAAAAATATGGTTTTGGTCCTACAAAGGCTTGAACTCAAGATATTCAGGTTGCTGGCTCCAAAGAATACCACTAGGCTAGGTGTGTTTTCTTGTCAACCATATACTTGCATGATATTATATGAGAAGATTGTTTTCTGAAATCACAAAAATCACAAAAATAACACAAAATATGCAAAAGGGGGTTCACTATGGTTCAAACCCACACCCTTAAGATAAGTAGTGAAATGAAACGCGCGCTTCTTGCCACTGGGGTGGCAGTTACATCCGTTAGTGAAACAATAATTATTAAATATAAAATAAACTTAGATGTAAAAATTTGAAAATGGACAAGCCCTCCTTCTTCTTCCTCCTACACGCTAACAGTTACTGTAATAACAATATTTTCCATTTTTTTCAAAAAAACTCTAACTTCCTCATTTCTCAACCAAGTTCAGAAATGTAAAATTGAAACTTGCTTAGAATTTCACAAAGATTTCAAATATGTAATTAGTTTTTATTTATTCCCACTATAACTCATGAATTTCTACCTGTACCAAACTGAAAACCTAAATGTCTAAAAAATTCAGTTTCAAAATTCTCATCCCGTAGTCAATTAAAATGAAATTTAAGGATACGGTTAGCTTCATAGACATGATATCTACATTATATCTTTTGAAAGTAAGTGACAATGATGCTTGTATCAAGATTTCAAAGTTGAAAAAACTTAACTCTTGATGCAAAAATTCAATGACCTCTACACGACTTCCAGAAGAAATATGATGATTGCTTTAGCTTCCTGGGACCTTGGTGAGTATGTTGCAACTTTTACTTTGCCTTGAAAGTGTATGGATTGGTCTACTCAAGTCAAGTTGCAATGGTGGATTTTTAAAATGGTGGATGATGAAAATGATGTTACAGTGATGAAACAGGGGTATGGATAGTTTCTATATGATATATATGAAGTGTTTAGATGATCTGTTTGGACAATAGTTGCAAGAGTGATGAGTTTCGAAGTTAAGGTTTCAAAAGCTTAAAAATGGTGATTTTTGGCCAATTCGGGTTTGAGAGTGTATGAGAGGGTTTAAGGGCTTGTAAATTCGTGTCCTCAGTTGCATAAGAGTGTCTTGATATATAGGAAAAGTTTTGGAGACTTGAGATGGTCAGATTACCAAGATCACATGTTATGGAATTTTTGCTTGTTTTTAAAGCAAAGTGGAAAACCAAAATCCCAATGTGTGGTACAAGCTATGTAGAGTGGTTGAATCACTTTAAACATGCTTCTTCTGAGTTTCTAGGTTGAGTGTGTGCAGATGGATCCATTGAGAGGCTTACGAAGGGTTGACATTGTGAAAAAACTTGCTTTACAAGAATGGATATGTTACTTTTTGCAATTTCAACAACAAATGGTATTAAGACTTGGACAAAACATCAATTCCTTGTGTAATACACTTAGGGTCTATGTAATAACTTAATTATGGAGAGATTTAGAAGCAGCATGGCCTGAAAAGTGAGATTTAATGATAAGGTTATGAGATTTGATTATGAGTTCATCACAAAAATGCTTATAATTTAAGTTTATCATGCAAACTTCAAGTCTTTGAATCTCCTAGCTCAAAAATGATCTCTTAAAGTTCTTGGACATTTTGGAAAGCTTGGAACATCCTCTACAACTTTCATGTTGGACATTTTTAAATAACCAACTTTGATCCATGTTAAAAGTTGCCATGAAGTTAGGTCAAAATCCTGACTAAAAGTACTCAAAATTTCACTAAGTATTTTAGTTTCATGGACATGTCTTCATAAATTAATAACTTGAAATCCAAGCATTTCTAGAAAAAGTTCTGCCCTATAATATTCTAGATCTCATTGAGATCTACAACTTTCATGTTTTATGTTTTCCTTGAATCATCTTGCATCATGGTGGAAATTTGGCACAAAGTTATGAAAAAATGTTAATTTTCCAACACTTAGAAAAATTCTAAGTCTTGGAAATTTTGACTTTTCAAAAATGAATTTTGAATTTTTGATTTCTTGGTGAACAAGTTTCATATTTTGACTTGTCTTGATGAAATATGATTTTTGAAACTTGATTTTGATCAAAAAGTCAAAGTTTGACTTTTTAGTGTATAGTTGACTTTTCATCAGTTGGCTGAAATTAATCTGTCAAACCAAAGATCTTGAGAGGTGATTTGAACCATGAAATTAGGTCAAGATGGTGCATTTGAATCCTTGAGATCTTGTCTTAAACCAATAAGTCATTTTCTTGGTCAAAAGTCAAGAACTGAGCCTTCTCAATCAAAACCCTAATTTTGACCATTTTGCCCTTTTGGTGTTCTGATCAAATTTATTTGAGGAATTGTGATCTAAACTTGATAAATTAACATATATGAGTTCATAATTTTGATATGGATAAAAAATTATGAAGTTTGACTGCAAGTTGACCACATTTGACATTTTGTCCAATACAACTGATTTTAGGTCATCTGACCAAATGACTGAGCAATTTTGTGATCCAAGACTTGAAACTTGACATGAGCAATCTTGAGGGTTCCTAATGATCCATGAAATTCAGTTGAGGCCTTAAAAGTCCAATTATCCTTGTGAAAACTCAAACCCTAATTTTGAGTTGTCAGTGTTTGAGGAGTTGTCTTGAGCTGATCAAACCTTGTGTAGTCTTGAATCAATGGAGACCTTATGAGAGATTTCTTGAGAAATGAGAGGGAAAAATTTTTGGTACAACACTAGGGAATGTGAGATCATAACGTGGAATCTCTAATTTGAAACTCCGCTAGGGAATTGAAACTTCTTTAAACTGTGAATCCTCATCTAAGAAACTCCACTTGGGACATGAGACGTCTTCAAACTTGAAGTCTCGGAATGAAGCCTTTCTCTTGAAAAATATTTCTGGGAGATAAAACCATGTTATGGAAACAAAACTTCACTGAGGATACAAAACTCTATCGGGGATCGTTTTGCTTGGGGTTCCCGGACCTTTGGTATGCAACCATAAAATAGACCATGAAGATAGTCAAACAATATCAACTTTATTGGGGAAATGGAAATCTCAGCCAACATTAACCCTACCGAGGATAATAAAGGATTATTTTGATATTGAAATGCCCCAAGTCACAACTCAGATGGGAAAATGAGTATTTCTGAATGTAAATTTCAATGATAATTCAAATTGGAATGTAAACTCTGTTGGGAATAGTCTTTATCAAGAACGATATAATGCTCATCAAGACTTGATTAGGGGATAAAGGTTTCCAAAAACCTTATCCACCTCAAGAATCCCTCATATGACAATGCTGGAAAGAAATAACTCTGTGGGGAATTCCCTATTCCCAAGTTCAAAAGTTAGAGGTAAGACTCTCACATGGGTGCTGATAAGCTGCAACTTACAAAGTGAACGATAATTCCTCGAGAGGATTCCATGGAATTCGTACCATCATGGATATGATGCCCCATAATAATGAAACTTTGAGAGATGAATCTTCAACTTGACTGCCCTAGATTGGTGAAACTTTGACTGGGGAAACAATTTGTACAATTCTCAAAGGAATCCTTAGGCAGCATGCCTTTTAATACTATCACTTCTCGTGAAACAATTAGCCTTGTACCCAATAAAGTAATCAAATCTTCCTTATTTGACAACATTAAGCTCTTCATTGATGTTCATTGTGTAAGCTCTTTTGATGTCAAGCAATTGTTTTGTATGCAGAAGAATGTTTATTATGAGAATGACAACTCTAATGCAAAAATTATGTACGCCTTGAAGTTAAAAACTTTGAATGAAAAAGATGTCGCAACTCTGTTGTGAATGAATCACTAGCTAGAGTGTAACATTTCAATTTTTTTTTGAAATAAACACGATGCAGGCGATAAGATACCAACATGGATTTTTAGTATGCCTTCGAGTTAAACCCATGTTTCAGTTAGGACTTTTAAAGGTTGTAACATGGCATGGTTCATGGTTTTTTAGAAAAAATATTTTAACGCTCAAGTTATTTGGTTCCCACCCTCTTCGTGATGTTCTCTGGTCCTAAGTTTAGTTGACTGGATACGAGCACTCATTTCTCAAAAGAGTTTATGATGGTTGAGGAACCACAACGATATCTTGGACGCGACAATCATTTAACCTTTGGTTTTTGAGTGTTCGATCACACGACTTTTCTTTTGATGAAGATTTTTATTGGATAATCCTTTTCTTCCTCTCGGGCTTTTCAAGTTCTTTTTCGCTTTCCCTAACTTCTTCCTGGACAGATTCTTTTGAATTGCAATTTGGAAGTCCAGCGGGATTACCTAACTTTTGCCTAAGAGACTTGTTTTTCAAGTTCAACTTAGTATGGCTTTTTGTTTATTTCCTATTCATACTTTCCCTTTTGAAAAAGTCGTGTGACCCTAAGTCTTGGAGCCTTTTTTTGGAAGAAAGTGACTGCCTCATTCCTTGGTCGGTGAGGAATAACCATTGTTGTATCGATTCGATCTTGGCCTTAGGATTTTTGTGAAGAAATAACCATTGTAGTTTTGATATTTTCCCGATCTTATAATGCGAGGGATAAAGTGTGGTGATCCTCAGATAGGACAACCCTTATGAAATTTGAATACTCGATCAAATTAACTGAACATCTACCCTGCCCCAGGTTAAAAATAAGGGTTTTTTTTGAAACAGAAAAGAAACTCCTACGTCGAAGGCTCAGAGGGGTTAACGAGGGTCTATCTTCCTTATATCTTCGATGTTTGGGGATTTAAAACAAGGTATGTACATTGTCAACAAGGTTCTACTCCAAGGCATACAATCAGAGGTATTGCTTTTAACCATTGTCATCCTCCATCCAATCATTAACTAGGCAAAAGGGTTGGCACAGTTGGTATCAAAATGCCAGAAAATCATTTAAAGAGTGATAATGAATGGATTAAATAAAAAGAAAGGATTGCTTCAAGGCAAACATACTCTTTGCATTAGGATTAACTTTCTACAAAACAAACAAGTTTCTACATGCAGACAATGTTCAGACAAGCAAGCAAGATACATATGAAAATGCAGTAAAGAATCGTAAAAATGCCATTGTAGAGGAGACTTGATTTCGCCTAGGCTTGTTGATCTTTGACGATGCACTATAATCTTGATGCTTATTCTGGCACATGACTTCTTTGTTATGAGGGGAATTTGCAAATGGCTTTGCCGAGGAAACAAGAAATTTTGTATAAAAGTAAATTCCTAAAGCAACCTCAATGGGGGACATGCGAACAAGCCTAGGCAAGAGATCCTTAAGTACCTTTTGTTTGTCCTCCCGGAGAAATGGGCATTCACTGGGGAGAAGTAAATTTTTTTCACTATCACGGGGCGATGAAAAAATTCGGGGAAAACTAAAATATTCACAAACAAGTAGATGAGTGCTTCATCAAGAGGAAGATAGAACATACTCCTCGCATAGTATGACACTATAACTTAGATTATCATGTTTATGTAGGGCCAACAAAATTTATATGCACATGTTTATCAAAATATTTGACGTTTTTGCAAACAAAATAATAAAAGGAAGTCACGTGCACATATATAAAAGAGGATCCTTTATTGACTTGAAAAATAAGCCTGTGAAAAAGGCATTTACATTTAGAAGCAATTCCTAAAAAAAGGTAATTGCAAAATCAAAACAAACGAGTGTTTACAAATGGCCATGTGAATACGTATATCCATCGAATTCCGACTCTGCTATATCTTTTATGACCTTAACACTCTCATTTGATTTCTTTCTGACGAAGCATTCACGCTCTCGTTTGCTTTAAATCCATAACTTTTGCCTGAATCACCCTTTTGGGTTTTCGATTCACCGGGATACCCCTTTTTTGCCTAAGCTGCCCTTCCGGGTTTTCAACTTAGCAAGTCTGTTCATGCAAAGTATTTTTTAACTACGTCAGCATTCACAGGGAGTGGGAAGTATTCACCGTCCATGGTTGCGAGCATCATTGATCCACCAGAGAAAACCTTTTTGACCACGAATGGTCCTTCATAATTCGGAGCCCACTTTCCTCTAGGATCACCCTGAGGAAGGGTTATCCTCTTTAGCACAAGGTCACCTAGTTTATAACACTGAGGCCATACCCTCTTGTCAAAAGCTTTCCTCATCCTTTGCTAATATACCTAAACATGACACACAACCGTCAACCTCTTCTCGTTGATAAGTTCTAACTGATCCAGCCGATTCTGTACCCATTCACTTTCATCAAGATCATCATCCCTCATGATCCTTATGGAAGTAATTTTGAATTCCACATGCAACACTGCTTCCGTGCCATAAACCAAAGAAAATGGGGTTACCCCAGTCGAAGTACGCACAATGGTACGATAACCATGCAAAGTGAAAGGCATAATTTCATGCCAATCTTTATAGGTTACTACCATCTTCTATACAATCTTCTTAATATTCTTATTGGCCGCTTCAACAACACCATTCATTTTCGGTCGATATGAAGAAGAGTTGTGATGCTTGATATTAAAGGACTCACAAAGCTCCTTCATCATTTTGTTGTTCAGATTAGACCCATTGTCGATAATGATCTTTTCAGGCACTCCGTAACGACAAATAATATTATGCTTAATAAAGCGAGTTACCACTTGCTTGGTAACATTTGCGTAAGATGCAACTTCGACCCATTTAGTGAAATAATCAATGGCAACAAGAATGAAACGATGTACATTGGACGCAATCAGTTCGATCTTGCCGGTCATATCAATTTCCCATATTGCAAACGGCCAAGGAGAAGTCAAAACATTCAGTGGCATCAGTGACACATGCACTTTATCAGCGTAGACTTGACATTTGTGACAAATCCGTGCATGGTTATGACAACCAGTTTCCATGGTGGACCAATAATAGCCAGCTCTTAAGAACTTTTTGGCCATGGTATGTCCACTGGAGTGAGTCCCGAAGTCACCCTCATGTATCTCTTCAATAATTCTAGATGCTTATTTCTTGTCAACACATCTGAGCAGCAAACCATCATGATGCCTCTTATACAACACACCACCATTGAGAAAGAATTTGGCCGAAAATCTTCTCAAGAACTTCTTGTCTGTGACATACGCCTCTTCAGGGTACTCTTGTGTTTCAAGATATCTTTTAATATCGTAAAACCATGGGTTACTGTCTGATTCCAAATTAGCTTCAAAACAAAAAGCTGGCTCATCCAACCTTCTGATGGCGATGGAAGGTGATTCGTTAGCCCACTTAACTTTGAACATGGAGGACAAAGTTGCCAGTTCATCAGCTAGATTGTTCTCTTCTCTTAAAATGTGTTCAAACATGATCTCCTCAAAGTACGAAATTAACTTCATAACATACTCACGATAGGGGATTAGGTTCTGATGACGAGTCTCCCAATCTCCATTAATTTGGCTGATAACAAGATTGGAATCTCTGTAAACTTTCAAGTGTTTGATTTGCAAGTCAATTTCCGCTTCAATACCATAAATGCAACCTTCATTTTCGACCATGTTGTTAGTATAATTGAAACAAATATGAGTAGTGAAAGGAATGTGGAATCCCTTAGGGAAGGTGATAATAACTCCAACGTAGTTTCCCATAGCATTGGAGGCACCATCGAACACAAGCGTCCAACGTGATCCTAGCTCAGGTCCTTCATCTGAGCCTGGAATATTGCAATCTCGAATATACATTATTTCCTTGTCTAAAAACTCGAACTTCATAAGTTCATAATCATCCATGGGTTGATGAGCAAGATGATCAACCAATATACTACCTTTGATTGCCTTTTGCATAGTGTACTGGATATCATATTCAGTGAGTATCATCTGCCAACGGGCTACCCTGCCTGTGAGAGCCGGCTTCTAAAAAATGTACTTGATTGGATCCATTTTGGATATCAAGTAGGTGGTGTGGCTCAACATATATTGTCTTAAGCATTTGGCAGCCCAAGCAAGTGCACAACAAGTTTTTTCCAACAATGAGTACCTTGACTCGCACTCCGTAAACTTCTTACTTAAGTAATAAATAGCCTGATCTTTCTTTCCCGTCTCGTAATGCTGACCGAGGAAACAACCCATGGAGTTTTCTAATACAGTCAAATTCATAATTAATGGCCTTCCTTCCACCGGGGGCATGAGTATCAGAGGTTCCTGCAAATATTCCTTTATTTTGCCGAATGCCTTTTAACAATCTTCATTCCACCTAACCGTCTGATTTTTCTTTAACAATTTGAACAGAGGTTCACACGTGGCTGTGAGATGAGATATAAATCTAGAAATGTAGTTTGACCTCCCCAAGAAACCGCAGGCTTCTTTTTCTGTTTTTGGTTCGGGCATTTCTTGTATCGCTTTCACTTTAGCAGCGTCAACCTCGATACCTTTTCACATACAATAAAACCCAACAACTTACCGTATCTCACCCCGAAGGTGCACTTATTTGGATTCAGCCTCAAAAAGAATTACCTTAGTCTTTGGAAAAATTTCTCTAGATGGACAAGATGTTCCTCTTTAGTGTCAAAGTTAGCAATCATATCATCCACACAGACCTCAATCTCCTTGTGAATCATATAATGAAAGAGAGTAACCATGGCACGCTGATACATTGCCCCTACATTTTTCAAACCAAATGGCATCACCTTATAGAAAAATGTTCCCCAGGGCGTGATAAATGTTGTCTTCTCCATATCTTTTGGTGCCATCTTAATCTGATTATAGCCCGAAAAACCATCCATAAAGGAGAATACTTTAGAATGAGTTGTATTATCGACCAACACATCAATATGGGGAAGAGGAAAATCATCCTTAGGGCTTGCTCAATTCAAGTCCCTATAGTCCATACACATCCTGACCTTACCATCCTTCTTAGGCACAGGCACAATATTTGCAATCCACTAAGGATGATTGATGACTTTCAAGAAATTTGAATCCAACTGTTTCTGAACCTCTTCTTTAATCTTCTTGGACATCTCTGGATGAGTTCTTCGGAGCTTTTTCTTGACAGGAGAGCATCCTTCCTTGAGCGGTAGACGATGTACCACGATATATGTATCCAACCCTGGCATATCTTCATAAGACCAAGCGAAAATATCAAAATATTCTCGAAGCAGCTCAATTAATCTGACCTTCATACTTTCTTCAAGATCTGCCCCTATCTTGACCTCTCTTCTTACCTCTTCTGTGCCAATATTCACTACCTCGATTTACTCTTGGTTTGGATAAATAACCTTCTCTTCTTGTTTCAATAACCTTGCTAATTCCTCGGGAAGGTCGCAATCCTCATATGCCCCTTCTTCAGCTTGGTGGATGGGATTATCAAAGTCATAGTGAGTGATAACAGGTTCGTTATCAATATAATCCATGGTGGAAATGCATTCCTCAGCTCTTGAAACTTGGAAAAAATCCATAGAAGTCCAATTGTTGAGTTCTTGGCCTAGAATACTTGGACGAATCCAATCTTCAATATTGTATCCATCATCCCCATCATCACCAACCGCATTGGCGTATCCTTCTTGAGCAGCACTAGGACGGGAAAACTTCACGGGAGCAGATAAACTGGGTGTTCTGGGAGCTGCACTTTGCTGACCTGGACTGAAACCAAGACCGAATTTGTTGAACTTAGGGATAATATCCAGCACCTGACCCCAACCTTCAGGGTTACCACTCTCCAACACAGTTATATTATCTTTGGGGGAAGACATATCAATTTTCGGTTCCTTTTCTGTACTGGAGAAGGAATATTGACCGTATGAACTGTCTCAAAGGCTTGGAAAGGAGTCTCATGTATCTCACCTTCAACTTTAACATAGAGGAATAACGTTAAATGACTCACAATATATTCCTCTTCACCGCACAGTTATCATTTTTCCATCTACAGGATATTTGAGTTTCTGATGAAGAATAGAAGTGACTGCCCCTGCTTTATGATTCCACGACCTCCCTAACAAACAACAATATACTGGTTGTATATTATGATACGGTGGGAGAACTGACTTGAGGGTTTTGCGTTTTATCACAAATGTCGCGGTTAGCAAGAGTCACCACCGACTTTTCTTTTATCCAAACGGAAAGGTGAAAAAGCACAGGAAAGACCTTTGAGATTGTTTCTTGAGTTCGGGGGGTAGATTATGAAAAGGGAAGGTATTAGCACCCTTTTCATCCATGGTTTTCCATGGGCTCTTAGTTACTTGCTAGATCACTTGCTTTTGTTGTTTGAAATTGTATTTGGTGTGTTTTTTGAAAGTATTTTGTAAATGAGGCCATTCGTTTAGGCAATCTTTGTAATGATTCTCGTTCGTAAGAATCTATACAAAGATCTTTGTCCTTTTTTTGAAAATGTTTTCAAGTTTGTAAGATGTTTTGTGTTTGTTTTGAAAATAGCAAGGATAATTGTTTGGAAATAGAGCAAGTAACTAGAAGTAATCTACCTACTCAAATGTCTTTCTTTTTTATTTTCTATTCCTTTGACATTGTTGTCTTACCATTGTTTTGGTAATCAACCATATCTTTGGATGTGAACGGGACGGGTGTGGGTCATCGTATAACCATGATTAGCAATATTGCAAAGTATCTTAGCATTTTTGAGGGACCAAGATCATTTTGTAAGGTAACTTTGAATAGCGTCATCGAGGGAATATGATCTTATACTTGTTTGTTTTGCCAAGATACTTCGCATGCGTAATATGGCCATTTTTGTATAAGGCAACCAAGTGGAGAAACCCTAAGGATGCTTGTGTGCAAGTGTGTTATTTTCATGCTTTGATTTTGTCTTGGATTTAGGGTTTTCTATTTGATTTGTTTTTATCTTGCCATTCAAACCCTAATTACTAACATGGCATGTAAAGCGGTAAATTGCGTAATTTAAAGATTACTACGCTATTACAACATTTTTATGGGAGGGGGGAATACAAATTATGAATGGGGATTTGAAATAATGTAAATCTAATTAAGCTATTACAACCAAATCGAATTTGCATAAATGTTTGAATATACAATATAAATTAAATGTAATGTCATGTATATGCAAGAAAAAAGATTTTTGTTTTGTTTTTATGTGAAAAGGAGTTTTAACCTAATCCTAAAAATATTAAAAAAAGGAAATTATTTCTTGAGAAAAATGGTTAACCCTAATTTCTAATTAAAGGGAAAATAAAGTTCTTTAGGTATTATTTTTTTGTGTATTTTTGTATTAAAAATAGTAAATAATATTATATGAAAAAATGTTTAATTTTTGTATGTCAAAATAAATATTTACAAGTATGAATAATAAAAAAGGAATAAAATAGTTAAACTAAATCTAT
Source organism: Vicia faba (assembly GCA_948472305.1). Classification (NCBI taxonomy): domain Eukaryota; kingdom Viridiplantae; phylum Streptophyta; class Magnoliopsida; order Fabales; family Fabaceae; genus Vicia; species Vicia faba. The sequence continues at coordinate 1,460,526,339 of OX451735.1, forward strand.
TATATTTACAAATTTGTTTAAGAAAGAAATAATTAATATATAGTTTAAAAAAAATATTTTTTCATGTGAAAATAAAATAAAATAAACAAAATGCAAAATTGTCATATTTTATATTTTTCATGATTTTATGTATTTAAGAAAATATTTAATAAAACAAAAAAAAAGAAAATAAAACAAATAAATAAAAGTGAATGAAAATGGTTGGGCCAGGGGGTATCCTGAGTAATCAGTTGTTATCATGTTAGAAAAAATGTTAGGCCCAAGTATTGAAGCCCATCCTACAAACAGCCAAAAAAAGATGAAAAAATATGTTAAAATGCAAAAAGGCAGGCACCAAGGCTCAAACCCATGACCTTGGCATTCTCAGCGCGCTTCCTTGCCACTGAGGTGGCTGTACATCTGTTAGTTCAAATGAAACAAGAAAAACATAACATAAACAACTTCCTTTGCCCTGTAATTCGTCTTCCTCCTCAAGCTGGTCGGACCTCTTGTATCTTTCTCATTTCTCCATGAAAATGAAAACTTCCAACATGAAAATGATAGTACTCATCCCCACGATTTCAACCATGTAGCTTATGGAAACTAACAATCAAAGATTAAAATGAATTTTGAAAGCCCTAATTTTAAACCTAATTTTTACAGAAATTTGAATGCTAAAATTCTCTATACATAATGATCAGAAATGAAATCTATGCACATGGTTGGCTTCAGCACTATAATATCTACATTTTTCTTTCACAAATCGTGGCCAATGGATGCCTGTATGAAGAGATAGAAGTTGGTATTCTTACCTCTTTCAGCTGAGATCGTGAATGGAGTTTGAGTGAGATTTAGGAAGGCCTGAAGGTTGCTTTAGCTTGCTTGAACCTCCCTGAGTGTGTTCCAATCCTTGTCTTGCTTTGGAAGTTCCTGGAACTCTCTATCACAGTCAACCTGCAAGCTTGGGAAACAAAAATGGCAGATGAAGAAGGAGGAGTTACAGTGCAGGGATGATGGTCTGGATCACTTAGATATGAGATATGTAAAGTGTTTGGATGATTAAAACTTGAAACGCACGAGCCAATTTGTGGATTGCTATGCTTGGACACAAACTGCAAGTTTTGACAGTTTTTTAGTGGTAGGGAGTGTTTGAGTGTTTCAGGCCTTTTGCAATCGTCCTCTAAGTTGTAATATGTTTGTGTATTAGTATGGAGAAAGTTCCAAGTCAGTTTCACAACAGATCTTTCAGTTGTAGGCTTTTTGCACACTTTCTTACTTTTGAAGCAAAGTGAAGAGACAAGTCTTCTCATGCTTGTACTGGCCTTCTTGGAGTTGGTATAAGATCTATACAAGTTGCTTTAGGTCTGTAGGACTTGTGTGTGCAGAGAAGACAGGTCCAATGCTCAAGAATTGAAAAGTTGCAAAAGTTAAGCTTTTCCAAAATGGCAATGGCAACTTTGTGCCATTTATGGAATTAAAGCTTGGACAAGGACCTTTGGGTTTGGATTAAGGCTTTGTCAACTGAGTAAGCATTAAATTATGAAGTGAGAAACAATTTTGAGACCTGTAAAGCATGGATTAGGCAGCATAGGTTCAGATTTGAATTTTGTTCTTCATGAAATGGCTTGAATTCAAAGTGAGAAATTGCCAACTTCATCTCTTCGATTCTCCCTACTCAAAAATGATCTCAAGGAGTTCTTGGACATTTTGGAAAGCTTGCAATGTTCTCTATAACTCATATTTGAAATGCATTTCAAGATTACTCTTGGAACTAGGTGAAAAATTGTCATGAAGTTGGATCAAAAACCTGCCTAGATTAGGGCAAAATTTCACTAAGTTATTTTAATTCATGGGCATGTATTCACAAAATTATATATTGAGATCCGAGCATCTTTAAGGAAAAATGTGTGAAGAAAAGTTGTAGATTTCATGGATATCCACAACTTTAATGTTGGGAATTTCCTTTGAATCATCTTGTATTATGGTGAAAAAATGACTTAAAGTTGAGAAGAAAAAAAAGAAATTTTCTATACTTAGAAAAATTTCTAAGTTAAGAAAATTTCAGTTTTCAAACCAAATATTCAATCTTTGATTCCTTGATGAACAAGTTTCATATTTTGACATGTTTTGATGAATTATGATCTTTGACACTTGATTTTGACCAAAAAGTCAAGTTTGACTTTTCAATGTACAGTTGACTTTTGATCAGTTGACTGCAAATTTCATTTGTCTATCCAATGGATTTGCAATGTTTTGAGCCATGTAATTAGGTCAAGATGATATAAATGAATCCTTGAAATCATGCTTCAACTCAATTGGTCATTTTCTAGGTCAAAAATAAAAAATTGCCCTTCCTTAGTCAAAACCCTAATTTTGACCATTTTGCCCTTTTGATAATTTGATCAAATTTCTTGAGGAATTGTAATCCAAACTTAATCAAATGATACATTTGAGTCTAAAATGTTGATGTGGATCAAAAATTATGAAGTTTGACTGTAAATTGGCCATGGTTGACTTTTTCCCTAATACAACTGATTTTTAGATCAACTGTCCAATTGACTGATCAAAAATGTGGTTCAAGGCTTGAAACTTGTCATGAGTAATCTTAGGGGTCCATAATGATGTTTGAAATTCATATGAAGCATTGATAGTCCAAAAATCCTTAGGCAAACTTAAACCCTAATTTTGGGTGATCAGTGCTTGATGAGAGGTCTTGAGATGGTCAAACCCTAATCTAGTCTTGAGTCAAAGAGATCTTGTGAGAATAATCTTGATAAATGAGAGGGAAAATTTTGGGGTACAACATATATCCATAACAAAAAATGTAGCAGTCAAGGTGCGAGGACCAAACTTAATAGGTAATTCCACCTCCCTAAACACTGATCTCCGGGACCCATCAAATGCTTTCACCATCAAGTCACTAGGATGCAGCTCAAGACCAGAATAATCAATTTTCATCAACGCTGATTTAGGAAATACATTCAAAGATGACCCCATGTCCACCAACACATGGGATAAAGTAGTTCCTCTACACTCCATAGAAATATGTAATGCCTTGTTATGGTCTCGTCCCTTAGGAGGAAGGTCAAAATCTGTAAAGCCCGGACCATTTCCAACAGATATGTTAGCACAAACATTCTCAAATTGATCGACTATTATCTCATGTGGCACAAACGCATTCTTCAACAACTTCCTCAAAGCATTTCTGTGGGGATCTGAATAAATTAACAATGACAAGATAGACATCTTAGAAGGGGTATGACTCAGCTGATCAATTATGTTATAATCACTCTTCCTGATAATTCGCATAAACTCTTCAACTTCATTAGGAACTGAAGAAGATTCTGGCACTAGAATTGGCTGAGTCACATTGGTTGGTGTAACCCTCAGATTACCAATCATCACTTGTTGTTTGCCTTTTTCTCTTGCTAAGGCATATGTTGTATCTTGTATATTGGAAGGGCCAAACACTCTTCCACTTCTAGTCATTCAACCCACGCCAGAGAAGTTATGAACATCTCCCTCATTGTCTTCAGTAAATTCTTCCTCAGAAGGACAAGGATTTGTCTTTTGCTTTACCCCATGGTAATAAACATCAACACCATAATGCCATGGGATGACCTTCTCACTAGTATATGACATGGGACCAGGTACTGTAATCATCAAATGAGGCGTCCTAGATGGGGTAGGAATACGCACAGGGGGTGTAAGGAATAGATATCACATCAATATCTTCTTCAGTAACTTTTCATAATATTGGTTTTCTATAAAATTATAGGGAACCTTCATCCATCATGAGTTGGATGCCAGCTTTCAAATCATCACAACCCTTTGGTTGCTCTTTACATTTGACACAGTCTGAAACACAGCCCAGGAAGATATAATTGTCAAGCAAATACTTTTTAACATACAATAATAGAGTAGTCACATGTTCTACATCCATGACTAAACTTAGCATTTCACCATCATCATCAATCATATTAACAACAACCCCTCCATGTTTAGGCATTGGGTTTTGGACAACATTCAGACCATTCACTGGAGTAAACTCAATTGAATTGTGTGATACGGTGGGAGAACTGACTTGAGGTTTTGAGTTTGTGTTCGCAAATGTTTCGGTTTAGCAAGAGTCGCCACCGACTTTTTATTTTATCCAAAGGAAAGGTCAAAAAGCACAGGAAAAACCTTTGAGATGTTTTCTTGGGTTCGGGGAGTAGATTATGAAAAGGGAAGGTGTAAGCACCCTTATCATCCATGGTTATCCATGGTGTTGTACCCTAAAATTTTCCCTCTCATATTTCTCAAAACATTGCAAGAAAAATCTCGAAGTTGCTCAAGTTTGCTCAAGAGTGGGTCAGACAAGTCATCTCCTAAGGCAGTCAACCCCAAATTAGGGTTTTGTGTTGTATCAAGATCCTTGAGTTCAAATGACCTCAAGTGCTCCATAATGTCCTAATATTCTCTCAAGATCATCCATTTCAAATTTCAAGCCTTACAGAGGAAGTTTGCCCAGTCAATTGCTCAAGGATCCAAAAATCGATTGTGCTAGGGCAAAAGTCAACTGTGACCCAAATACAGTCAAACTTCAAGATTTTTTGTCAAAATTCTTATTTTGAAGGATATTTAATCATTTTATCAAGGGTTGATCATGATTCATCAAGGATTGCTCAAAATACATCAAGATTCAAAAGTTGCTAAATTAGGGTTTTGCAGGAAAAGTCAACCCAACTTTGACCAAGCATAACTTTGTCATAATTTATGAGAAATGACCCATCAAAAGCTCATTTTAAATGGGATGCAATTTCCTACAATCCATATTCATACTCCAAGATAAAAAAATTCACTCACAAGAAGTTATAAATTTGGACATTATAGATCATTTTTGAAAGTCAACAAAAACACCTTTTTTGCCAAAGCTTATAACTTGAGAATGGAATATAAAAATGAGATGAGACCAAAATGGTTGGTTAGAGGACATCTAAATATTTCTAAAAAGTCCAATAACACCTCCAAAAGTTCAAAATTGAAGAAGTTATGCATTGTTGAAGTTGGGCAATTTTGCAAAATTGCCAAAAGTCAACTATCCCCAAAACTTCAAATTTTGTCAAATGGGCCCATTCTTTTCCACTTGATTTGAGCTTGCATAGTTGCCCACGTGTCCTAGTTTCAGCCATGAGCCCATATTTTATTTTTATTATTTAATTTGATTTTTATTTGAATTTATTCATTTTAAATCATATAAAATCCAAAACTTTGATTACATAAGATTTTTTGGCTGTTTCAGGTTTTGATTATCATCAATATCTTCATCAAACTCGAATATCACCAATTCATGTTTAAAAAGATTGAGATTTGGCAAATTTGGCAAGTTGTAAAGAGTGAATCAAATCAAATTGGCAAGCATTGATGGGAGAAGATTTGAGCCAAGTTTGTAGACCTAATACACCAAGCATTACATAAGGAAGCTTGAGACACGAAAATCAAGGTTAGAGGCTGCAGACATAGGCAGAACAATGTTTGAAAAAAGTTACAAAAAGCTTGAGATCAAAATCGTGCTTAGAGGCATTTTCAAGGGGTGAGACCTGTCCCAAACGCTTCATGGATGTTCACTCAGTCTACCTGGATCAAAAGCAAGCTTCCTCACACACCATAACACGCTGTAAGTCCCACGCTTCCTAGCTCTGTTCTTGGATTCGATTTGGCCTATTCTGGTATCATTTGAATGAGATAATTGCATATTCATAACCCTCATGTTATTTGCAAACCTTTGGCAATAATCAATTTGGTTTATAGGCGCTGTAACCCCAAAACACCATAGCTAGGGTTGCGTTTTTGTTTTTAGGGATTCTTATTTCAGGTGAAATTGGTCCATATAATGGGCATGGTTGCACTCAGGAGAAGGAGACAAACACAACCATGCCCTTGAAAGTCATTCTTATTGCCTAGAATTGATTTTTGGATCGAGCTGCGTTTCTAGCTGCGGATTCAAATTCACAGGTAAAATTACAGTAGTGGAAGGACAGGGACGAAGAGCTGGCATTCACTCATTGGGCCATTCAAAAATGGCGCGCATATTTTTTGTTCTGACCAATAATTATTTGTTTTGATTTATTATCATTATTTTGTATCCATATAACAATTGAAGCAACTTGGTCCGTTGGCAAGGCAAGCGAGCAATCACTCTCAGGACCTGGGTTCGATTCCCAGGTCCCCCACTTTCTCTATATTTTTCCCTTTCAGGTATTCCAATGCATGTTTGAACCTGCAGCCTACCATGCACCATCAAGCATCCAATAGCCAGATGGTCAAAGGCCAGATCTGGTGGTCCAAGGGTGGATGTCCACCATAGTCCAAGTCAGCGCACGAACACCTGATCTCAAAAGTCAACAAAGGGCCAACACAATTGGGCTTCAGATTGCTAATCACACCACTATTTCAGGCCCAACCCCTCTTCTCTTATTTTATTTATTTTGGTTTTAGTTAATTGTTTTATTATTTTTATTTAATTACTAACCAATTAAAATTCAGTCTTTCATAAAATAAAAATCACAAAAATATTTGTATATTTAATTAAACTTCAAATTTTTATTTTTATTAATAAACACTAATTAATTAATTTAGGTATTAATTAGAATAACTTTAACCTATTTTTGTAAATAATTAAAATTAACTAGACTTAATTATGTTTTCACTAATTCAATTAATCTTTATTTTCTTTCTTAAAATAACAAAAACCCAAAAATAATTTATTTTTATTAATTAATTAATTTATTAATTTAGGTTAATTTCTTTCTTAAAATAAAAACAACAAAAAGATGTCTTCTTTAAAGGGTCAAAACCCTAATTTGCGCTCGATTTAATTTCCCGCACGCGATTTATTTATTTTTATCCAATAATGTACTTGCCTCTGGTTTGTAATAGTTAATAGGACCTTTATTTATTTTTTATCGCTTTATTTATTTTTAAAGGGTCTGTCTTTGGCAATGTAAATACCCGACGCCTTGTAATTTAAATTATGCATTTTATTTCCGCAAATTATAATTGTTAGATGTTTGATAATAGGATTGCATGACAAGACCGAATGTTTTAACCTAAAATTAACTTAGATCACTCTTAACATGTACAAAGATAAAAATAACTGAAATCAACACACTCGCACATGCGCACTCCTAGGGTACACCCCACTTGGTTGCCTTCGTACACGGTCATTGAGTATAGGTCACTTTAGAGGTCGCCCTCTTGTCTAAAAGATCATAGTCGCCTCGAAACGGTTGCCTCGGATATTGTTGCCTCAAAACAAATGATCTAAGACATTAGGATTACCGCTAAGGCATCCTAACATTGCTTTAGTGACCGTATCTCCCTCATTCGAATTGACCCTTAAACTCCAACGACGGTGCTACCTACTCATCAATAGTAGGATAACATTGTCTAAAGGAAGTTAGCATAGAATGATTCCTTTTTCGAGTAGGTAGATGGTTCTTAGATACTTGCTCCTTCAAAAACAAAAAAATTTCACACTTACACTTTTTAAACAAAGTTTTCAAAAACATTTCATACACTCTTGAGGACAGAAGCAAGAGTTAAATCGAAGTTTCAAATAAAATCTTTTTCAAACCCACAAGTACAAAGAAAACAATTTTGAAAACATTTGAGCAAGTACCTAAGAGCCCATGGATAACCACAGATAGAAAGGGTGCTAACACCTTCCCTTTCTATAATCTACCCCCCGTACTCAGAAAATCTCAAAAAAGGAATTTTTCTGTGCTTTTTTCCTTTCCTTGTTGGATAAAATAAAAGTCGGTGGCGACTCTTGCTTACCGCGACATTTTGCAAAAACAAACGCAAAACGCAAACCATCATTCTAAAAAACAGCCAGTTCTTCCCACCGTATCACACATGGGCTCTTAGTTACTTGTTTAGATCACTTGCTTTTGCTTTTCAATTGTTTGAAATGGTGCTTTGTGTAAGTGCCCTGGCTGGAGAGTTGGCCTCATTTGTAAAACAAATAAGAAAGCAAGTTTACCCAGATCCCCTCTGTTGTTTTAATATGTGGTGTTGCAGAAGTTCAACATCTGGACCAACATGTTGTGTAAAATGTCACAACATCAGCATATGACATCGCGCCTGAAACTAAGTACTGATGTTATATGTTGAATGTTTGTAACAGCTGTGACTTATAACCTAACTATCCTAAGTGATCTAAATTATGGAAGAGGTTATTTGTTGTGTTGAAAAAGTTCAACATCTAGGAAAACATGTTAGATGTAATGTCAGGACATCTGACTTGACATCACGCCAACAGAATTGATAATTCAGTTACAGTTCTGGTACCTAAATACTCTGAGAATATATGTGGCGTTTCCTGTGAAGATTCAATCAAAATATTTGAAGAAAATACTGTTTCTAAATATGGAGACATTTTAGGAACTAGAAGATTGAAGACCTTGATTATAGGAGAAGTTTGCTGCTGAGTTGTAACAGCAAGGAGAAAAACTTGCTGAGTTAGGTAATAGGTTATAAATAGAAGAGTGTAACCTAGGGTTTAAACATACACACAATGTAACATTAGGGGTGTTTTGTTAGGTAAACCTGTCGGTCTGTGGCAAGGTTACCATGTATGTAACTCGAAACCTGTAGGTAAGAGTTTGAGTGTTCTTGGATGAAACTGTGAAGCAAGTCTAAGTATTTCTGCATTACTTCATATTCATTGTAATGTAGGAAACCAAGTGGGAGGGCACTGCTTCTTGAGTAGGAGTAAGACTTCTGTTGTTGCGACAATAGGAATGGAAACTGGTAGGTTTCTATCTAGGAGTTCCTAGGTATAGGTTGCACTGGGTAGATGATTAAGTGAAGGATGGGAACTTGTAAAGTTTAGTCCTGAATTAATATTGCTAATAGTGGATCTTCTTCCTGGCTTGGTATGCCCCCAGAGTAGGTGTGTTTCACCGAACTGGGTCAACAACTGATTTGTGTTTTTACCTTCAACACTTTATACTTCTGTTTGTTGTATATCAAGGTAAAACTGTAATGTTGTAACAGATGATGTCTCAGAACATGTTAAGACATCATGCTGATATCTGTGCAGAAGAAATAGAACTGCAAAGGCTATTTACTCTCTGCTGATCATGTGCAACAGATGAACAGAATTAGGCACATTGGTGTTCTATCCTCTGCACCTTCAAAGTAGGTCTGGCACAGCTTGGTTAAACTGTGCTTATGTTACTCTTCAGTACTAAATCATAAAAATTGGATATCCACCTTCCAGTGTATTTATTATGTCATATCAGATGTTTAGACATCAAGTATAACATCTGAAGACTGGCATACACCAGAATTTCAATTGGTATCAGAGCAGGCATCCTGTTCTGTTTCTGGATGAGATCCATGGGTGATACTTTCTGGTATCTACAAGGCAATTGTAGTACTGAAGATTGTAACCTGGAATGGTTTGCTATTTCCCTGAATGGTCCCTTGAAGTGGGAGGATTGACTATTCTTGACAGGAATTGTGTGTACCTGTTTCTGGTGATTGGCATTTGGCATGGTTGTGTGATAGCTGCTCCAGGTTTGATTTATTTTCAAACTAAGGATGTGTGTACGCCTGAAGTTGTGTGTAGTAGTCATGCTAGGTTTGAACCATAATCAGACTTGGTCTATTTTTGAAGGCTAGTCTGGTGGAGTGTGTGTGCAAAGATTGGGGTGTATTATGTTCTTCCGCTGTGCAATACCTGAAAAAACTCAAGCTCTGATGTGTTTTACCCTCTTGTGGATTGAAGACCATTGTACTCAAGAATTCAAGATGTCACAGATACTCGAGTCCTCTCAAGTCCACTCATGAAGACGTTCTTCGTTCAGGATGATAAGAATCACATAATTACGGATTAGTGTTATATGAAGACCTTGAAGAATTTCAAGGATGTAGCTACTAGTTGAAGAGCATATGTTTCGGGTGTCAAACAAAGGGATACCTTTGTTTGAAACCTACTCCTGACTTGGAAGAGGAGACATCTGCGTGTGCAAAGTTGACAATGGTAAAGACAACTATGTCTGTGTACTCCCGAAGGTTACTTTAGGAGTCAGAACTCTAGAAGTAAAGCCGGTTGAGATATGACATTGATCAGGGCTGAGCAATTGTTTCCTGAAGTACTATGGTGTGAAGAAAGATAAGCTCACTGGTTAATAAAAGCCAATGTTGGTGCAGCACTATTGCTCCTTCATAGAAGTAGATTGGGATCATGAGTCTTGAATATGAAGACTCAGAGTTTGGTTAAAGAATAGCTCTTGGAGTTAAGTAGATCTGGTAGGGATGTCATCTGTCATGTCGAGACGTTTGTGCACATGCATGGATATTTGAGGGAGATTTGGTTAACCTCCTCACATTAGTTCAGCCTGGTGTTTAGCTAGCTGTTGACCTATGTCACATGGGTTCTGGTTGTTGTGTGACATATTTGCAAGGAAGGATTCATCTCTCTCATTCCTAATGATGAATCTGATCTGGAAGGAGTCTCAAGTCGGTTGAAGTAAGTAGAGTTTGTTCAGAGAAAATTCTATTTTCTTGAGGCAAGGGTGGCAACCTAGATATCTCAACTCTTTGGTCTCTCAAAGAAAGAGCTTGCAAGAAGAAGATATTAACACACGAAGAGTATGTCAAAGTATTCAAATGGTGAAAGTATCTTACTGAATAATGGGAAGGATCTATGATCAATTGCTATTAGTGACAAGTACAAGTACCTAACTGATTATCCTTGGAGTTCAAGATAACTGATGTTCTTAAAGATGTGGGAACATTCCTTCTTCTAGACCCTGTGAAGAATCACAGGAAGAGTGATACCTTAGATCTATCTCCTTGGTGACAGCAAAATTGTTTGATCCTTGAAAAGGTTTCCTGGAAACATGTTCAGACTTAAAGAAGAAGAAGACATCATGATCTTGATGATGGTCACTGGGATCAGTCTGGAGCTAAATTCAACAACTAGATGTTATAACATAATGCTGCGACATTTGGTTCAACATCAGATTCTTGCTTGGTGAAGTGGCTCATCAACTTAAGTTAGGATGATCTACGAAGTTGAGATTAGATCCTCCAAAAGGATCGTCTCTTTGCAGCTCTTTGGAGTTGTTACATGTTCTTGTCTCAGTGTATCTAAGCCTTTTGTGATAACTTGTAGCCTGAAGTTCAAATTTCAATTGGAAGATCAGAATATCTCTGGAAGAAGACTGATAAACATGAAGGTGACATTTGATAATCAAACAGTGAATTCTGAGAATCAAGATAATCAACATATGACAGCTGATTATTATCGAGAAAATTTGATTCACAGTATGAATGCGTTCAAACAATATTGTTGAACAGAGGGTGCGCTCTTGAAGACATGAAGATGCGTCTTATGTTTTCCATTCATCAAGGGGTCTTATTTACTTTACTCAGAAGCTGTATTGAAGGTCTAACTGAGTATTGAATGTGTCCTACTTGTTCTCATGAGGAGAAGTGATTGTCCCTAACAGGGGGAGTATTGGTTTGTACAAAAGGTCTTCGTCAAACTCGTAGGATATAAAGTGTGACACCTTATTAACTATTGGAATGATGTGTTCAAAACTGAAGAAGACTATGTCTGACCGAATGTCATCACATTGGTAATGACATTATTCCTAATTTCCTCTAAAACTACAGACAGGAGGAAAATTGGATGAAGTATGGATTATTATTAATAAATCCACGTGTGTACAGTTGTATGACTCAGAGGGAGTAACCATTCTCCTTGAGAAAATGGTATGGCTTCAAGCTGTTAATCTGAAATTAGCAGAATGCATGACGACATAGGATTTGAGCATGTTTTCATCTACTAAGAAAACAGAGCTGTTGTGCCTCATTATGAAACAGTTTAGTGAGCTGGAATGTTTAGGTGATAACTTGTCATCTAATAAAGGTATTATATAACTAATGCAGAGTGTAATATACCAACGATGTTTCTTGAAAAGGGGATCCTAAGACAAGGGAGTAGTCTGTTCTAAAAGACAAATGTCTGTTTTAAAAAGGCATCCTGACATGGTCAAAGGGTCAAACCCAAGGGTAGGTACCTGCATTAAAACCAGTCCTAGGGTACTGAAACTATCAGAATAAAGTACCAAGATCGTTACTATCTATGCCAAAATTGCATTATTTATAAAGACTCTCTCTAGTCTTTCTCTTCATCAGAGGGTTTCAGCAATATGAAGTTTGTTAGCATCTGGGAAAAGTGTGCATGGGTATGGATCTGTATGGGCAGTCTTTGTCAAATTCTGGCCAAAAAGGGGGAGAAAGATAGGGACCCAGTAGTCTCAGGCGAGACTCAGGAGAAAGCAACACACGGCAATGTCCAGCAAGACTCAGGTGAAGGCAACATGATCCCTAAGTAAGTAACTTTGGTTGTGTCTTGTGTTCTGAGTTAAGAGGATAGTTGTGACTTGTGATCTGAGTTACATGATCACAAGTAATAATCTTGAGAAAAGAAATCCTCTTGGGGCATCGATGGAGTGGAGTTGCTCACAGTTGACGACAGAGGTTTGTTGTTTGCTCAAAGGACATCAGCCTCTACAAAAGAAGATGTTAGACAAGATGTTGTAACATCTCAACTGTGTTGTGGCCTGGTCCCAAAATTCAACTTGCACTTATTTGTTTTAGCCAAAATTTGCCAAAGGGGGAGATTGTAAGTGCCCTGGCTGGAGAGTTGGCCTCATTTGTAAAACAAATAAGAAAGCAAGTTTACCCAGATCCCCTCTGTTGTTTTAATATGTGGTGTTGCAGAAGTTCAACATCTGGACCAACATGTTGTGTAAAATGTCACAACATCAGCATATGACATCGCGCCTGAAACTAAGTACTGATGTTATATGTTGAATGTTTGTAACAGCTGTGACTTATAACCTAACTATCCTAAGTGATCTAAATTATGGAAGAGGTTATTTGTTGTGTTGAAAAAGTTCAACATCTAGGAAAACATGTTAGATGTAATGTCAGGACATCTGACTTGACATCACGCCAACAAAATTGATAATTCAGTTACAGTTCTGGTACCTAAATACTCTGAGAATATATGTGGCGTTTCCTGTGAAGATTCAATCAGAATATTTGAAGAAAATATTGTTTCTAAATATGGAGACATTTTAGGAACTAGAAGATTGAAGACCTTGATTATAGGAGAAGTTTGCTGCTGAGTTGTAACAGCAAGGAGAAAAACTTGCTGAGTTAGGTAATAGGTTATAAATAGCAGAGTGTAACCTAGGGTTTAAACATACACACAATGTAACATTAGGGGTGTTTTGTTAGGTAAACCTGTCGGTCTGTGGCAAGGTTACCATGTATGTAACTCGAAACCTGTAGGTAAGAGTTTGAGTGTTCTTGGATGAAACTGTGAAGCAAGTCTAAGTATTTCTGCATTACTTCATATTCATTGTAATGTAGGAAACCAAGTGGGAGGGCACTGCTTCTTGAGTAGGAGTAAGACTTCTGTTGTTGCGACAATAGGAATGGAAACTGGTAGGTTTCTATCTAGGAGTTCCTAGGTATAGGTTGCACTGGGTAGATGATTAAGTGAAGGATGGGAACTTGTAAAGTTTAGTCCTGAATTAATATTGCTAATAGTGGATCTTCTTCCTGGCTTGGTATGCCCCCAGAGTAGGTGTGTTTCACCGAACTGGGTCAACAACTGATTTGTGTTTTTACCTTCAACACTTTATACTTCTGTTTGTTGTATATCAAGGTAAAACTGTAATGTTGTAACAGATGATGTCTCAGAACATGTTAAGACATCATGCTGATATCTGTGCAGAAGAAATAGAACAGCAAAGGCTGTTTACTCTCTACTGATCATGTGCAACAGATGAACAGAATTAGGCACATTGGTGTTCTATCCTCTGCACCTTCAAAGTAGGTCTGGCACAGCTTGGTTAAACTGTGCTTATGTTACTCTTCAGTACTAAATCATAAAAATTGGATATCCACCTTCCAGTGTATTTATTATGTCATATCAGATGTTTAGACATCAAGTATAACATCTGAAGACTGGCATACACCAGAATTTCACTTTGTTAGTGGTTTTGAAAATGTTTTGAAAAGAGGCCATCATTGTGGCAACCTTTGTAATGATTCTTGTTTGAATGTATACAAAGGTGTATTTGTCTTTTGAAAAAGATATTTCAATGTTTTGAAAGTTTTGATGGGAAAATGTTTTGAAATTGTGTTGTGAGGTGTGTTTGAAAATAACAAGGATGTTTTTGCAAGTTTTGATCAAGTAACTAAGAGTTGTCTACCCTATTTTACTCCAAGGTATTTCCTACACGTTTTTAACCCTTTTGAAAGTGTTGTTTTTGAAGGAGTAAGAAAACACTTAGAGGGGGGGTTGAATAAGTGACTCTTTTCGTTCTTTCAAAACAAGTCCACCCGCCAAGGTGATTTCGCCTTTCTCAACAAGGACTTAATCCACTATAATCAACTGATTACAATCACACAACAACTGTTGTGACTAACAATGCACAAGTAAACTTACAAGTGACTAACACCACTAAGACTTAAATCTAGTCCTAGTCTGCTTGAGAAATATGACCAAACTTGGTCTCTCAAGGAACAAATACAGAAGTATAATCTTTACAGATAATTGAAATAGAGTTTGCTTCTAATCAAGCCATATCACAACTGTGATTTTTCTTAGAATGTAATACACAAAAATGTATGAACTATGAGTTTGTAAGCTTTTGAATCTTTCACGTAGTTTCTTGTTTGAACATTGTTGTTGGCTTGCAATAAATGTCCTTCTATTTATAGTAGGAGTAATAAGACCGTTGCTGCCTTCAGAGGAAATTGAGAGCATTAAATGCTTTGCGTGTATCCTTGCAAAATTCCATTCTCCAAGAAACAAGTTGTAGGCACTTGAGTGCTTTCAGCCGTCTTTGCATTAATTAGCAAACGTTAGAATGTAATAATGTGTTTCCTTTGCTTTGACAAGACACATTGATTAAGACGTTGTTGCTTTAACTCAGAACATGCTTCATTCAACTTCTGGTCAGAGCGTTGTTTGCAAAGATCTTTGAACAGCGCTTGCTTTCAAGTTGTCTTCAGAATCAAGAAGCCTGCTAGAAGTTAGAAGATACATTTAACAAATGAGTGTTCTTACCAGAGTCATCAGATGCGTTTGAATAAAAGGTTCTTTTATCAAAGAACTTCTTCATAATCTTTTCTTAGCACTTTGGAATGTTTCTTGTCAGAACATTAACTAAGACATTCAAAACACATTCATTAGAGCATAAAATATCTTAAATATAATTTAGTTATCATCAAAACACTTGGGATAGGTCAGAACTAATCTTGCTCTTTCAATATCCCCCTTTTGATGATGACAAAAAAATTATTTTAGATAAAGAAAAGAAACAGATTAAGAGATTAGAATCTCCCCCTGAAATGAATATTTCTATGCATAAGACATCCTGAGATTATTTAGTCAGAGTGATACACAGCCTTCTTTGAATTTCTTCAGAACTTCTTCAAGAAGATAAATCTTAGCTGGAATATTATTTCAGAGTTAAATGATACCTGCAAAAATATTTTGCACAGAAGGAATTCTTGCAAATTTGTTAGAATGTCTGAGACATAGTCCCATAACTGTTAAACAGTGATTAGTTCAAAAATGCACATTTTCTCCCCCTTTTTGGCATAATCAAAAAGTGTAAGAAATGAGAAATTTTGAAAGATTTCATAAAAAGTTAAAAATAGATATCCAGAAGTACAAACAAAAATCCAAATAAGAGACAAAAAGGAACTAGGATTTCTTAGAGACAAGAGCCATCAAAAGGTTCTTGATCTCAGAGGCAGATTCACTTTGCATTGCCATCCAGTTCTTGAACTTTAGATTTGTTTGATCTTGCTTATCCATGCGTCTATTCAAGACTTCATTCTCCCTCTTTAGCTCTTTCAGAGTATCCATAATGAGTGAGGTAGGGGAGGAAGATGATGAAGCTTCAGTAGAAACAGGGTCAGAAGCAGCAACTGATGAATCAGACTTCATAAAGGTGGAGAGAAGAGTGCCCAGATCCATTGCAAGAGTTGGCACAGGTTCAGGTCCATCCTTAACTGAAGGTTGATTCAATAGAACAATAGCCAGAGGATTTGAATCTTCAGAGTATTCTTCAGATTCATCTTCTGATATGTCCATCTTATCAGCTGGTGTATCAGCAATCAGTAGCGAAGACTTCTTATTCCAAGTATCAACAGCTTCTGTTTTGAAAACATGCAGAAGTTTGGAAAAGTTGTCCAGCACTTGAGAGTGGCACAAATCCTGTAACTTCCGTGATTCAGCAACCAAGGTTCTTCTAAAAGTTTCTCATAGAAGATCTGTTGCTGCGGTGCTCACACTTCTGAGGCAATCTTCTTTCAGCGGTTGTAACCATGCTTGAACATTTGTTATAAAATTCTGAAACAAAATATTTACATCTGGCTGAATAGGTTTAGGGACAGCCGTTTTGTAAGATTTGTTTTTCAAGAATTGTAGAGATTGAGAGTCCACTACAGTTCTTAAAAAGCTATTGGTTTCAGGAGTATTTGTAGGTTCAGGTTTAGGTTGGTTAACACAAATAGGAGGTTCTGATATATCATGAGGTACGGATGCTTCAGCAATTTCAGTTTGTTCAAAAATTTGTTGTTCTGGAATTTGAGGAGTTGAGAGAGGTGTCGTATGTTGTGGTGAGGTGGGTGGAGTGATATCAGGCGAAATTATTATTGTATAAGCGGGAGTGGGAATGGGATTTTGAGGTTGGGGTTGGTTCATAGCAAAAATATTTTCAGTTGGTAGATTGATATGAGGTTTTATGGTTGCTAGAAGTTCATTAATCCCAAGAATTCTCCAAGATCCAGCATCATACCATCCAATGGGTTTGGGTGATAAAGGTCTAGGAGGGGGTCTTGAGAAACGTTCAGCAAGAATAGGTTGAAAAACAGATGGTTCAGGGGGTTTTGAATGAGAGGGTTCTGATTGGCTGTCAGAATGTTCATCAGAGTCAGAATCACTTAAATCTGTTGAAAACTGATTTTTACTAAGGTTGTCAGCAAGGGGTTCAGATGGTGAGGTTTGAGAGGATTCAGCAGATGCAGATATATTTTAAAAATTATAAACAGGTATAGTTTCAGCATGATTACCTGTCTTCTTTTTCTTCTGAGGAGTGTCAGAAGGTCCTTCTACAGCTTTTCTCTTCACAGATCCTTGGAGAACAACATCAGCAGCAACTTGATTTCTTCCTTGAAGCCAAGCTGGATCAATAGGTGATCCTGTTTCTCTGCAGGTCTCAAGATAGTGCAAAACCATACGAGAATGTTCTCCTGAGTTGAACATGGGAAAGTCAGCAATAGGAATTCTTCTCTTCTTCACAATAGTTGACAGACATGGAGAGGGTTCCACCAGCAGTTTGTCAATAATTTTCCTCTTCAGCAAGTTCTTTCCAGTCATTGTCTTACCACCGATAGGTTCAAGCTCCCCCAGAAGATTTGCTTCTCTTAGGTGAGCAATCAGACCATTCTCAGTCAGAATGTCTAATAATAACCTCCCCATGGGAATCCAATTCCTCTTTGATTTGGGATTCTTCATCCTTTCAGCTTCTCTGGTTTCTTTGACATGGTTCCATAGGTGTTCAAAAAGCAGGTAGGGCAAATCAATTTTGACATTGGTTCCAAGGCAAAACAACAAATATTGTTGATCAGCGTTGATGTAATCAGGAGAACTGGTGTCTTTCCTGTGGTGAATACATCCATGAATAATCCTTGCCCAAATCTTATACTTGTCCTTCAAATCCCTAACTTTGGAGGAACCTTGACCATTGGTAAAAATCTCTGTGTATACCCTAGACATCTACATTCTTCCAGTGGGCATTCCTATAACTCCAAGTCCTTTAATCCCAGCAACCTTCTGATTAGATTTTCTGTAATGGATATTTCCTTGCCCATTACAAAGGAGAGAATAACCTTGGGAGTTGCAATAGCGTGAATCCAGAATTCTTTTACCAAATGAGGAAAGACTGGACCAATAAGATGATCAAAGTAGCTTTCCCAACCTTGAAACTTCACAGCAAGGAACAAGTCAAATCCATTCTCTCTGAGATTCTCAAAGTCTACCATTAGCTCACTTAAAACTTCCAAACTTTCTACCGGAATAAGTGTTGTCCTTTCAGGTATACAATATTGCTCAGAGTGGGTAGAGGAAGAAGAAGCCATTGAAGTTCTATGAAAAGAGAAATTTTAGAAAAGGGTTTTAAGAGAAACGTTCAAATAAAAACTTGAGTTGAAAGAGACAGTAAAGAATGAAAAGGGTTTTTCAAAGAGAATTTATAGGCATTAATTTCAGAGAATAGGTTAAGAATTAAATTAGAAGTATTTAAGACAAATTAAAATAAAGATTAAAACGGATTTTAAAACGATTCTCATCATTACTTGCATTTAATGATTTGCTAAAAATGAGGGAAAACGTGAGATTATGGCTAATCATCAACAGTTACCTAGAACGTCATCAGTAGCTTTTTCACGCTTGACCTTTCAGAAACACACCACGTGTTCATCTCCTGGAGGATGCATGTAACAGCTGTTTGTTCTAATGAATTTCTGAACTACACTTGGACATGAAGCGTTAGAATGATTCATATAGCTTCTGTTACAACTTCTCTTCTAACTTCTGAAGAGTTGTTGATCAGAGCATTCATTTTAGAAAGTTCTGAAGCCAGTCACAGAAAATAAATATTATTTTATTCAGGACATAATTCCATACAAATATTTTTCAGAATGAAATTAAATCTATCTTCTGAAAGGGGTTTAGTAAAAATGTCAGCCCATTGATGGTCTGTTTTTACAAAAATCAAGTTTAAAATCCCCTTCTGAATATAGTCCCTTATGAAATGATATTTAATTTCTATATGTTTGGCTTTAGAATGTAAGATTGGATTTTAGAAAGACAAATAGCAGAAGTATTGTCACAAGATAGGAATCTTACTTTCATAAAGGTTGAAATCTTCTAGTTGACTTTTCATCCAAATCATCTGAGAGCTACATCCAGCAGCATATATATATTAAGCTTTTGTGGTTGATAGAGCAATTGTTGCTTGTTTCTTGCTGTACCATGAGATAAGATTGTCACCCAAAAACTGGCAGCTTCCAGAGGTGCTTTTTCTTTCAATTCTATCTCCAGCAAAGTCAGCATCATAATAACCTGCTAGTTTGTAATCTTGTGATCTTCTGTAACACAGACTAAGATTAGTAGTACCTTTCAGATACCTAAGAATTCTCTTAACAACTGTTAAATGAGATTCTCTAGGATCTGATTGGAATCTAGCACACAAGCACATGCTAAATAATATATCAGGTCTAGATGCAGTCAGATAGAGAAGGGATCCAATCATACCTCTGTAGAGCTTCTGATCTACTTTCATACTTACCTCATCTTTACCTAGAATGCAGGTTGGATGCATAGGTGTCTTGGCATCTTTGCTTTATGACATTTGAAATTTCTTCAGAAGTTCTTTAACATACTTCGTCTGATGTATGAAAGTACTTTCTTGAGTCTGGTTGATTTGAATTCCAAAAAAGAATTTCAATTCACCCATCATGCTCATTTCAAATTCTGCCTGCATTGTCTTAGCAAATTCTTTTCCAAGGGATATATTAGAGGTTCCAAAAATTATATCATCAACGTAAATTTGACAGATTAAAATATCATTTTTAAATGTTTTTCTGAAGAGATTTGTGTCCACTTTTCCTCTGGTAAAATCTTTTTCTAATAGAAAATTACTCAGACGATCATACCAAGCTCTGGGAGCTTGTTTTAAACCGTATAAAGACTTTTTCAATTTAAAAACATGTTATGGATGCTTTAAATTATTAAATCCAGGAGGTTGATGGGCATATACTTCTTCTTCAATATAACCATTTAGAAATGCACTTTTAACATCCATTTGATACAATGAAATGTTATTTTGTACAGCAAAATAAATTAATAATCTTATAGATTCTAACCTGGCGACTGGGGAAAAGGTTTCATTATAATCAATTCCTTCTTGTTGACTATAACCCTGTGCAACCAGTCGTGCTTTGTTTCTGATTACTTAACCTTGTTCATTCAATTTGTTTCTGAAGACCCATTTGGTTCCTATAACATTGAATCCTTTGGGTCTTGGAACAAGATTCCATACATCATTCTTTGAGAATTGATTTAGTTCTTCTTGCATTGCAAAGATCCAATCACTATCTTCCAGAGCTTCATCAATGGTAGTTGGCTCAATCAGAGAGACTAAACCAAACAAAGATTCTTCATTGATTCTGAGAGATGATCTTGTTCCGATGGGATCTTCTTTTCTTCCAATGATTACGTCTTCTTTGTGAGCTGAAGATAATCTAGGAAATCTTTTCTGTGTGGGTTGGTCAGAGATTCTGAGATTGTTCAGAGCATTGTCAAGAGGATGATCTGCTACGTCTTCTTTTGCTTCTGAACTTTCAGAGTTTGAGTGATGATCTTTTGTACCTACAGAAAAATCAATTTGCTTTGGCTGTGGTTGGCCAAGCTTATCATCAAACCTGACCTTGATTGATTCTTCAACAATCAGAGTTTCTGTGTTGTATACTCTATAGCCTTTTGAGCGTTCAGAGTATCCAAGTAGGAAACACTTTTGTGCTTTAGAATCAAACTTATTCAGAGTTTCTTTGGTGTTTAGTATAAAACAAGTACATCCAAAAGGATGGAAATAAGAAATGTTGGGCTTTCAGTTTTTCCACAATTCATAGGGAGTCTTTTCAAGAATAGGTCTTATAGAGATTCTATTCTGAATATAACACGTTGTATTCACAGCTTCTGCCCAAAAGTGCTTAGCCATATTTATTTCATTGATCATGGTTTTGGCCATCTCTTGTAATGTTCCATTCTTTCTTTCTACAACTCCATTTTGCTGGGGAGTTCTAGGACAAGAAAAATTATGAACAATACCATTTTCTTTAAAATATTTTTCAAAATAATGATTTTCAAATTCACCACCATGATCACTTCTGACTTTTGTGATTTTAAAATCTTTTTCATTTTGCACTTGAGTACAGAAGTCAATGAATACAGAATGTGACCCATCCTTGTGTTTTAAAAACTTTACCCATGTCCATCTGCTGAAATCATCAACGATGACCAATCCATACTTCTTGCCTCTGATGGATGCAGTTTTAACTGGCCCAAACAGATCAATATGAAGTAACTCTAATGGCTTAAAGGAAGAGACAACATTTTTAGATTTAAAGGAAGGTTTTCAAAATTTTCCTTTTTGACATGCTTCGCACATAGCATCTGAGTTGTACTTCAGGTTGGGAAGTTCTCTGACTAAATTTAATTTATTTAGTTGAGAGACTTTTCTAAAACTGACATGTCCCAATCTTCTGTGCCATACCCATTGCTCATTGCTAACATACAAAAGGCATTTTACGTTTTGAGATTTAAGATCTGATAAATCAATTTTGTAAATGTTGTTCTTTCTCTTGCCAGAAAAAAGGATTGATCCATCCTTTTGATTTACAGCTTTACAGGAGTTTTGATTGAAGATAATGCCATAGCCATTGTCACTTAATTGACTTATGGACAGTAGATCATGAGCTAATCCTTCTACTAATAAAACATTAGAGATAAAAGGAAGGTTACCGTTTCCTATGGTTCCAGAACCAATAATCTTCCCTTTCTGATTACCTCCAAACTTCACATCTCCTCCAACTTTAAGTTCCAGGCTTTGGAACATAGACCTTTTTCCCGTCATGTGTAGTGAGCATCCAGAGTCCAGGTACCATGACTGGTGTTTCAATTGAGCTGTTAAGGACATCTGCAACAAATATTATTTTATCCTTAGGTACCCATATCTTTTTGGGTCCTTTTGGGTTAGCATAAGAGTTCCAGAATGTGATGTATATTTTATATCATGTGAGTATCCAAACATGAATTGCTTATTCAGAGGTTTGTAAGTGAAAGTCATTTTAGCAACAGGTTTTGGAATGTATGTCTCCTTCCCTTTGGGAGGTTCGTATCCAATTCCTCTTCTATTTTTCCCACTAACTCCATAGATCATTGAAGGCATTTTGCTTCTGTCTATGCTTTTAGCAAGAAAAGTTTGAAAGCTATAGTCATATTCTTTCAGAATATCTTTTGAACTAGATACAGACTCTGAACTAAAATTCTTTTGAACAATTTGAATTTCCTTTTCAAGTTTAAGATTGTTTTCTAAAAGATCAGATTTTTCTGTTTCAAGTTTCTTAAAATCAGATACAAGACTCTTCTTGAGTTTCTTGTATTTGATTTTGAGCTTACTATAGTTTTCCAGAAGTTCTGATAAACTATCAGCAAGTTCTTCTCTAGAAAATTCAGAAAATACCTCTGTTGTACCCCAAAATTTGCCCTCCCATATTCTTCAAGATTTGTCAAGAATCATCTTCAAATGGTTCAAGACTTCTCAAGGATTGCACAGTCCAAACCATCTCCTAAGCCAGTCAAAATTAGGGTTTTGGTTCCTTCAATGAATTTGAGGTTTTCAAGGGTCCAATCAAGTTTCATAGGCCTATATACATTGTCAAGCATCTACATGCCAAGTCTCAAGGCTCACAGAGGCAAATTGCACAGTCAAAAGCCCTATTTGGTTCACAGTCAACTGCAGGGGTAAAATGGTCATTTTGCAGTCAAAAGTCAGAATTTTTGGTTAACATCTTATTTTTAGCTCACAATCATCATTTGATCAAGTCTTGATCATGATTCCACAAGAATGACTTAAAAATCATCAAAGATGCAAAACTTGCTATTTTGGGACAGCAGAAAAGTCAACTGTAACTTGACCAAGGCATAAATTTTTCATGGTTCATCAGAAAAATCCCATACAAGGCTCATTTTGAGGGGGATGACATTTCCTACAAATCATCTTCACATTCCAAGTCCAAGAAATGCTCTCACAAAAAGTTATCAATTTATACATTATAGGTCAATTTCAAAAGTCAACAAAAAGGCACTTTAAGTCAAAGACCATAACTTGAGATTGGTAAATCCAAATGACATGGGACCAAAGGCATTGGTTAGAGGACTTCAAGACCTTTCCAAAATGTCCAAGAACATGTTCATATGATCAAAATTGTGAAAGATATGCATTGGAGAAGTTGGGAAATTTTCATGAATTTGCAAAAGTCAACTATCCTTAAAACTTCAATTTTTGACAAAAGGGCCCACTTTCTTCCACTTGATTCAGCCTTGTCATGCCACACACGTGTCCCATGATTAATTTCAAGATCAAAAATTTATTTTTCCATTTTATTTAATTTTTATTGATTTAATTCATTTTAAATCCATAATAATTCAAATAAAATCTAAAAATTAATGGAATAGCATCTTTGTAATTTGAATAGCTTTTATATGTCATATGCCAGCTAACCAATTCGTGCTAAGCCTTTTTTGTGCATAAAATCCTAGATTTGAACCAAATATGGAAAGGTCTTCAATGGTGGTCAACCAAATCTCCAAACTTCAATACACAAAGATACAAGCCCATATTTTGACCTAGACTGCTTGCCATATACATATGCAAGGAGGCTAAACCTAATTGACGACCTAGACATTGCTAAAACGGCCAAAGAAAAACTGAAAAATTGTTGGAAAAGTGAGAGATCAAGAACAACATTGCAGGCGTTTTCAGACCAAAAGGAGCACGTAGCATTCTTCCTTGCCGTCCACTGAAGCTAACGCGACCATTACCACGACCAAAGACCACCTACAAAGCGCTGTAAGTCACCACGAAGTCACCTCTGAACATGGAATCTTGATTCTCCATTCTTGCATTTTTTTTCTCAAAAACGTTAGCATATTCATACTCCTTGCTTGATTTCTAACGTAATTGTAATAGCCAATTTCGTTTTTAGGCCCTGAATCGTGATGCCCGATTCTAGGGTTCATGTTCTTGTATTTTAGGTGTTTTTGGTACAGGGAGAATTGGACCCAATAATGGGGATAGAGATGATCAGGGAACCAAGACAAATATGCCCATGGTCTCAGGTGTCGTTTTCATGGCCTGAGGACAATTTTTGAAGCGATCTACGAAACCTCCTGCGGATAAAAATCCGCAGGTAAAAAACCAGGGATCAGCGAAGAAGACGCTGACGCGTCTCCCTCTCATTCGTTCGTTCAAAAAAACGCGCGTTTTATATTTTTTTTTCCAGGCATTGTTAAGGATCACTAATATATTATTTGTTGTGCATATCAATATCAATTAAAGCAAGCTGGCATAGTGGCAAGGGCGAACAGGCATTGAGCGTTGGGACCTGGGTTCGATTCCCAGGTCCCCCAAATAAATTGTTTCCATTTTTCCTTATGTAATCTCATGCAGGCTTCAAAGAATAGTCCATCATACACCTCATGAATCAGTGCGCCAAGTGGCCTCAAACCCAGATCCAATGGCCTAGAGTGGATGACCACCATGTACCCAGTCAACACGTGCCATGGAGAAGTCAGAAAGTCAAACCAGGCTTGAGGAATTGGGCTTCAAAGTTCTAGAAAACACCTCCTAACCTGGCCAGAACCCCCTTGGTTCATTCCTTTTTCTTTCTATTTTATATTTTCTAGTTTATTTATTAATTATTTTTCTAATTATTATTATTATCACTAAAATTAACATAATTAATTTTTCACAATAAAAATTCAGAAAACTAAAAAATGTAAATATTTTATTTATTATTATTAATTTCACTTAGTTTAATTATTTTGTAAATAAACACTAACTTAAATTAATTTAGTTTAATTAGGTTTAATTTTAATTTTCTTTTACAATAAATAAAATAAATTAGACTTAGGTTTTTTTTACTAACTTTTAACCATATTTTCCTTTTTATTTTATTTTCATTAAAACTTAAAAACACAAAAATACACTTTTTTCTTTTAATTAATTAATTAATTAGTATTAGGTTTAATATTTCATTTAATTGCAAAAAGGACAAAATTCACTTTCTTCTCTCAAAAAAGGGTCAAAACCCTAAGGACGTCCCGATTCAATTCTTTCGCGCGCATATTTATTTTAATTCATTATTTTGATTATATTGATGTAATTGTTTTCGAGGATGTAATAGATAATTAGGATCTTTATCGCTTTCTTTAATTTCTCGTATTTATTTTCCAAAGGGTTATGTTTTTGGCGATGTATATACCCGCGCCTTGTAATAGCATAGATTTACTTTCCGCACTTTATTTTCCGCACAAATATTAATTGTTAATTATGCATGCAAGACTTGTTTGAACAATAAAATCAATCTGTAGCTCACAAATAACATGTACAAGATAATCTTAACTGAATTTGACACACATGCACATGCCACTCCTAGGGTACGCCTCACTGGTTGCCTCGAAGTGGTCGTCAAGTATAGGGTGTTTTAGAGGTCGCCCTTCTGTCTAAAGATCCAGTTGCCTCGAAACGGTTGCCTCGGATAAAAAAGGATCTAGGACATTAGGGTTACCACTAAGGCGTCCTACTATTACTTTGGTGACCACATGTCCCTTATAATCGAATTGACCCGAATAACTCCAACGACGGTGCTACCTACTTCTCAATAGTGGGATAGTACTGTCTAAAGGACTCTTACACAGCCTAATTCCTTAGAGTAGGTAGATTTCTCCTGGGTACTTGCTCTTTAAAAAAAAACAAAAACATCTTTTTGCACTCACACTTTCAAAAAGTTTTCAAACAAATACTTCATACACTCTTGAGGACTGATACAAGAGTTACCTAGAAGTTTTTTAAACTAAACTTTTTCAAAACCCACAAACACTTGAAAAGCAAACATTTTTGAAAACATAGTGAGCAAATACCTAAGAGCCCGTGGATAACCACAGATAGAAAGGGTGCTAACACCTTACCTTTCTATAAATCTACCTCCCGAACCGAGAAACATCTCGATAAGGAATTTTGCTGTGCTTTTGTCCTTTCCATGTTGGAGAACATAAAAGACGGTGGCGACTCTTACTTACCGCGACATTTCGCGAACCAGCTTAAAAAACAGTCAGTTCTATTTCCACCGATCACAACCTCTCTTT
The DNA here is from genome assembly GCA_948472305.1 of Vicia faba. Classification (NCBI taxonomy): domain Eukaryota; kingdom Viridiplantae; phylum Streptophyta; class Magnoliopsida; order Fabales; family Fabaceae; genus Vicia; species Vicia faba. The sequence continues at coordinate 1,460,552,404 of OX451735.1, forward strand.
GTTCTGAATCACAGTCTGAGTCATCTTCTGTGATAGCCATTAAAGTTAGGTTGGCATTTTCATCTTCAGAACCAGATTCATCTTCAGAAGAATCTGAGTCATCCCAGGTTGCCATCATTCCTTTCTTCTTTCCAAATCTCTTCTTTGGTCTTTCTTTTTGAAGCTTTGGACAATCACTTTTGAAGTGACCAGGTTCTTTGCATTCATAACAGATGATCTCTCTTCTGTTTGACTTTTTGTGTCCAGAAGATTCTGGTTTATCTTCTGACTTCTTGAAGTTCCTGAACTTCTTTTGTCTGTGCTTCCACAGATGATTGATCCTTTTGGAGAGTAAAGATAGTTCGTCTTCTTCTGAAGCTGATTCTTTAGAGTTTTCTTCTTCAGCCTGAAAAGTGTTAGTATCAAATTTCTTAATTGATTTAAGGGCTAGAGACTTACCTTTCTTCTGAGGCTCATGCCCATCCAGTTCAATCTCATGACTTCTGAGAGTGCTGATGAGTTCCTCTAGAGACACATTGTTCAGATCCTTTGACACCTTGAAAGCAGTGACCATTGGTGCCCATCTTCTGGGTAAGCTTCTAATGATCTTTTTCACGTGATCTGCTTTGGTATACCCTTTGTTCAAAACTCTCAGACCAGCGATCATAGTTTGAAACCTAGAGAACATTGCTTCTATAGACTCACTTTCCTCAACTTTGAAGGCTTCATACTTCTGAACTAAAGCCAGAGCTTTAGACTCCTTAACTTGGGCATTTCCTTCATGAGTCATTTTGAGAGACTCAAACATATCATGCGTTGTATCTCTATTAGTGATTTTTTCATATTCTACTTTAGAGATAGCATTTAAAAAAATATTTCTAGCTCTGATGATTTTTAAAATTAACTTTTTGTTGTCTATCCATATTTTTTCTATCCACTTTGTTTCCTTCTGAATCTGTAGGATGTTTGTAACCATCCAAGACTATATCCCAAAGATCACTATCATGACCTAGAAAGAAACTTTCTAGTCTATCTTTCCAGTACTCAAAATATTCTCCATCAAACACTAGAGGTTTGTTATAACTATTATTGTTTTGTTCAAGCGGCCATTGTGTTTTCTTCTGGATCTTTTCCTGACACGGTTAAGTGTTGAGCTCAGAGTCAAGCTCTGATACCAATTGAAGGAGTAAGAAAACACTTAGAAGGGGGGGGGGGTTGAATAAGTGACTTTTTTCGTTCTTTCAAAACAAAGCTCAAAACAATAATGGAATAACACAGTTATTTTTATCCTGGTTCGTTTGAACTCAAACTACTCCAGTCCACCCGCCAAGGTGATTTCTCCTTTCTCAACAAGGACTTAATCCACTATAATCAACTGATTACAATCACACAACAACTGTTGTGACTAACAATGCACAAGTAAACTTACAAGTGACTAACACCACTAAGACTTAAATCTAGTCCTAGTCTGCTTGAGAAATCTGACCAAACTTGGTCTCTCAAGGAACAAATACAGAAGTATAATCTTTATAGATAATTTAAATAGAGTTTGCTTCTAATCAAGCTATATCACAACTGTAATTTTTCTTAGAATGTAATACACAAAAATGTATGAACTATGAGTTTGTAAGCTTTTGAATCTTTCACGTAGTTTCTTGTTTGAACGTTGTTGTTGGCTTGTAATAAATGTCCTTCTATTTATAGCAGGAGTAATAAGACTGTTTCTTCCTTCAGAAGAAATGGAGAGCATTAAATGCTTTGCGTGTATCCTTGCAAAATTCCATTCTCCAAGAAACAAGTTGTAGGCACTTGAGTGCTTTCAACCGTCTTTGCATTAATTAGAAAACGTCAGAATGTAAGAATGTGTTTCCTTTGCTTTGATAAGACACATTGATTAAGACGTTGTTGCTTTAACTCAGAACATGCTTCATTCAACTTCTGGTCAGAGCGTTGTTTGCAAAGATCTTTGAACAACGCTTGCTTTCAAATTGTCTTCAGAATCAAGAAGCCTGCTAGAAGTTAGAAGATACATTTAACAAATGAGTGTTCTTACCAGAGTCAGCAGATGCGTTTGAATAAAAGGTTCTTTTATCAAATAACTTCTTCATAATCTTTGCTTAGCACTTTGGAATGTTTCTTGTCAGAACATTAACTAAGACATTCAAAACACCTTCATTAGAGCATAAAATATCTTAAATATAATTTAGTTATCATCAAAACACTTAGGATAGGTCAGAACTAATCTTGTTCTTTCAGTTTTACCATTGCATTTGGTAAACAACCTTGTATTAGGATGTTAAACGGGACAGGCACGGGTCATCGTATTGACCATGATAACAATTGTGTTAAGTACCTTTATCAATTTTTTGATGGGATAGATCATTTTGTATAGGCAACTAAGATAGCGTCATCGAGGGACTATGATCTTTTGTTTTGTTTTTGTTTTGCCAAAGTACTCAACATGCATAACATGGCCAACTTTAAAGGTAACAAGTGGATGAAACCCTAGGGGTGCATGTGTGCATTGTGTTGTCAATTTTCATGCTTTTTGTCTTTGTATTAGTCAAGCTATTTGTTTGATTTTTTTGGATTTTTGCATACAAACCCTAATCTCTAATCATGGCATAATTGAAAGCATAAATGCGTAAAATGAATCTACACTATTACAACACTTGATACGAGAAAGGGGATACAATTTTTGAATGGGGATTATTTGGCAAGAAATTAAAACCCTAATATTTACTATTACATCCAAATTGAATAATGGTACAAATCAATAGATAAACAAATATTTAAATGATCAATTAAATAAATATACAAAAATATTATGAATATGCAAAAAATGTTTTGTTTATTTTTTATGTATGTAAAAATATAATATTTAATGTAAAAAAGAAAACAAAATGATTATTTTTTATTAAGGGCAAAAACCCTAATTTTCTTTTAAGAAAGTAAATATATATTATATATTTTTTTATGTACATTAAAATAAAATAATGTGTATACAAAAATAAAATATATTTATAAAAAATATTTATTTAAGTATAAAAAATAAAAATAAAGGTATAATATTATTATGTATTATTTTTAAGTTTTCATTAACAAAATAAAAGTATATTTTAATTAAATTATTTTTATGTTAGAAAAATAAAATAAAATACAAAAATAAATGTGAAAATTCATAAAAGTATTTTTGGTATTTTTTATGTTTGGGAAATAATAAAAGAAAAATTAGAAATAAAAAATAAATGCAAAAATATAAAAATATGAAGAAATGGGTCAGGGGGGTGCAATCAGTAAAAGGGGGGTGTCAAAAACAAGAAGCCAAAGCCCAGCCCAAGGCCAGACTTCATCTTCAACCTCTCGTTCAAAAAACACGCGCCTGACTTCAAACATGAATAACCTGCATATGTGCTCTAATGCAAAAACCCATAACATCAAAGTTGTAGCATTTTTCAAGACAAATCCAACCATATAAAGAACTCATTCTAACTCTCAAAGACCAGAGCGAATTTCTCTGGCCCTAAATCCTAACCTAATTTTTTCAGGAAGTTCATGGATTAAATTCTCTTAACACGATTAACTTAAATGAAAACTTAGCATATGTACAACTTCATGGCTATGAATACTACATTTTTTATTCACAAACCTAAGCCTAATTATTCCTAAATAGAGAGATAGGAAGTTGACAAAAACCTGTTTCAGGTGACTTCGTGTATGGTAATGTGGAGCTTTTCAGTGAGGCCTGAGATGTTTGGGAGCTTGCTTGAACTTCCTCTGACCTTCCCCAATGCCTAGTTTGCCTTGAATGTGCTTGAACAAGCCTGTAGAACTCAACCTGCACAAGCTGAAATCAAAAATGGTAAACCTTTCAAATGGAGTTACAGTCAGTGTTTAAGGGTTGGGATAACTTGGATAGGTTATGTGGAAGGTGTTTGAACAGGTTTGGGGCAAAACGCACGAGAAACTTGTGAGATAGAACTCAAGATGTAGCAGCTGCCCTGTTTTGCCAATGGAATATGATTTTGTGTTTTGGAAGGCTTAAGGACTCAAAGGCTCGTGTTTCTGGCTCAAGGGGATGTATGAAACTTGTCTCAAATGCTGGCCAAAGTTGGTTCTAACAGATGTGTAAGATGTGTTGTGTTTTACAAATTTCTAGTATATGAAGCAAAAGTGGACAAGTGATGCAAGACAGGCCTGTACAGGCTATCTATCAGCTTGCACACTATGCTCTTGGACCCTCAAGTTTATGGATTTGATTTGCTGTACAAGATATGGTTCAATGCTCAAGGATGCAATTTGACATAAAGCAAGATTTTGACAAAAATGGAAATGTTACCTTTTAGCATTTTTGGATTAATCTATTGTATAATCTTCTAATGACCAAAACAAAGCCTTAGACAAATGGATTTGCATTTAATTATTGAGTATGGAAGGGTTTTGGGACCTGTAATCTAGTGCAAACAAGGCTGATTAGAGTTTGCAACTTGTATCACTAAGAAAATGCCATGGATCAAAAGTGAGTTTTTGCCAACTTCAAGCTTTCGATTCTCCCTAACCACAAATGGTTTTGGAGAGTTATTTGACTTTTTGTAAAGCTTGCAACATGCTCTAAAATACATCTTTGAAATGCATTTTGATATTCCAAGTGGAACTATGTGAAACATTTCCATGAAGATAGGCCAAAATCCTGCCTAAATAGGGCAAAATTTCACTAAGTTAAAAGTTTCATGGACCCTTGTTCCAAAAATCATAACTTGAGATTCAAGATTTTTTTTGGGAAAACTTTGTGAATCAAAGTTGTAGAATTTTTGGAGGACTACAACTTTCATGTTGGAATTTTTGTTTGAATCCAATTGCATCATGGTGAAAATGTTGGGCAAAGTTGGGAAAAATTAAGAAAATTTCATAACTTAGAAAAATTCTAAGTTATGAAATTTTTCAATCTTAAACCCTAATTTGCAAAATTGGGTTTCTTGATGAACAAGTTTCATGTTTTGACATATCTTGATGAAAAAATGACCCTTGACACTTGATTTTGACCAAAAAGTCAAAGTTTGACTTTTTAGTGTACAGTCAAATTTTGATCAGTTGACTGAAAAATTCATCTGTCAATCCAATGCAATTGAGATCTTTTGAACCTTGAGAATAGGTCAAGATGATGCCATTGAGTCCTTAAACCCATGCTTGAGCCCAATTTTCCATTGGCTAGGTCAAAAGTCAGAAATTGCCGTTGTGCAGTCAAAACCCTAAAAATGACCATTTTGCCCTTTTGATGATCTGATCAAATTTCTTGAGGAGTTGTGGTCCAAACTTGATCAAATGGTTCATATGAGTCTATAATGTTGGTGTGGATCAAAAATTGTGAGGTTTGACTGTAAATTGGCCACAGTTGACTTTTTCCCCAATACAACTGATTTCTAGGTCAACTATTCAATTGATTGGGAAAAAACTTGATTCAAAGCCTGAAACTTGGTAGAGGTAATCTTGTAAGTCCAACATGAATTATGAAAGTCACTTTGAACATTGAAAGTCCAAAAATCTCTGTGAAAACTCAAACCCTAATTTAGGTCATCAGTGCAAGGAGATGTCTTGAGCTGAGCAAAACCCTAATCCTGTCTGGAGTCCAAAGAGTCTTGTGGGGGGAAATCTTGATAAAATGATAGGGAAAATTTTGGGGCACAACAGCTGCCTCTGTTCAATCTTCTTGAACCTGAAGAGTTAGATTGGCGAGTTTGCCTTTCGTGACTCGAAGGTAAAAGATGATTGGACACTAGAGTGCCCGTAAATTTGCACTCGTCAAAATGTAGCTGAAGGAATGGGCTTAAAGATGCCATTTGGAGCTGGTAGAATCTTGCTGGAGATGGGCTTAAAGATGCCATCCAAGATTGTTTGTTGAAAATTAGGAGAATGAACACCAGATTGGTATCCGTATTTGGAACGTATCTGAGTTGTATCTGGAGATTGGATCTGTATGAGCAATGGGATGGAGTCCGTGTCTGGAGTGTATCCGAGCTGTAACTGTATTTGATTCTTGAATGAATATCAGAATGACTGTCGTGTCTGGAGTGTATTTGTATTGTATCTGAATTCTGAAATCTGAATAAGCGACAGAAAGACATCCGTGTCTGGAGTATCTCTGGGCTGGGGGAATAGGTTTGAATGAGTGACAGAATGGCTACCGTGTCTAGAGCGTATCTGGAATGTATCTGAAGTTGAGATCTGTATGAGTAGCAGAATGACTTCCGTGTCTGGAGTGTATCCGTACTGTAACTGGGATCTGGACAAGTGACAAAATGACGTCCGTGGCTGGAGTGTATCTGAACCTGAGGTTGATAGTTGAATATGAATGAGAAATAGAATGGCTTCCATGTCCTGAGCGTATCTAGTATGTATCTGATTGTTGAAGTCTGAATGAATAGTAGAATGACCGTCGTGTCTAGGGTGTATCCATATTGTATCTTGACTTGAAATTCAAAATGAGTAATAGAATCACCGCCGTGTCTGGGGTGTATCCATACTGTATCTGAAATAAGAGACCTGAATGAGTAGCAGAATGACTTCCATGTCTTAGAGTGTATCCGTACTGTATTTGAAATTTTTGAACATTTGTTAAAGGTAGCTTTTAATATTATCCTGAAAAGGGTAAAATGTTAGCTGAAACACAAAGTTATGTTGCATGACATGTATGATGCAATAAAATGTGTTCTATCAATGTTTATGATATATGAACGTAATGGATGCGCGTGTAAGTTGATTAGCTATCTTGCTGAGGAAAACAAATCTTTGATAGCTGGAGATAATGAAATCTTTGACTGCTACCGGGGAAAATAAATCCTTGACCGCTGTTGGAGATTCAAAATCTTTGATTGCTGAGAATGAGAAATCCTAGGACCACTGTTGGGGATAGAAAAATCCTTGGCGACTTGTGGGGATTAACAAGAACTTTGACAACTTCTGTGGGGATGTGAGAATCCTTCACGACTTTCCTAGGAAATAAGGAAAACTCTGACGATCTCTACTGGGGAATTAAAACCTGGGAGGTTTCAACTGGAGAAATGAGATCAAGAATATTCGATCTGCTGGGAAATAACTCTGTGGGGAGAATGTTGATTCTGCTGAAGAGTTCTCAAGGGCTTGGGTTGTATGCCAATTTACTGGGGAATTTGGAGGAAGTTGGATGGTACTCCACCAGGGTTTAAAGGTTGAAGTTTTGGACTCCGTTGGGGAAGAAAGTTTTATCTTCGTTGAGGGTTTGAAGTTCAAAGTTTTCTGGCTCCGCTGGGAGTTGAGAGTTTGGAAATTAGTTCTGATGAGGATTTTGAAACTTAACTCCACTGGGGATATGTATTTCAAGGCTTTAGCTCCACTGGGGATCTAGATGATGTACTGCAGGGGATTTCCTCTGGAATAGCCTAAAGACATTTTCCTATACTTTCAACCTATCAGTAATTATCCTTTCTCATTTCGTTTTATTTGTAAGCAGTGATTATATTCAAATGCATATGCTCATTTAATAAATCATTGGACGTTTTCAAATAAAACACAAGTGTGAAAAGAAAGAAAAGGCAAACAAAAATCTGCACTTTGAAGTATCTTTGTATTAACTTCGTGTAAGTATTTTATACAAAGGAGACAAACATCCTAGTAAGAGAATGTTGTCATAAAAAAGAGAAAAATTTTATACAAAGAAAGATGGCTATGTGTAACAATTCCATGGGGTTCCCATTCTGCTATAGCCTTCGCAACTCTGAGTATCTTGTCCATTCGTTGCTTTGTTTGATGTTGATTAGGTTGATCAGAAGCCCGGAGCTTGTCTGTGAAGAGATTGTCCTTAAAGTGATCCGATGAGACATAATCATACGCTTTAATTCCCTAACTTTTGCCTAGACCGCCCTTTCAGGTTTTTGATCCACCGGGAAACCCTTTTTTCCCAAGTCTCCCTTTCGGGTTTTCAACTTGTCGGGTGTACAGATTTTTTATTTATCCATAATTTTTGCCTGAACCTCCCTTTCGGGTTTTCGATTCACCGGGATGCCCATTTTTGCCCAAGTCGCCCTTTCAGGTTTTCAACTTGTCGGGTTGTTTATGCGTAGTATCTTTTGACTATGTCTGCGTTCGCAGGGTGCGGCAGGTCATCGCCATCCATGGTGGCCAGAATCATTGCCCCACCAGAAAAGATGTTTTTGATCACAAATGGTCCTTCGTAAGTAGGGGTCCATTTGCCCCTGGGATCACTTTGCGGCAAGATGATTCGGTTGATTACAAGGTGCTCGACTTGATATACTTGTCTCTTTACTTTCTTGTTGAAGGCCTTGATCATACGTTTCTGATACGCCTGACCATGGAAAACAGCAGTAAGTCGCTTTTCTGTAATCAAGTTAAGCTGATCAAGACGGGTCTGAATCCAATCGTCTTCACTCAAACCAGCATCTTTCATGATTCTCAAGGAAGGAATCTGAACTTCCATAGGTAAAACAGCTTCTATGCCATATACCAAAGAAAAGGGGGTTGCCCCAGTTGAAGTGTGTGCCGTGGTACGGTACCCGTGTAGAGCAAACGGTAACATTTCATGCCAGTCCTTGTAGGTGACTGTCATATTTTGAATGATCTTCTTGATATTTTTGTTCACGGCTTCGACAACACCGTTCATCTTAGGCCGATAGGGAGATGAATTATGATGTTGAATCTTGAACTGCTCGCACAGAGCGGTGATCATAGTATTGTTCAAATTTGTACCATTATCAATGATGATCCTGTCGGGGATACGATACCAGCATATGAGGTTCTGCTTGATGAAGCGGGCAACCACATTCTTTGTAACGGATGCGAAGGAAGCTGCTTCGACCCACTTGGTAAAGTAATCAATGGCCACCGGGATGAAACGGTGTCCATTGGATGTTGTAGGCTTGATCTCTCCAATCATGTCGATTCCTCACATCCCGAATGGCCAAGGAGCTGTTAATACATTGAGAGGAACTGGAGGAATATGTACCTTGTCAGCATAGATTTGGAATTTGTGACAAGTACGAGAATATTGATGACAATCAGCTTCCATGGTAGACCAGTAGTAGTCTGCCCATAGAATCTTCTTAGTCATCGTATGACCGTTTGAATGGGTGCCAAAGGTGCCATTATGTAGTTCAGCCATGATCTGCTCAGCTTCAACCTTGTCCACACAATGGAGTAGGACACAATCCAGATTGCGCTTGTATAAGATACCATTGCTCAGGAAGAGCTTGGCCGCGAACCTCCTTAATAACTTTTTGTCGTTGACTGAAGTTCCTTCAGGGTATTCTTGTGCTTCGAGATACCTTTTTACGTCATGAAACCAGGGTCTTATAGATTCTAACCTGGCGACTGGGGAAAAGGTTTCATTATAATTAATTCCTTCTTGTTGACTATAACCCTGTGCAACCAGTCGTGCTTTGTTTCTGATTACTTAACCTTGTTCATTCAATTTGTTTCTGAAGACCCATTTGGTTCCTATAACATTGAATCCTTTGGGTCTTGGAACAAGATTCCATACATCATTCTTTGATAATTGATTTAGTTCTTCTTGCATTGCAAAGATCCAATCACTATCTTCCAGAGCTTCATCAATGGTAGTTGGCTCAATCAGAGAGACTAAACCAAACAAAGATTCTTCATTGATTCTGAGAGATGATCTTGTTCTGATGGGATCTTCTTTTCTTCTAATGATTACGTCTTCTTTGTGAGCTGAAGATAATCTAGGAAATCTTTTCTGTGTGGGTTGGTCAGAGATTCTGAGATTGTTCAGAGCATTGTCAAAAGGATGATCTGCTACGTCTTCTTTTGCTTCTGAACTTTCAGAGTTTGAGTGATGATCTTTTGTACCTACAGAAAAATCAATTTGCTTTGGCTGTGGTTGGCCAAGCTTATCATCAAACCCGACTTTGATTGATTCTTCAACAATCAGAGTTTCTGTGTTGTATACTCTATAGCCTTTTGAGCGTTCAGAGTATCCAAGTAGGAAACACTTTCGTGCTTTGGAATCAAACTTATTCAGAGTTTCTTTGGTGTTTAGTATAAAACAAGTACATCCAAAAGGATGGAAATAAGAAATGTTGGGCTTTCTGTTTTTCCATAATTCATAGGGAGTCTTTTCAAGAATAGGTCTTATAGAGATTCTATTCTGAATATAACACGTTGTATTCACAGCTTCTGCCCAAAAGTGCTTAGCCATATTTGTTTCATTGATCATGGTTTTGGCCATCTCTTGTAATGTTCCATTCTTTCTTTCTACAACTCCATTTTGCTGGGGAGTTCTAGGACAAGAAAAATTATGAACAAATACCATTTTCTTTAAAATATTTTTCAAAATAATGATTTTCAAATTCACCACCATGATCAATTCTGACTTTTGTGATTTTAAAATCTTTTTCATTTTGCACTTGAGTACATAAGTCAATGAATACAGAATGTGACCCATCCTAGTGTTTTAAAAACTTTACCCATGTCCATCTGCTGAAATCATCAACGATGACCAATCCATACTTCTTGCCTCTGATGGATGCAGTTTTAACTGGCCCAAACAGATCAATATGAAGTAACTCTAATGGCTTAGAGGAAGAGACAACATTTTTAGATTTAAAGGAAGGTTTTGAAAATTTTCCTTTTTGACATGCTTTGCACATATCATCTGAGTTGTACTTCAGGTTGGGAAGTCCTCTGACTAAATTTAATTTATTTAGTTGAGAGACTTTTCTAAGACTGACATGTCCCAATCTTCTGTGCCATACCCATTGCTCATTGCTAACAGACAAAAGGCATTTTACGTTTTGAGATTTAAGATCTGATAAATCAATTTTGTAAATGTTGTTCTTTCTCTTGCCAGAAAAGAGGATTGATCCATCCTTTTGATTTACAGCTTTACAAGAGTTTTGATTGAAGATAATGCCATAGCCATTGTCACTTAATTGACTTATGGACAGTAGATTATGAGCTAATCCTTCTACTAATAAAACATTAGAGATAAAAGGAAGGTTACCGTTTCCTATGGTTCCAGAACCAATAATCTTCCCTTTCTGATTACCTCCAAACTTCACATCTCCTCCAGCTTTAAGTTCCAGGCTTTGGAACATAGACCTTTTTCCCGTCATGTGTAGTGAGCATCCAGAGTCCAGGTACCATGACTGGTGTTTCAATTGAGCTGTTAAGGACATCTGCAACAAATATTATTTTATCCTTAGGTACCCATATCTTTTTGGGTCCTTTTGGGTTAGCATAAGAGTTTCCAGAATGTGATGTATATTTTATATCATGTGAGTATCCAAACTTGAATTGCTTATTCAGAGGTTTGTAAGTGAAAGTAATTTTAGCAACAGGTTTTGGAATGTATGTCTCCTTCCCTTTGGGAGGTTCATATCCAATTCCTCTTCTGTTTTTCCCACTAACTCCATAGATCATTGAAGCCATTTTGCTTCTGTCTATGCTTTTAGCAAGAAAAGTTTGAAAGCTATAGTCATATTCTTTCCGAATATCTTTTGAACTAGATACAGACTCTGAACTAAAATTATTTTGAACAATTTGAATTTCCTTTTCAAGTTTAAGATTGTTTTCTAAAAGTTCAGATTTTTCTGTTTCAAGTTTCTTAAAATCAGATGCAAGACTCTTCTTGAGTTTCTTGTATTTGATTTTGAGCTTACTATAGTTTTCCAGAAGTTCTGATAAACTATCAGCAAGTTCTTCTCTAGAAAATTCAGAAAATACCTCTGTTGTACCCCAAAATTTGCCCTCCCATATTCTTCAAGATTTGTCAAGAATCATCTTCAAATGGTTCAAGACTTCTCAAGGATTGCACAGTCCAAACCATCTCCTAAGCCAGTCAAAATTAGGGTTTTGGTTCCTTCAATGAATTTGAGGTTTTCAAGGGTCCAATCAAGTCTCATAGGCCTATATACATTGTCAAGCATCTACATGCCTAGTCTCAAGGCTCACAGAGGCAAATTGCACAGTCAAAAGCTCTATTTGGTTCACAGTCAACTACAGGGGTAAAATGGTCATTTTGCAGTCATAAGTCAGAATTTTTGTTCAACATCTTATTTTGAGCTCACAATCATCATTTGATCAAGTCTTGATCATGATTCCACAACAATGACTCAAAAATCATCAAAGATGCAAAACTTGCTATTTTGGGACAGCAGAAAAGTCAACTGTAACTTGACCAGGGCATAACTTTTTCATGGTTCATCATAAAAATCCCATCCAAGGCTCATTTTGAGGGGGATGACATTTACTACAAATCATCTTCACATTCCAAGTCCAAGAAATGCTCTCACAAAAAGTTATCAATTTCTACATTATAGATCAATTTCAAAAGTGAACAAAAAGGCACTTTAAGTCAAAGACCGTAACTTGAGATTGGTAAATCTAAATGACATGGGACTAAAGGCATTGGTTAGAGGACTTCAAGAAATTTCCAAAATGTCCATGAACATGTTCATATGATCAAAATTGAGAAAGATATGCATTGGAGAAGTTGGGAAATTTTCATGAATTTGCAAAAGTCAACTATCCTTAAAACTTCAATTTTTGACAAAAGGGCCCACTTTCTTCCACTTGATTCAGCCTTGTCATGCCACACACGTGTCCCATGATTAATTTCAAGATCAAACATTTATTTTTCCATTTTATTTAATTTTTATTGATTTAATTCATTTTAAATCCATAATAATTCAAATAAAATCTAAAAATTAATGGAATAGCATCTTTGTGATTTGAATAGCTTTTATATGTCATATGCCAGCTAACCAATTCGTGCTAAGCCTTTTTTGTGCATAAAATCCTTGATTTGAACCAAATATGGAAAGGTCTTCAATGGTGGTCAACCAAATCTCCAAACTTCAATACACAAAGATACAAGCCCATATTTTGACCTAGACTGCTTGCCATATACATATGCAAGGAGGCTAAACCTAATTGACGACCTAGACATTGCTAAAACGGCCAAAGCAAAACTGAAAAATTGTTGGAAAAGTGAGAGATCAAGAACAACATTGCAGGCGTTTTCAGACCAAAAGGAGCACATAGCCTTCTTCCTTGCCGTCCACTGAAGCTAACGCGACCATTACCACGACCAAAGACCACCTACAAAGTGTTGTAAGTCACCACGAAGTCACCTCTAAACATGGAATCTTGATTCTCCATTCTTTCATTTTTTTCTCAAAAACGTTAGCATATTCATACTCCTTGCTTGATTTCTAACGTAATTGTAATAGCCAATTTCGTTTTTAGGCCCTGAATCGTGATGCCCGATTCTAGGGTTCATGTTCTTGTATTTTAGGTGTTTTTGGTACAGGGCGAATTGGACCAAATAATGAGGATAAAGATGATCAGGGAACCAAGACGAATATGCCCATGGTCTCAGCTGGCGTTTTCATGGCCTGAGGACAATTTTTGAAGCGATCTACGAAACCTCCTGCGGATAAAAATCCGCAGGTAAAAAACCAAGGATCAGCGAAGAAGACGCTGACGCGTCTCCCTCTCATTAGTTCGTTCAAAAAAAACACGCGTTTTATATTTTTTTCCAAGCATTGTTAAGGATCACTAATATATTATTTGTTGTGCATATCAATATCAATTAAAGCAAGCTGGCATAGTGGCAAGGGCGAACAGGCATTGAGCGTTGGGACCTGGGTTCGATTCCCAGGTCCCCCAAATAAATTGTTTCCATTTTTTCTTATGTAATCTCATGCAGGCTTCAAAGAATAGTCCATCATACACCTCATGAATCAGTGCGCCAAGTGGCCTCAAACCCAGATCCAATGGCCTAGAGTGGATGACCACCATGTACACAGTCAACACGTGCCATGGAGAAGTCAGAAAGTCAAACCAGGCTTGAGGAATTGGGCTTCAAAGTTCTAGAAAACACCTCCTAACCTGGCCAGAACCCCCTTGGTTCATTCCTTTTTCTTTCTATTTTATATTTTCTAGTTTATTTATTAATTATTTTTCTAATTATTATTATTATCACTAAAATTAACATAATTAATTTTTCACAATAAAAATTCAGAAAACTAAAAAATGTAAATATTTTATTTATTATTATTAATTTCACTTAGTTTAATTATTTTGTAAATAAACACTAATTTAAATTAATTTAGTTTAATTAGGTTTAATTTTAATTTTCTTTTACAATAAATAAAATAAATTAGACTTAGGTTTTTTTTTACTAACTTTTAACCATATTTTCCTTTTTATTTTATTTTCATTAAAACTTAAAAACACAAAAATACACTTTTTTCTTTTAATTAATTAATTAATTAGTATTAGGTTTAATATTTCATTTAATTGCAAAAAGGACAAAATTCACTTTCTTCTCTCAAAAAAGGGTAAAAACCCTAAGGACGTCCCGATTCAATTCTTTCGCGCGCATATTTATTTTAATTCATTATTTTGATTATATTGATGTAACTGTTTTCGAGGATGTAATAGATAATTAGGATCTTTATCGCTTTCTTTAATTTCTCGTATTTATTTTCCAAAGGGTTATGTTTTTGGCGATGTATATACCCGCGCCTTGTAATAGCATAGATTTACTTTCCGCACTTTATTTTCCGCACAAATATTAATTGTTAATTATGCATGCAAGACTTGTTTGAACAATAAAATCAATCCGTAGCTCACAAATAACATGTACAAGATAATCTTAACTGAATTTGACACACATGCACATGCCAGTCCTAGGGTACGCCTCACTGGTTGCCTCGAAGTAGTCGTCAAGTATAGGGTGTTTTAGAGGTCGCCCTTCTATCTAAAGATCCAGTTTCCTCGAAATGAATGCCTCGGATAAAAAAGGATCTAGTACATTAGGGTTACTGCTAAGGCGTCCTACTATTGCTTTGGTGACCACATGTCCCTTATAATCGAATTGACCCGAATAACTCCAACGACGGTGCTACCTACTTCTCAATAGTGGGATAGTACTGTCTAAAGGACTCTTACACAGCCTAATTCCTTAGAGTAGGTAGATTTCTCCTGGGTACTTGCTCTTTCAAAAAAAAACAAAAACATCTTTTCGCACTCACACTTTCAAAAAGTTTTCAAACAAATACTTCATACACTCTTGAGGACTGATACAAGAGTTACCTAGAAGTTTTTCAAACTAAACTTTTTCAAAACCCACAAACACTTAAAAAGCAAACATTTTTGAAAACATAGTGAGCAAATACCTAAGAGCCCGTGGATAACCACGGATAGAAAGGGTGCTAACACCTTCCCTTTCTATAAATCTACCTCCCGAACCGAGAAACATCTCGATAAGGAATTTTGCTGTGCTTTTGTCCTTTCCATGTTGGAGAACATAAAAGACGGTGGAGACTCTTGCTTACCGCGACATTTCGCGAACCAGCTTAAAAAACAGTCAGTTCTATTTCCACCGATCACAGAACTGGCGACTCTGCTGGGGACACTTATAAAAGTGAGGTGTACCTTAGGATTAAACCACTCTTATTTTCAATTGCTTATTTTGTTTGCTTTAATATTGTGGGTTTGTCTTGGAGTTTCATAGATCCTAACTCGGATCTGGGGGATACCTTTTAGAAGTAGCGACAAACTCTGAGGGAACTTTGCGGGGTATACCGACACGGTTGAAGCAGTTGCTACGTTGATGTGGCACTTTGGTGAGTACCGGTAACCCTTGAGTCAAGTCAATGAGAGTACGGGGCCGCCGCGTGGTGTCGTGAAGCATCAACTGACCTTAGGAACCTTACTTGACCATCCTGGCCTCTTTAGGGGTAGTGAGATGACCGACTTTGGTGCAGTCCGAAGTTGGTAGATACTCGATACTACACTCATTGAGGGTTGTTTTCTTGGGATATTTTGATCGCCAGTTCAGTGGCTAAATCAAAACAATGAACATAGAAAACAACCCTATGATATTGAGCTCCTTAGAACCCGGTTACTTTTGATAGGACAGGTTTTGAGCCCACCAACTTCAAGAGGGTAGTACCCCAAACTTCATGCTGGCATAAACTCTAAGGGCTGTCTGGTGTGACTTGTGTGCCTTATCATGTTTGCTTTTTGTGAATACTTGTGGTGTGTCCTTATCATAACATCATAGCATCATAAAGCATCATATGCATTTACTAACCACTTCAAGGGTTCGAATCTTCATCTTTGTTCTTGTTTTGTAGGACATGGAATCTCTCCGTAGAAAGACAATTCAGATCCACCTTGTAAGGATCCCTCCTCCTCTTAAGGAGCTTACATCCAGGATTCCCGAGAGCTCCTCCTTCAGTGAAAGGCATGGTAGACTCATCAGCTTGGTTAACACCAACATTGAAGAGGATATGGTGAAAGTGTTGTTCCAGTTCTTTGACCCTTTGCACCACTGTTTTACTTTCCCGGATTATCAATTGGTGCCTACTCTGGAAGAGTTTTCCCAACTTCTGAAGGTTCCTATCCTTAGTCAACTACCCTACAACGGTACGGAAAAGGAACCAAAACTTGAAGAGGTAGCTAAAGCATTACGTCTGCAACCATCTGACATCAAGGGACATTGGGAAATCAGAAGTGGTATCAAAGGGTTCTTGGCAAAGCTCCTGTTTCAGAAGGCCCAAGAATGTTGAAATTCCCTTGACCTACAAGCCTTTGAAGAAGTTGTGGCACTCCTTGTCTATGGGTTGGTGTTGTTCCCGAATCCAGATCAACTTATAGATATCAATGCTGTCAAGATCTTCATGTCCAGGAATCCCATACCTACGTTGCTTGGGGACATCCTCCACTCATGTTACACTCGAACCATGAGAAAAAGAGGTGTTCTCATGTGCTGCACTCCTCTCCTGGCAAGGTGGTTTATTTCGCACCTTCCACAATCAGTTTTGAAGAACGAGCGGGGTTTGAGATGGTCACAACGGCTAATGACTCTTACACATGCTGATATACATTGGTGTTCTCGGTCCAGAGAAAACGTCACTATTATTGATCGTTGCGGAGAGTTTCCTAATGTTCCTTTACTTGGAATTAGAGGGGGCATTACTTACAACCCATGTCTGGCTTTGAGACAGTTTGGATATGCTCGGAGGGATGGCCCTCATGACATGTTGATTCCTGACCTAGTTTTTGACTTCGACAATGATACGCAAGGACTTCGCCAGAGATTCATCAGAGCTTGGAGGATGCCCAACAGGGTAGATAGTAAGACACTGGGGCACAAGAACTCCATTCCCCTTGAGCCTTATCTCAAGTGGGTACGAGCCCTCTCCCAGAAGCTTGTGATGACATATCCTCATGTTCTCCCCGTGATCAAAGAGCCAGTTTTGGAAGGAGAGGTGCCATACACCATTCAACATCCTGACATGTCAACATCTTGGGAAGAAATGCAAAAGAGTTGGATCCAACTTAAGGAAGAGCGGAATTCTCTTGAAGCCAATCTACATGCCAGTGAGAAGAAGGTCTTGGAGCTCACCCACCTACTGCACGAGGAAAAGACCCTCAACACTTACATAGCTTCAAAGAGGATGCGCAGTGTCTTTTGGGATTAAGTATTTTGTAATATTTCGCCCATGAGGCATTGATGTACTGAACAGATTATTTATTAATATAACGTGTGTTCCTTTTTGTCTACAACGAATTTGAACTTTCGAACCCTTGAATGCATTGCATAAATAGGATATCATGCATCATATGCATAACAGGTACCCTTTTTCTACAGGTTGCTTAATCTTCTTCGCTGTTTATTTCAGCAATCATCATGTCTTCTGAGCCTACTACTGAACAAGCTATCAAGGCCCTCCAGGCCCAGAACGCCCAGTTTCAAGAGTTGGTCATGAGCTTAGCCCAGGGTCAACAGGAGTTGAAGACTCTGCTTTTGAAAAAGAAGAAGAAGAGGATTGTGTTGTTCAACACCGGACGTAGATTCGGGAATACACTGCAAAATAAGGCTGATCTGGCTAATTCCTCTGTAGGGAAAGACAGTCCCCAAGGGGGAAGGGTTCCTAGTCCCGTGGTCTCCGACAACGAGACGGACTACAATGATGAACAGTACCCTCCTGCTGAGGATAGGTACAAACAACTGGAGGACCGCCTAAGTGCCATGGAGATTCAACACGTGCCTGGGTTGGATTTCGGAGATCTAGGTTTATCTTCTGGGGTGGTGATCCCACACAAGTTCAAGGCACCTGCCTTTGCGAAGTACGACGGGGCTTCCTGTCCTAAGCTGCATCTCAGATCATATGTAAGGAAGATCCAACCTTACACTGGAGACAAGAATCTATGGATCCATTTCTTCCAGTATAGTCTTTCAGGGACTCAACTCGAATGGTTCTATCAACTGGATGGAACCAGTATTCGTAACTGGGAGGACTTTGCTACTGCATTTTATAAGCATTATCAGTATAATTCCGACCTCGCTCCTACGCGTACCCAACTCCAGGGTATGTCGCTAGGGACGGGTGAAGGATTTAAGGAGTACGCGCAAAAGTGGAGAGGCCTGGCTGGCAGGGTGCAGCCACCGTTGACTGACCGTGAACTCGTGGACATGTTCTTGGGGACCCTGTCTGGTCCGCTCTTCAACCATCTGATTGGTAATTCTTTTGCAGGGTTTACAAACCTTATTCTGACTGGTGAAAGGATAGAAGCTGGTATCAAGTCTGGGAAGATACAAAAGGGTGCCTCCTCGAGCTCTGAAAAGAAGCCCTTCAAGAAGGAATCTAGTGCTGTTTATGGTCCAAGGAGACAAAATAAACCGGAGCGCCACCAAGCTGTCAACGCGGTGGTAATCTCAAAGCCTGCTGTTGCTCCTTAGCAATATAACCAGCCAAGGGGTGAGAGACCAAAAAGGCAGTACACTCGGCTCAGTATGACCCTGTCTCAGATATTGCCGCAACTGCTGTCAACCAATCTGGTAACTGTCAAAGAAGCTCCGAAGGTAGTGAACACAACCTCTCCAAAGTACAACCCCAACGCCCGCTGCACTTATCGCTCTGATAGCCCGGGGCATACTACTAATGATTGTTGGGCTCTGAGGAATAAGGTTCAGGACCTTATTGATGCTAAAGAAATACAGTTCGAGGCGCCCGAAAGGCCCAATGTTGTGACTGCTCCCATGCCCTAGCATGGAGTGAATGTTGTGGAAGAAGACCTATATGTAGCCTCTGTGGATGATATTGTTACTCCGTTGTTGACTATCAAGAGGAACCTGTTGCTAGCCGGTTTATTTCTGGGATGTAGTAAAGGTTGTCACATATGTGTTGTTTCACCTGTTGGTTGTCCTTTGTTGAAGTCAGGCGTCCAAAACCTGATGGATAACAAAGAGATCTTGTTCGAGAAGATTGTTGTTCCTGCTGTACCTGTTGAAGAAGTGTCCATTGTTACCATTTTCAACAACCCTCCTAAGGCTCCCTTAAAGAAGCCTGTCAAAATCACGTCTGCTCAGAAGATTGCACCTATCATCATCACTGTTCCGGGGCCCCTCCCCTATACATCTGACAAAGTTGTCCCGTGGCACTATGGGGAAGATGTTTATGTGCTTAGAATTAAACAAGAGTTTGATACTAGTACCGGCATCACCAAGATCATTGGGCCTGCAAAAGTAACTCGCAGTGGTAGACTCTTCTCACCAGATATTGCGCCACCAGCTATCCAGAGACCTCTTGTCATCACACCTGCAAGTGTGCCTACTTCCCTGCCTGACCAAGTTCCTATTTCTACCCCTACTGCCGAGTCATCTGAAGCTCGGGGCAAAGGTATTGCTACTGATGTGCCTGCCCAGACGGAGGCACCGAAGACCGTCAATGTTGAAGCTTCCAAGCAAGAGATGGAAGAGATTCTTAAAATTATCAAGAAGAGTGATTTCAATGTAGTTGAGCAGCTGGGGCACACCCCCTCTAAAATTTCTATGCTATCACTGTTGTTGTGTTCAGAGGCCCACGCCAAGGCCCTGATTTCCTTCCTGAAGACGGCCCATGTGCCACAAGAAACGTCTTCTGATCAATTTACCGATTGTGTGGCCAACTTGACTGTTGATAATGGGTTGGGTTTCTCTGACGCCGATCTGACTGCCAAAGGAAAGAACCATAACGACGCCCTGCATGTCTCCATTGAATGCAGGGGCACTACCCTTGCCCATGTGCTGGTTGACACTGGTTCCTCGTTGAACGTATTGCCCAAGAAAGCTTTAGATAGATTGGATTGCGAGGGTTTGGAGCTGAAGCCTAGTAACATTGTTGTCCGGGCCTTTGACGGGTCCAAAAGGATGGTACATGGTGAAGTTGACATTCCAATCAGGGTTGGTTCTCAGGTCTTTGATTCTAATTTCTATGTGATGGACATCCGACCATCCTATTCTTGCTTGCTGGGTCGTCCTTGGATCCACAAGGCTGGAGTTGTGACCTCAACTCTACATCAGAAGCTTAAATACCCGGTCAGAGGGAAGATTGTTACAGTGCAGGGGGAGGAAGAATATATGGTCAACCACCTCAACTCGTTCCGGTATGTAGAGATGGATGGGGAATTCATTGAGACTCCATTCCAGCATTTTGAAGAGGTTCCTCAGACACTGGCATCAGCAGAAACTGTGATCGAAGATTCTCCTTTGAAGATGGCTTCCTTAAAGGATGCCCGGGCTGTGATTGAGAAGGGTGAGTGTGCAAACTGGGGCTGACTTCCTGATTTTACTCCGAAGACTGACAAATTTGGTTTGGGTTTCACTGCAGAAGCTCAGAGGTTTGTTCGTAAGGCAAGGATTGGAAGACCTCCTGTGTTCATCACCAACCCGGGAGTGAATGTTATTAAAGACGACGTGGAGGAATCTGAATTCGACAGCTGGATATACCCAACAACCAACGGTGGACCAAGCAACTGGACTGCAAAAGACTTCACACCTATTACTTTTGTCACTCAGTAATGAACTCCTTTGTTTTGAATTTGTAACAAACAATAATTTGAAACTTTATGGCCCGGTGTCTTACCCGGGGCACCGTGGTTTCATTTGTGAGGGCTTTTTTGTCATTTTCATATATCATTAATAAAAGCATTGGACGTTTTTTGCATTTCAAATCTTGCGCTCCCTTTCTTTCCTTGTTATATATTGCAAAACAGCTATATTTACACACACTCACCTATACATGTTCCAATCCACTCTGGATCTCACTGGTAACGACTCTGCTACTGCCAGTTATGACTTCGAAAATCTGATCAACTTAGCCGAAGACGAAGGTGAAGACGATTGCGAAGTGCCTGGTGAACTTGCAAGACTGTTACTCCAGGAAGAGAGGGCCATTCAACCGCATGAAGAGCCAGTGGAAACGGTAAATCTGGGTACTGAGACAGACAGAAAGGAGGTCAAGATTGGTGCCAATCTAGAGCTTAGTGTGAAACAACGGTTGATTCAGATGCTGCATGACTATGTGGAAATCTTTGCCTGGTCTTACGAAGATATTCCTGGGTTGGATACCGACATTGTGGTCCATCACCTGCCTACCAAGGAAGACCGTCCTCCGGTAAAACAGAAGGTCCGCCGTATGCGTCCAGAGATGTCCGAGAAAATCAAAGTTGAGGTTATGAAACAATTTGATGTCGGGTTTCTAGCAGTGACTTCTTACCCTCAGTGGGTTGCCAACGTGGTTCCGGTGCCGAAGAAAGATGGTAAGGTCCGAATGTGTGTTGATTACAGGGATTTGAGCAGGGCCAGCCCTAAGGATGATTTCCCTCTGCCTCACATTGATGTTCTGGTCGACAACACTGCTCAGCATAAGGTATTCTCCTTCATGGACGGGTTCTCCGGTTATAATCAGATCAAGATGGCTCCTGAAGACATGGAGAAGACCACTTTTGTTACTCAGTGGGGCACCTTTTGCTACAAGGTCATGCCTTTTGGGTTGAAAAATGATGGGGCAACCTACCAACGTGCCATGGTTGCTTTATTTCATGACATGATCCATCATGAGATAGAAGTATATGTCGACGATATGATTGCAAGGTCCCAAACTGAGGAGGAACACCTTGACCATCTACAGAAGCTGTTTGACCGTCTGAAGCTGTACAAGCTGAGGTTGAACCCGAATAAGTGCACCTTCGGGGTGAGATCTGGAAAACTACTAGGTTTCGTCGTGAGCGACAAAGGTATTCAAGTGGACCCTGCCAAAGTGAAAGCCATACAAGAGATGCCAACTCCCAAGACAGAAAAAGAAGTCAGAGGCTTTCTAGGACGGCTGAACTACATTGCCCGATTCATCTCACATCTAACTGCTACCTGTGAACCAATCTTCAAGCTACTGAAGAAAGATCAAGTAGTACGTTG
This sequence comes from Vicia faba, assembly GCA_948472305.1. Lineage (NCBI taxonomy): Eukaryota > Viridiplantae > Streptophyta > Magnoliopsida > Fabales > Fabaceae > Vicia > Vicia faba. Next base: position 1,460,574,647 of record OX451735.1, read on the forward strand.
GAATGATGAATGTCAGGCCGCTTTCGAAAGAATCAAAGAGTATCTCTAAGAGCCACCCATTCTTATGCCACCGGTTGAAGGGAGACCTCTAATCTTATACTTGACAGTACTGGATAACTCAATGGGGTGTGTGCTGGTGCAGCATGACGAGTCTGGCCGAAAAGAGCACGCTATTTATTACCTTAACAAAAAGTTTACCGACTGTGAGACCCGATACTCACTGCTCGAGTAAACTTGCTACGCTTTGGTATGGGATGCTCGCCGGCTGAGACAGTATATGTTGACTCACACTACTTTGTTGATTTCAAAAATGGATCCAATCAAGTATATCTTCGAAAAGCCCGCCTTGTCCGGAAGAATAGCAAGATGGCAGATGATCTTGACGGAATATGACATCCAGTACACGACTCAGAAAGAAATCAAGGGAAGTGTATTGGCAGACCATTTTGCACATCAGGCAGTGGACGATTACCAGTCGATGAACTTTGAATTTCCAGACGAGAATATCATGGTAGTGACTGATTGTGAAGTACCTGGACCGGATGAAGGACCTGAGGAAGGATCCCGATGGTCTATGTACTTTGACGGAGCCTCAAACGCTTTGGGTAACGGTATTGGCGCCGTGATCATATCCCCTAAAGGCACTCATACTCCACTCACTGCCCGACTATGTTTCAACTGCACCAACAACATGGCAGAGTATGAAGCATGTATCATGGGTCTTCAAGCTGCAATTGACTTAAGGATCAAGTTTCTGAGTGTCTTCGGAGATTCCGCTCTCGTGATCAGTCAAATCAAAGGCGAGTGGGATACAAAACACCTAAATCTTATTCCTTACAAGGAGTATGTATTGATGTTGATTCCCCATTTCGAGGAGATAACCTTTGAGCACTTCCCAAGAGAGGAGAATCAATTGGCAGACGCGCTAGCTACGATGTCTTCTATGTTCAAAGTCAAGTGGGACAATGAGGCCCCCCGAATCATCATTTGGAAATTAGACGAACCTGCACATTGCTGTGATCTTGAGACCAAAGAGGTAACTGAAAAACCTTGGTATCATGAAGTGAAGAGGTACTTGGAAGCTCAAGAATACCCTGAGGGTGCATCTGTCAACGACAAGAAGTTCCTGAGAAGGTTCGCTGCAAAGTTCTTCCTCAGCAACGACATTCTCTACAAACGAAACCATGATTCAACTTTACTGCGTTGTGTGGATAAGATGGAAGCAGAAAGAATCATGGCAGAGCTGCATGAGGGTACCTTCGGAACATATTCCAGTGGACATACCATGGCAAAGAAAATCCTTCGGGCAGGATATTTCTGGTCCACAATGGAAGCTGATTGTTACCAACATTCTCGGACATGTCACAAATTCCAAATCTATGCTGATAAGGTGCACGTTCCTCCAGTTCCTCTGAACGTCTTGACAACACCTTGGCCTTTTGCAATGTGGGGCATTGACATGATCGGCGAGATCAGACCTACGGCATCCAACGGGCATCGCTTCATCCTGGTAGCGATTGATTACTTTACGAAGTGGGTTGAAGCAGCTTCCTATGCTACCGTAACCAAGAATGTCGTGGCACGGTTCATTCGGCACAACCTGATCTGTCGCTATGGCGTCCCAGAAAGGATCATTACGGACAATGGTACCAATCTTAACAACAAGATGATCACTGAGCTCTGCGAGAAATTCAAGATACAGCACCACAACTCTTCTCCTTACCGGCCGAAGATGAATGGGGCTGTAGAAGAAGCAAATAAGAATATCAAGAAGATTGTGCAGAAAATGACAGTGACCTATAAAGATTGGCACGAGATGTTACCGTTCGCTCTTCATGGGTACCGTACCTTAGCACGGACGTCAACAGGGGCAACACCCTTTTCCTTGGTCTACGGCATGGAGACAGTCTTGCCTATTGAAGTCCAAATACCCTCTCTCCGATAATGAAAGATGCAGGTTTGAGCGAAGATGAATGGATCTAGACTCGGCTTGATCAACTAAACCTGATTGACGAAAAGAGACTCACTGCTATTTGTCATGGTCAAACGTACCAAAAACGGATGATCAGGGCATTTAACAAGAAAGTCATACGACAAGAGTATCAAGTCGGAGACCTGGTAATCAAGCGCATCATTCTTCCTCAAAGTGATCCCAGGGGCAAATGGACCCCTACGTATGAAGGGCCATTTGTGGTTAAGAATATCTTCTCAAGAGGAGCTATGAATCTGACCACCATGGATGGTGACGACCTTCCTCACCCCGCCAATGCAGACATAGTAAAAAGATACTACGCATGAATAAAAGACCTGCTAGGTTGACACACCTAGGCAAAAATAAGGGCTTCCCGGCGAACCAAAAGGGTTCGGGCAAAAATAAGGGATGAAATGAAAAAAAATATGTACACCCGGCAAGTCGAAAACCTGAAAAGGCGGCTTGGGCAAAAATGGGTATCCCGGTGGACTGAAAACCCGAAAGGACGGTCCAGGCAAAAGTTAGGGATAAGCGTAATACTATGTCTCATTGGATCACCTTGCATCCAGACTTTAGGTATCAACTATCAGGCTCACACGACACCAATCAGTCAGCTTCATCTCCAACTAAGCAGCAAAGTGATGAGACGCTTGAAGACATAAAGGCGATAGCAGAGTTGGAACCCAGTGGGATTTTTCACATAGCTGTTTTGTTTTCTTTGCACAAAATTGTATAAACTCTGTTGTTCGGCGGCGTTCTCTTACTAGGACGTCAACCTCTTGTACAAAAACGCCTATTTACAGGCAAAATTCAAAATCAATACAAACTCACTTTTCAGACAAATTGCCAATTGTTTTTCCTTTATCTGTTTTGTTTTGCAAAGAACGTCCAATGTTCATTTTTGATATATGCATTTGACACTAATTGCTAATCATAAATATTTGCATGCGAAACAAAGGACTAATTACAGGTGACATCAGAAACAGGGGAAATAAGAATTGTCTAATAGGTCTAGTTGCTCTGTCCACTAAGGTACAAGGTAAGTTCGGCTGAAGAATGTAACCAGGATACCTTCGCTCCTCGCAGAGTAAGACAAGATTCAGCCACGCTCTCCCCAAGCAGAGTTGGTCTCCAATCAGCCCGAAAAGGCACAGTATCTCCAGCAAGTCAGCGATACTCTCCCCAAGTAGAGTTAGCCTACTGTCAGCCTTAAGGAAGTTGGATATCCCCAGAAGATCTTAACATTCCCCAGCCGAGTATACAGATGTTCCTCAGCAGGCATCCCCGACAGTCTTAATATTCCTCGACGGAAATATAAGATTGTTCCCCGGCGGAATACCAGACATCCAGTGGAGCTACTTCCCCAGTGCAGTCCAAAAAATTTCCCCAGGAGAGTTGAAGCTTATCCCCAGTAGATTCTGGAAGCTTATCCCCAGTAGATTCTGGAAGCTTATCCCCAGTAGAGTCTGGAAGCTGGTCCCCTGCAGAATGCAAAAGCCTCTCCCCGACCATGTTCAAAGGTTATTCCCCACCAGGGTCTAACTGGGTTATCCTCAGCTAATTACCACGGAAAGATCGTCCTCGGCGAAGTTCTTCCTATCCCCCAGCGGAGTTCATCAAATTCTCAACAAAGCTTATCAACAGGAATCCCCAGCGGAGTTATCATCAAAATCTCAGCGAAGTATCTCTTCCCACAGAGTAGTTCCCCGCAGAGTAATCTCTTCACTAAGTTTATTCCCCAACGGAGTCATCTTCTCCTACCGGTTTATTCTTGCAATCATCATCCCCAGCAGAAACGAAGAACTCTACTCTTCAAACATCAGCCCAGGATTCAACAAGCTCCCGACATTCGTCACGGATTTATTTTCCTAGACGAAAAATACATTCATAGACATTTCACATTTCATACATCCTGCTTACATACATGATAAAGTGCATACTACACTATCTCTGAACATCATGACATCATGCATTTCATACATCATGACATTGCATACAACTGATGTTTTGCCTTTTCAGGAAAAAGGTCAATCCAAAGATGATTACTATCAACTGTCGCAATTCCATATTCGATACCTGTATCTAGCCAGGGCATATCTGTGAGTGATTGATTGTAGATTCGATACCTGTATCTAGCCAGGGCATATCTACATGAAGAGTTTAGAGATTCGATACCTGTATCCAGCCAGGGCATATCTGTAGACGACTAATTCCAGATTCGATACCTGTATCTAGCCAGGGCATATCTATGAGCGATTAATTGTGGATTCGATACCTGTATCTAGCCAGGGCATATATGCATGAAGAGTTTAGAGATTCGATACCTGTACCCAGCCAGGGCATATCTATAGACGACTAATTCCAGATTCGATACCTGTATCTAGCCAGGGCATATCTGTGAGTAATTGATTGTGGATTCGACACCTGTATATAGCCATGGCATATCTGCATGAAGAGTTTAGAGATTCGATACCTGTATCCAGCCAGGGCATATCATTAGACGACTAATTCCAGATTCGATACCTGTATCCAGCCAGGGCATATCTGTAGACGACTAATTCCAGATTCGATACTGTATCCAGCCAGGGCATATCTGTAGACGACTAATTCCAGATTCGATACCTGTATCTAGCCAGGGCATATCTGTGAGTAATTGATTGTAGATTCGACACCTATATCTAGCTAGTACATATCTGCATGAAGAGTTTAGAGATTCGATACCTGTATCCAGCCAGGGCATATCTGTAGACGACTAATTCCAGATTCGATACCTGTATTTAGCTAGGGCATATCTGTGAGTAATTGATTGTAGATTTGACACCTGTATCTAGCCAGGGCATATCTGCATGAAGAGTTTAGAGATTCGATACCTGTATCCAGCCCGGGCATATCTGTAGACGACTAATTCCATATTCGATACCTGTATCTAGCCAGGGAATATCAGTGAGTAATTGATTGTAGATTCGACACCTGTATCTAGCCAGGGCATATCTGCATGAAGAGTTTAGAGATTCAATACCTGTATCCAGCCAGGGCATATCTGTAGACGACTAATTCCAGATTCGATACCTGTATCTAGCCAGGGCATATCTGTGAGTAATTGATTGTAGATTCGACACCTGTATCTAGCCAGGGCATATCTTCATGAATAGTTTAGAGATTCGATACCTGTATCCAGCCAGAGCATATCTGTAGGCGACTAGTTCCAGATTCGATACCTGTATCTAGCCAGGGCATATCTGTGAGCGATTGATTGTGGATTCGATACCTGTATCTAGCCAGAGCATATCTGCATGGAGAGTTTAGAGATTCGATACCTGTACCTAGCCAGGGCATATCTGCAGACGACTAATTCCAGATTCGACACCTGTATTTAGCCAGGGCATATCTGTGGACGATTGATTATAGATCTATACCTGTATCTAGCCAGGAAAGTCATCTACACGAAGAGTTTGAAGATCAACACATGTAACAGGCCAGGAAATTATATTTCTTTCTCAGGTACGCACTTTCTTGCTAAGGAATCTCTTACGCGATCGACATCTCCCGATGGCATCTTTAAGCCCATCTCCACAACTATCCATTACACTTCCAAATGGCATCTATAAGCCCATTCCCGACAAGGTTCTGTCACATCTCCAGATGGCATCTATAAGCCCATCCTCCTATCCAGCATATCTCCAAATGGCATCTGTGAGCCCATTCCCGACATCACATTGCTGATATTCTACTATGCGAGTGCAAATTTCTGGGCACTCTAGTGTTCAATCATCTTCCACCTTCGGATCATGAAAGGCACGCAAGCCAATCTACATCCTCAGGTCTAAGAAGATTGAACATGGGCAACTGTTGTACCCCAAAATTTTCCCTACCATATTCTTCAAGATTTGTCAAGAATCATCTTCAAATGGTTCAAGACTTCTCAAGGATTGCACAGTCCAAACCATCTCCTAAGCCAGTCAAAATTAGGGTTTTGGTTCCTTCAATGAATTTGAGGTTTTCAAGGGTCCAATCAAGTCTCATAGGCCTATATACATTGTCAAGCATCTACATGCCAAGTCTCAAGGCTCACAGAGGCAAACTGCACAGTCAAAAGCCCTATTTGGTTCACAGTCAACTATAGGGGTAAAATGGTCATTTTGCAGTCAAAAGTCAGAATTTTTGGTCAACATCTTATTTTGAGCTCACAATCATCATTTGATCAAGTCTTGATCATGATTCCACAAGAATGACTAAAAAATCATCAAAGATGCAAAACTTGCTATTTTGGGACAGTAGAAAAGTCAACTGTAACTTGACCAGGGCATAACTTTTTCATGGTTCATCAGAAAAATCCCATCCAAGGCTCATTTTGAGGGGGATGACATTTCCTACAAATCATCTTCACATTCCAAGTCCAAGAAATGCTCTCACAAAAAGTTATCAATTTCTACATTATAGGTCAATTTCAAAAGTCAACAAAAAGGCACTTTAAGTCAAAGACCATAACCTGAGATTGGTAAATCCAAATGACATGGGACCAAAGGAATTGGTTAGAGGACTTCAAGACCTTTCCAAAATGTCCAAGAACATGTTCATATGATCAAAATTGAGCAAGATATGCATTGGAGAAGTTGGGAAATTTTCATGAATTTGCAAAAGTCAACTATCCTTAAAACTTCAATTTTTGACAAAAGGGCCCACTTTCTTCCACTTGATTCAGCCTTGTCATGCCACACACGTGTCCCATGATTAATTTCAAGATCAAACATTTATTTTTCCATTTTATTTAATTTTTATTGATTTAATTCATTTTAAATCCATAATAATTCAAATAAAATCTAAAAATTAATGGAATAGCATCTTTGTGATTTGAATAGCTTTTATATGTCATATGCCAGCTAACCAATTCGTGCTAAGCCTTTTTTGTGCATAAAATCCTAGATTTGAACCAAATATGGAAAGGTCTTCAATGGTGGTCAACCAAATCTCCAACCTTAATACACAAAGATACAAGCCCATATTTTGACCTAGACTGCTTGCCATATACATATGCAAGGAGGCTAAACCTAATTGACGACCTAGACATTGCTAAAACGGCCAAAGAAAAACTAAAAAATTGTTGGAAAAGTGAGAGATCAAGAACAACATTGCAGGCGTTTTCAGACCAAAAGGAGCACGTAGCCTTCTTCCTTGCCGTCCACTGAAGCTAACGCGACCATTACCACGACCAAAGACCACCTACAAAGCGCTGTAAGTCACCACGAAGTCACCTCTGAACATGGAATCTTGATTCTCCATTCTTGCATTTTTTCTCAAAAGCGTTAGCATATTCATACTCCTTGCTTGATTTCTAACGTAACTGTAATAGCCAATTTCGTTTTTAGGCCCTGAATCGTGATGCCCGATTCTAGTGTTCATGTTCTTGTATTTTAGGTGTTTTTGGTACAGGGCGAATTGGACCCAATAATGGGGATAAAGATGATCAGGGAACCAAGACGAATATGCCCATGGTCTCAGGTGGCGTTTTCATGGCCTGAGGACAATTTTTGAAGCGATCTACGAAACCTCCTGCGGATAAAAATCCGCAGGTAAAAAACCAGGGATCAGCAAAGAAGACGCTGACGCGTCTCCCTCTCATTCGTTCGTTCAAAAAAAACGCGCGTTTTATATTTATTTTTTTCAGGCATTGTTAAGGATCACTAATTTATTATTTGTTGTGCATATCAATATCAATTAAAGCAAGCTGGCATAGTGGCAAGGGCGAACAGGCATTGAGCGTTGGGACCTGGGTTCGATTCCCAGGTCCCCCAAATAAATTGTTTCCATTTTTTCTTATGTAATCTCATGCAGGCTTCAAAGAATAGTCCATCATACACCTCATGAATCAGTGCGCCAAGTGGCCTCAAACCCAGATCCAATGGCCTAGAGTGGATGACCACCATGTACCCAGTCAACACGTGCCATGGAGAAGTCAGAAAGTCAAACCAGGCTTGAGGAATTGGGCTTCAAAGTTCTAGAAAACACCTCCTAACCTGGCCAGAACCCCCTTGGTTCATTCCTTTTTCTTTCTATTTTATATTTTCTAGTTTATTTATTAATTATTTTTCTAATTATTATTATTATCACTAAAATTAACATAATTAATTTTTCACAATAAAAATTCAGAAAACTAAAAAATGTAAATATTTTATTTATTATTATTAATTTCACTTAGTTTAATTATTTTGTAAATAAACACTAACTTAAATTAATTTAGTTTAATTAGGTTTAATTTTAATTTTCTTTTACAATAAATAAAATAAATTAGACTTAGGTTTTTTTTTACTAACTTTTAACCATATTTTCCTTTTTATTTTATTTTCATTAAAACTTAAAAACACAAAAATACACTTTTTTTCTTTTAATTAATTAATTAATTAGTATTAGGTTTAATATTTCATTTAATTGCAAAAAGGACAAAATTCACTTTCTTCTCTCAAAAAAGGGTCAAAACCCTAAGGACGTCCCGATTCAATTCTTTCGCGCGCATATTTATTTTAATTCATTATTTTGATTATATTGATGTAACTGTTTTCGAGGATGTAATAGATAATTAGGATCTTTATCGCTTTCTTTAATTTCTCGTATTTATTTTCCAAAGGGTTATGTTTTTGGCGATGTATATACCCGTGCCTTGTAATAGCATAGATTTACTTTCCGCACTTTATTTTCCGCACAAATATTAATTGTTAATTATGCATGCAAGACTTGTTTGAACAATAAAATCAATCCGTAGCTCACAAATAGCATGTACAAGATAATCTTAACTGAATTTGACACACATGCACATGCCACTCCTAGGGTACGCCTCACTGGTTCCCTCGAAGTGGTCGTCAAGTATAGGGTGTTTTAGAGGTCACCCTTCTGTCTAAAGATCCAGTTGCCTCGAAACGGTTGCCTCAGATAAAAAAGGATCTAGGACATTAGGGTTACCGCTAAGGCGTCCTACTATTTCTTTGGTTACCACATGTCCCTTATAATCGAATTGACCCGAATAACTCCAACGACGGTGCTACCTACTTCTCAATAGCGGGATAGTACTGTCTAAAGGACTCTTACACAGCCTAATTCCTTAGAGTAGGTAGATTTCTCCTGGGTACTTGCTCTTTCAAAAAAAAACAAAAACATCTTTTCGCACTCACACTTTCAAAAAGTTTTCAAACAAATACTTCATACACTCTTGAGGACTGATACAAGAGTTACCTAGAAGTTTTTCAAACTAAACTTTTTCAAAACCCACAAACACTTGAAAAGAAAACATTTTTGAAAACATAGTGAGCAAATACCTAAGAGCCCATGGATAACCACGGATAGAAAGGGTGCTAACACCTTCCCTTTCTATAAATCTACCTCCCGAACCGAGAAACATCTCGATAAGGAATTTTGCTGTGCTTTTGTCCTTTCCATGTTGGAGAACATAAAAGACGGTGGCGACTCTTGCTTACCGCGACATTTCGCGAACCAGCTTAAAAAATAGTCAGTTCTATTTCCACCGATCACAACCTCTCTTTGTTCTGAATCACAGTCCGAGTCATCTTCTGTGATAGCCATTAAAGCTAGGTTGGCATTTTCATCTTCAGAACCAGATTCATCTTCAGAAGAATCTGAGTCATCCCAGGTTGCCATCATTCCTTTCTTCTTTCCAAATCTCTTCTTTGGTCTTTCTTTTTGAAGCTTTGGACAATCACTTTTGAAGTGACCAGGTTCTTTGCATTCATAACAGATGATCTCTCTTCTGTTTGACTTTTTGTGTCCAGAAGATTCTGGTTTATCTTCTGACTTCTTGAAGTTCCTGAACTTCTTTTGTCTGTGCTTCCACAGATGATTGATCCTTTTGGAGAGTAAAGATAGTTCGTCTTCTTCTGAAGCTGATTCTTTAGAGTTTTCTTCTTCAGCCTGAAAAGCGTTAGTATCAAATTTCTTAATTGATTTAAGGGCTAGAGACTTACCTTTCTTCTGAGGCTCATTCCCATCCAGTTCAATCTCATGACTTCTGAGAGCGCTGATGAGTTCCTCTAAAGACACAGTGTTCAGATCCTTTGACACCTTGAAAGCTGTGACCATTAGTGCCCATCTTCTGGGTAAGCTTCTGATGATCTTTTTCACGTGATCTGCTTTGGTATACCCTTTGTTCAAAACTCTCAGACCAGCGATCATAGTTTGAAACCTAGAGAACATTGCTTCTATAGACTCACTTTCCTCAACTTTGAAGGCTTCATACTTCTGAACTAAAGCCAGAGCTTTAGAATCCTTAACTTGGGCGTTTCCTTCATGAGTCATTTTGAGAGACTCAAACATATCATGCATTGTATCTCTATTAGTGATTTTTTTCATATTCTACTTTAGAGATAGCATTTAAAAAAATATTTCTAGCTCTGTGATGATTTTTAAAATTAGCTTTTTGTTGTCTATCCATATTTTTTCTATCCACTTTGTTTCCTTCTGAATCTGTAGGATGTTTGTAACCATCCAAGACTATATCCCAAAGATCACTATCATGACCTAGAAAGAAACTTTCTAGTCTATCTTTCCAGTACTCAAAATATTCTCCATCAAACACTGGAGGTTTGTTATAACTATTATTGTTTTGTTCAAGCGGCCATTGTGTTTTCTTCTGGATCTTTTCCTGACACGGTTAAGTGTTGAGCTCAGAGTCAAGCTCTGATACCAATTGAAGGAGTAAGAAAACACTTAGAAGGGGGGGGGGGGGGGGGTTGAATAAGTGACTCTTTTCGTTCTTTCAAAACAAAGCTCAAAACAATAATGGAATAACACAGTTATTTTTATCCTGGTTCGTTTGAACTCAAACTACTCTAGTCCACCCGCCAAGGTGATTTCTCCTTTCTCAATAAGGACTTAATCCACTATAATCAACTAATTACAATCACACAACAACTGTTGTGACTAACAATGCACAAGTAAACTTACAAGTGACTAACACCACTAAGACTTAAATCCAGTCCTAGTCTGCTTGAGAAATCTGACCAAACTTGGTCTCTCAAGAAACAAATACAGAAGTATAATCTTTACAGATAATTTAAATAGAGTTTGCTTCTAATCAAGCTATATCACAACTGTAATTTTTCTTAGAATGTAATACACAAAAATGTATGAACTATGAGTTTGTAAGCTTTTGAATCTTTCACGTAGTTTCTTGTTTGAACGTTGTTGTTGGCTTGCAATAAATGTCCTTCTATTTATAGCAGGAGTAATAAGACCGTTTCTTCCTTCAGAAGAAATGGAGAGCATTAAATGCTTTGCGTGTATCCTTGCAAAACTCCATTCTCCAAGAAACAAGTTGTAGGCACTTGAGTGCTTTCAGCCGTCTTTGCATTAATTAGAAAACGTCAGAATGTAAGAATGTGTTTCCTTTGCTTTGACAAGACACGTTGATTAAGACGTTGTTGCTTTAACTCAGAACATGCTTCATTCAACTTCTGGTCAGAGCGTTGTTTGCAAAGATCTTTGAATAGCGCTTGCTTTCAATTTGTCTTCAGAATCAAGAAGCCTGCTAGAAGTTAGAAGATACATTTAACAAATGAGTGTTCTTACCAGAGTCAGCAGATGCGTTTGAATAAAAGGTTCTTTTATCAAATAACTTCTTCATAATCTTTGCTTAGCACTTTGGAATGTTTCTTGTCAGAACATTAACTAAGACATTCAAAACACCTTCATTAGAGCATAGAATATCTTAAATATAATTTAGTTATCATCAAAACACTTAGGATAGGTCAGAACTAATCTTGTTCTTTCAGTTTTACCATTGCATTTGGTAAACAACCTTGTATTAGGATGTTAAACGGGACAGACGCGGGTCATCGTATTGACCATGATAACAATTGTGTTAAGTACCTTTAGCAATTTTTTGAGGGGATAGATCATTTTGTATAGGCAACTAAGATAGCGTCATCGAGGGACTATGATCTTTTGTTTTGTTTTTGTTTTGCCAAAGTACTCAACATGCATAACATGGCCAACTTTAAAGGTAACAAGTGGATGAAACCCTAGGGGTGCATGTGTGCATTGTGTTGTCAATTTTCATGCTTTTTGTCTTTGTATTAGTCAAGCTATTTGTTTGATTTTTTTGGATTTTTGCATACAAACCCTAATCTCTAATCATGGCATAATTGAAAGCATAAATGCGTAAAATGAATCTACACTATTACAACACTTGATACGGGAAAGGGGATACAATTTTTGAATGGGGATTATTTGGCAAGAAATTAAAACCCTAATATTTACTATTACATCCAAATTGAATAATGGTACAAATCAATAGATAAACAAATATGTAAATGATCAATTAAATAAATATACAAAAATATTATGAATATGCAAAAAAATGTTTTGTTTATTTTTGATGTATGTAAAAATATAATATTTAATGTAAAAAAGAAAACAAAATGATTATTTTTTATTAAGGGCAAAAACCCTAATTTTCTTTTAAGAAAGTAAATATATATTATATATTTTTTTATGTACATTAAAATAAAATAATGTGTATACAAAAATAAAATATATTTAGAAAAAATATTTATTTAAGTATAAAAAATAAAAATAAAGGTATAATATTATTATGTATTATTTTTAAGTTTTCATTAACAAAATAAAAGTATATATTAATTAAATTATTTTTATGTTAGAAAAATAAAATAAAATACAAAAATAAATGTGAAAATTCATAAAAGTATTTTTGGTATTTTTTATGTTTGGGAAATAATAAAAGAAAAATCAGAAATAAAAAATAAATGCAAAAATATAAAAATATGAAGAAATGGGTCAGGGGGTGCAATCAGTAAAAGGGGGGTGTCAAAAACAAGAAGCCAAAGCCCAACCCAAGGCCAGACTTCATCTTCAACCTCTCGTTCAAAAAACGCGCGCCTGACTTCAAACATGAATAACCTACATACGTGCTCTAATGCAAAAACCCAAAACATCAAAGTTGTAGCATTTTTCAAGACAAATCCAACCATATAAAGAACTCATTCTAAGTCTCAAAGACCAGAGAGAATTTCTCTGGCCCTAAATCCTAACCTAATTTTTTCAAGAAGTTCATGGATCAAATTCTCTTAACACGATTAACTTAAATGAAAACTTAGCATATGTACAACTTCATGGCTATGAATACTACATTTTTTATTCACAAACATAAGCCTAATTATTTCTAAATAGAGAGATAGGAAGTTGACAAAAACCTATTTCAGTTGACTTCGTGTATGGTAATGTGGAGCTTTTCAGTGAGGCCTGAGATGTTTGGGAGCTTGCTTGAACTTCTTCTGACCTTCCCCAATGCCTAGTTTGCCTTGAATGTGCTTGAACAAGCCTGTAGAACTCAACCTGCACAAGCTGAAATCAAAAATGGTAAACCTTGCAAATGGAGTTACAGTCAGTGTTTAAGGTTTGGGATAACTTGGATAGGTTATGTGGAAGGTGTTTGAACAGGTTTGGGGCAAAACGCACGAGCAACTTGTGAGATAGAACTCAAGATGCAGTAGCTGCCCTGTTTTGCCAATGGAATATGATTTTGTGTTTTGGAAGGCTTAAGGACTCAAAGGCTCGTGTTTCTGGCTCAAGTGGATGTATGAAACTTGTCTCAAATGCTGGCCAAAGTTGGTTCTAACAGATGTGTAAGATGTGTTGTGTTTTACAAATTTCTAGTATATGAAGCAAAAGTGGACAAGTGATGCAAGACAGGCCTGTACAGGCTATCTATCAGCTTGCACACTATGCTCTTGGACCCTCAAGTTTATGAATTTGATTTTCTGTACAAGATATGGTTCAATGCTCAAGGATGCAATTTGACATAAAGCAAGATTTTGACAAAAATGGAAATGTTACCTTTTAGCATTTTTGGATTAATCTATTGTATAATCTTCTAATGACCAAAACAAAGCCTTAGACCAATGGATTTGCATTTAATTATTGAGTATGGAAGGGTTTTGGGACCTGTAATCTAGTGAAAACAAGGCTGATTAGAGTTTGCAACTTGTATCACTAAGAAAATGCCATGGATCAAAAGTGAGTTTTTGCCAACTTCAAGCTTTCGATTCTCCCTAACCACAAATGGTTTTGGAGAGTTATTGGACTTTTTGTAAAGCTTGCAACATGCTCTAAAATCCATCTTTGAAATTCATTTTGAGATTCCAAGTGGAACTATGTGAAACATTTCCATGAAGATAGGCCAAAATCCTGCCTAAATAGGGCAAAATTTCACTAAGTTAAAAGTTTCATGGACCCTTGTTCCAAAAATCATAACTTGAGATCCAAGATTTTTTTTGGGAAAACTTTGTGAATCAAAGTTATAGACTTTGTGGAGGACTACAACTTTCATGTTGGAAGTTTTGTTTGAATCCAATTGCATCATGGTGAAAATGTTGGGCAAAGTTGGGAAAAATTAAGAAAATTTCATAACTTAGAAAAATTCTAAGTTATGAAATTTTTCAATCTTAAACCCTAATTTGCAAAATTGGGTTTCTTGATGAACAAATTTCATGTTTTGACATATCTTGATGAAAAAATGACCCTTGACACTTGACTTTGACCAAAAAGTCAAAGTTTGACTTTTTAGTGTACAGTCAAATTTTGATCAGTTGACTGAAAAATTCATCTGTCAATCCAATGCAATTGAGATCTTTTGAACCTTGAGAATAGGTCAAGATGATGCCATTGAGTCCTTAAACCCATGCTTGAGCCCAATTTGCCATTGGCTAGGTCAAAAGTCAGAAATTGCCCTTGTGCAGTCAAAACCCTAAAAATGACCATTTTGCCCTTTTGATGATCTGATCAAATTTCTTGAGGAGTTGTGGTCCAAACTTGATCAAATGGTTCATATGAGTCTATAATGTTGGCGTGGATCAAAAATTGTGAGGTTTGACTGTAAATTGGCCACAATTGACTTTTTCCCCAATACAACTGATTTCTAGGTCAACTATTCAATTGACTGGGCAAAAACTTGATTCAAAGCCTGAAACTTGGTAGAGGTAATCTTGTAAGTCCAACATGAATTATGAAAGTCACTTTGAACATTGAAAGTCCAAAAATCTCTGTGCAAACTCTAACCCTAATTTAGGTCATCAGTGCAAGGAGATGTCTTAAGCTGAGCAAAACCCTAATCCTGTCTGGAGTCCAAAGAGTCTTGTGGGGGGAAATCTTGATAAAATGAGAGGGAAAATTTTGGGGCACAACAGCTGCCTCTGTTCAATCTTCTTGAACCTGAAGAGTTAGATTGGCGAGTTTGCCTTTCGTGACTCGAAGGTAAAAGATGATTGGACACTAGAGTACCCGTAAATTTGTACTCGTCAAAATGTAGCTGAAGGAATGGGCTTAAAGATGCCATTTGGAGCTGGTAGAATCTTGCTGGAGATGGGCTTAAAGATGCCATCCAAGATTGTTTGTTGAAAATCAGGAGAATGAACACCAGATTGGTATCCTTATTTGGAACATATCTGAGTTGTATCTGGAGATTGGATCTGTATGAGCAATGGGATGGAGTCCGTGTCTGGAGTGTATCCGAGCTGTAACTGTATTTGATTCTTGAATGAATATCAGAATGACTGTCGTGTCTAGAGTGTATCTGTATTATATATGAATTCTGAAATCTGAATAAGCGACAGAAAGACATCCAAGTCTGGAGTATCTCTGGGCTGGGGGAATAGGTTTGAATGAGTGACAAAATGGCTACCGTGTCTGGAGCGTATCTGGAATGTATCTGAAGTTGAGATCTGTATGAGTAGCAGAATGACTTCCGTGTCTGGAGTGCATCCGTACTGTAACTGGGATCTGGACAAGTGACAGAATGACGTCCGTGGCTGGAGTGTATCTGAACCTGAGGTTGATAGTTGAATATGAATGAGAAATAGAATGGCTTCCGTGTCTTGAGCGTATCTAGTATGTATCTGATTGTTGAAGTCTGAATGAATAGTAGAATGACCGCCGTGTCTGGGGTGTATCCATATTGTATCTTGACTTGAAATTCAAAATGAGTAATAGAATGACCGCCGTGTCTGGGGTGTATCCATACTGTATCTGAAATAAGAGACCTGAATGAGTAGCAGAATGACTTCCATGTCTTAGAGTGTATCCGTACTGTATTTGAAATTTTTGAACATTTGTTAAAGGTAGCTTTTAATATTATCCTGAAAAGGGTAAAATGTTAGCTGAAACACAAAGTTATGTTGCATGACATGTATGATGCAATAAAATGTGTTCTGTCAATGTTTATGATATATGAACGTAATGGATGCGCGTGTAAGTTGATTAGCTGTCTTGCTGAGGAAAAAAAATCTTTGATAGCTGGAGATAATACTGCTGCCGGGGAAAATAAATCCTTGACCGCTGTTGGAGATTCAAAATCTTTGATTGCTGAGAATGAGAAATCCTAGGACCACTGTTGGGGATAGAAAAATCATTGGCGACTTATGGGGATTAACAAGAACTTTGACAACTTCTGTGGGGATGTGAGAATCCTTCACGACTTTCCTAGGAAATAAGGAAAACTCTGACGATCTCTACTGGGGAATTAAAACCTGGGAGGTTTCAACTGGAGAAATGAGATCAAGAATCTTCGATCTGCTGGGAAATAACTCTGTGGGGAGAATGTTGATTCTGCTGAAGAGTTCTCAAGGGCTTGGGTTGTATGCCAATCTACTGGGGAATTTGGAGGAAGTTGGATGGTACTCCACCAGGGTTTAAAGGTTGAAGTTTTGGACTCCGTTGGGGAAGAAAGTTTTATCTTCGTTGAGGGTTTGCAGTTCAAAGTTTTCTGGCTCCGTTGGGAGTTGAGAGTTTGGAAACTTAGTTCTGATGAGGATTTTGAAACTTAACTCCACTGGGGATATGTATTTCAAGGCTTTAGCTCCGCTGGGGATCTAGATGATGTACTGCAGGGGATTTCCTCTGGAATAGCCTAAAGACATTTTCCTATACTTTCAACCTATCAGTAATTATCCTTTCTCATTTCGTTTTATTTGTAAGCAATGATTATATTCAAATGCATATGCTCATTTAATAAATCATTGGACGTTTTCAAATAAAACACAAGTGTGAAAAGAAAGAAAAGGCAAACAAAAATCTGCACTTTGAAGTATCTTTGTATTAACTTCGTGTAAGTATTTTGTACAAAGGAGACAGACATCCTAGTAAGAGAATGTTGTCATAAAAATGAGAAAAATTTTATACAAAGAAAGATGGCTATGTGTAACAATTCCATGGGGTTCCCGTTCTGCTATAGCCTTCGCAACTCTGAGTATCTTGTCCATTCGTTGCTTTGTTTGATGTTGATTAGGTTGATCAGAAGCCCGGAGCTTGTCTGTGAAGAGATTATCCTTAAAGTGATCCGACGAGACATAGTCATACGCTTTAATTCCCTAACTTTTGCCTGGACCGCCCTTTCGGGTTTTTGATCCACCGGGAAACCCTTTTTTCCCAAGTCTCCCTTTCGGGTTTTCAACTTGTCGGGTGTACAGATTTTTTATTTATCCCTAATTTTTGCCTGAACCGCCCTTTCGGGTTTTCGATTCACCGGGATGCCCATTTTTGCCCAAGTCGCCCTTTCGGGTTTTCAACTTGTCGGGTTGTTTATGCGTAGTATCTTTTGACTATGTCTGCGTTCGCAGGGTGCGACAGGTCATCTCCATCCATGGTGGCCAGAATCATTGCCCCACCAGAAAAGATGTTTTTGATCACAAATGGTCCTTCGTAAGTAGGGGTCCATTTGCCCCTGGGATCACTTTGCGGCAAGATGATTCTCTTGATTACAAGGTCCCCGACTTGATATACTTGTCTCTTTACTTTCTTGTTGAAGGCCTTGATCATACGTTTCTGATACACCTGACCATGGAAAACAGCAGTAAGTCGCTTTTCTGTAATCAAGTTAAGCTGATCAAGCCGGGTCTGAATCCAATCGTCTTCACTCAAATCAGCATCTTTCATGATTCTCAAAGAAGGAATCTTAACTTCCATAGGTAAAACAGCTTCTATGCCATATACCAAAGAAAAGGGGGTTGCCCCAGTTGAAGTGTGTGCCGTGGTACGGTACCCGTGTAGAGCAAACGGTAACATTTCATGCCAGTCCTTGTAGGTGACTGTCATATTTTGAATGATCTTCTTGATATTTTTGTTCACGGCTTCGACAACACCGTTCATCTTAGGCCGATAGGGAGATGAATTATGATGTTGAATCTTGAACTGCTCGCACAGAGCGGTGATCATAGTATTGTTGAAATTTGTATCGTTGTCAGTGATGATCCTGTCGGGGATACGATACCGGCATATGAGGTTCTGCTTGATGAAGCGGGCAACCACATTCTTTGTAACGGATGCGAAGGAAGCTGCTTCGACCCACTTGGTAAAGTAATCAATGGCCACCAGGATGAAACGGTGTCCATTGGATGTTGTAGGCTTGATCTCTCCAATCATGTCGATTCCTCACATCCCGAATGGCCAAGGAGCTGTTAATACATTGAGAAGAACTGGAGGAATATGTACCTTGTCAGCATAGATTTGGAATTTGTGACAAGTACGGGAATATTAATGACAATCAGCTTCCATGATAGACCAGTAGTAGTCTGCCCGTAGAATCTTCTTAGCCATCGTATGACCGCTTGAATGGGTGCCAAAGGTGCCATTATGTAGTTCAACCATGATCTGCTCAGCTTCAACCTTGTCCACACAATGGAGTAAGACACAATCCAGATTGTGTTTGTATAAGATACCATTGCTCAAGAAGAACTTGGCCGCGAACCTCCTTAATAACTTTGTCGTTGACTGAAGTTCCTTCAGGGTATTCTTGTGCTTCGAGATGCCTTTTGACGTCATGAAACCAGGGTCGGTCCACCACTTCTTCGGTATTAATCTCGTGACAATGTGCAGGTTCGTCCATTCGTTCAATGGTGATTTGAGGTGCCTCATTATCCCAATTAAGTTTAAACATGGATGACATTATAGCTAGCGCATCTGCTAGCTGATTCTCTTCTCGCGGGAAGTGCTCGAAGGTAATCTTCTCGAAATATGGTAACAATGTCAGGACATGTTCTTTGTAAGGGATGAGGTTAGGGTGCTTAGCATCCCACTCTCCTTTGATTTGAATGATAACCAAAGCTGAGTCCCCAAATACAATCAAAGATTTGATTCCCAAGTCAATAGCAGCCTTGAGACCAAAGATACAAGCTTTATACTCGGCCATGTTGTTGGTGCAGCTGAAGCAGAGTCTAGTAGTGAAAGGTGTCTGGCAACCTTCTGGAGAGATAAGCACCGCGCCGATACTGTTTCCAAGTGCGTTGGAGGAATCATCAAAGTACAGAGTCCATCGGGATCCTTGTTCAGGTCTGTCATACGGTCTATTTTCTTCGACGCTGCTCAAAGTCATGATATCCTCATCAGGAAAGTCGAACCTCATGGATTGATAATCTTCGACATCTTGATGATCCAGATGATCGGCTAGCACACTCCCCTTTATAGCTTTTTGGGTCGTGTACTGTATATCATATTCGATGAGGATCATCTGCCATCTAGCGATTCTTCTAGATAAAGTAGGCTTTTCGAAGATGTACTTAATCAGATCCATTTTAGAAATCAGCAAAGTGGTATGTGTCAACATATACTGCCTTAGCTGGCGAGCAGCCCATACCAAAGCACAACAAGTTTTCTCAAGCAGTGAGTAGCGAGTCTCACAGTCGGTAAACTTTTTGCTAAGGTAATAAATGGCATGCTCTTTTTTGCCAGATTCGTCATGTTGGCCCAGTACGCACCCCATTGAATTATCTAAGACAGTTAGATACATGATTAAAGGCATTCCTTCGACGGGTGGCATCAAGGTAGGAGGTTCCAAGAAATACTCTTTGATCTTATCGAAAGAAACTTGACAATCATCATTCCATTTAACCACCTGATCTTTCTTCAACAACTTGAAGATTGGTTCACAGGTAGATGTTAGATGAGAGATAAACCTTGCAATGTAGTTTAGGCGTCCCAAGAAACCTCTGACCTCCTTCTCTGTGCGAGGGGAAGGAATTTCTTGTATAGCTTTGACTTTGGAAGGATCAACCTCGATGCCTTTGTTACTGACGACGTATCCCAAAAGTTTACCGGACCTGACTCTGAAAGTGCACTTGCTAGGGTTCATCCTGAGCTTGTATTCTTTTAACCTGACAAACAGCTTTTGCAGATGGTCGAGGTGTTCTTCTTCTGTCTGTGAACGGGTTATCATGTCGTCTACGTAGACTTCAATCTCATGATGTATCATGTCATGAAACAAAGCTACCATGGCTCCCTGATAGGTTGCCCCGACATTCTTCAGTCCGAACGATATCACTTTATAGCAGAAGGTACCCCACTGCGTAACAAAAGTAGTCTTCTCCATGTCTTCGGGGGCCATTTTGATCTGGTTGTACCCTGAAAATCCATCCATGAAAGAAAATACCTTATGTTGAGCTGTATTATCAACCAAGATGTCAATGTGTGGTAGTGGAAAATCATCTTTAGGGCTAGCCCTGTTTAAGCCTCTGTAGTCCACACACATTCTGACTTTTTTGTCCTTCTTAGGAACGGGCACAATGTTAGCAACCCATTGTGGATAGGAAATAACAGCAAGAAAGCCAGCATTGAATGCTTCATCACTTCAGCTTTGATCTTTTCAGACATATCAGACCTCATTCGGCGGATTTTCTGTTTGATTGGTGGACAATCTTCTCTTGTAGGGAGACGATGAACCACAATATCTGTATCCAGTCCTGGCATGTCTTCATAGGACCAGGCGAATATCTCAACATATTAATTCAACAGCTGAACTAAGCGCTCTTTGACACTTGGCTCTAGGTTGGCATCCACTTTAACCTCTTTTCTGTCTTCCTCTATTCCCAAATTGATAGTCTCTAACAACTCTTCATGGGGCAAAATAGCCCTTTCTTCCTGTTGCAAAAGTCTAGCTAACTCTCCAGGCACTTCACAGTCCTCATCACCTTCGTATTCGACATGATTGACCAGATCTTCAGAGTCACTGAAGGCCATGGCAGAATGTCACCCATGGAATCCGGAGTGGATGGGTACCTGCATTTTGTGAGTGTGGGTGTGTGTAAGGGATAGCCACCTTTAAACAAAATAAAATGTAAAAAGAAAGAAAATGAACACAAAAGTTTACATATGAAAACGTCCATGATTCATTAAAAATGGCATATGAAAATGAAGAATCAAAACCCTTACAAATGGACCTATATGCCCCGGGTAAGGCATAAGGCAAAAAGAGTGTACGAATTGTTTAATAATTATTACAGACCAAACAGGAAATGTTCAAAATATAAATTAATGATTGATGAAAGTAATGGGAACAAAGTATTTTGCCTCCCAGTTGTTCAGTCCTCCTTCAATGGTTGGAAAGATCCAGTCTTCAAAATTGCTTCCTTCTTCATCATCTTCTAAAGCATGAACTCCATGATGAGTGATTTTCAGTGGCGGTCCTCCAGCCCGGGAGCGACGCACAGCTTTCTGACTAGCAGCAGTGAAACCCAATCCGTACTTATCTGTCTTGTAAGGAAAATCTAGCAGTTGACCCCATACTGTGCTTTCTCCTTCCTTGACTACAGCCTCCGCATCTTTAAGGGATGACATCCGGGACACAGGTTTAGTAATGAGGGGCACATCAATCATTGTCTTGGCTACCGCAACTTCAGGAGAAACCTCTTCAAAGTGTTAGAAAGGTGTTTCTATGAATTCACCATCTAACTTCACGTAGCGGAAAGAGTTAAGGTGGCTTATCATATACTCTTCCTCACCATGAACTGTTATGATTTTACCCTGGACTGGGTACTTGAGCATCTGGTGTAGAGAAGAAGTGACTTCCCCAGCGTTGTGGATCCATGGCCTTCCCAACAAGCATGAATATGAAGGACGAATGTCCATCACATAAAATGTAGAGTTGAAAATTTCCGTTCCCACCTTAATTGGGATGTCCACCTCTACGTGAACCATCCGCTTAGAACCGTCGAAGGCTCTAACCATGATATTACTGGGCTTTAAGGTCAAACCTTCATAGTCTAGTCTATCCAATCCTTTCTTTGGTAGGACATTTAAAGATGACCTAGTATCAACCAGAACATGAGCAAGTGTGGTCCCTCTGCATTCTACCGAAACATGCAGCGCATCATTATGCTTTCTTCCCTTAGACGTTAGATCAGCATCAGAGAAGCCAAGACCATTATAAGCTGTAAGGCTAGCCACACACTCTTGAAACTGATCCGCAGAAGTTTCTTGAGGCACGTGCACCGTCTTCAGGAATTTGATCAAGGCTTTGGCATGAGCCTCGGAGAAGAGTAAAAGAGCCAGCATAGATATATTTGAAGGGGTTTGCCCCAGCGGCTCTACGACATCATAGTCGATTTTCTTAATTATCTTTAAAATCTCCTCCATTTCCTTTTGGGTGATCTCGGGGATAACCAAAGTCTGAGCCCTCGTCCTGACGGGCGCTTCTTGGATCCCCTTACCTTTATTAGCAGTAACAGCAGAGGGTATAGCTTCGGGAGTAACAATTTCTTTAATAACTGGACTTCGCCAAGATATCTTGACTGGCATAGGAGCACTTGAGGGTCCGAAGATTGCCTTTGGAGGAGCAATCTCTGGAGAGAAGATTCTTCCGCTACGAGTGATCTTACTTGTCCCCGCAATATTTCCTATGTCAGGAGTTTCTTCATCAAAACTTTCTTCAACTGATTCGATCCGCTTAACACCGTGGTAGAAGATCTCTCCTCCATAATTCCATGGTATTGTCTTGTTGGACTTATATGGGATAGGCCCCGACATAGTAATCTTCAGTGGTACACACTTTGGATCGGGTATAATCTTAACAGGTCTTTTGGAGACCTTGGAAAGATTGTCGGAAATGGTGATTATAGCAACATCATTGATTGGAGTAACATGAGTAACAATAGTAATAAGAGTCTTCTTGAAGAGGATTTCTTGAGTATCCATCAGGCGTTGGATGCCTGACTTCAATAGCGGACAGTCGGATTGCAAGGTTGAACAAAGGTAACAATCTTTTTCACAGCCCGAGAAAATCCCGGCTTTCAACAGATTCATCTTGATCATTGGCAACAGAGTCATTAAGTTATCAACAGCGGTAACATGAAGATCTTCTACAATAGCATGGACATTATGACCATGTTTTGGCATAGGAGCCGATATCACATTAGGTTTTTCGGGGGCATCAAACTCCACCTCCTTGGCATCTATTAAATCTTGGATCTTGTTTTTAAGGGCCCAACAGTTGTTGGTGTCGTGCCCCATACTGTCCGAATGATATGCATATTTTGCATTTGAATGATAATAGGGAGAAGAGGTATTTGGGTTTTTCGGAGCTTCTTTCAAGTTGGTAAGGTTTAACTTTAACAGATGATGGAGGACCTGAGCAGGTGTCATATTGATCCGAGTGAATTGCCGTTGTGGCCTTTCCACCCTGGTTTGGTTAGCTCTGGGTTGACTGCTTCGAGGTTGATCGACTGAGGAGTTCTGAATCATCACAGCCCCCACCGCTGGTCGGCGCTCCATTCTTCCTTGATTTTTATGGGTGTAAACAGCAGAAGCTTCTTTCTTGGCTGGGAAGGTCTTCTTGATAGCAGTGGAAGCAGATGCATCCTTCTGAATTTTGTCGCTCTTAATGCCAGCTTCGACCCTTTCACCTGTAAGAATTAGCTCGGTGAACCCTACAGATGAGCTCCCGATTAAGTGATTAAAGAATGAACCTGACAGGGTCCCCAAAAACATATCAACCAGCTCTCTATCCGACAATGGTGGCTGCACCCTTCCAGCCAAATCCCGCCACTTCTGGGCATACTCCTTAAAGCCTTCATTAGAGACCATACCCATACTCTGCAGTTGAGTACGAGTAGGTGCTAAATCTGCGTTATATTGGTATTGTCGGTAAAAAGCAGCAGCCAAATCCTCCCAGTTATGTACATCAGATCTCTCAAGTTGATAGAACCAGTCCAATTGCGTACCTGACAAACTATCTTGAAAAAAGTGGACCCACAGATCCTTATCAGAAGAGTGAGGTTGGATCTTTCTGACGTAGGACCGCAGATGCATCTTTGGACAAGGCAAACCGTCGTATTTAGCAAATGTAGGCACTTTGAACTTGGGGGGAATGACGATCCCAGCAACCAACCCTAGTTCTGTGAAATCCAACCCAGGTACTCTTTGTACCTCCATGGCTGCCAGCCGGTCTTCCAGATTCTTATACTTATCGTCCGCAGGAGGATACTGCTGCTCAGAGTAATCTTCCTCCTCCTCTTCTTCTTCCTCTTCAGCTTCAGACTCGGAGGGCATTGCAACTCCCTTTCCTTTATCAACCCCTTCATCAGACGTCGAGGGGAAATCTAGGACCCTTCTAGCCTGGTTCTCAAACCTTCTCCCCAAAGTAGCTACACCCGCTCTTTTATTTTTCTTCTTTTCTTTTTCTTTCTCTTTCTCTAACAGTGCTTTAAGGTCCTCTTGACCCTTTGCCAAGGTCATGAGGAGTTGTTGGAACTGCGAATTCTATGCTTGCAGATCTTTGACCGTCTGCTCTATATCCCTCTTGCTGAAATAAACAACAGAAAGATAAGGAAATCTGGTGTGAAGACCTTTTTATGCATATGATGAATGATATGTTATTCATGTAATGCATTCAGGGATTCAGAAATTCAAATTTGTTGTAAACAAAAAGAATACACGTCATATTAATAAGAAGAATTTGTTAGTACATAAACGCCCCAGGGGCAAAATATTACAAAAAATCTTAATGTAAAAAGACGTTGCACATCCTCTTTGGTGCGATGTAGGTGTTGAGATTCTGCTCTTCATGAAGTCGACGGGTAAGTTCCAAAACCTTTTTCTCACTGGCATAGAAGCTGGCTTCAAAAGTATAATGTTCCTTGTTGTACCCCAAAATTTGCCCTCCCATAATCTTCAAAGTTATGACAAGCAAATGGTTCAAAGTCTACTCAAGGGCTACACAGTCAACCATCCTCCTAAGCCAGTCAAACTAGGGTTTTGGTTCTTGCAAGGAAGTTTAGGTTTTCAAGGGCTCAATCAAGTCACATATGCTCATACACATTGTCAAACACCTACATGTCAAGTTTCAAGGCTCACAAGGTCAAGTTGCACAGTCAAAAACCCTAATTGCTCCACAGTCAACTGCAGGGGCAAAATGGTCATTTGGAAGTCAAAAGTCAAAAATTTTGGTCAACATCTCATTTTGAAGCCAAAATCATCATTTGGTCAAGTCTTGACCATGATTTCACAAGAATGGCTCAAAAATCATCAAGGTGTCAAAAGTTTCTATTTTTGGACAGCTGAAAAGTCAACTGTAACTTGACCAAGGCATACCTTTTTCATGGTTCATAAGAAAAATCCCATCCAATGCTCATCTTGAAGGGAAGGACATTTCCTACAACTCATCTTCACATTCCAAGTCCAATAAATGCTCTCACAAAAAGTTATCAATTTCAACATTATGGGTCATTTTCAAAAGTCAACAAAAAGGGACTTTAAGTCAAAGACCATAACTTGAGATTGGTAAATCAAAATGACATGGGTCCAAGGACATTGGTTAGACGACTTCAAGACCTTTCCAAAATGTCCAAGAACATGTTCATAACTTCAAAATTGAGCAAGATATGCATTGGAGAAGTTGGGAAATTTTTGTGAAATGGCCAAAATCAATTATCCTTGAAACTTCATTTTTGACAAAAGGGGCCCACTTTTTCCACTTGATTCAGCTTGTCCATGCTTCCCACGTGTCCCACATTTTATTTCAAAATTTAAAATTAATTTTTTCATTTTTATTTGATTTTATTGGATTTAATTCATTTTAAATCCTTTAAAATCAAATAAAAATCAAAAAGGTTAATTAAGGGACATATTTGGCTTTGATTAGCTTTGAATCACCATTATACACATCCCAAATTCGTGCCAAGGCCTAATCAAGCAAGAATTCAAATTTTGGTACAAAGATGGAAAGTGTTTCAATGGAGGTTTATGGAAAATCTTAAGCATGAATGCAAGGCATTATTGGCCATAATTCTTATCAAAACACATTACATAACATATATGCAAGTGATCACAGGCAAGAACACGACCTAAGAGCTCCAAAAACGGCCATACAAAATTGCAAAATTGTCACATAAACTTGAAATCTGAAAACCTCCTTACAGCAAGTTTTAAGCTCCAATTCCCATCAAAACACACTCCTGGCATCTCAAGGGAACTTTTGCAATCAAAAGCCAATCCAAACGTGCCCAGAATCTCAACACTCAGGCCCAAACAATTTGCTTTTTTTCTTAAATTCTATGTGATTACTCATGCGTTTCTTTGACATTTTTTGAATTGATTTACATTCATACTAACATTCTGAAGCTTTTGGTATTACTTGATTGAGCAATAGCACCCCATATCAAAAGTTGCCATGAATGCATATTAGGGTTTCAGAGACTTTGAAAGAGGGCTTCATTCATCTGGAAAAATTGGCCAAACACACCTATGCCATTGGACTCAGGACCTCAAAACGAGTCGAACTCACTATTTGCGCCCAATTTATATTGCTCCATAGCCTAATCGCTATTTTTGCAGGTTTGACTTAGTGGGGGTTCAAAACCCCCGCTATTTGCTTTTAGTTGCAGAAGAAAAAGGAGGACGAAGCTTAGGTGTCCACGCGTTACTGGGTAGTTCAAATCCTGGCGCGCGTTTTTGTTAAAATCCCCCTAATGCTTATTCTCTCTCATAATAATCCTTATCCATTATAATATCAAAGAAACGCACTAGCTCACTTGGTTAGCACGCTGGCATGCAGGTATTGGGACCTGGGTTCGATTCCCAGGTCCCCCAATTCTTCTATAGTATTTTTCCTAATATGTTTCTATGCAGGGTGCTCACAAGGGTCCATTGTGCAACCTCATCTCCTGGTCTGCCAAGTGTCCATAGGCTCTGATCTGAAGGCCACAAAAGTGGCTCATCATGCGCGTTAGTCAACTGCCTCCCACACAATCTCTGAAAGTCAAAAGGGCCTGATTCTAGTGGGCCAAAAATGCTTCAATGCACCTCCAAAAAAGGGCCAACACCCCCTTGGTTTGCATCACATTTCTTTTTTTATTTTTTTCATTTTTCTTTTCTTCTTTTTATTTTAATTGTTTTTTTCTTTTGTTTTATTTAATTCACCAAAATTAATCTTAATAATAACACAAAACCAAAAAATCAGAAATCATTAAAAAATAAAAATATATTTATTTAATTTTTTTAATTCTTTAAATAGTTTTGTAAATAAATTCCAATAAAACAATTAGTTTAAATTTAGGTTTTTAACTTTAATGTCTTTTTCTAAATAATTAAAAAAAAACATAAAAATTAGGTTATTAGTATCTTTATTCTTTTCTCAATAAATAACTTTTTCTCCTTATTATTATTATTAATTAAATTTGTAAATACTGTTGTAATTAAACAATTAGTAAATTAGGCTTAAAACTTAAACATTTTTTTAATAATTAAAAACAAACTTAGAATTAGGTTTTTTAAATTTAATTTCTAATTTCAATTAATTTTCTTTATTTCCCTTAAATACAAAAACATCAAAAAATAAGTTCTTTTCTTTAATTAATTTGTAATTTCATATTTAATTTCTTTAAAGGGTCCAACGCCCTCGCACCTTCGATTATAATTTCTTTTCGCGCGTTTGCTTCTATTTTTTCATTTTAAATTTATGTAATTGCCCCAAAGCTTTGTAATAGTAATTAGGACATTTACTTTCCGCACTTTTATTCAAAAACGGGTCTTTGTTTAATTTGGCGATGTATAGACACGCGCCTTGTAATAGCGTAGGACCTTTATTTTCCGCATTTTTATTTACGCACCTTTTAATTGCAAACTATCACATGAAAGAATGTATGCCCAAATAAAATCAAAGCGTAGCTCACTCAATGCATGACAAGATAAAAATATAACTGAAAATGACACACAATTCACACACCACTCCTAGGGTACGCCTCATTGTTGCCTTGCCCCTCGAAACGTGGTCGTCGAGTATAGGACGTTTTAGTAAGTCCTTATGTCCATGAACATGGTATAAGGGTAGCTTCTAAGGTGTCCTATTGTTGCTCTGGTGATCACACTGTTGCCTTGCCCCTCGAAACGTGGTCGTCGAGTATAGGACGTCTTAGTGAGTCCTTATGTTCCATTGATCTAGTTGCCTCGAAACAAGTTGCCTCGGAACGGTTGCCTCGAAACGGTTGCCTCGGAATAAAAAGATCAATGGCATAAGGGTAGCTTCTAAGGTATCTTACTATTGCTCGGTGACCACACTGTCCCTAACCCTCGAATTGACCCGAACACCTCCAACGGTGGTGCTACTTACCTCTCAATGGTGGGATGGCACTACCTTAAGGACATTTACACAGACTAATTCCTTAGGGTAGGTAGATGACTCGTAGATACTTGCTCTAATTCAAAACAAATCAAAAACTCTTTTCACACCGACACTTTTCAAAAAGCTTTCAAAACAACTTTTCAAACACTCTTGAGGACTGATACAAGAGTCGAACTGAAACTTTAAACGAAACTTTTTCAAACTCACTCACACTTTGAAAAGCAAACAAGCAATTTTGAAAACACAAATGAGCAAGTATCTAAGAGCCCATGGATAACCATGGATAGAAAGGGTGCTAACACTTTCCCTTTCTATAAATCTACCTCCCGAACCGAGAGCTAATCTCAATAAGGAATTTTTCTGTGCTTTTGTCCTTTCCTTGTTGGAGAAAATAAAAGACGGTGGCGACTCTTGCTTCCGCGACATTTCGCGAACCAGCGTTAAACAGTCAGTTCCAGATCCACCGATCACAGAACTGGCGACTCTGCTGGGGAATACGTATAAAGTGAGGTGTACCTTAGGATAGTTCATAACTGTGTTTTCAATTGCTTTGACCTGTTTGCTTTAAATTGTGGGACTGTCACGGGAGTTCTATAGATCCTAACCCGGATCTGGGGATACCTTCTTAGAAAGTAGCAACAAGGCTGTGAGGGAACTGTGCGGGGTATACCGACATGGTTGAAACAGTCTGCTACGTTGATGTGGCACTTTGGTGTGTACCGGTAACCCTTGAGTTCAGTCAAGGAGAGTACGGGGCCGCCGCGTGGTCTCGTGAAGCATCAACTGACCTTAGGAACCTTAATTGAACTATCTGGGCCTCTTTAGGGTAGTGAGATAACTGACTTTGGTGCAGTCCGAGGTTGGTTGATACTCGATACTACACTCAATTGAGGGTTGCTTTCCTGGAATATTTTGGTCGCCAGTTTAGTGGCTAAATCGAAACGATGAACAATGAAAGCAATCCAGTGATATTGGGACCCTTAGAACCCGGTTACTTCTAATAGGACAGGTTGAGCCCACCAACTTCAGGAGGGTAATACCCAGACCCCATGCTGGCCTAAACTCTAAGGGCTTGTCTTGTGTGACTTGTGTGCCTTATCATGTTTTCCTTTGTAAATATTTGTGGTGTGTTTAATCATAGCATCATGACATCATACAACATCATATGCATTGGCTAACCATTTCAGGGGTTTGAACCTTCATCTTTGTTCTTGTTTTGTAGGACATGGAAACTGTTCGCAGAAAGACAATTCAGATCAGCCTTGTAAGGATCCCTCCTCAGCTTAAGGAGCTTATATCCAGGATTCCCGAGAGCTCTTCATTCAGTGAGAGACATGGAAGACTCATCAGCTTGGTCAACACCAACATTGAGGAAGATATGATAAAGGTCTTGTTCCAGTTCTTTGACCCTCTGCATCACTGTTTCACTTTCCTGGATTATCAACTGGCGCCTACATTAGAAGAGTTCTCCCGGCTTCTGAAGATCCCTATCCTTGATCAGCTACCCTACAACGGTACGGAAAAGGAACCCAAGCTTGAAGAGATTGCTAAGGCCTTACACCTACAACCATCTGACCTCAAGGGACATTGGGAAGCTAGAAGTGGTATCAAAGGGTTCTTAGCCAGGTTTCTGTTTGAAAAGGCCCAAGAATGTTGGAACTCCCTTGACCTACAAGCTTTTGAAGAAGTCGTGGCCCTCCTTGTCTATGGTTTGGTGTTGTTCCCTAACCCAGATCAGCTTATAGATATCAGTGCTGTCCAGATCTTCATGTCCAGAAATCCTATACCTACGTTGCTTGGGGACATCCTTCACTCATGTTACACTCGAACCATGAGAAAAAGAGGTGTTCTTATGTGCTGCACTCCTCTCCTGGGAAGGTGGTTTATTTCGCACCTTCCACAATCAGTTTTGAAGAACGAGTGGGGTTTGAGGTGGTCACAGCGATTGATGACCCTTACACATGCTGATATACATTGGTGCTCTCGGTCCAGAGAGGATGTCACTATCATTGATCGTTGCGGGGAGTACCCTAATGTTCCTTTACTTGGGATCAGAGGAGGTATTACTTACAACCCGTGCCTGGCTTGGAGACAGTTTGGTTATGCTCTGAGGGACGGCCCTCATGACACATTAATTCCTGACATAGTTTTTGACTTCGACAACGATGCACAAGGACTTCGCCAGAGATTTATCAGAGCTTGGAGGATGCCCATTAAGATAGACAGCAAGACACTAGGGCACAGGAACTCCATCTCGTTGGAACCTTATCTCAAGTGGGTACGCGCCCGCTCCCAGAAGTTAGAGATGCCTTATCCTCATGTTCTCCCTGTGATCAAAGAGCCAGCATTGGAAGGAGAGGTGTCCTACACCATTCAACATCCTGACATGCCCACATCCTGGGAAGAAATGCAGAAGAGCTGGGTCCAGCTTAAGGAAGAACGGAATTCTCTTGAGACCAGTCTACATGCTAGTGAAAAGAAGGTCCTGGAGCTCACCCGCCTACTGCACGAGGAAAGGAATCTCAACGCCTACATTGCTCCGAAGAGGATGCGTAGTGTCTTCTGGGACTGATTTTCTTTTGTAATATTTTGCCCATGAGGCTTTGATGTACCAAACAATTATTTCCTTAATGATAACGTGTGTTCCTTTTTGTCTACAACAAATTTGAACTTTCGAACCCTTGAATGCATTGCATGAACACATATCATTCATCATGTGCATAGCAGGTACTCTTCTTTTCAGGTTGCTTACCGCTCTTCGCTGTTTATTTCAGCATCATGAACCTTGAATCATCTACCGAGCTATCTATCAAGGCCCTTCAGGCGCAGAACGCATAATTTCAGGAGCTGATCATGGGTTTGGCTCAAGGTCAACAAGAGCTGAAGGCTATGCTCCTGAAGAAGAATAAGAAGAAGAAGAGGACTGTGCTATTCAACACTGGGCGCAGACTCGGGAACACCTTGCAGAATGAAGCTGAGAGGACTACTCCATCTGTGGGGGAAGGTAGTCACCAAGGGAGAGAGGTCCCTAGTCCTGTGGTCTCTGACACTGAGACAAACTTCAACGACGAACAGTACCCTCCTGCTGAGGACCGGTACAAGCAGCTGGAGGACAGGTTGAATGCTATGGAGATTCAGCGTGTGCCTGGACTGGATTTCGGAGACTTGGGGTTATCTTCTGGGGTGGTAATTCCACACAAGTTCAAGGCGCCTGCCTTTGTGAAGTATGACGGGTATTCCTGTCCCAAGATGCACCTCCGTTCTTATGTAAGGAAGATCCAGCCTTACACAGCAGATAAGAACTTATGGATCCACTTCTTCCAGGAGAGTCTTTCAGGGACTCACCTCGAATGGTTCTATCAGCTGGATGGAACTAACATTCGTAACTGGGAGGATCTGGCCACTGCTTTTTACAAGCAGTATCAATATAATTCCGACCTCGCTCCTACGCGTACCCAACTCCAGGGTATGTCGCTAGGATCGGGTGAAGGTTTTAAGGAGTACGCACAGAAATGGAGAGATCTGGATGGCAGGGTGCATCCACCATTGACGGGCCGGGAGCTGGTGGATATGTTCTTAGGGACCCTATCTGGTCCATTTTTCAATCATCTCATTGGTAATTCCTCAACTGGGTTTACTGATCTGATCCTGACTGGTGAGAGGATCGAGGCTGGTATAAAATCGGGGAAGATACAGAAGGTTGCCTCCTCAAGTACTGAAAAGAAGCCCTTCAAGAAAGAGGCAAGTGCTGTGTATGGTCCAAGAAGGCAAGACAAACCTGAACGCCGCCAAGATGTCAACGCGGTGGTTATTTCTAAGCCTGCTGCTGCTCCACAACAGTACAACCAACCCAGGGCTGAGAGGCCCAAACGGCAGTATACTCGGCTCAGCATGACTCTCTCTCAGATCCTGCCGCAACTGCTGTCAACTAGCCTGGAAACTGTCAAAGAGGCTCCGAAGATGGTAAACACAGCATCTCTGAAATACAACCCTAACGCCCGTTGCGCGTATCACTCCGATAGCCCGGGGCATTCTACTGATGACTGCTGGGCCCTGAGGAATAAGGTGCAGGACCTTATTGATGCAAAGGAGGTACAGTTTGAGGCACCTGAGAAGCCCAATGTAATGACAGCTCCCCTGCCTGCTCATGGAGTGAATGCTATCAGGGATGATGACGAGGTGGAAGAATCTGAGTTCGACAGCTGGATTTATCCGACGGCCGACAGTGGACCTAGCAATTGGACTACAAAGGACAACCTACCTGTTACTTTTGTTACGCAGTAATAAATTCCTTTGTAATAAACAATGAATTGAAACTTTATGGCCCGGTGTCTTACCCGGGGCACCGTTGGCTTCATTTGTGAGGGCTTATAACTGTCATTTACATATATCATGAATAAAAGCATTGGACGTTTTTCACATTTCAAATCTTGCGCTCCCTTTCTTTCTTTATATATATTGCAAAACAACTGTATTTACACACACTCACTCATACAGGCTTCAATCCACTCTGGATCTCACTGGTAACGACTCTGCTACTGCCAGTTATGACTTCGAAAATCCGATCAACTTAGCCGAAGACGAAGGTGAAGATGATTGTGAAGTGCTTGGTGAGCTTGCAAGACTGTTACTCCAGGAAGAGAGGGCAATTCAACCACATGAAGAGCCAGTGGAGACGATAAATCTAGGTACTGAGACAGATAGAAAGGAAGTTAAGATTGGTGCCAACCTGGAGCTCAGCGTGAAGCAACGGTTGATCCAGATGCTGCATGACTACATGGAAATCTTTGTCTGGTCTTACGAAGACATTCTTGGGTTGGATACCGACATTGTGGTCCATCATTTGCCTACTAAGGAAGACTGCCCTCCGGTTAAGCAAAAGGTCCGCCGTATGCGTCAAGAGATGTCCGAGAAGATCAAAGCTGAGGTTATGAAGCAATTCGATGCCAGGTTTCTTGCAGTGACTTCTTACCCTCAGTGGGTTGCTAATGTGGTGCCGGTACCAAAGAAAGATGGTAAGGTCAGAATGTGTGTCGACTATAGGGATCTGAACAGGGCCAGCCCCAAGGATGACTTCCCCTACCTCACATTGATGTCCTGATTGACAATACTGCTCAGCATAAGGTGTTTTCCTTCATGGATGGTTTTTCAGGGTATAATCAGATCAATATGGATCCTGAAGACATGGAAAAGACTACCTTTGTTACTCCGTGGGGCACCTTCTGCTACAAGGTCATGCCATTCGGGTTGAAAAATGCTGGGGTAACCTACCAACGTGCCATGGTTGCTTTATTTCATGACATGATCCATCATGAGATAGAAGTGTATGTTGACGACATGATTTCATGGTCCCAAACTGAGGAGGAACACCTTGACCATCTGCAGAAGTTGTTTGACCGTCTGAAACTGTACAAGCTGAGGTTGAACCCAAACAAGTGCACCTTCGGGGTAAGATCTGGAAAGTTGCTAGGCTTCATCGTAAGTGATAAGGGTATTCAAGTGGACCCTGCCAAGGTTAAAGCCATTCAAGAGATGCCAGTTCCTAAGACAGAGAAAGAGGTCAGAGGATTTTTAGGACGCCTGAATTACATTGCTCGATTCATCTCGCACCTAACCGCTACCTGTGAACCAATCTTCAAGCTGCTGAAGAAAGATTAGGTAGTACGTTGGAATGATGAATGTCAGGCCGTTTTTGACAGAATCAAAGAGTATCTCCAAGAACCACCCATTCTTATGCCACCAGTTGAAGGGAGACCTCTGATACTATACCTGACAGTACTTGACAACTCAATGGGGTGTGTGCTGGGGCAGCATGACGAGTCTGGCCGAAAAGAGCACGCCATTTATTACCTTAGCAAAAAGTTTACCGACTGTGAGACCCGATACTCACTGCTCGAGAAAACTTGCTGCGCTTTGGTATGGGCTGCTCGCCGGCTGAGACAGTATATGCTGACTCACACTACTTTGTTGATTTCTAAGATGGATCCAATAAAGTACATATTTGAAAAGCCTGCTCTGTCTGGGAGAATAGCAAGATGGCAAATGATCTTGACAGAATATGACATCCAGTACACAACTCAGAAGGCCATCAAAGGAAGTGTACTGGCAGACCACTTGGCACATCAGGCAGTAGACGACTATCAGTCAATGAACTTCGAGTTTCCAGACGAGAGCATCATGATAGTGACTGATTGTGAAGTACCTGGACCGGATGAAGGACCTGAGGAAGGATCCCGATGGTCTATGCACTTTGACGGAGCCTCCAACGCTTTGGGTAACGGCATTGGCGCTGTGATCATATCCCCCTAAGGCACTCATACTCCACTCACTGCCCGGCTATGTTTCAATTGCACCAACAACATGGCGGAGTATGAGGCGTGCATCATGGGTCTTCAAGCTGCGATCGACTTAAGGATCAAGTTTCTAAGTGTATTCGTAGATTCCGCTCTCGTGATCAATCAGATCAAAGGGGAGTGGGATACGAAACATCCGAATCTTATTCCTTACAGAGAATGTGTGTTGACATTGATCCCCCACTTCACAGAGATAACCTTTGAACATTTCCCAAGAGAGGAGAATCAGTTGGCGGACGCGTTAGCTACGATGTCTTCTATGTTCAAAGTCAAATGGGACAATGAGGCCCCCCGGGTCATCATCTGGAAACTGGACGAACCGGCATACTGTTGTGATCTTGAGGCAGAGTTAGTGACTGAAAAACCCTGGTACCATGAGGTAAAGAGATACTTGGAAGCTCAAGAGTATCCTGAAGGTGCATATGTAAATGATAAGAAGTTTCTGAGAAGGTTCGCAACAAAGTTCTTCCTCAGCAACGGCATCCTGTACAAGCGAAACCATGATTCGACCTTACTGCGTTGTGTGGATAAGACTGAAGCAGAAAGGATCATGGAAGAACTGCATGAGGGTACCTTCGGAACACATTCCAGTGGACACACTATGACAAAGAATATCCTTCGGGCAGGGTATTTCTGGTCCACAATGGAAGCCGACTGCTACCAACACTCTCGGACATGTCATAAATGCCAGATTTATGCAGATAAGGTGCATGTTCCTCCATTCCCTCTGAATGTCCTGACTGCACCCTGGCCTTTTGCAATGTGGGGCATAGATATGATCGGCGAGATTAAACCTACGGCATCCAATGGGCATCGCTTCATCCTGGTAGCGATCGATTACTTTACAAAGTGGGTTGAAGCAGCTTCTTACGCCACTGTAACCAAGAATGTTGTGGCACGGTTCATTAGGCACAACCTGATCTGACGATACGGCGTCCCTTAAAGGATCATTACAGACAACGGTACCAATCTCAATAACAAGATGATCACTGAGCTTTGCGAGCAATTCAAGATACAGCACCACAACTCTTCTCCTTACCGGCCGAAGATGAATGGGGCTGTAGAAGCAGCGAATAAGAATATCAAGAAAATTGTGCAGAAGATGACAGTGACCTATAAAGATTGGCACGAAATGTTACCGTTTGCTCTACATGGGTACGGTACCTCAGCTAGGACGTCAACCGGGGCAACTCCTTTTTCCTTGGTCTACGGCATGGAGGAAGTCTTACCAATTGAAGTGAAAATACCCTCTCTCTGGATAATGAAGGATGCAGATCTGAGTGAAGATGATTGGATCCAGACACGACTTGATCAGCTAAATCTAATTGACGAAAAGAGACTTGCTGCTATTTTTCATGGTCAGACGTATCAAAAACGGATGATCAGGGCATTTAACAAGAAAGTCAGACCACAAGAATATCAAGTTGGGGATCTGGTAATCAAGCGTATCATCCTTCCTCAGAGTGATCCAAGGGGCAAATGGACCCCCACGTACGAAGGGCCATTTGTGGTTAAACATGTGTTCTCAGGAGGAGCCATGATTCTAACTACCATGGATGGTGACGACCTTCCTCACCCCGCCAATGCAGACATAGTAAAAAGATACTACACATAATAAAAGACCCGCTAGGTTGACATACCTAGGCAAATATTAGGGCTTCCCGGCGAACCAAAAGGGTTCGGGCAAAATGAGGGATGAAATGAAAAAAATATGTACACCCGGCAAGTCGAAAACCTGAAAAGGCGGCTTGGGCAAAAATGGGTATCTCGGTGGACTGAAAACCCGAAAGGGCGGTCCAGGCAAAAGTTAGGGATTAAAGCGTAATACTATGTCTCATTGGATCACCTTGCATCCAGAATCCGGTATCAACTGTCAAGTTCAGACGGCATCAATCAATCAGCTTCATCTTCAGCTAGGTCATCAAGTGATGAGACGCTCGAAGATATAAAGGCAATAGCAGAGTTGGAACTCAGTGGGATTACTCTCTTCACACAGCTGTTTTTGTTTTCTTTGTACAAATTTGTATAAACTCTGTTTGTTCGGCGGCATTCTCTTACTAGGACGTCAGCCTCTTGTACATAAAACGCCTATTTACAGGCAAATTCAAAAATCAATACAAAATCACTTTTCAAAACCAATTGCCAATTGTTTTTTTCCTTTTTCTGTTTTGTTTTGCGAAGAACGTCCAATGTTCAAATTGTGATATATGCATTTGACACTAATTGCTAAACTCATAAATATTTGCATATGAAGCAAAGGATTAATTACAGGTAACATTAGAAACAAGGGGCAATAATGAGTTGTCTAAGCGATCTAGTTGCTCTGTCCACCAAGGTACCAAGGTAAGTTCAGCTGAAGAACATAACCAATATATCTTAACTCCCCAGAGAGTGAGCCAGCAAGTCAATACACTCTCCCCAAGCAGAGTTAGCCTACTCTATCAAACCTTAAGGAAGTTGACTATCCCCAGCAGATCTCGACATACCCCAGCGCCATATACAAACATTCCTAACAAGCATCCCCGACAGTCTTGGTCTAAGATTGTTCCCCGGCGGTATATCAGACATTCAGCAGAGTCACTTCCCCAGTATATCTCAAAATTTCCCCAGGAGAGTCCAGTCTAAAGATTTCCCCAGGAAGGCAGAATCCAGCTCCCCAGCAGGAAGCTTATCCCCAGTAGATTCTGGAAGCTTCCCCCCTACACAACGCGAACGCGTCTCCCGGCTTTATTCAAAGGTTATTTCCCTACCAGGATATAATTGGGTTATCCTCAGCCAAAAGCCACTGAAAGATCGTCCTCGGCGAAGTCTTCTTATCCCCAGCAGAGTCTATTAAAACTTCCAACATAACAACGGTATCCCCAACGAAGTTATCATCAACATCTCAACAGAGTACCTCTCTTCCCACAGAGTACTGTCCCCCAGCAAGTTCTCTAAAATAATTTTCCCCCACAGAGTAATCTCCAAGTTTATTCCCCAACGGAGTCATCTTCTCCTACCGGTATCCTTGCAGCCATCACTCCCTAGTGGAAACAGAGAATGCTATTCACATCAGCCTAGGATTTGACTTCCCGGCATCCGTCAAGGATTTATTTTCCTGAGACGAAAACATGCATTCATAAACCTCGCATCTTCATACATTATAGCATGCATATACGCATCATGAACATATAATCTCATCACGCATGTCATACATCATGACATCACATACAACTAACGTTTTGTCTTTCAGGACAAAAGTTAGTACAAAGATAATTGCTATCAACTGTCGTGATTCCAGATCCGATTCCTATATCTTGCCAGGGTGTATCTGTTAACGACTACAGTACCAGACTTGATTCCTGTATCTTGCCAGGGCACGTCTGAAGAGTTCGAAGATCCGATTCCTGTATCTTGCCAGGGTGTATCTGTTGACGACTACAGTACCAGACTCGATTCCTGTATCTTGCCAGGGCACGTCTGAAGAGTTCGAAGATCTGATTCCTGTATCTTGCCAGGATGTATTTGTTGACGACTACAGTACCAGACTCGATTCCTGTATCTTGCCAGGGCACGTCTGAAGAGTTCGAAGATCCGATTCCTGTATCTTGCCAGGGTGTATCTGTTGACGACTACAGTACCAGACTCGATTCCTGTATCTTGCCAGGGCACGTCTGAAGAGTTCGAAGATCCGATTCCTGTATCTTGCCAGGGTGTATCTATTGACGACTACAGTACCAGACTCGATTCCTGTATCTTGCCAGGGCACGTCTGAAGAGTTTGAAGATCCGATTCCTGTATCTTGCCAGGGTGTATCTGTTGACAACTACAGTACCAGACTCGATTCCTGTATCTTTCCAGGGCACGTCTGAAGAGTTCGAAGATCCGATTCCTGTATCTTGCCAGGGTGTATCGGTTGATGACTACATTACCAGACTCGATTCCTGTATCCTGCCAGGGCACGTCTGAAGAGTTCGAAGATCCGATTCCTGTATCTTGCCAGGGTGTATCTGTTGACGACTACAGTACCAGACTCGATTCCTGTATCCTTCCAGGGCACGTCTGAAGAGTTCGAAGATCCGATTCCTATATCTTGCCAGGGTGTATCTGTTGACGACTACATTTCCAGACTCGATTCCTGTATCCTGCCAGGGCACGTCTGAAGAATTTGAAGATTCGATTCCTGTATCCAGCCAGGGCACGTCTACATAAAGAGTTTGGAAGTCAACTCCTGTAACAGACCAGGTAATTTTCTTTCTTTCTCAGGTACGCAAGTTCTCGCTAAGGAATCTCTTACGCGATCGACACCTCCCGATGGCATCTATAAGCCCATCTCCACAATTATCCATCACTGTCCCAAATGGCATCTATAAGCCCATTCCCGACATCACACTGCTGATACTCTACTATGTGAGTGCAAATTTCTGGGCACTCTAGTGTTCAATCATCTTCCACCCTCGGATCACGAAAGGCACACAAGCCAATCTACATCCTCAGGTCTAAGAAGATTGAACAGGGGCAACTGTTGTACCCCAAAATTTTCCCTCTCATAATCTTCAAAGTTATGACAAGCAAATGGTTCAAAGTCTACTCAAGGGCTACACAGTCAACCATCCATCTAAGCCAGTCAAACTAGGGTTTTGGTTCTTGCAAGGAAGTTGAGGTTTTCAAGGGCTCAATCAAGTCACATATGCTCATACACATTGTCAAACACCTACATGTCAAGTTTCAAGGCTCACAAGGTCAAGTTGCACAGTCAAAAACCCTAATTGCTCCACAGTCAACTGTAGGGGCAAAATGGTCATTTGGCAGTCAAAAGTCAAAAAATTTGGTCAACATCTCATTTTGAAGCCACAATCATCATTTTGTCAAGTCTTGACCATGATTTCACAAGAATGGCTCAAAAATCATCAAGGTGTCAAAAGTTTCTATTTTTGGACAGCTGAAAAGTCAACTGTAACTTGACCAAGGCATAACTTTTTCATGGTTCATCAGAAAAATCCCATCCAATGCTCATCTTGAAGGGAAGGACATTTACTACAACTCATCTTCACATTCCAAGTCCAAGAAATGCTCTCACAAAAAGTTATTAATTTCAACATTATGGGTCATTTTCAAAAGTTAACAAAAAGGGACTTTAAGTCAAAGACCATAACTTGAGATTGGTAAATAAAAATGAGATGGGACCAAGGACATTGGTTAGAGGACTTCAAGACCTTTCCAAAATGTCCAAGAACATGTTCATAACTTCAAAATTGAGCAAGATATGCATTGGAGAAGTTGGGAAATTTTTGTGAAATGGCCAAAATCAATTATCCTTGAAACTTCATTTTTGACAAAAGGGGCCCAATTTTTCCACTTGATTCAGCTTGGCCATGCT
Organism: Vicia faba; assembly: GCA_948472305.1. Taxonomy (NCBI): domain Eukaryota; kingdom Viridiplantae; phylum Streptophyta; class Magnoliopsida; order Fabales; family Fabaceae; genus Vicia; species Vicia faba. The sequence goes on from OX451735.1 coordinate 1,460,614,732, forward strand.
TCCCACGTGTCCCACATTTTATTTCAAAATTTAAAATTAATTTTTTCATTTTTATTTGATTTTATTGGATTTAATTCATTTTAAATCCTTTAAAATCAAATAAAAATCAAAAAGGTTAATTAAGGGACATATTTGGCTTTGATTAGCTTTGAATCACCATTATACACATCCTAAATTAGTGCCAAGGCCTAATCAAGCAAGAATTCAAATTTTGGTACAAAGATGGAAAGTGTTTCAATGGAGGTTTATGGAAAATCTTAAGCATGAATGCAAGGCATTATTGGCCATAATTCTTATCAAAACACATTACATAACATATATGCAAGTGATCACAGGCAAGAACACGACCTAAGAGCTCCAAAAACGGCCATACAAAATTGCAAAATTGTCACATAAACTTGAAATCTGAAAACCTCCTTACAGCAAGTTTTAAGCTCCAATTCCCATCAAAACACACTCTTGGCATCTCAAGGGAACTTTTGCAATCAAAAGCCAATCCAAATGTGCCCAGAATCTCAACACTCAGGCCCAAACGGTTTGCTTTTTTTCTTAAATTCTATGTGATTACTCATGCGTTTCTTTGACATTTTTTGAATTGATTTACATTCATACTAACATTCTGAAGCTTTTGGTATTACTTGATTGAGCAATAGCACCCCATATCAAAAGTTGCCATGAATGCATATTAGGGTTTCAGAGACTTTGAAAGAGGGCTTCATTCATCTGGAAAAATTGGCCAAACACACCTATGCCATTGGACTCAGGACCTCAAAACGAGTCGAACTCACTATTTGCGCCCAATTTATATTGCTCCATAGCCTAATCGCTATTTTTGTAGGTTTGACTTAGTGGGGGTTCAAAACCCCCGCTATTTGCTTTTAGTTGCAGAAGAAAAAGGAGGACGAAGCTTAGGTGTCCACGCGTTACTGGGTAGTTCAAATCCTGGCGCGCGTTTTTGTTAAAATCCCACTAATGCTTATTCTCTCTCATAATAATCCTTATCCATCATAATATCAAAGAAATGCACTAGCTCACTTGGTTAGCACGCTGGCATGCAGGTATTGGGACCTGGGTTCGATTCCCAGGTACCCCAATTCTTCTATAATATTTTTCCTAATATGTTTCTATGCAGGGTGCTCACAAGGGTCCATTGTGCAACCTCATCTCCTGGTCTGCCAAGTGTCCATAGGCTCTGATCTGAAGGCCACAAAAGTGGCTCATCATGCGCGTTAGTCAAATGCCTCCCACACAATCTCTGAAAGTCAAAAGGGCCTGATTCTAGTGGGCCAAAAATGCTTCAATGCACCTCCAAAAAAGGGCCAACACCCCCTTGGTTTGCATCACATTTCTTTTTTTATTTTTTTCATTTTTCTTTTCTTCTTTTTATTTTAATTGTTTTTTTCTTTTGTTTTATTTAATTCACCAAAATTAATCTTAATAATAACACAAAACCAAAAAATCAGAAATCATTAAAAAATAAAAATATATTTATTTAATTTTTTAATTCTTTAAATAGTTTTGTAAATAAATTCCAATAAAACAATTAGTTTAAATTTAGGTTTTTAACTTTAATGTCTTTTTCTAAATAATTAAAAAAAAACATAAAAATTAGGTTATTAGTATCTTTATTCTTTTCTCAATAAATAACTTTTTCTCCTTATTATTATTATTAATTAAATTTGTAAATACTGTTGTAATTAAACAATTAGTAAATTAGGCTTAAAACTTAAACATTTTTTTAATAATTAAAAACAAACTTAGAATTAGGTTTTTTTTATTTAATTTCTAATTTCAATTAATTTTCTTTATTTCCCTTAAATACAAAAACATCAAAAAATAAGTTCTTTTCTTTAATTAATTTGTAATTTCATATTTAATTTCTTTAAAGGGTCCAACGCCCTCGCACCTTCGATTATAATTTCTTTTCGCGCGTTTGCTTCTATTTTTTCATTTTAAATTTATGTAATTGCCCCAAAGCTTTGTAATAGTAATTAGGACATTTACTTTCCGCACTTTTATTCAAAAACGGGTCTTTGTTTAATTTGGCGATGTATAGACCCGCGCCTTGTAATAGCGTAGGACCTTTATTTTCCGCATTTTTATTTCCGCACCTTTTAATTGCTAACTATCACATGAAAGAATGTATGCCCAAATAAAATCAAAGCGTAGCTCACTCAATGCATGACAAGATAAAAATATAACTGAAAATGACACACAATTCACACACCACTCCTAGGGTATGCCTCATTGTTGCCTTGCCCCTCGAAACGTGGTCGTCGAGTATAGGACGTTTTAGTAAGTCCTTATGTCCATGAACATGGCATAAGGGTAGCTTCTAAGGTGTCCTACTGTTGCTTTGGTGATCACGCTGTTGCCTTTCCCCTCGAGATGTGGTCGTCGAGTATAGGACGTCTTAGTGAGTCCTTATGTTCCATTGATCTAGTTGCCTCGAAACAAGTTGCCTCGGAACGGTTGCCTCGAAACGGTTGCCTCGAAACGGTTGCCTCGGAATAAAAAGATCAATGGCATAAGGGTAGCTTCTAAGGTATCTTACTATTGCTCGGTGACCACACTGTCCCTAACCCTCGAATTGACCCGAACACCTCCAACGGTGGTGCTACTTACCTCTCAATGGTGGGATGGCACTACCTTAAGGACATTTACACAGACTAATTCCTTAGGGTAGGTAGATGACTCGTAGATACTTGCTCTAATTCAAAACAAATCAAAAACTCTTTTCACACTGACACTTTTCAAAAAGCTTTCAAAACAACTTTTCAAACACTCTTGAGGACTGATACAAGAGTCGAACTGAAACTTTAAACGAAACTTTTTCAAACTCACTCACACTTTGAAAAGCAAACAAGCAATTTTGAAAACACAAATGAGCAAGTATCTAAGAGCCCATGGATAACCATGGATAGAAAGGGTGCTAACACCTTCCCTTTCTATAAATCTACCTCCCGAACCGAGAGCTAATCTCAATAAGGAATTTTTCTGTGCTTTTGTCCTTTCCTTGTTGGAGAAAATAAAAGACGGTGGTGACTCTTGCTTCCGCGACATTTCGCGAACCAGCGTTAAACAGTCAGTTCCAGATCCACCGATCACATTCCTCCTTGAGTTGTATCCAACTCTTTTGCAAATCTTCCAATGATGTTGGCGTGTCAGGATGTAGGAGGGTGTATGGAACCTCTCCTTCCATAACAGGCTCTTTGATCATAGGCAGAATGTAGGGGTAAGGAATCATAAGACTCTGGGCGCGGGTTCGTATCCACTTGAGGTAAGGCTCAAGGGGGATGTAATTCTTGTGCCCCAGTGTCTTACTATCCACTTTGTTGGGCATCCTCCAAGCTCGGATAAACCTTTGTCGAAGTCCTTGAGCGTCATTGTCGAAGTCAAAAACCAAGTCTGGAATCAGCATGTCGTGAGGGCCATCCCTTCGGGCATACCTAAATTGTCTCAGAGTTAAACAGGGGTTGTAGGTAATGCCTCCCCTAATTCCAAGTAATGGGACATTAGGGAATTCTCTGCAACGATCAATGATGATGACATTTTCTCTGGACCGAGAACACCAATGGACATCAGAATGTGTAAGATTCATCAAACGTTGCGACCACCTCAAGCCTTGTTCATTCTTCAAGACTGACTGGGGAAGGTGAGAAATAAACCAACTTTATAGAAGAGGGGTACAACACATGAGAACACCTCTTTTCCTCATTGTTCGTGTGTGAAATGAGTGTAAGATGTCCCCAAGCAATGTAGGCACAAGATTCCAAGATATGAAAATCTTGACAGCATTCACATCTATAAGCTGATCAGGGTTTGGGAACAAGACCAACCCATAGATGAGAAGTGCTACAATCTCCTCAAAAGCTTGCAGATCTAGAGAATTCCAGCAGTCTTGTGCCTTCTCAAACAGAAACTTTGCCAAGAAACCCTTGACACCACTTCTGGTTTCCCAATGACCTTTGATATCAGATGGTTGCAAGTGTAAGGCTTGAGCAACATCTTCAGGCTTTGGATCTCTTTCAGTACCGTTGTAGGGTAGTTGATGGAGAATAGGAATCCTCAGAAGTTGAGAAAATTCCTCCAAAGTAGGTACTAGTTGGTAATCAGGAAATGTAAAGCAATGGTGTAGGGGGTCAAAGAACTGGAAGAGGACTTTCACCATGTCTTCTTCAATGTTTGAGTTGACCAAGTTGAGAAGTCTACCATATCTTTCACTGAAGGGATAATTCTCTGGAATCTTGGAAGTAAGCTCCTTGAGTTGAGGAGTGATTCTTACAAGGTTGACCTGAATAGTTTTTCTGCGGAGTGGTTCCACAACCTACAAACAAGAACAAAGATGAAGATCCAAACCCTTGAAATGGTTAGTGGATGCATATGATGCTTCATGATGTTCATGATGTATGCACAAGTATATGTACAAGCAAATCACACAAGATCCTAGTTTCAGGCTTGCATGGGGTTTCATAGGTAAGTACCCTCTTGAAGTTAGTTGGCTTAACCTGTCCTATAAATAGTAACCGGGTTCTAAGGAGCTCAATATCACTGGATTATTTTCTGTGTTCATTGTTTCAGTTTAGCCACTTAATTGGCGATCGAAATATTCCAAGAAAACAACCCTCAATGAGTGTAGTATCGAGTATCTACAAACTTTGGACTGTACCAAAGCCGGTCATCTCACTACCCCTAAAAAGGCCAAGATGGCCAAGTAAGGGTTCTAAAAGTTCATTAGTGCTTCATGACATCACTCAGCGGCCCCGTATTCTCTTTGATTGACTCAAAGGCTACCGGTACCCACAAATATGTCGCACTAATATAGCTATTGCTTCAACCATGTCGGTATACCCCGCACAGTTTCCACAACGTATTGCTATTTACCTATGAATGTTTCCCAAATCCGGGTAGAGGATTTCAATCCCAAACAATAGAACCAATTGTAAAGCAATCAAAGCAAACAAAGTAAGCATGTAAAAGGTGATCTAAACCCTAAGTTTACTCCATTTTTAAAGTAGTCCCCAGCAGAGTCGCCAGTTCTGTGATACGGTGGGAGAACTGACTTGATATTTTGCATTTGTGTTTGCAAATGTTTCAGTTTAGCAAGAGTCGCCACCGACTTTTTATTTTATCCAAAGGAAAGGTCAAAAAGCACAGGAAAAACTTTTGAGATGTTTTCTTGGGTTCGGGGAGTAGATTATGAAAAGGAAAGGTGTAAGCACCCTTTTCATCCATGGTTATCCATGGGCTCTTAGTTACTTGTTTAGATCACTTGCTTTTGCTTTTCAATTGTTTGAAATGGTACTTTGTGTATGGTTTTGAAAATGTTTTGAAAAGAGGCCATCATTGTGGCAACCTTTGTAATTATTCTTGTTTGAATGTATACAAAGGTTTAATTGTCTTTTGAAAAAGATATTTCAATGTTTTGAATTTTTTGATGGGAAAATGTTTTGAAATTGTATTGTGAGGTGTGTTTGAAAATAGCAAGGATGTTTTTGCAAGTTTTGATCAAGTAACTAAGAGTTGTCTACTCTATTTTACTCAAAGGTATTTCCTACACATTTTTAACCCTTTTGACAGTGTTATTTTACCATTGTATTTGGTAAACATCCTTGTATTAGGATGTTAAACGGGACAGGCGCGGGTCATCGTATTGACCATGATAGCAATTGTGTTAAGTACCTTTAGTAATTTTTTGAGGGAATATATCATTTTGTATAGGCAACTAAGATAGCATCATCGAGGGACTATGATCTTTTGTTTTATTTTTGTTTTTCCAAAGTACTCAACATGCATAACATGGCCAACTTTAAAGGCAACAAGTGGATGAAACCCTAGGGGTGCATGTGTGCATTGTGTTGTCAATTTTCATGCTTTTTGTCTTTGTATTAGTCAAGCTATTTGTTTGATTTTTTTGGATTTTTGCATACAAACCCTAATCTCTAATCATGGCATAATTGAAAGCATAAATGCGTAAAATGAATCTACACTATTACAACACTTAATACGGGAAGGGGGATACAATTTTTGAATGGGGATTATTTGGCAAGAAATTAAAACCCTAATATTTACTATTACATCCAAATTGAATAATGGTACAAATCAATAGATAAACAAATATTTAAATGATCAATTAAATAAATATACAAAAATATTATGAATATGCAAAAAATGTTTTATTTATTTTTTATATATGTAAAAATATAATATTTAATGTAAAAAAGAAATAAAAATGATTATTTTTTATTAAGGGCAAAAACCTTAATTTTCTTTTAAGAAAGTAAATATATATTATATATTTTTTATGTACAATAAAATAAAATAATGTGTATAAAAAAATAAAATATATTTAGAAAAAATATTTATTTAAGTATAAAAAATAAAAATAAAGGTATAATATTATTATGTATTATTTTTAAGTTTTCATTAACAAAATAAAAGTATATATTAATTAAATTATTTTTATGTTAGAAAAAATAAAATAAAATACAAAAATAAATGTGAAAATTCATAAAAGTATATTTGGTATTTTTTATGTTTGGGAAATAATAAAAGAAAAATCAGAAATAAAAAATAAATGCAAAAATATAAAAATATGAAGAAATGGGCCAGGAGGGTGCAATCAGTAAAAGGGGGGTGTCAAAAACAAGAAGCCAAAGCCCAGCCCAAGTCCAGACTTCATCTTCAACCTCTCGTTCAAAAAACGCGTGCCTGACTTCAAACATGAACAACCTGCATACGTGCTCTAATGCAAAAACCCATAACATCAAAGTTATAGCATTTTTCAAGATGAATCCAACCATGTAAAGAACTCATTCTAACTCTCAAAGACCAAAGAGAATTTCTCTGGCCCTAAATCCTAACCTAATTTTTTTAGGAAGTTCATGGATCAAATTCTCTTAACACGATTAACTTAAATGAAAATTGAGCATATGTACAGCTTCATGGCTATGAATACTACATTTTTTATTCACAAACCTAAACCTAATTATTCCTAAATAGAGAGATAGGAAGTTGACAAAAACCTATTTCAGTTGACTTCGTGTATGGCAATGTGGAGCTTTTTAGTGAGGCCTGAGATGTTTGGGAGCTTGCTTGAACTTCCTCTGACCTTCGCCAATGTCTAGTTTGCCTTGAATGTGCTTGAACAAGCCTGTAGAACTCAACCTGCACAAGCTGAAATCAAAAATGGTAAACCTTGCAAATGGAGTTACAGTGAGTGTTTAAGGGTTGGAATAGCTTGGATAGGTTATGTGGAAGGTGTTTGAACAGGTTTGGTGCAAAACGCACGAGCAACTTGTGAGATAGAACTCAAGTTGCAGCAGCTGCCCTGTTTTGCCAATGGAAGATGATTTTGTGTTTTGGAAGGCTTAAGGACTCAAAGGCTCGTGTTTCTGGCTCAAGGGGATGTATGAAACTTGTCTCAAATGCTGGCCAAAGTTGGTTCTAACAAATGTGTAAGATGTGTAAGATGTGTTGTGTTTTACAAATTTCTTGTATATGAAGCAAAAGTGGACAAGGGATGTAAGATAGACCTGTACATGCTATCTATCAGCTTGCACACTATGCTCTTGGCCCCTCAAGTTTATGTATTTGATTTTCTGTACAAGATATGGTTCAATGCTCAAGGATGTAATTTGACATAAAGCAAGATTTTGACTAAAATGGCAATGTTACCTTTTAGCATTTTTTGATTAATCTATTGTATAATCTTCTAATGACCAAAACAAAGCCTTAGACCAATGGATTTGCATTTAATTATTGAGTATGGAAGGGTTTTGGGACCTGTAATCTAGTGCAAACAAGGCTGATTAGAGTTTGCAACTTGTATCACTAAGAAAATGCCATGGATCAAAAGTGAGTTTTTGCCAACTTCAAGATTTCGATTCTCCCTAACCACAAATAATTTTGGAGAGTTCTTGGACTTTTTGGAAAGCTTGCAACATGGTCTAAAATCCATATTTGAAATGCATTTTGAGATTCCAAGTGGAACTATGTGAAACATTTCCATGAAGATAGGCCAAAATCCTGCCTAAACTAGGGCAAAATTTCACTAAGTTAAAAGTTTCATGGACCCTTGTTCCAAAAGTCATAACTTGAGATCCAAGCTTATTTTTGGAAAACTTTGTGAATCAAAGTTGTAGAATTTGTGGACGACTAAAACTTTCATTATGGAAGTTTTGTTTGAATCCAATTGCATCATGGTGAAAATGTTGGGCAAAGATGGGAAAAATTAAGAAAATTTCATAACTTAGAAAAATTCTAAATTATGAAATTTTTCAATCTTCAACCCTAATTTGAAAAATTGGGTTTCTTGATGAACAAATTTCATGTTTTGACACAACTTGATGAAAAATGACCCTTGACACTTGATTTTGACCAAAAAGTCAAAGTTTGACTTTTCAGTGTACAATCAAATTTTGATCAGTTGACTAAAAAATTCATCTGTCAATCCAATGCAATAGAGATCTTTTGAACCTTGAGAATAGTTCAAGATGATTCCATTGAGTCCTTGAACCCATGCTTGAACCTAATTTTCCATTGGCTAGGTCAAAAGTCAGAAATTGCCCTTGTGTAGTCAAAACCCTAAAAATGAACATTTTGCCCTTTTGATGATCTGATCAAATTTCTTGAGGAGTTGTGGTCCAAACTTGATCAAATGGTTCATATGAGTCTATAATGTTGATGTGGATCAAAAATTGTGAGGTTTGACTGTAAATTGGCCACAATTGACTTTTTCCCCAATACAGCTGATTTCTAGGTCAACTGTTCAATTGACTGGGCAAAAACTTGATTCAAAGCCTGAAACTTGGTAGAGGTAATCTTGTAAGTCCAACATGAAGTATGAAAGTCACTTTGAACATTGAAAGTCCAAAAAACTTTGTGCAAACTCAAACCCAAATTTAGGTCATCAGTGCAAGGAGATGTCTTGAGCAGAGCAAAACCCTAATCCTGTCTGGAGTCCAAAGAGTCTTGTGGGGGGAAATCTTGATAAAATGAGAGGGAAAATTTTGGGGTACAACACCTTGGCATCCAACAAGTTATGTACTTTTCACTTTAACACAAAACAGTTGTCAATAGAATGACCAATTCCACAAGAATGGAATTCACATCTTGCGTTAGCGTCATAATTAGCAGGAAGCCTTCTGGTGGGTGTTGGAATATTTCTCAAACTAATCAACTTCAAATCGAGCAAATGGTGGAGTGCTTCAGTAAGAGATACTGGAAAGGGATTGAACCTTCTTGGCCGCCTTTGTTGCTGATTATTATACTAACGGGAGCATTTTCCAGTCTTTGTTGCTGGGGTGCAAGATTTTGTCTCTGTTGTGGAGGAGCATTAATAGGAATAGAGACAACATTGAATTGTTGGTGTTGATGATCTTAACCTCTTTCTCTATGAGAGTACACTGCACTTGCATCGCCTTCCCTTTTCTTATGGTAAGCATTGGACGATTTCTTACCACCCCCTGACGAGCCACTGGAATTACCCACTTAAATTTTTCCCAATTTCAAACCCACCTCAATTCTCTCACCAGCCATAACCAAGTCCGCAAATCCTGCCGAAGCACTTCCTATCATTTGATCATAATAAGGCCCTTGCAAGGTACTCATAAACATATCAATGAGTTCTCGCTCCATGAGTGGAGGTTGAACCCTTGCAGCCAATTCACACCATTTCTGGGCGTACTCTTTGAAAGACTCTTTTGGCCCCTATGACAAATTCTATAACTGAGTGTGATTAGGCGCCATATCCATATTATACTGATAATGTTTGACAAAAGCGCATGCAAGATCATTCCATCATCAAATATGAGTCTTTTCCAGCTTCATGTACCACTCTAGAGATGCCCCAGATAGGCTATCCTGGAAGAAATGAATCAAAAGCCCCTGATCTTCGGTATGTACTGACATCTTCCAAAAATACGCAGTTGCGTGAGTAACGGGACATGATGAACCGTTATATTTTTCAAATACCGACAAGTTAAACTTTGGGGGAACCTTCACCCCATATACTAGCCAAAAATAATTAGCATCCATGCCAAGGACTCCTTGCCCTTCTACAGCTTTCAACCATTCCTCCAATAACTGATGCCTTCTATCCTCAATTTGAACCTCTGGCTCAGAACACCGCACAGAAAGTTGATCTCCATCCTGGTCATAATTATAGTCCTGCTCTTGATAGTTCCTCACACCACCCTGACTATCTCTTCGGTTCCCCATAAGACAAGGTCCCGGAGATGGGAGAAACTGCCTCATGTTAACGTTGCACAAAAAAGGATTGCCAGGTGGCCCGTGAAGATTCCTGATGGGATGGTCTTGCACATCCCCCAGTCCTACAGAGATGTCTTGATAAAGCCCTTGATTTCCACCATCCACCAAATAGCGGCGCGAGTTATTGACAATGTCAGCCAACACCTCCTGTCGGAGATTCATGTTAGTGATGACCTCCATGAACTAGGTCACCTAAGTGGCCATCTGGGCCCTCATTTAAGGGAGTTCAGCTTGGATCTGTTCCATCTGTCTCGGCAGATTTTTTCTGGTGGAGTACCGATGAGTAGTCATCTTGAACTCTGGATAAGAAAAGCAGAATCAAGATAAGAATATTTTCATGAGATGACCTGTAATGTATGAGGTGCATGACCTGCATGATATGTTTTTGTTATTTCCAGGAAAATCTTACGGTCTTTCATTGAGCATCAAATAAGATAAACAATGAGATAAAACACATTGAAGACAAAGTATCTGAATAAAAAAACTGCTCATCTTATAAAGTCAAATAAGCATCCATACAGTAAAGATTTAATTCAAATAAAGTTAATTGACAAACAAATCCCGTCCAACAAGACTGGCGGTGATCTTGTCAACAAAAACATAAAAAGAAAGTGAAGTATGAACTTCCCCATAAACCCAAATATTTGGCTAAGCATCCTTTGGGAACGAATCTCCATTCACAAAACCCCTCTTCTTTGCCGAAGTAAACAAACACCGATACTTGAGCTCCCAATCCTTAGAATCTCCATTTCCCACCTCAGTCTTCTCCACCAGAACCTTGTCTTTATTGGCTGTCTGGGCCTTAATGGTTGTCAATTCTTTCACAACATGAGTCAAGCGTACATTTTTCTTTCGTAACTTCTTCTTCAATGTCTTAACCTCTTCGTAGTACTCAGCTTCCAGTTTTTCCTTAGCTGACTGAAGCTTTTCTATCTCTTGATGGAAAGCCCATAGTTCTTCATCTTGTCGACTAGTTAAACCAGAAACCCCAACCTTGAGTCTCTTTGACTGCTCAAGTAAACCATATTTTTCTAACAGTTGGTCCTTCACTCTGATTTCTTTCATGAGTCTCTTTTTATCTTGCAATGCAAAAGAGAGATCCATCTTTAAATCCTTCTGTTTATCCTAAAGTATGAGATTCTCTTCCTTGACATTCTTGAAACATACCAAGGGAACAATATCTGACCCTCCTACTTTATACTTCATAGAAGATGACCCTTCATGAGATAAGTGATTAGTCACCTGTCCATCAGTTAATGGATCGAAGTCGGGATGAGGATATAACAACTCTTCCCTTTTATAAGGTAGTAAAATCTTCTTCACGCGGTCTTGAATCCAACTTGCATAAGTATCATGAGTCACATTGTGATCGGTGGAAATAGAACTGACTATTTTTTAAGCTGGTTCGCGAAATGTCGTGGTAAGCAAGAGTCGCCACCGTCTTTTATGTTCTCCAACATGGAAAGGACAAAAGCACAGCAAAATTCCTTATTCGAGAATATTTCTCGGTTCGGGAGGTATATTTATAGAAAGGGAAGGTGTTAGCACCCTTTCTATCTGTGGTTATCCACGGGCTCTTAGGTACTTGCTCTTATGTTTTCAAAATTGTTTGCTTTTCAAGTGTGTGTGGGCTTTGAAAAAAAGTTCGTTTGAAAACTTCTAGATAACTCTTGTATCAGTCCTCAAGAGTGTATGAAGTATTGTTTGAAAAAAACTTTTTGAAAGTGGGAGTGCGAAAAGTTGCTTTGTTTGTTTGAAAAGAGCAAGTACCCAGGAGAATCTACCTACTCTAAGGAATTAGGCTGTGCTTTTTTCCTTTCCATGTTGGAGAACATAAAAGACAGTGGCGACTCTTGCTTACCGTGACATTTCGCGAACCAGCTTAAAAAACAGTCAGTTCTATTTCCACCGATCACAGAACTGGCGACTCTGCTGGGGATGCTAAAAGTGAGGTGTACCTTAGGATTAGATCATACTTATGTTTTCAATTGCTTTGCTTTGATTGCTTTATATTTGTGGGCTTTGCATCGGAGTTTCATAGATCCTAACCCGGATCTGGGGATACCCTTTTAGGTAGCATAAGTTGTGAGGGACCTGTCCGGCATAGACCGACACGGGTGAAGTAGTGGCTACGTTGGTGTGGCACCTTGGTCTGTACCGATATCCCTTGTGTTGCAACGAGGAGAATATGGGTCTTCTGAGGAGTCATTAAGCACCAACCGACCTTAGAACCCTAATGTGACCCAACTTGGCCATAGAACAGTAGCAGTATGCTACGCCCATTGAGGCTAAACTCTCGCGATGGTTCTGGCCGCAAGAAAAGATTGCGACGCTGGAGTTATGACCGGTTGAGGGTAGTCAGTGATATTGGGATCCTCTAGAACCCGGTTACTTTTGATAGGACAGGTCTTAACCAACGAAACTTCAAGAGGGTAGTACCCCAAACTTCATGCTGGCCTAAACTCTAAGGGCTCTTTGTGTGACTTGTGTGCCTTCAAACTTGACTACTTGCATGCTTGTTATCTGACACGAGTTCCTTGCAGGTTTTGTTTACAGTCCTTAATTGGGACTCATTACAGGGTTTACTTACGTCACTCCATGCATAGCATAACATCATACCATCATACCATTGCATACATCCTGCATAAGGACTAACCCATTTCAAGGATCTCAAGGGCTTGTGATGCAGGTCATGATGAACCCGAATGTCTAGCAAGGGGCAAAGGGGATTTATTTTCCTCTTGCCAGGTTGATGACTTGAGTCAGGGGCTATGACCCACTCGATATGGTGAGCCTTGACTCTTGAAGAAGGACTCTCAACAACATGAAGTTCCTTCAATCAAGCTACCGAATTCAAATTCTGACAAGTTTCTCTGTTTACCTCGCGAGATCCTTGAAAACATTGCATGCATATCATACATATCATTGCATTATAGGTACACTGGTTACAGGTCACTTACCTTCTTTGCTGTTTATTTCAGCAGTCATCATGAATCCTGAATCATCCAATGAACAAGCTATCAAGGCCCTCCAGGCCCAGAACACCCAGTTCCAGGAGCTGGTCATGAGCTTAGCCCAAGGACAACAGGAATTGAAGACTCTGCTTTTGAAAAAAAAGAAGAAGAGGACTATTTTGTTCAACCCTAGACGCAGATCTGGGAATACACTGCAGAATGAAGCTGAGCGGATTACTCCATCTGTTGGGGAAGGCAGTCACCAAGAGGGAAGGGTTCCTAGTCCCGTAGTCTCTGACACCGAGACAGATTTCAATAATGAACAGTACCCTCCTGCTGAGGACAGGTACAAACAGCTGGAGGACCGGTTAAATGCTATGGAGATTCAATGTGTGCCTGGGTTGGACTTTGGGGACCTAGGTTTATCTTCTGGGGTGGTGATCCCTCACAAGTTCAAGGCGCCTGCCTTTGCGAAATACGACGGGGCTTCCTTCCCTAAGATGCACCTCCGTTCTTATGTAAGGAAGATCCAGCCTTACACGGCAGACAAGAACTTATGGATCCATTTCTTCCAGGAGAGTCTTTCAGGGACTCATCTCGAATGGTTCTATCAGCTGGATGGAACCAACATTCGTAACTGGGAGGACTTGGCTACTGCTTTTTATAAGCAGTATCAGTACAATTCCGACCTCGCTCCTACGCGTACCCAACTCCAGGGTATGTCGCTAGGATCGGGTGAAGGTTTTAAGGAGTATGCGCAAAGGTGGAGAGATCTGGATGGAAGGGTGCAGCCGCCTTTGACTGACCGTTAACTCGTCGACATGTTCTTGGGGACCCTGTCTGGTCCTTTCTTCAACCATTTGATTGGGAATTCTTCTGCTGGGTTTACAGATTTGATCTTGACCGGGGAGAGGATTGAGGCTGGTATCAAGGCTGGAAAGATTCAAGAAGCTGCACCTGCTGATGCTCATAAAAAGCCTTACAGTGGGAAGAAGGAGTCCAATGCTGTGCATAGTAAAAAGGGTCGCCATGATCAACATGTAGGGGAAAACCAGATCTCTAATCCTAGGCCTGCTCAACAAGGACAAGGGCAGCAACGTAAGGAGGTCGCACCCAAGAGACAGTTCACTAAGATCAACATGTCACTGGATCAAGCGCTACAACAAATGTTGAAGGCAGGGCTGATTACCTTAAGGGCTCCTCTCCGAAATCCAAACACTTCTGCTCCTAACTATCATCCCAACGATAGGTGCGCATACCATTCTGATAGCCCGAGGCATACTACAGACAATTGTTGGGCTCTGAAGAACTAGGTCCAAGACATGATTGACGCCGGAGAGATTCAGTTTGAAGCACCAGAAACTCCAAACATAATCACTGCTCCTTTGCCCAATCATTGAAGGCTTTTGTTTATTTGAATTTCCGAATTGTATTTTTTTGCTTATACAAACAATTAATGTCATAGCAAACTCTTTTATTTCATTAATGCACTGCGTATGTCTGTTTTTGAATTAATCCAATTATTTTCACTATATTCAAATTGCTTTCATATTTTTTGTGATGATCAACGCTCGGTTAATAATTCTAAGCCTCTTGAGGGAGGATGACGAAAACGATACCACGATTTACAGTATTCTTTTGAACAGACCCCGCTGATGAGGTACATGCATTGTTTCAATTCCTAAACACTGGAGTTATAAGGAAGATAATCCCTCGTCAACCCCTTCGAGCCAAAGAAGAAGGAGTTTTTCTTTTCGAAAATTAAAACCCTTAATCATAACCCGGGGCAGGGTAGTCTTCTCAGTTGATCCAAGTGCACAATGAATGGCACCAAAGGATTCCTTCCAAAACAAAAGACAGTGATGGTTCCGAATAATCATAAAAACAGGCAGTCATCATCTTTCAAAATAAAAGCCCAACAAGTCAAAACCTATGAAGGAGACTTACAAAACTGGGGCATCCCGCTGACTGTAATTCCAAAAAAGGAAACAGTTCAGGCAAAAAACAGGGATAACGAAAAAAGGGAAGAGGTCATACAAACCTTCGACAAAAAAGAAATGACTGCCTATTCAAAATAAATTGTTAACATTCGAACCACCACCGGAACATCATAGCAAAGACTCAAACAAGGTCTGACGCACGATCAACTGAGTTTAGGTTTAAAGAACATCACGAAGAGCGGGTGGGTACAGATAAATTTGAGCCTTTATCCTTTGTTTCTCAAACCGTGAACCAGGCCATGTTATAACCCTTAAAAGTCCTAGCTGAAGCATGGGTTAGTTCGAAAGCATACTGTTACAAAGGTATCCTGACTCCTTAGGGCTTGCGGTAAAATAACGAGTTGACATCACAGTTTTACAAAATTCACTTGTTTTTACTAAAAAAGATGCATTTTCAAAAACTTCGAAACAGACATAAGCTTTGCATTTTAATGTAACATTGCTTGCATATGACTATTTGTTTGAACAGCATAGAAGTTCGCACGACGAATGTCTAAATGAACAAAAGCACCCCCAATCAAGGGGCACGGCATGATCATTGTCCATCATCTGGGGCAGTTAAGTCAAGATTCGGAGAATCTCTCAAAAGGCCAACCAACTTGGGGCAAATCTCCATCTGGATCACTTGGGGCATTGGACGATCAAACGAAGATCTTCTGGTAGTAGGGTAACGTAGCATTATTGACAGTGACAACTCCCTGCATCCTGAGAGCACGAACATAGTCGAAAAAATACTACGCATAATCAAAGACCCGCTAGGTTGACACACCTAGGCAAAAATAAAGGCTTCCCGGCGAACCAAAAGGGTTCGGGAAAAAATAAGGGATGAAAAAGAAAATTTTGTACACCCGGCAAGTCGAAAACCTGAAAAGGCAGCTTGGGCAAAAATGGGTATCCCGGTGGACTGAAAACCCGAAAGGGCGGTCCAGGCAAAAATTAGGGATCACAACGTACGACTATGTCCCGGCATCTCGTCACTCGCCTACCCGAAGAAGGTTTGTCAACCGGCAGTCATCAAGTGCCTCCACAGTTATCTTCTCTCACAGAAACAGGGGCAATATGAGTTGTCTAAGCGATCTAGTTGCTCTGTCCACCAAGGTACTAAGGTAGGTTCAGCTGAAGAACGTGACCAAGATACCTTCACTCCCCGCGGAGTAAGATAAGATTCAGCAATACTCTCCCCCGAGCAGAGTTGGTCTCCCAATCAGCTGAAAAGGCACAATATCTCCAGCAAGTCAGTCAACGCTCTCCTCAAGCAGAGTTAGCTTACTATCAGCCTTAAGGAAGTTGGGTATCCCCAGAAAATCTCAATATTCCCCAGCGGAGTATACAGATGTTCCTAAGCAAGCATCCCTGGCAGTCTTAATATAAGATTGTTCCCCGGCGGAATACCAGACACCCCAGTGGAGCCATTTCTCAGTACAGTCTCAAAAAGTCTCCCCAGGAGAATTGAACCATCTCCCCAGTAGATTCTGGAAGCTTATCCCCAGTAGATTCTGGAAGCTTATCCCCTGCAAAGCATGAACGCGTCTCCCCGGCTTTATTCAAAGGTTATTTCCCCACCAGGGTATAACTGTGTTATCCTCAGCTAATTGCCACGGAAAGATCGTCCTCGGCGAAGCTCTTCCTATCCCTCCAGCGGAGTTCATCAACTCCCCCAACATAACTTATCAACAGAATCCCCAGCGGAGTTCTCATCAAAACCTCAGCGAAGTATCTCTTCCCACAGAGTATTCCCCACAGAGTAATCTTTCATCAAGTTTATTCCCCCAACGGAGTCATCTTCTCCCACCGGTTTATTCTTGCAACCATCATCCCAACGGAAATGAAGAACTCTACTCTTCAACATCAGTCCAGGATTCAAGCTCCCGGCATTCGTCAAGGATTTATTTTCCTAGACGAAAATACATTCATAAACATATCACATTTCATACATCCTGCTTACATACATGACAAAATACATACAACACAACCTCATTTCTCCCTGAGAACATCATGACATCATGCATTTCATACATCATGACATTGCATACAACTAACGTCTTGCCTTTTCAGGAAAAAGGTCAATCCAAAGATAATTACTATCAACTATCGCAATTCCAGATTCGATTCTTGTATCCAACCAGCGCATATCTGTGAGTAGATTCGACACCTGTATCCAGCCAGGGCATATCTACATTAAAAAGTTTCAGATATAGCTGGGAAATGCTCCAGATATGGATGTTATTCTTTTGCTTATTCAGATTTTCCCTTCAGAGATAGCTTAGAAATGCTCCAGAGATGGATGTTATTCTTTTGCTTATTCAAGAGTTTCCTTTCAGATATAGCTTGGAAATGCTCCAGAGATGGATGCTATTCTTTTGCTTATTCAAAGTTTCAGATATAGCTGGGAAATGCTCCAGATATGGATGCTGTTCTTTTGCTTATTCAGATTTTCTCTTCAGAGATAGCTTAGAAATGCTCCAGAGATGGACGTTATTCTGTTGTTTATTCAGAGTTGCTTGTTCAGAAATAGTTTAGATATGCTCCAGAACCGGACACTATTTTGTTGCTTATTCAGGGCTTCTTTTCGGAGATAACTTAGAGATGCTCCAACCACGGATGCTATTCTATTGTTTATTCAGAGATTCTTTCTAGAGATAGTTCAGATGCGATCCAGACATGGCTACATTCTGATACTTATTCCAGACTACCTTCTAGAGATAGATTAGAAATGCTCTGGACACGGATGCTATTCTATTGCTTATTCCAGATTCCCTTCTAGAGATGGTTCAGATGCGACCCAGACATGGCGACATTTTGATACTTATTCAGATTTCCTTTCAGATATAGCTTAGATATGCTCCTGACCCGGATGCTATTCTTTTGCTTATTCAGATTTTCTCTCCAGTAATAGCTCAGAGATGCTCCGGACCCGGCTGTTATTCTATTGCTTATTCAGAGTTTCCTTTCAGAGATGGCCTAGAGATGCTCCAGATCCGGATGCTATTCTATTGCTTATTCAGATTTCCTTCTAGAGATAGTTCAGATGCAACCCAGGCATGGCGACATTCTGATACTTATTCCAGATTCCGTCCAGAGATAGTTCAGATGCAACCCAGACATGGCGATATTTTGATACTTATTCAGATTTCCTTTCAGATATAGCTTAGAGATGCTCCTGACCCGGATGTTATTCTACTGCTTATTCATATTTCTCTCTAGAGATGGCCTAGAGATGCTCCAGATCCGGACGCTATTCTATTGCTTATTCAGATTCAAACTTCTAAAGATGACTCAGAGATGCTCCAGACCTGGATGCTATTCTATTGTTTAGTCCAGATTTCCTTCAAGCAGTCTAGATTCGGATGACATTCTGCCACTCATTCAGGTGCAGTATGGATATACCCCAGACACGGTGGTCATTCTACTACTCGTTCAGACGTCAGCAAATTTGGTACAGACTAGATATGCTCCAGACATGGAAGCTACTCTATTTCTTACTCATATTCAACCATTCACTATATCTCCAAATGGCATCTATAAGCCCATTCCCGACAAGGTTCTGTCACATCTCCAGATGGCATCTATAATCCCATCTTCCTATCCACATCTCCAAATGGCATCTATAAGCCCATTCCCGACAAGGTTCTGTCACATCTCCAGATGGCATCTATAAGCCCATCCTCCCATACCATCTTTCCAAATGGCATCTATAAGCCCATTCCCGACAAGGTTCTGTCACATATCCAGATGGCATCTATAAGCCCATCCTCCTATCCACCATCTCTCCAAATGGCATCTGTAAGCCCATTCCCGACATCACATTGTTGATATTCTATTATGTGAGTGCAAATTTCTGGGCACTCTAGTGTTCAATCATTTTCCACCTTCGGATCACGAAAGGCATGCTAGCCAATCTACATCCTCAGGTCTAAGAATATTGAACAGGGGAAACTGTTGTACCCCAAAATTTTCCCTCCCATATTCTTCAAAATTTGTCAAGATCAATCTTTAAATGGATCAAGGATTGCACAATTCAAAGGCCTCATAAGCCAGCTGAAATTAGGGTTTTGGTTCTTGCAAGGAAGTTGAGGTTTTCAAGGGCTCAACCAAGTCCCATATGCTCATATACATTATCAAAGCACCTACATGTCAAGTTTCAAGGCTCACAAGGTCAAGTTGCACAATCAAAAACCCTAATTGCTTCACAGTCAACTATAGGGGCAAAATGGTCATTTGGCAGTCAAAAGTCAAAAAAATTTGTCAACATCTTATTTTGAAGCCACAATCATCATTTGATCAAGTCTTGATCATGATTTCACAAGAATGGCTTAAAAATCATTAAGATGCAAAAGTTTCTATTTTTGGACAGCTGAAAAGTCAACTGTAACTTGACCAAGGCATAACTTTTTCATGGTTCATCAGAAAAATCCCATCCAATTTGTGACTTTTCTTTTATGACTTTTCTTTGGAATTTTTGGAATTGGGTTATGCTGTTTCAGAGGTCTCTAGGTCGTGCTTGAGGTATGAGAGGCTTGCATATAAGGTCATGAACGAGAATCAATCACCTTTTTGAGCCTTTAACCCTTGCAATCAAGTTTGAGATTTCTCCATAACCACCATTAAAGCAACTTGCCAATTTTGTTCAATTTTGAATTTCATGCTTAAAATGGACCTTACACGAATTTGGTAGGTGATTCATGATGCATCAAAGTCATTCAAAACACAAGATATCACTTAATTAATTTTTTTGATTTTTATTTGAATTTTATGGATTTAAAATGAATTAAACCAATAAAATTAAATAAAAATAGAAAAAATAAATGTTTAATCTTGAATTTAATCATGGGACACGTGGGTGGCATGACAAGGATGAATCAAGTGGAAAAAGTGGGCCCTTTTGTCAAAAATTGAAGTTTCAAGGATAGTTGACTTTGGCCATTTCACAAAAATTTCCCAACTTCTCCAATGCATATCTTGCTCAATTTTGATCATATGAACATGTTCTTGGACATTTTGGAAAGGTCTTGAAGTCCTCTAACCAATGCCTTTGGTCCCATGTCATTTTGATTTACCAATCTCAAGTTATGGTCTTTGACTTAAAGTGCCTTTTTGTTGACTTTTGAAAATGACCTATAATGTTGAAATTGATAACTTTTTGTGAGAGAATTTCTTGGACTTGGAATGTGGAGATGAGTTGTAGGAAATGTCTTCCCCTTCAAGATGAGCATTGGATGGGATTTTTCTGATGAACCATGAAAAAGTTATGCCTTGGTCAAGTTACAGTTGACTTTTCAGCTGTCCAAAAATAGAAACTTTTGCATCTTAATGATTTTTGAGCCATTCTTGTGAAATCATGATCAAGACTTGATCAAATGATGATTGTGGCTTCAAAATAATATGTTGACCAAAAATTTTGACTTTTGACTGCCAAATGACCATTTTTCCCCTATAGTTGACTGTGAAGCAATTAGGGTTTTTGACTGTGCAACTTGACCTTGTGAGCCTTGAAACTTGACATGTAGGTGCTTTGACAATGTATATGAGCATATGGGACTTGGTTGAGCCCTTGAAAACCTCAACTTCCTTGCAAGAACCAAAACCCTAATTTCAGCTGGCTTAGGAGGCCTTTGAATTGTGCAATCCTTGATCCATTTGAAGATTGATCTTGACAAATTTTGAAGAATATGGGAGGGAAAATTTTGGGGTACAACACACATGTTCATTTTGGCTAAAGAAAAGTTTCCCCTTTCGGTGAATGTGTTCCCACGCCCTCTTCACCCTCTTAAGCAAAGCCACATTCTCTCCCTTACTGAAATAAACAGTTTCTAACACTTCTTGATTAGTAGGCCGGTCCATCATCAGGAATCCTAATTGACGGCGTGCCAAGATAGGATTATAATTAATGCAACCTCTTGTTCCCATGAGCGGAACATTAGGGAATTCTCCACATCCTACAATGATTTCTTTTACATCCAACACACTCCTCCAAGTAATGATGTAAGAGGTTAGTCCCATGGTACGTTGAGACCACAAAGATGACTTAGCATTTTGAATAAAAGGTCCCTTTGAAGGCATGTGCGACATCAACCATTTGTAAAACACAATCGCACAACACATAACTTCCCCTTCTTCCCATGCCGAGAATGAATGGTGTAATAAGTGTCGTAAAGCAGAGTTGATATTGGGTTATTATTCATAAAGACATACAATACATATATGTGTATCAACTTTTCGGAGACCGGAAAGAAAACCAAACCATAAATCATAGCCGCCATAAGCGCATTGAATGCAGTCCAATTCCACTCCTTTGCCAAAATCATGGCATTTGGCACCAAATAATTCAACGGGAGACCACTCGTGCCACTTTTATTAACTCAATTATTTTCAACTTCAACAAAGGTCAAATAAAGAGCTTTGGCGATTCCCATATAATCAGGAGTCTCTAGAACTTGAAAAAAAGGGATGTTATTAGTCAACTTGATTTTCATAATATGTGCATATTCCTCAAGAGTTGGTGCCAATTGATAGTCCTGTAGGGTAAAGCAGCGCAATTGTGGATCATAAAACTGAAGAAATGCTCTCACAACCCATTCTTCAAAATCATCATACACCAAAGGCAACAAATTTCCATATTTTCTTCTGAAAACGTCTTCATTCAGTCCTCTTACAAGGGAAGCTACTTCTCGCAATCGACCACCGAAGCACGAAAAATGATATACAGTAGTATTTCTGAGAGATTCTATGCTTGTCTCCATGTTGTTACTTGTCATTGATGCTAGTGAAAAACCTTAGAATAGTCCTCGAAATGAAATGTGCATGCAAGTTATATACATATATTATATATTTTTTGTGTTTCTTTTGTAAAATAAACATGCCATGATGCAAGTGTAACAAACATGGGATCAAAGTTTCCACAAAATCGATTAATTTCCGTGCCATCTCTAAGCATACTGAATATGACCAATCTGGAACGTGAACCCTTAATGAATTCTTGGACAATAGATCAGGAACTCATAAAATAAATCTGAGGACCAAAAGCAACAACACGGTCACCCTTAGAACAAAAGTCACCAACTGTACCTGTGATAACCAAGTCTCTCCTCACTCACGGGTGAAAACTAGGTCAAGGTAAGGTCGGGTAACTCAGAATCGAGGGTACTCCTGGAAAACTATCACCATATCACCTAAGTGAAAATGATAGTCCCCCATTTGTACCTCATCTGAGCGTGATGACATGACGGCAATAGTGAAACCTAAGTCAACTAGCCGACATGTTCCACTCTATTCCTAGGGTTCCTATGGTTGTCACTTGACCGTGGTATTGGGCCTTTTACCTCTTGTAACATCCACCCAATCATGAAAACAGATCCAGCACAACGGTAACACTAATATATGGAAAACGATAAAATGCATGCACAAACATATGCAAGCAGTGTATATAAAGCTGTAAATAACTGGAAGTAAGTAAACACCCAAAGCAGTAAATAAACAAGAGCTAGTATCAACTCCGGGATGGACCAACATTTAGTCGAAGCACTTCCCCAGTGAAGTCGCCAGTTGAAAAAACTGGTCGAACAATCATCGGATAATGAAATCAATGAAGTCGCCACCGATCGTCTTTTATCCCTCCGAAAGGGAAAGGTAAACATCGAGAAAACCTGAAGGGGTGAAATCAGGGTCTTGCAACCATAGAGATCAGGTAAGGGAATCTGTTATGTGAGGGGGAGGTATTAGCACCCCCCCCCCCCCCCCCTCACACTTGTAGTACTCTATGGTATCCACTCTTGTTGTTCTATTCTAATGGGTGTGTAAATTCTATGTCTAAGCTTAAGAGATAAAAGAAAATTCAAATAGGGAATGCATGCAAAATAAAAGAGAAAATAATGTAGGGAAAATAAAGTTGTGCTCGTTCGGGCCCTACCCAGATGCCTACTGTGATACGGTGGCAGAACCGACTGTTTAATACTGGTTTTTGCATTTGTGTTTGCAAATGTTGCGGTAAGAAAGAGTCGCCACCGACTTTTCTTTTATCCAAATTAAGGAAAGGGTAAAAAGAACAGAAAAAGACCTTTTTGAGATTATTCTGAGTAAGGGGGTAGATTATGGAAAGGGAAGTTGTTAGCACCCTTTCCATCTGTAGTTATCTACGGGCTCTTAGAGGTTTTCTCATTTTGAAATACCTTTGTGCTTTGTGTGTTTGAAAATATTTGGAAAATTCCTTAGTGCGGCGATTCGCTTTATGATAACTCTTGTATCAGTCCTCAAGAGTGTTGACAAAGCGAATGTTTTTGAAAGTGTTTTGAAATGTTTTTGTGTAGGTGCAAAAAGTTGTTTTGAGCAAGTATCTAAGAACTTATCTACTTATACTCGAAAAAGTCGTTCTTTTCCTCTTATCCTTTAGACAATTTTATCCTACTATTAGTGAGTAGGTAGCCCTATCGTTAGATGTATGAGGGACAATCGAAGGGACATTAAAGTCACGAAGGCAACTTGCCAAGAAATTTAAGTAACTGTCCTAAAGTATTAAGATCACTTTTAACCGAGGCAACATCGAGAGGCTCATCGAGGGACTTGTGATCTTTCAAACTAGAGGACAACCACTAAAACTTCTCATGTTTCGAGAATTGTGACCGTTTTCCGAACGCAACCGAAGTGGGATACCCTAGAGGTGCATAAGTGCAATTGTGTTTATTTCAAGTATTTATCTTGTGCATTTAGGGTTTGCTAGCATTTTTGTTTTTTTCAATCTTGTCATGCAATCCTAGTTACTAGCAGTAAATATGTATAGAATATAAAGTGTCGAAGTACAAACCTACACTATTACATGGCTTCGGGGAAGGGATTTACAATGTACAAAAATTGGGGGAAGAAAAATAAAGAAAGCGGATAAAATCCTATTAACTATTACATCCAGTGTACAGGTACAATAATGTAAAAATACGAAAGAAAATAAATAACGCGCGAAAGTTAAAAGTACGTCTAAAAACCTAGTAAGTAAAAATGAAATAAGAAAATCTTTTTATTGTTCTTTTTTTATTTAAGAAAATAACCAAAATTAAATTAAATCCTAAATTCTAATTCATTTTAAATTAAGAAAATAGTTAAAATTTGATTAATTAATTAATAAATTAAAGAAATTAATTATTTAATTAAAAATTCTAAGCCTAATAATTTTTTTTGTGAGTTTTTTAATTATTATTTTTTTAATTAAATTAATAAAATATAATAAATTAAAACAATACAAAAAAATGCTAAATGGGCCTAGGTATGTAAAAGTGAAAAGGGGGTGCTGATTTGAAATTTCGCTGGGCCCATACTATGAAGCCCATATTAGTGTTTGATCTGGTGAGATGAATACTTGAGGGCATATGTTGGATATGCGCGTTGAAGCCCTTTGATCTAGATCACCCATGATCTATTGGTTGCAAATTGAAGGCGTGTAGTATGCTCCTAGCCGTTGAAGCATGGGACATGCCTGAATATATTAGGAAAAAATACAAAACACTTAACTTGGGACTCGAACCCAGGTCCTCTCCTCATACACACACCTTGCCTGTCATCTGAGCTACCAATTCATTCGTTATATAAAATAAAAGAATAATATGATATAAGAAAATTGGTCAGATTGTCAAATTTCAAACGCGCACCAGCAAGGATTTAAACAGGCCAATAGGATAGTGACGTTTGTGCCACCGGAGTCAACCGATCAGGCCAGGCCGAAGTAAAAACTGTATTTATCTTCTCTGATGGCCTCAAAAAAATGAATCCTGCATAAATCAATGAAAACAAGCAAACTAATAACCCTATTAGGCTAATTGGACCCTTGCAAACCCGATGGCAGGGTTAGTTTGGTCTGAAACTCATCGTATCGAGGAGAACGAAGCTCAACGGCCATGGATGCCCTAACAATGGAATTTTATGTTTTACGCGTCAAAGCTTGCATACAATACATCAAACTTGTTCTAATGAATCCCCTGAACACAAATCAAGCACTGAAAAAGATTAATTCATCATAAAATCATAAATACGAATTCAAAAAATATACCAATAATGAGTTGTCCGGTTTGGTGCTTCCAGTTGTGGGATGGCTTGAATAATGGCTAGGTTAAGTTCCTGGAAGTCTCAGGAAGGTGTTTGAACCTTTGGTTTGGACAGATGATGGCTGGAATTGGAGATGTGAATTTTGCAACTTTGACAATTTTTGGAAAAATTTGTAGAACCCTTTCTAGGTTGTGTAGGTGTTTGTTATGCTTGCAATATGCTTGGTATTTATATAGTAGAAAGAATGGATAAGGTAGGAGGGAAAGAAGCATGATCCATTATGTTATTTAAGAGCCATGAATGAAAATTTGTAACTTTGCCAAAAGCATGCAAACTTGTCTCTCTTTTTTTTTTGAATTTGAATGAATTTGGACATGCTAGCCTTGTTTTACATGAATCATAGGGCCCCCCCATGCATCAAACCAAGCCTAACCAATAATGGCCCATATAATTTGCATTAATTTTTATTTATTTTATTTTTAAATAAATAAAATTAATATAAAATTCAAATAAGATCAAGACTATGCAAAAATGGTTTTAGGGGTCCTTAGACATGTCATGAACATGTTTAGGCCCTAAAAATTAGGCTCATTAGCTTGAAAAATGATTTTTCCCAAAGTTGACTCCGTGCATTTTCTTGAAAATTACCCAACTTGTGCAAGTCATAACTTGCTCAATTTTCAACTCATGATGATAATCTTAGACTTTATAGAAAGCCCAAGATGTCTACTTAAATCCCTCTTTTTATTAATTTTGCATTTGAATAAGTTATCTTGATGTAAAAGGTCTTGGAAAAAAGTGGCTTTTGTTAACTTTTTGAAAATGATTTGTAATGTCTGAGCTTGTATCTTTCAAATGGTGCATTTCTTGGACTTAAAGGCTGAATAGAAGTTGTAGGGAATGCGATTCTCTTCAATATGAGCTTTGGTTGGGGAAAAATGGGTGAAGTATGTGAAAATTATGCCTGGTCAAAGTTCAGTTGACTTTTCCTATAGAAACCCTAATTTAGCAATTTTTGACTTTTGATGAATTAGGAGCATTTCTTGAGGAATCATGATCAACCCTTGATCAAATGATATATATCACCTTAAAATGTTGATGTTGACCAAAAATCATGAAGTTTGACTGTATTTGGGCCATAGTTGACTTTTGATCTAACATAGTTGATTTTCAAGTATTTGGGCAATTGGCTGAGCAAACTTGTAGTGTAAGGCATGAAATGTTTCATGGAAAATCTTGAAGGCATATTAGGATAATGGAAAACATTTGAGACCTTTGGAGCTCACACATCTTGATGAAAAGTGAAACCCTAATTAGAGGTTCATTGCTTAGGAGGAGAATTTGTTTGGTCAATTCTTGGTGAACCTTGAGCAATTGAGAATCTCTAAGAGTATGCCTTGAGTAAAATGGGAGGGAAAATTTTGGGGTAAAACAGCTTCCCCTGTTCAATCTTCTTAAACCTGAGGATTTAGATTGGCTTGTCTGCCTTTCGTGATCTGAAGGTGGAAGATGATTGAACACTAGAGTGCCCAGAAATTTGCACTCGCGTGAAGTGATACTGATGGTTGATGGTGTCGAGAATGGGCTTACAGATTCCATTTGGAGAAGATGACAGAGAGTCGTCGGAGATGGGATTAAATATTCCATCAAAATTAGATGTTGATTTCACACATGGTCCTTTTGGGGGTTCCTGTTCCTACTGTCTGAGGAGGAGTTTGTTGGGGAATGTGGGTTTCTATTGTTCTCCTGTTTGAGGAAAACTCTGTGGGGAATAGAGTCTAGGAACTTCAGTTATCCAAGGCTCTGCTGAAGAGTTATCTTTGGAGAGATAACAATTTGCTGTATTTTGGTTGGGGTCCAAGCTTCCAGTAACTTGCTGGGGATAATGGAATTAACCGCTATTTGGAAATGTACTAGAAAGAGCTTGTGTAGGGCTATTTCAGGATGAGTCTGTGTTAGACTGCATCTGGATGCTGAGAAAGAACCCGTGTAAGATTTCTTTGTATGGTCATGTAGATAGCTTTCTTGTCTGGTTTCAGGTGTTAATCTGCAATCAGCTTGTTCACAGATAGTTGTCTTGTCTGGTTTCAGGTATTAATCTGGAATTTGAAAATTGTTGGTCGTTGAGATAGTTATCCTAGCTTGTTACAAGTATTAATATCTGACCTGAGAAAGAAAGATAGTTTTCCTGGCTTGTTACAGGTATTAATCTTCAATCTCTTTATGTAGATAGTTCTCCTGGCTTGTTACAGGTATTAATCCACAGTCGGTCGTCCATATATAGTTCTCCTGGCTTGTTACAGGTATTAATCTGGAACTTGTTTTGCTAGTCACATAGATAGTTTCTCCGTCTGGTTTCGGGTATTAATCTGTGGCCTGTTGTATTTGTTGGTAAACTCGTCTTTCTTTAGGAGTTCATACCACTTTGTCGTATAGATAGTTTTCCCGTCTGGTTTTGGGTATTAATCTTTGACCTGCTGTAAAAGTTGATAGTGTTTGTCTGTTTGCTAATTTAGCCTGAAAAGGTAAAATCGGTTTCATGTGATGTCATGATGTAAGAATTGCATGATTCTCCCAAAATAAATGAGATTGTGATATATATATTTGTATGCATATGCCATGATATATGAACATGTAATGCTGTTGTGCAGTATCTTTATCTGGGAAAATAAATCCTTGACTGCTACTGAAGAATACCGGGAAGCTGAATCCCGAACTGCTATTGGTGAGTGAGGAAAGTGATTCTCCAATTTTCACTAGGGATAATGAATAGAGATAGTTTTGTTGGCGATTCCCTTTCTCTGCTGAGGATCTTCGACTTCTATTTGAGAGTGAATTTGCCGAGGGGAAGAGTTCTGTTGGAAGATTTCACCAATTTGGAGAACAAACTCCGCTGAGGGATGAACTTCCGTAGCTAGAGAAATAAACTCTACTAGGGATAAGGTTTTATAAACTACTTTAGATTTATAAAACTCTATTGCGGAAGGTGAACTCCATAAACTGCTTGGGAATTTCGTTGAAAACCTGTAGGGGAATCTTGAGAAGCTTGGCGACTTCACTGGGGGATTTTTGCGCAGTAATTGGAGATCTTTGCTCTGTCGGGGATGTGAGAACAACTGACATCATTAGGTTGCATACTGAGAATATGGAAGTGACCTTGTAGTAGAATACCGATGCCTCTGTACCTACTAGAGAAGGTATCTGTCGGGGAAAACATCTACGGGGATCTTGTGGATGGCCCTTAGATACTGTCCTGTTTCTTAAAGTCATTAGCAATTGTCTTTCTATTTTTTATGCGTGTATTTGTAATAAATAATCATATTCAAATGCATATGTTCAAAAATAATCACTGGACGTTTTCGCACACAAAACAGAAAAATAAAAACAGAAGTTTTACACTTTCAACGGGATAGTTTTGTATTAACTTGAGTAAGTGTTTTTGTACAAGGAGACAGGCGTCCTAGTAAGAGAATACTGTCATAAGAATACAAAAATAGTATACAAAGAAAAATAACAATGTAATAATCCCATTGGGTTCCCATTCTGTTATTGCCTTTATGTCTTTGAGTGTCTCATCCTTTTCGCTACTTCTCCAAAGCTAATTGGATTGATTAGTACCGCTTGAGCTTGATAGTTGATACTGAAGATTGGCTGTAAGGTGATCCAACGTGACATAGTTATACGCTTTAAATCTCCAACTTTTTCCTGGACCGTTGTGATACGGTGGCAGAACTGACTGTTAATACTGGTTTGCATTTTTTGTTCGCAAATGTCGCAGTAAGCAAGAGTCGCCACCGACTTTTCTTTTATCCAACAAAGGAAAGGGTGAAAAGAACATAAAAATACCTTTTTCGAGATTTTCTAAGTAAGGGGGTAGATTATGGAAAGGGAAGGTATTAGAATCATTTTCATCTGTGGTTTTCTACGGGCTCTTAGGTACTTGCTCATTTTTGCTCACTGTTTTCGTGTTTGTGTATTTTGAAAGATTTTGTTTGCTTTATGATAACTCTTATATCAGTCATCAAGAGTGTGAAAAAGCGTTTTTGAAAAGAGTTTTTGAAAAGTGTGTAAGTGTGAAAAGATTAGGTTTGAGCAAGTACTTAAGAACTATCTACCTACTTGAAAAAGGATGTTTTTTCCTCCTATCCTTTAGATAGTGTTATCCTACTATTAGTGAGTAGGTAGCCTTATCGTAGAATGTTGAGGGACTAACGAAAGGGACGTTATGGTCATTGAAGGTAACATGTAAGGATAGCTTAGCATTTCAAAGGGACTGTCATCATATAGGCAACATCGAGGGACAAGATCATTTCTCGTAGGCAACTCGAGGGACATTGAGGGACTATGATCTTTATGATGACTTTAGCCGAGGGTCTTTGCTAAGGGTATCCCTACGTTCAAGGGATATGACCATTGTTTTCTGAAATTAGGGTTTTCTATCGTTCATTTTTATCTTTCCATACAATCCTATTAATCTAAGCATTGCATAAAATATAGTAGCAGAAGGTAAAGACGGAAATGTAAAACTAAGCTATTACAGAACTTTGAGGCAATTATATAATAGTGAAGAGTGCGGAAAAGAAATCCTAAAACTATTACATCTCGGAAGCAATTAGATGATAATGATAAAAATGCGGAAAAAATAAAACTACGTTATTACAGTTGAACGCGCCCTATACACTTTATCTAGGAAAATAAAAATAAGATGAAAATAACAAAGAAAATGTTTTGGTGATTTTTTATGAAAAAAATGATTTATGATAATTAACTAAATAAACCTAAAAAACCTAATTAATTTTAATTAATAAAAAAT
This sequence comes from Vicia faba, assembly GCA_948472305.1. Lineage (NCBI taxonomy): Eukaryota > Viridiplantae > Streptophyta > Magnoliopsida > Fabales > Fabaceae > Vicia > Vicia faba. Next base: position 1,460,644,797 of record OX451735.1, read on the forward strand.
GTTAATTTTGGAAAAACGTTAATTAAAATACCTAAAACCTAATTAGTTTTAATTAGTAATAAAAAAAGGTTAATTTTGAAAAAAAAGGTTAATTAAAAAAAACTTAAAACCTAATTAATTTTAATTAAAAAATGTTAATTTTGAAAAAAGGTTAATTAAAAAAACCTAAAACCTAATTAATTTTAATTAAAAAAAGGTTTTAAAAAAAGTTTATGTTTAACGATTAACAAAAAAGGATTTAGTTTGTCAAAAAAAAGATAGAGGAAGAAGCATCAATGGAAAATAGGTTTGGAAAATACAAATAATGCAAATATCAGGGGTGCAAATGTCAGGGGTGGGTGTTGAACTAAAAATTAATTTAAGACTAAAATTAAATTAAAAAAACCTAAAATTAATTATTCGAGTTTATTATGAAAAATCAAAGATTTGTGAAAAATGTTAGGTTTTATGAAAAAAGGTTTTAAACAGAAAGAATGAAAATAGGTAAAAGGATAAATAGAAAGGAAGAAAACCAAAACCAATATGGGTGGCTGTTGAACCCACGCCCTTAACCTCCTCAGGATGTCTGCCTTGCCATGCATTGGTTGTTGTTATGATCCGACCTCAGTATTTTATAATAATCCTGCATGAGACCATGTTTAAATCTGCAGCGTTGAATCTCATGAACACGTTAAATAAATTATTATATCATAAAATACAAAGAAAGCAAATATATGAAATTTTGTAATGTTTAAACCAATATGGCATGTATGAATGCTTCTACATCCTTTTGATCATGGATATCAAACCAACCTTACCCTTACTGGAGAAGTAGTGAGATGGAGGTTTGTAACAATGATGACTTGTTTGTAGTGAGATGGGGGTTTGTAACAAAGATTTCAAGATTTTTAGGATTCTTGAAAGAATTTGATATTTTGACAGGGTTGTGGAAAAGGTTTTTTTTCGTCGTGTTTGTGTGAAAAGAATGAGATTATATAATGGAAATTAGAGCAAAAATATGGACTTTGAATGTGCAATTGGGCCTCCAATAACGACAAACAATAATGCATATTTTTATTCACTTGAGTCTGTCACGTTCCAGGCTAAACCGCGGGGACGTAAGTGAAATTTTTGAAGTTGAAATCTGAAAACAAAATGTATCCGAAATCGAGAATAAACCCCTGTCCGAAAATGGGCTCAATCGGATAAAAGGTGAATTAGTTATGAATTTTTGAAGTTTCACCTCAGACAAACTTAATTTGGGCTCCAGTGTCAACTCTGACACGTTCTTCTATAAAAAACTACTATTGATCGGAGCAGAACCCGGTCTCGATCTTGAAAGAAAAGTTGTATATCTCTGAATTAGTGACCTTGTGTAAAAAGATGGACCTGATCCGATAAAAATTGATCGAGTTATGAATTTTCGAAGTTTTGACTCAGATGAAATAATATTCAGCATTCAGGATTTTCGGTGCGTCACGCGCACTCTAGGAAAAAACGAAGGCCTTTTGGATACCGTTCGAACTCGATACCTCGTGTGAAAACGTAGCCAACTTAATTTGTGAAATTTTTGCGCCGGAACCAGCTCAATATAATGAAAATCACCCAAGTTATAATTTATCTGAACATGACACAAATAAACTTCTGTCACAAATTTTCTATACAAAAAAACTTGATAAATCTGCATTTTTAAAGACCTTCTGATCGAAATTGGCTTCCAGCCGTGAGAGATGAAAACATAGATGCCATCAAGACGGAATTTTGGCCACCAGAAAGGGTTCAAAACGAGCTACGATATTCAAGTTATGAATTTTTTAGTGTATAAAAACTGCACTTTCAACACACTTTTTCACCATATTTCTTCGAGAAAAACCGCACATTCGGAGACCTTCTTTAAAGAATTGGATCTCGAGTTGAACCTGAATTTGAGAATATGTTATCAGGGATATCTTGGCAAAATAACACCTGAATATGACGCTCCGGGTTGGACTTGTGAATCTTTGAATCCTGAATCATTGTGAAACGGCGAACCGATCTTCAGCACGAAAAATACTCTAAGAACATCCATTGGAGAAATAAACGTCACTTGTAACCTGACGAAGCTTGATAAATATACCTTTATTACATAACCATAAAACCAATTATATGAATGTATGTAATAATGAAATGTAAGCCAAAAATGTCGAAATAAAGAGGGTAAATTTCGGGGTACAACAGTTGCCCCTGTTCAATCTTCTTAAACCTGAGGATGTAGATTGGCTGGTCTGCCTTTCGTGATCTGAAGGTGGAAGATGATTGAATACTAGAGTACCCAGAAATTTTCACTCATCTGAAATGATACTTGACTGTGTAGATAACATAGGGAATGGGCTTACAGATGCCATCTGGAAAAGATAATGGAAGATCGTCGGAGATGGGCTTAAAGATGCTATCTGGAGCACTGTTGATTTCACGAGATATTCCTTTGTGAGGGTTCTTATTCTCGTTGTTAAGGAGGAATCCGTTGAGAAATGTTGGTCTTTGTTCGGGAAACAGAGTTTAGGAGTTTCAGTTGTCCATGACTATACTGGGAAGAGACAAAAGTGAACTGCTATCTAGTCAGGATCCAGGCTTCATAGTGACTTACTGAGGATAATAAGGATGACTGCTATCTGGTTGTATTCCAGGCTTCACAATGATCTATTGGGGAAATGAGATTAAACTGCTATCTGGTCGTACTCCATGCTTTGCAGTAACCCGAGCTGTTATCTGGTCGGAATCCAGGCTTCAGTAACTTGAACTGTTATCTGGTTGTGTCCAGGCTTCAGTGATTTGGAGAAATTAAACTGTTATCTGGTCGGATCCAGGCTTCAACTTGAATCTAAGGTATACTATTATCTGGTCGAGTCCAGGCTTCATAGTAATTGACGGAATAAACTGTTATCTGGTCGGATTCCAGGCTTTGCAGTGTCTGAAGAAGTTAGCTGTTATCTGGTTGTATTCTAGACTTTGCAGCACTTTATACTGTTATCTGGTCGGATTCCAGGATTCACAGTAATTGAAGAAGTGAACTATTATCTGGTTGGATTCCAGGCTTCGTAGCAACTTACTGGGGAGACATGAAATTAACTGCTATCTGGTCAGACTCCAGGCTTTGCAGTTTCATATCTGGAATAGAAATCAGAAAAATCATAGTGTCGATTTAACTGAACCATAGTAAGGTCGTTAATTAACTTTGACTGGAATGGAAATCAGAAGAATCTTAGTATCGATTCAACTGAACCAGACAAAAGTCTTGGAATATCTTCAACTGGAATAGAAATTAGAAAGCTCTTAGTTTTGATCTGACTGAACTAGAGAAGGTCTTTAATTAACTTTGACTAGAATGGAAATCAGAAGAATCTTAGTATCGATTCAACTGAACCATACAAAAGTCTTGGAATATCTTCAACTGGAATAGAAATCAGAGAGATCTTAGTGTCGATCCAACTGAACCAGACAAGGTCTTGAATTAACTTTGATTGGAATGGAAATCAGAGAAATCTTAGTATCGATTTAACTAAACCAGACAAAAGTCTTGGAATATCTTCAACTGGAATAGAAATCAGAGAGATCTTAGTGTTGATCTGACTTAACCAGAGAAGGTCTTTAACTAACTTTGACTGGAATGGAAATTAGAAGAATCTTAGTATCGATTCAATTGAACCAGACAAAAGTATTGGAATATCTTCAACTGGAATAGAAATCAGAGAAATCTTAGTGTTGATCCAACTGAACCAGAGAAGGTCTTGAATTAACTTTGATTGGAATGGAAATCAGAGAAATCTTAGTATCAATTTAACTGAACCATAAAAAAGTCTTGGAATATCTTTAACTGAAATAGAAATAAGAGAGATCTTAGTGTCGATATGACTAAACCAGAGAAGGTATTTGTGAGGACCTCTTTCTAAGGAAAATTCTGAAATAGCCCTTCAATAGACGCAGCTTTTGAAAAGACTACCAGGTCACGTAAGTAGTCAACGATGTTTGTTTATTTGATCTTTCCAGAAAAATGGTAAAGAGTTAGTCGTATGCAATGTCATGATGTATGAAATGCATTGTGTGATAATGTTCTCAAAATAAATAAGATTATGGTGTATGTGATGTGTATGTGCATGCCATGATGTATGAATATGGGATGCTATTGCGATGTTTCTTAGTCTGGGAAAGTAAATCCCAGACTGTTGCTGAAGAATATTGAGAGGCTGAATCCTTCATTTCCGCTGGGGATGATCCATGAAGATGATTTGTCGGGGATTTCCACTTTCTATTTGAGGATATTCTGCTGGAGATAGACTTTGGGGAGAGAGATAATGCTTTGTTGGAAGACTTTGCCGATGTAGAGAAATAAACTTTGTTGGGGATTCTTCCGCAGTTAGAGAAATAAACTCTACCCGGGAGGAGGTTTTTAAATTGTTTGAAATTATAAAACTCGGCTGGGGAAGACAGATTTCAGCTCTTGACTGGAGGAACTTGCTAAAGGATGTAATTCCTGCTTGGGGGAGAAGAGATCAAAACCTTGGTTGTTTATACTTTGTGGGGAACATAGACGTCACTGGGACGTATGCTGAGGACGTAGCGGTGACTTCGCATCTGAACGTTTTTGCCCCTGTACCTGCTAGAGAAAGTACCAGCGGAGGCTTTATGGATGGTTTGAGTGTCATCCCAACTCATAGGGCGCTTGATAAATGCTGATAAGTCTTCGACTGATGGGCAAGTGACAAGATGACGGGACATAGTCGTACGCTTTAATCCCTAACTTTTTCATGGACAATCCTTTTGGGTTTTCAGTCCACCGGGATACCTTTTTTTCCCAAGCCGCCTTTTCAGGTTTTCGACTTGTCGGGTGTATGGATTTTTCATATGTATATCCATAATTTTTTCCCGAACTCCTTTAGTTCGCCTGGACGCCCATATTTTTGCCTAGGCCTGTCAACCTAGCGGGTCTTTTTTATGCGTAGTCTTTTCTGACTATGTCCATGTTCACCGGGTGTGAAGAATTGTCACTATCCATAGTAGTAAGTGTTGTCACACTGCCAGACGATGTTTTATCATACATGATTCATTGTCAGATGGAGATTTGCCCCTGGCTATTTGGCATTTTTGATAGATTCCTCGAATCTTGAGTTGACTTCCCCAGATCAGCTGGACATCATACTATGCCCCTTGATTATGAATGGCCTATCACTGGAATATTTTCCATCTGAGGTGATTCTATCCACTGAGAGGATTTCTATTCATCGAATATTCATCGTGCAAATTTCTCTACTGTTGAACAATGGTATTTTAAGAATGCAAAGCTTATGTCTGTCTTGAAAATGCATTTTTTGTAGTAAAACAAAATTTGCAAGAATGTGATATCAACTCATGATTGATAGAAAACCTTACAGGAGTCAGGATACCTTTTGTAACAGTATGCTTTCGAACTAACCCATGCTTCAGCTATGACTTTTAAGGGTTATAATATGGCGTGGTTCACGATTCAGGAAACAAAGGATAAAGGCTCAAATTTTATTTGTACCCAACCCGCTCTTCGTGATATTCTTAAGCCCTATGCTCAGTTAATTACGTGTTTAGATCCTGATTGAGTATGGAATCTTTGCTCTGATACTTGGTGATGGTTCAGAAGTTGAACGTTTATTTTGAAGAGGCAGTCATTTTTGTAACCTTTTCTTTTTTGAGGATTTGTAGGACCTCTTTTTTTTATTTTGTTATCCCCACTTTTGTCTGAACTGTTTCTTTTGCAATTACAGTCAGCGGGATGCCCCAGTTTTTTCTTAAGTCTCCTTCATAGGTTTTGAATTAACGGACTTTTCTTTTGAAAAATAATGACTGCCTGCTTTGATGATTATGCGGAACCATCACCATCTTTTGGAAGGTATCTTCTACACTATTTGTCGTGTATGAAGGATGAGGTTGCGACTGAATGCGCCTCTGAATTAACTGAGAAAACTCTCATGCCTCAGTTTATGATTAAAGGGTTTTAATTTGTGTGAAAATAAAAACTCCTACTGTTGTACCCCAAAATTTGCCCTCTCATTTTGTCAAGATTTCTCATCACAAGACTCTTTGAACTCAAGACCAGATTAGGGTTTTGCTCTGCTCAAGACATCTCCTTGCACTGTTGACCTAAATTAGGGTTTGAGTTTTCACAAGGAATTTTGGACTTCTAATGTTCAATGTGACTTTCATGCTTCATGTTGGACTCATAAGTTTGCTCATACCAAGTTTCAAGCCTTGAATCAAACTTTTGCCCAGTCAATTGGACAGTTGACCTAAAAATCAATTGTATTGGGAAAAAGTCAACTGTGGCCAATTTATAGTCAAACCTCATAAATTTTGATCCATATCAACATTATAAACTCATATGAACCACTTGATCAAGTTTCGACTACAACTCCTCAAGAAATTTGATCAGATCATCAAAAGGGCAAAATGGTCATTTTTAGGGTTTTGACTGCAGAAGGGCAATTTCTGACTTTTCACCTAGCCAATGGAAAATTGGGTTCAAGCATGGATTCAAGGACTCAATGGCATCATCTTGACCTATTCACAAGGTTCAAAAGATCTCAATTGCATTGAATTGACAGGTGAATTTTTCAGTCAACTGATCAAAATTTAACTGTACACTGAAAAGTCAAACTTTGACTTTTTGGTCAAAATCAAGTGCCAAGGGTCATTTTTCATCAAGATGTGTCAAAACATGAAACTTGTTCATCAAGAAACCCAATTTTGCAAATTAGGGTTTAAGATTGAAAAATTTCATAACTTAGAATTTTTCTAAGTTATGAAATTTTCTTAATTTTTCCCAACTTTGCCTAATATTTTCACCATGATGCAATTGGATTCAAACAAAACTTCCAACATGAAAGTTGTATTCCTCCACAAAATATACAACTTTTATTCACAAAGTTTTCTCAAAATAAGCTTGGATCTCAAGTTATGATTTTTGGAACAAGGGTCCATGAAACTTTTAACTTAGTGAAATTTTGCCCTAGTTTAGACAGGATTTTGACCCATCTTCATGGCAATTTTTCACCTAGTTCCACTTGGAATATCAAAATGAATTTCATATATGGATTGTATATAATGTTACAAGCTTTCTAAAATGTCCAAGAACTCTCCAAAATCATTTGTGGTTAGGGAGAATCGAAGGCTTGAAGTTGGCAAAAACTCACTTTTGATCCATGGCATTTTCATATTGATACAAGTTGCAAACTCTAATCAGCCTTGTTTGTACTTGATTACAGGTCCCAAAACCCTTCCATACTCAATAATTAAATGCAAATCCATTGGTTTGAGGCTTTGTTCTGGTCATGGGAGGATTGCACAAAAGATTAATCCTAAAATAGCAAAACGGAACATTGCCATTTTTGTCAAATTTGCTTTATGTCAAATAGAATCCTTGAGCCTTGAACCAGATCTGGTACAACATACAATACCCACAAATTGAGGGGGCCAGGATCACAAAGTGCAGGCTGATAGATAGCTTGTACAGGCCTGTCTTGCATCATGGCTTACTTTTGCTTAAAATACAAGAAACTTGCCAAAATCAAGAGAACTGGCACATCTGTTATAACCAAGCTTAGAAAGCATTTGAAATAAGTTCTTGACATTGCCTTAAGCCTGAAACACTAGCCTTTGATCCCTCAAACACTCTTGAACATCAAATCACCTTCCTCTTGCAAAAACAGGGCAGTTACTGCACTTGGAGTTCCATAGCAAAAACCCCTCGTGCGTTTTTCCCCAAACCTGTTCAAACACATTCCATATAGCCTCTCTAAGCTATCCCAACCATTGGCCTTGAACTGTAACTCCATTTGCAAGCTTCACCATTTCTGTTTTCAGCTTGTGCAGGTTGAGTTCTACAAGCTTGTTCAAGCACATTCAAGGCAAACTAGACATTGAGGAAGGTCAGGGGAAGTTCAAGCAAGCTCCCAAACATCTCAGGCCTCACTGAAAAGCTCCACATTGCCATACACGATTTCAACTGAAACAGGTTTTTATCAAATTCCTATCTCTCTATTTAGGAATCATTAGGCTTAGGTTTGTGAATAAAAAATTTAGTACTCATAGTCCTAAAGCTGTACATATGCTCAGTTTTCATTTAAGTTAAACGTGTTAAGAGAATTTGATTCATGAACTTCCTGAAAAAGTTAGGTTAGAAATTAGGGCCAGAGAAATTCTCTCTGGTCTTTGAGAGTTAGATTAAGTTTTTTATATGGTTGAATTCGTCTTGAAAAATGCTACAAATTTGATGTTATGAGTTTTTGCATTAGAGCACGTATGCAGGATCTGAACATTTGTACAGGGCGCGCGTTTTTGTTTGACAAAGGTTGAAGATGAAGTTCAGTGGGCTGGGCTTGGTTCTGGCTCACTTTTTGCACTCCCTGCCTTGTTGACTGCACCCCCTGGCCCATTTCTTCATATTTTTATATTTTTGTATTTAGTTTTCATTTCTGATTTTATTTTATTATTTTCCAAACATAAAAAATACCAAAAATATTTTTATAAATTTTCACATTTGTTTTTGTATTTTATTTTATTTTTCTAACATAAAAATAATTTAGTGAGTATATACTTTTATTTTATTTAATGAAAACTTGACAATAATACATAATAATATTATACCTTTATTTTTATTTTTTTATTTATTTATACTTAAATAATATTTTTCTAAATTTATCTTTATCTTGTATATATTTTATTTTATTTTATTGTACATGAATAATATAATTAATATATATTTACTTTCTTAAAAGAAAATTAGGGTTTTCTACCCTTTTCAAAAATAATCTTTTATTTCTTTTTTTTTAAATACATTAAAAAATATTTTTATATACATAAGAATAAACAAAAAAATTTTTTTACATAGTTATAATATTTTGCACATTTATATTCAAATTGCTTATTTAATTAGTGCCAATTTATTTATTTGTACCATTTATTCAATTGGGATGTAATAGTAAATATTAGGGTTTTATTTTCTTGCAAATAATCCCCATTCAAGAATTGTATTCCCCCTTCCCATATCAAATGTTGTAATAGTGTAGATTTATTTTACGCATTTATGCTTTCAAATATGCCATGTTAGAGATAAGGGTTTGTATGCAAAAAAAATCCAAAAAAATCAAAACAAATAGTTTGACTAATACAAAGACAAAAAGCATGTAAACTGACAACACAATGCATACATGCATCCCTAGGGTTTCATCCACTTATTTCCTTTAAAATGGCCATGTTATGCATGTTGAGTATCTTGGAAAATCAAAAACAAAACAAAAGATCATAGTCCCTCGATGACGCTATCTTAGTTGCCTATACAAATGATCTAGTCCCTCAAAAATTTGCTAAAGATACTTAGCACAATTGCTATCATGGTCAATATGATGACCCGCGCCTGTCCCGTTTAATATCCAAACACAAGGTTGTTTACCAAACGCAATGGTAAAACAACACTGTCGAAAGGGTTAAAAAACGTATAGGAAAGATCTTTGAGTAAAATAGGGTAGACAACTCTTATTTATTTGATCAAAACTTGCAAAACATCCTTGCTGTTTTCAAAACACACCTCACAACATAATTTCAAAACATTTCCCAAAAACAAACTTTCAAACATTGAAATATCTTTCCAAAAAACAAACACCTTTGTATATATTCAAACAAGAATCATTACAAAGTTTGCCTAGACAAGGCCTCTTTTTCAAAGCATTTTCGAAAACCACACACAAAGCACCATTTAAAACAATTGAAAAGCAAAAGCAAGTGATCTAAACAAGTAACTAAGAGCCCATGGATAACCATGGATGAAAAGGGTGCTTGCACCTTCCCTTTTCATAATCTACCCCCCGAACCCAAGAAAACATCTCAAAGGTCTTTCCTGTGCTTTTTGACCTTTCCTTTGGATAAAATAAAAAGTCGGTGGCGACTCTTGCTAAACCGCACAATTGCAAACACAAACGCAAAACCTCAAGTCAGTTCTCCCACTGTATCACAGAATTGGCGACTCTCCTAGGGACCATTCTAAAAGTGGGGTTACCTTAGGGTTTAGATCACCTTTACATGCTTATCTTATTTGACTTGTATGCTTTACTTTTTGGTTCTTTGTTTGGGTTTGTTTTAAATCCTACACCCGGATTTGGGGGCACCTTTTAGGTAAGTAGCAATAAACTGTGAGGGAATTGTGCGGGGTATACCGACATGGTTGAAGCAGTAGCTACATTGATGTGGCATTTTGGTTGGTACCGGTAACCCTTGAGTTGAATCAAGGAGAGTACGGGGCCGCCGCGTAGTGTCATAAAGCATCAACAGACTTTAGAACCTTACTTGACCAACATGGCCTTTTAGGATGTAGTGAGATGACCGGCTTTGGTGCAGTCCGAAGTTGGTAGATACTCGATACTACACTCATTGAGGATTATTTTCTTGGAATATTTCGGTCTCTAGTAAAGTGGCTAAACCGAAACAATGAACACAGAAAATAATCCAGTGATATTGAGCTCCTTAGAACCCGGTTACTATTTATAGGACAGGTTGAGCCAACTAGACTTCAAGAGGGTACTTACCTACGAACTCCATGCAAGCCTAAACCTAAGGACTTATCTGCTTTGTGTGAATGTGATTATTTGTATATAAACTTGCTTACTTCGCATATCTGTACATAACATCATAACATCATACCATAGCATTTTCAATAACCATTTCAAGGATCTCGAGGGTCTTTGATGCAGGGTCACGTTGAACCAGATGTCTACCAAAGGGCAAGAGGATTCATTTTCCTCTAAACAAACTCCGTTAAAGATCAAGTACAACAACTTGAATCGAGGGCTATGACCCACTTGACATGGTGAGCTTGATTCTCGTGGAAAGACATCCACCGATACAAAGTTCTCCAATCAAAGATGTTGATCGAAGTTCAACCTCTAACATTTTCTTGTGTTTACCCCGTGAGATCCTGGAAAACATGCATCCATATATCATACATCATATCATGACATGTTTCTCCCATACAGGTCTCCTTATCTTCCTACTGTTTATTTCAGTAAGGTGGATATGGAACAAACGGTGAAAGATCTCCAAGCTCAAAACGCTCAATTCCAACAAATGCTTCTGGCTATGGGTAAAGGGAAAGAGGACCTGAAAGCTCTCCTTCTCAAAGACAAGAAGAAGAAGTCCAAGAAGACAGTAGGCGTCCTGAACTTGAGAAGAAGACCTAAAGCCCTAGATCTTTCAACTTCATCCAACATAGGGGATAGTCTTGAAGAAGACCACAATTTGGAGATTGATGAAGTTGAAGCTGACTACTCCGAGGAACAATATCCTCCCGCTGATGACAAGTACAAACAGCTAGAGGATCGCCTCAATGCAATGGAGATTCAACAGATACCTGGTTTAGATTTAGGAGACATGGGTTTAGTTTCTGGATTGGTCATCCCTCCAAAGTTCAAAGTCCATATCTTTGCCCTGTACGATGGAGTCTCTTGCCCTAAGATGCACTTAAAGTCTTATGTCTGCAAGATTCAACCATACACAACTGATCCAAAGCTTTGGATCCATTTCTTCCAAGAAATCCTAGTAGGGATTCAACTCGAGTGGTTTTATCAATTGGAGAGTTCCCGCATCCACACCTGGGAGGATTTAGCTGCTGCTTTTTACAAACAGTATCATTACAACGCTGATCTTGCACCAACTCGTGTGCAATTGCAGAACATGACCATGGGTTCCAACGAAAGCTTCAAAAGGTACGCCCAAAAATGGAGAGATCTGGCTGGTAGGTTGCAACCCCCTTTAACTGACAGGGAGCTGATTGACATCTTCATGGGAACTTTGACAGGGCCTTTCTTCAAACACTTGATCAGAAGCTCTTCAGTCGGATTCACCGAGCTAATACTAACCGACGAAAGGGTCAAAGCTGGCATCAAAAGTGGGAAGATTCAAGAAGAAACACCTTCTGATGCTCAGAAAAAGCCCTTTAATGGGAAGAAAGAGTCCAATGCAGTGACTGGTCAAAAGAGTCGTCATGATCAACATGTAGGAGCAATCCTGATCTCTGATCCCACGCCTGTTCAACAAAGACAGAGCAATAGGTGTAGGGTAAGATATCAAGAAAGGCAGTATACTAACATCAACATGCCTTTGTCTCAAGCGTTACAACATTTGCTGAAGTTGAAGCTAATCACGCTAAAGGATCCTCCTCAAAGTCCTGATACTTCCTCTTCTAAGTATAATCCGAGTGTGAGATGTGCCTACCATTCTGACAGTCCTGGACATGACACCGACAGCTGTTGGACTTTGAAGAACAAGATTCAAGACTTGATTGATGCCAAGGAGATCAAGTTTGACCCTCCGGAGACCCCAAATGTGATCACTTCTCCTACGCCAAATCATTGAGAATGTATTTGTTTCATTTGAATTTTCAAGTTGTAATTTCTTTTGTTATTCAAACAATTATCTATTAATGTCAAAACTTTCTTTCATTAATGTATTGCATATGTTTGTCTTGAATTTATCCATTCGTTTTCACTATACTTAAACTATGTCTTCTACTTTCTTTATGACATTCAACTCTTGTAAAAAGTTACAAGCCTTTAGAGGGAGGATGACGAAAACAATGCCATAATCTCGTACAGTATGCTTTTGAACAGACCTTGCTGACGATGTACAGGCGTTTCTTTCAAATCCTAAACACTGGAGTTATAAGGAAGATAATCCCTAGTCAACCCCTTCAAGCCAAAGAAGTAGAAGTTTTCCGTTTTTAACACAAATTGAAACCTTTAATCAAACCTGGGGCAGGATAGTCTCTCAGTTAATTCAAAGTGTGCGTTTAGCGGAAAACTCTCATTTCGTAATACAACGAATGACGTCAAAAATTTCCTTTGGAATCAAAAGACGGTGGTGGTTCCCCATTACCTAGGCAGTCATTATCTCGCAAAAAGAAAAGCCCACTAAGCCAAAACCTATAAAGGAGGCTTAAGAAAGCTGGGGCATCCTGCTGACTGTAATCTCGAAAACAGGAACAGTCGGGCAAAAATTAGGGATAACGAAAAAAAGAAGAAAGAGGTCACTACAAATCCTCAACAACATGAAAAATGTTGCAAAAATGACTGCCTTCCAACAAATTCAACTTGTGTGAACCATCACCAAAAACGTCGTTCCAAACTCATTTGGAGTTCAAATGCACAATTAACTGAGTTTAGGATTGAAGAACATCACGAAGAGCGGGTGGGTACAAATATACTTTGAGCCTTTATCCTTTGTTTCTTAAAACCGTGAACCAAGCCACATTACAACCCTTAAAAAGTCCTAATTGAAGCATGGGTTAGTTCGAAAGCATACTGTTACAAAAGGTATCCCGACTCCTGTAAGGCTTTGCTCTAAATCTTGAGTTGAATTTTTCTTATAAAAAATTTATCTGCTAAAAAACGCATTTTTCAAAATTTCAAGACAAGCATAAACTTTGCATTATTTGAATATCGTTGTTTACATATGGCTATTTGTTTGACAGCGAAGAAATTCACACAGTGAATGTTCCGATGAACGAAAGCTCTCTCAGTGAACAAAATCACTTCAAGAGGAATGACACTTCCGTTGCAAAAATCTCCTATCAACAAAGGGGACATGACATGGCATAGTCAAGTAAACCTGGGGCAGTCCAGTCAAGATTTCAAGAAATCTCTCAAAGCCCAGTTAACCTGGGGCAGTCCGGTCAAGATTTCAAGAAATCTCTCAATTGCAGAGTAACCTGGGGCAAGTCTCCATCTCCATCACTTGGGGCATTAAACGTCAATCTCATCAAAGGGTTACGTACAATCCAAATTTCCTGGCATTGCCACAAACATTTGATACTAGGGGCAATGACGAATCTCTCCAAAATCCTTCTGAAAAGAAATTCAAGAATCCTCGAGAAGTTCATCACCTCTCTAGCAGACCAGCGGTCATGGGTTTATTTCACCAACACTTGTCAAGGATTTATTCTCCAAAACAAAATTACATTTCAACAACATTCATAACATATGCAGATTGATCAGCAGGTAAAGGTTCATCACCTTTTGGAGTAGCAGTCGTCAAAGATTCCTTCATTACCTTTTGGAGTAGCAGTCGTCAAAGATTCCTTCATCACCTTTTGGAGTAGTAATCATCCAAGATTCCTTCATCATCCGGTTGAGTCAAAGTTAATCCAAGACCTTCTCTGGTTCAGTCAGATCGACACTAAGATCTCCCTAATTCTTATTCCAGTGGAAGATATTCTGGGTTTTGTTTTTTCAGATAAATCTCTCAACAATTTATTCTGATTCACTTCCAGATTTTGCTGTCGTAGATACAGTTCAAACTTTCCGTCAACAATCACTTTTGAATGGTATCTTTAAAACCCATTTCCATAACGCCATCAAATCAGCATGTCATTGAAATCCCCAGTGGAGCCGAAACTATCAAACCACAGTGGAAATCATTTGGTTTCTCCAAATCCCCCAGCAAGTTATCTTAAAGCCTGGAAACCAACCAAATAATAGTTAACTTTTGTTTTATCCCCAACCAAGGATAACTCCCCAGAAGAGTGGCATACAATCCAAGATCTTGTTCTCCCCAGCAGCACAGCTACTCCCCACAGAGTTTTTACTCCCCAACAGAATGGATATTCTCATCTTTAATTCTCCAGTAAAGTTGCCAGAGCCTTCTTTACTCTCAGCATAAATTTGTCAGGAATTTTTAATCCCCTGCAGATTGAAGATTCTTGTTCTTGACTCCTCAGCACAAATTCCCCTAGCAGAATGAAGATTCTCATTCTCAAATTCCCCACAGAGTTTTCAAATGTTCCCCAAGCAGAGTTCTCCTCAAACAACAAAACAGGAATCCCCAACGGAAACTATTCAGTTTTCCTGATACCCCCAACAGAGCGGAGATCCTCACTCTTGAAGTCCCCAGTAGAATGGCATATAACCCAAACTCCTGATCTCCCCAACGGTATAGCTTCTCCCCACAGAGGTTGTCAAATATTTCGAATCTCCAACAGCGGTCATAGATTTATTTTCCCCGACAGCGGTCAAAGATTTTATTATCTCCACCTATCCAGGATTTATTTTCCTCAGCAAAGCAGTTAATCAGCTTACATACGCATACAATACAATCATAAATCATGAGCATTGACAAAACACATATATTGCATCATACATTTCATGCAACATAACTTTGTGTTTCAGCTAACATTCTACCCTTTTCAGGAAGAAATTAATAGCTACCTAAAAACAGATAGTCAAAGCTCAGAAAACGTCTTAGAAATGTTCCAGACACGGATGCTTTCCTATTTGTTTATCCAAATCAAGGGGAAGATTCCTGTTCCATTTATGAAGCCTGGATTCGACCAGATAATACCTTGATTATACTGAAGCCCAGAGATCGACTGGAAAATAGTTGAATCTCTGCAAATTCTTCCGAAACCTGGACGTTGACCAGATAGGAAGTAAAGTATCGTGAAGCCTGGATGTTGACCAGATAGCAATACAAGACTATGAAGCCTGGACGTTGACCAGATAACAGTAAGGTATACTGTGAAACTTGGACGTTGACCAAATAACAGTTTACTCGGCCAATTACTTTGATGCCCGGTTTCAACCGGATATTAGTAGGCCCCGAAATCAAAAGGGAAACTCGGATGTTGACCGGATAACCATTTGATATCCTTCTGAAGACTGGACGTTGACCAGATAGGAAGCAAAGTATCATGAAGCCTGGATTTTGACCAGATAGCAATACAAGACTGTGAAGCCTGGATGTTGACCAGATAACAGTAAGGTATACTGTGAAACTTGGACGTTGACCAAATAACAGTTTACTCGGCCAATTACTTTGAAGCCCGGATTCAATCGGATATTAGTAGGCCCCGAAATCAAAAGGGAAACCCGGATGTTGACCGGATAACCATTTTATATCCTTTTGAAGACTGGACGTTAAGCAGATAGGAAGCAAAGTATCATGAAGCCTGGATGTTGACCAGATAGCAATACAAGACTGTGAAGCCTGGATGTTGACCAGATAACAGTAAGGTATACTGTGAAACTTGGATGTTGACCAAATAACAGTTTACTCGGCCAATTACTTCGAAGCCCGGATTCAACCGGATATCAGTAGGCCCCAAAATCAAAAGGGAAACCCGGATGTTGACCGGATAACCATTTGATATCCTTCTGAAGACTTGACGTTGACTAGATAGGAAGCAAAGTATCGTGAAGTCTGGATGTTGACCAGATAGCAATACAAGATTTTAAAGCATGGATGTTGACCAGATAGCAGTTCACTGTCACCTCTTCAACCAAAAGATGACTCCCCAGTAGAATAATAGACTACTGAAGTTCTATTTCTACCACAACAGAGACCAGCATTCCCCGGCGTGGTCCTCCTTAACCATAGGTATACAGGCTCTCACAAAGGAATCTCTTGTGCGATCAATTTTCTTGGATGGCATCTTTAAGCCCATCTCTGACAATATTTTGTCATATCTCCAAATGGCATCTTTAAGCCCATTTCCTCAGCTATACTCTGACGAGCGCAAATTTACGGGAACTTTAGTGTCCAATCCTCTTTTACCTTCAAGTCACGAAAGGCAAATTCGCCAATCTAACTCTTCAGGTTCAAGAAGATTGAACAGGGGAAGCTGTTGTACCCCAAAATTTCCCTCTCATTTTATCAATATTTCTCATCACAAGACTCTTTGAACTCAAGACCAGATTAGGGTTTTGCTCTGCTCAAGACATCTCCTTGCACTGTTGACCTAAATTAGGGTTTGAGTTTGCACAAGGAATTTTGGACTTCTAATGTTCAATGTGACTTTCATGCTTCATGTTAGACTCATAAGTTTGCTCATACCAAGTTTCAAGCCTTGAATCAAACTTTTGCCCAGTCAATTGGACAGTTGACCTAAAAATCAACTATATTGGGAAAAAGTCAATTGTGGCCAATTTACAGTCAAACCTCGTAAATTTTGATCCATATCAACATTATAAACTCATATCAACCACTTGATCAAGTTTCGACTACAACTCCTCAAGAAATTTGATCAGATAATCAAAAGGGCAAAATGGTCATTTTTAAGGTTTTGACTGCAGAAGGGCAATTTCTGACTTTTCACCTAGCCAATGGCAAATTGGGTTCAAGCATGGATTCAAGGACTCAATGGCATCATCTTGACCTATTCACAAGGTTCAAAAGATCTCAATTGCATTGGATTGACAGATGAATTTTTCAGTCAACTGATCAAAATTTAACTGTACACTGAAAAGTCAAACTTTGACTTTTTGGTCAAAATCAAGTGCCAAGGGTAATTTTTCATCAAGAAGTGTAAAAACATGAAACTTGTTCATCAAGAAACCCAATTTTGCAAATTAGGGTTTAAGATTGAAAAATTTCATAACTTAGAATTTTTCTAAGTTATGAAATTTTCTTAATTTTTCCCAACTTTGCCCAATATTTTCACCATGATGCAATTGGATTCAAACAAAACTTCTAACTTGAAAGTTGTAGTCCTCCAAAAAGTATACAACTTTGATTCACAAAGTTTTCTCAAAAGAATCTTGGATCTCAAGTTATGATTTTTGGAACAAGGATCCATGAAACTTTTAACTTAGTGAAATTTTGCCCTAGTTTAGACAGGATTTTGACCCATCTTCATGGCAATTTTTCACCTAGTTCCACTTGTAATCTCAAAATTCATTTCAAATATGGATTGGAGATAATGTTACAAGCTTTATAAAATGTCCAAGAACTCTCCAAAATCATTTATTGTTAGGGAGAATTGAAGGCTTGAAGTTGGCAAAAACTCACTTTTGATCCATGGCATTTTCATATTAATACAAGTTACAAACTCTAATCAGCCTTGTTTGTACTTGATTACAGGTCACAAAACCCTTCCATACTTAATAATTAAATTCAAATCCATTGGTTTGAGGCTTTGTTCTGGTCATGGGAGGATTGCACAAAAGATTAATCCTAAAATAGCAAAAAGGCAACATTGCCATTTTTGTCAAATTTGCTTTATGTCAAATAGAATCCTTGAGCCTTGAACAAGATCTGGTACATCACACAATATCCACAAACTGAGGGGGCAAATATCACAAAGTGCACGCTGATAGATAGCCTGTACATGTTTGTCTTGCATCATGGCTTACTTTTGCTTAAAATACAAGAAACTTGCCAAAATCAAGAGAACTGGAACATCTGTTATAACCAAGCTTAGAAAGAATTTTAAACAAGTTCTTGACATTGCATTAAGCCTGAAACACAAGCCTTTGATCCCTCAAACACTCTTGAACATTAAATCACCTTCCTCTTGCCAAAATAGGGCAGTTACTGCACTTGGAGTTCCATAGCAAAAACCCCTCGTGCGTTTTTCCCCAAACCTGTTCAAACACATTCCATATAGCCTCTCCAAGCTATCCCAACAATTGGCCTTGAACTGTAACTCCATTTGCAAGCTTCACCATTTCTGTTTTCAGCTTGTGCAGGTTGAGTTCTACAGGCTTGTTCAAGCACATTCAAGGCAAACTAGACATTGGGGAAGGTCAGGGTAAGTTCAAGAAAGCTCCCAAACATCTCAGGCCTCACTGAAAAGCTCCACATTGCCATACACGATTTCAACTAAAACAGGTTTTTATCAACTTCCTATCTATCTATTTAGGAATCATTAGGCTTAGGTTTGTGAATAAAAAATGTAGTACTCATAGCCCTGAAGTTGTACATATGTTCAGTTTTCATTTAAGTTAAACGTGTTAAGAGAATTTGATTCATGAACTTCCTGAAAAAGTTAGGTTAGAAATTAGGGCCAGAGAAATTCTCTCTGGTCTTTGAGAGTTAGATTAAGTTTCTTATATGGTTGAATTCGTCTTGAAAAATGCTACAACTTTGATGTTATGAGTTTTTGCATTAGAGCATGTATGCAGGATCTTAACATTTGTACAGGGCGCACGTTTTTGTTTGACAAAGGTTGAAGATGAAGTTCAGTGGGCTGGGCTTGGTTCTGGCTCACTTTTTGCACCCCATGCCTTGCTGACTGCACCCCCTGGCCTATTTCTTCATATTTTTATATTTTTGTATTTATTTTTCATTTCTGATTTTATTTTATTGTTTTCCAAACATAAAAAATACCAAAAATATTTTTATAAATTTTCACATTTATTTTTGTATTTTATTTTATTTTTCTAACATAAAAATAATTTAGTGAGTATATACTTTTATTTTATTTAATGAAAACTTGAAAATAATACATAATAATATTATACCTTTATTTTTTTTATTTTTTATTTATTTATACTTAAATAATATTTTTCTAAATTTATCTTTATCTTGTATATATTTTATTTTATTTTATTGTACATGAATAATATAATTAATATATATTTACTTTCTTAAAGAAAATTAGGGTTTTCTACCCTTTTCAAAAATAATCTTTTATTTCTTTTTTTTTAAATACATTAAAAAATATTTTTATATACATAAGAATAAACAAAAACTTTTTTTTACATAGTTATAATATTTGGCACATTTATATTCAAATTGCTTATTTAATTAGTGTCAATTTATTCATTTGTACCATTTATTCAATTGGGATGTAATAGTAAATATTAGGGTTTTATTTTCTTGCAAATAATCCCCATTCAAGAATTGTATTCCCCCTTCTCATATCAAATTTTGTAATAGTATAGATTTATTTTACGCGTTTATGCTTTCAAATATGTCATGTTAGAGATTAGGGTTTGTATGCAAAAAAATCCAAAAATAATCAAAACAAATTGTTTGACTAATACAAAGACAAAAAGCATGTAAACTGACAACACAATGCACACATGCATCCCTAGGGTTTCATCCACTTGTTGCCTTTAAAATGTCCATGTTATGCATGTTGAGTATCTTGGAAAAACAAAAACAAAACAAAAGATCATAGTCCCTCGATGACGCTATCTTGGTTGCCTATACAAATGATCTAGTCCCTCAAAAATTTGCTAAAGATACTTAGCACAATTTCTATCATGGTCAATACGATGACCCGCGCCTGCCCCGTTTAACATCCAAACACAAGGTTGTTTACCAAATGCAATGGTAAAACAACACTGTCGAAAGGGTTAAAAAACGTATAGGAAAGATCTTTGAGTAAAACAGGGTAGACAACTCTTAGTTATTTGATCAAAACTTGCAAAACATCCTTGCTATTTTCAAAACACACCTCAAAATATAATTTCAAAACATTTCCCAAATACAAACTTTCAAACATTGAAATATCTTTTCAAAAAACAAACACCTTTGTATATATTCAAACAAGAATCATTACAAAGGTTGCCTAGACAAGGCCTCTTTTTCAAAGCATTTTCAAAAACCACACACAAAGCACCATTTAAAACAATTGAAAAGCAAAAGCAAGTGATCTAAACAAGTAACTAAGAGCCTATGGATAACCATGGATAAAAAGGGTGCTTGCACCTTCCCTTTTCATAATCTACCCCCGAACCCAAGAAAACATCTCAAAGGTCTTTCCTGTTCTTTTTTACCTTTCCTTTGGATAAAATAAAAAGTCGGTGACGACTCTTGCTAAACCGCACAATTGAGAACACAAACGCAAAACCTCAAGTCAGTTCTCCCACCGTATCACACCTACTTCTTTGGCTCAAAGGGGTTGACTAGGGATTATCTTCCTTATAACTCCACTGTTTATGATTTGAAACAATTCCTGTACATCATTAGCGGGGTCTGTTCGAAATCATACTATAGAGATTATGGTATCATTTTCGTCATCCTCCCTCTAAAGGCTCTGAGCTTTTGAACGAGATTTGAATATCACAAAAAGGAAAGCAGTTTAAATATAGTGAATACAAATGAATTGATTCAAAATAGACATATGTAATACATTGATAAAGTAACAAAGTTTGACATGAATAAATGTTCGAACAATCAAAAGAAAATTACAAATTGAAAATTCTAATGAACAAAAGCTTCTTCGTCTGATCTTTTCACTTCAGATGGCGTGCCTTGGAGGGAGGGCAGAAGAACTCAGCCTGACCGTCTTATGTAAACTCCAGCACTCCTTCATCAATCAAGTTTTGAACTTTATATTTCAACATCCAACAATCATCAGTATCATGCCCCGGACTATTGGAGTGACATGCACACCTTGCGTCAGGATTGTAGTTACGGGAAGAAGTCTTGGGATTCAGATGAGGCCCTATCAATGTAACCAGATTCATCCTCAACATGTGTTGTAAAGCTTGAGACATCGGCATGTTAAGTTTGGTAAACTGCATTTTAGGAGTATCCGGCTTACTCTGATTAACCCGTTGTTTTTGGCGAGGTTATTTTTGGACCCGTGATGTAGTAGCAATTTGTAAAGGTCCACTCTTCACCAAACCAAACTCTTGTCTGCTCGGAGGTTGATCAATGACTTGGTCCCCAACCTCGAATGTTTTCTTCATACGGTTGCATCCGTCTTGATGAAGTTTGTTGATAATGGCTCTCAGCTTTTCTTGTCCCCGGGCTAGGCCTTGGATAAGAGCCATCTTCCCCAACATATGGGTTCTCATTGTTTCAACCTCAGCTTGCAGTTGTTCCAATTGTTCGTCCTTATTGTCTTCAGGATTTTTCTTGGTCGGGTTCCCAACGAGGAGTGCTTTCAACTCTTCCTTCCCCTTGGATAGGTTTAGGAACATTTCGATGAACTGAGCCTCTTGAGTTTGGAGATCTCTGTTGTCTTGTTTGAGAGCTATTGCTGAAATAAACAGTGAGAACATGAGAGACTTGTTATGAAACCTGCTTATGCAATGATATGTATGGTATATGTATGCAATGTTTTCAAGGATATCTAAGACTTAAACTTGTTTAAACAGAAAGGGAACAAACGTTAATTGTATTAAGAAGTTTTATCGGTCACCATAATGCCTCATGGTCTTACACAGGTGGTAACAAAGCAAAAAATAAACTCTCCAAGCAAAGAAAAACTCAAGCTTCCCACAGGCGCATCCTCTTTGGTGCAATGTAAGCGTTTATACTCTTCTCTTCATGAAGTAACCTGGTGAGCTCAAAAACCTTCTTGTTGCTGGCGTTGAATTGGGTATCAAAGGTATCCCATTCTTCTTTGAGTTGGATCCAGGATTTTCGTAGCTCCTCAAAATCAGTAGGCATGTCAGGATGAAGAATGACGTAAGGAGTGTCTCCCTTAGCAATTGGCTCCATAATCACAGGTAAGATGGCAGGGTAAGGCATCATAAGACATTGAGCATGAGCTCGCACCCATTTGAGGTAAGGCTCAAGAGGGATAGAATTCTTGTGCCCTAGTGTCTTGCTATCAACTTTTTTTATCACGCCCCAAGCTCGAATGAACCTCTTACGATAACCGTGAACATCATTCTCATAGTCAAATGTGATTCCTTGGACGAGTGTGTCGTGAGGATCATCCCTTCTAGCATAACCAAACTGTCGCAATGCCAAACAAGGATTATAAGTGATTCCTCCCCTAATGCCTAAGAGAGGGACATTAGGGAATTACCCACAGCGATCAGTGATGGTGACACTCTCCAAGGACCGAGAACACCAATGAATATCTGAATGTGTAAGGGACATCAGCCTATGAGACCATCTCATACCCTGCTCATTTCTCAAGACATACCGGAGTAGGTGCGAAATAAACCACCTAGCCAATAGAGGAGTGCAACACAGAAGGTTCCCCCTTCTCTTTAGAGTGCGAGTATGCATAGAGTGTAGAATATCCCCAAGTAAAGTAGGCACCGGATTATGAGACAGAAAAACCTTAACCGCATTCACATCTACGAGGTGGTCCGTGTTAGGGAATAGTATAATCCCATAGATGGGAAGGGCCAACACTTCTTCAAAATCTTGTAAATCCAGGGTATCCCAAAAATAGTGAGCTTTCTCAAATATAAACTTAACTGGAAATCCTTGGGCACCTCCTCTGGTTTCCCAATTTGCCATTACATTAGACCGTTGTAAAGGCAGATCTTGAGCAATCACTTCAGGTTTTGGGTCTCTTTCCATAACGTTGAATGGTAGTTGATCAAGGATAGGTACCCTCAGTAACTGAGAAAACTCCTCCATAGTAGTCACTAACTGGTAATCAGGAAAAGTGAAGCAGTAATGTAACAGATCAAAGAACTGAAAAAGCACCTTTAACATTTCTTCATTCGGGGTTGAAGTGACCAAGTTGAGAAGTCGACCATGTTTTTCAGTGAAGGGAGAGCTTTCAGGAATCCTTGATGATAATTCCTTCCCCATGTACTCCTCCTCCCCATGCACTATTATAATCTTCCCATTGACTGGGTACTTCAGCATCTGATGTAGGGTGGAAGTCACAGCACCAGCCCCATGGATCCAAGGTCGACCCAATAAACAGGAGTAAGACGGGCGGATGCCCATCACATAGAAAGTGGAATTAAAAGTCTGAGTACCCACTTTGATAGGGATGTACACCTCCTCATGCACCATCCTTTTAGAACCGTCAAAGGCCCTCACCACAATGTTACAGGGCTTTAGTGTGAGCCTTTCACAATCAATCCTGTCTAGAGCATTATTGGGTAAGACATTCAGTGATGAACCTGTATCTACCAGAACATGGGCTAATGTAGTGCCCCTGCACTCAATGGAGACATTTAAGGCATCAATGTGTTTCCTTCCCTTAGGAGTTAGGTCTGCATCAAAGAATCCCAGGCCCATGTCAGCTGTCAAACTAACCACACAATTCTCGAATTGATTAGCGGAGGTCTCTTGAGGCATATGGGCAGACTTCACGAATTTTACTAAAGCCTTGGCATGGGCTTCAGAGTACAGCAGTAGGGCCAACATTGAGATTTTTGAAGGGGTATGCCCTAATTGTTCTATGACATTGTAATCACTTTTCTTGATTATTTTCAATATCTCTTCCATCTCCTTTTTAGAAGCCTCAGGAATGGCTTCTAGATTTGCCTTTGTCCGGACAGGCTCAACCAATACCTCTTTGCCCCGAGTCTCGGCCGACTCGGTAACAGGGATAACAGTAGGACTAACAGTAGGAGTAGCCATGGGAATATTGACAGGAGCAGTAATAGGAACAATCACAGGAGTAGTAATGGGAGTTTTAATGGGAGCAGCAGCATGGATGATCACATGAGTGGCAATGGTCTTTGAAGAAATATCGAGAGAGAAAATCCTTCCGCTTCTAGTAACCTTGTTGGTCCCGACAATGTTACTAATGTCAGGATCGGAGTCTTCAGCATTTTTGTCTTTAACAACCAATAGATCTTGCTTGACGTCATGGTAATAAACGTCAGCCCCATAATTCCAAGGAACAACTTTATCTGAGGAATATGGCACAAGTCCAGAAAAAGTAATTATCAACGGAGTAACTTTTGGAACAGATGTAATCTTGACATGTCTTTTGGAGTAGACCTTGGGAGGATTGGAATAAATGGTAATGATAGAAACATCTTCACATGGAGCACTTGTAACCAGAATATTTTCAAACATAATTTCTTTATCATCCATCAGGCGCTGAACACCTTCCTTTAACAAATGGCAACCATTAGGTAGAGACAAACATAAGTGGCAACCTTCACCATAACTCGGAAACAAACCAGCTTGCAAGAGATTCTTTTTAACAGCCAAGAGTGGAGTAACTAGTTCATCTACATAACCAACAAACATGTCACTGTCAATAAAATTAACACCACGGTCGTGCTTGGGCATAGAGGCGGTTATAACATTAGGAGTCTCAGAAGCATCAAATTTAATCTCCTTTGCTTCAATCAAATCATGTACCTTGTTCTTCAAAGTCCAACAGTCTTTTGTATCGTGGCCTAGACTTTCAGAATGGTAAGCACACCGAGCATTTGAATTGTAAAAAGGAGATGTAGTGTTGGGATTTTTGGGAGCCTCTCTCAGGGTAACCAGATTAGATTTTAGCAAATGTGGCAAAACTTGAGACAAGGTCATATTAATCCGGGTAAACTGTCTCCTTGGCTTACCTATTCTAGACTGATTATTCTGTTGCTAGTTTGATGCGGGATTGGAAATCATAACAGCCACTACTGTCGGACGATGCTCAGTTTTGTTAAGATTTCCTTGGCCATAAGCAGCACTGGCCTCCTTCTTCCATGTGAATGGTTTCTTTGCAGTACTGGAGGATGCATCTCTCTGTATCTTACCACTTTTAATACCAGCCTCTACTTGTTCATCCATCAAGATCAATTCAATAAACCCAGCAGAAGAACTTCCAATCATATGGTTAAAGAATGGCCTGGATAATGTGCCTAAGAACATGTCCACCATCTCCCTATCAGACAATGGAGGCTGGACTCTCCCCGCAAGGTCTCTCCATTTCTGGGCATAATCTTTAAATCCCTCTCCAGAACCCATAGACATACTCTGAATTTATGTACGGGTTAGAGCGAGATCAGCATTATATTAGTACT
The DNA here is from genome assembly GCA_948472305.1 of Vicia faba. Lineage (NCBI taxonomy): Eukaryota > Viridiplantae > Streptophyta > Magnoliopsida > Fabales > Fabaceae > Vicia > Vicia faba. The sequence goes on from OX451735.1 coordinate 1,460,670,227, forward strand.
GCTTGTAGAAAGCAGCAGCCAGATCTTCCCAATTACGGATGTTGGTTCCCTCCAACTGATAGAACCACTCTAATTAAGTCCCCGATAGACTGTCTTGAAAGAAATGCACCCATAAATTCCTGTCAGTAGTGTGCGACTAGACCTTCCTGACATAAGATCTGCAATGCAGCTTAGGACATGAGACCCCATCATGTTTAGCAAATGCAGGCACTTTGAAATTTTGCGGGATAACCACCCCAGAAACCAACCCTATCTCTTAGAAATCTAAGCCAGGTACCTTCTGAACTTCCATGGCCTTGAGACGGTTCTCTAGTTGTTTGTACTCATCATCAGCATGAGGGTGTTGTTCCTCGGTGCAATCAGCTTCGTCTTATTCAGACTCCCTTGTATTATGGTTTTCTTCTCTTGGCTCTCCTTCCTAATTGTCTCTCTCTCTCTTGACGGGGTTGCAAGCTCTGAAACTTGCCTCACTGGTCCTTTGAACCTTCTTCCCAAATTCAGAACACCCACTGGCCTCTTTTTCTTCTTCTTGTCCTTGAGAATCAGAGCTTTCAAATCTTCTTGTCCCTTAGCCAGATTCAGGAACATTTCTTGGAATTGAGCATTTTGTGCCTGAACTCCTTAATTGGTTGTTCAAGAGCCATTGCTGAAATAAACAACGAAGAAGATAAGAAGCTTGTCCTAAAACCTGTTTATGCAATTATATGTATGATATATGTATGCAATGCTTTCAAGGATTTAAGAATTAAATTTTCTTAGCCAAAGGGAAAACAAACGTTAATTGCATTAAGAAGTTTAAGCGGTTACAATGATGCCTCTTGGGCTTACAAGGAAGTAATAAAGCAAAAATGAACTCTCAAAGCAAAAAAGGACTTAAGCTTCCCACAGGCGCATCCTCTTTGGTGCAATGTAGGCATTTATACTCTTCTCTTTGTGAAGTAGCCTGGTGAGCTCTAAAAACTTCTTCTCGCTAGCATAGAATTGGGTTTCAAAGGTATCTCGTTCCTCTTTGAGTTGAATCCAGAATTTTTGTAACTCCTCGAAATTAGTCGTCATATCAGGATGAAGAACAATGTAAGGAGTGTCTCCCTCAACAACTGGCTCCATGATGATGCGTAGAATGGCATCATAAGGCATCCTGAGAATTTGAGCATGGGCTCATACTCACTTAAGATAAGGCTCCAAAGGAATGGAGTTCTTATGCCCTAGTGTTTTGCTATCAACTTTGTTCACCATGCCCCAAGCTCTTATGAACCTCTGGTGATAACCTTGAACATCATTCTCATATTCGAATACAATTCCTTTGACAAGTGTATCATGAGGACTATCCCTCCTAGCATAGCCAAACTGTCGCAACGCCAAACAAGGATTATAAGTGATTCCTCCCCTAATGCCTAGGAGAGGGATATTAGGGAATTCTCCACAACGGTCAATGATGGTAACATTCTCCAAGGATCGAGGACACCAATAAATGTAAGAATGTGTGAGGGACATCAACCTATTAGACCATCTCATTCCCCGCTCATTCTTTAACACGATCGAGGCAGGTGCGAAATAAACCACCTAACCAGCAGAGGAGTGCAACATAGTAGGGTCCCTCTTCTCTTTACAGTGTGGGTATACAGAGAGTGTAGGATGTCTCCAAGTAAAGTAGGCACCGAATTATGTGACAGAAAAACCTTGACCGCATTTACATCTGTGAGTTGGTCCGAATTAGGAAATAGTACCATCCCATAGATGATAAGGGCCAACATTTCTTCAAAAGCTTGTAAATCCAGGGTATCCCAAAAATGATGAGCTTTCTCAAATAGAAATTTATCTAGAAACCCTTCGACGCCTCTTCTTATTTCCCAATTTGCCACTACATCAGATCGTTATAAAGACAGAGCCTGAGCAATCTCTTCAGGTTTTGGGTCTCTTTCCATACCATTGAAGGGTAACTGATCAAAAATGGGCACCCCTAATAACTAAGAAAACTCCTCCATGGTAGGAACCAATTGGTAATCAGGAAAGGTGAAGCAGTGATGTAAAGGATCAAAGAACTGAAAGAGCACCTTCAACATTTCTTCATTAGGGATTGAGGTGACCAGATTGAGAAGTCGACCATGTCTTTCAGTGAACGGAGAGTTCTCAGGAACCCTTGATACTAATTCCTTGAGTTGAGGAGGTACCCTTATGAGGTTGACTTGGATAGTATTCCTGTGAGTGGATGACATGTCCTACAAAACAACACAAAGATAAGTCCTAAAAATCCTTGAAATGGTTAGTATGACATGTCTTGTTATGATGTTATGATATCATGATTATGCAAATATAGCAAGCACAATCAAATCACACAAAGACCTTAGGTTTAAAGCTTGCATGGGTTTTAAGGTAAGTACCCTCTTGAAGTTTAGTTGGTTCTACCTGTCCTAGAAAGTGATCGGGATTTAAGGGATCTCAATGTCGCTGATCTTTCCCACAAGTTTCGTTCCAATCAACAACTGACTTGCCACTAAACAAACCTCGAGAGTCAAATCTCAATGAGTGTAGTATCGAGCATCAACCGACTTCGGCCTACACCGAAGACGGATATCTCACTACTTCCTAATGGCCAAGCTGTTCAATTAAAGGTTCTAAGGTCAGTTGATGCTTCATGACACCATGCAGCGGCCCCGTATTCTCCTTGACTACTCAAGGGCTACTGATACCAACCAAAGTGTTACATAAATGTAGCTATCGCTTTAACCATGTCGGTATACCCCACACAGTTTCCACATTCTATTGCTACTTACCTAAAAGGTGCCCCATATCCGAGTATAGGATCTATAGTAACCCAAACAAAGCCCTCAAAATTACAGCAAACAAAGCATACAAGGTAAATCAAATTACAATGAACTAGACTCTAAGGTAACCCTACTTTTTATGTCCCCAGCAGAGTCGCCAGTTCTGTGATACGGTGGCAGAACCGACTGTTTAATACTGGTTTTTACATTTGTGTTTGCAAATGTTGCGGTAAGCAAGAGTCGCCACCAAAGTTTCTTTTATCCAAATTAAGGAAAGGGTGAAAAGAACAGAAAAAAGACCTTTTTGAGATTATTCTGAGTAAGGGGGTAGATTATGGAAAGGGAAGGTGTTAGCACCCTTTCCATCCGTAGTTATCTACAGGCTTTTAGAGGTTTGCTAATTTTGAAATACCTTTGTGCTTTGTGTGTTTGAAAATGTTTGGAAAATGCAATGCCTTGGTGCGGCGATTCGCTTTATGATAACTCTTGTATCAGTCCTCAAGAGTGTTGACAAAGCGGATGTTTTTGAAAGTGTTTTGAAATGTTTTTGTGTAGGTGCAAAAAGTTGTTTTGAGCAAGTATCTAAGAACTTATCTACTTATACTCGAAAAGGTCGTTCGTTTCCTCTTATCCTTTAGACAGTGCTATCCTACTATTAGTGAGTAGGTAGCCCTATCGTTGGATGTATGAGGGACAATCGAAGGGACATTACAGTCACGAAGGCAACTTGGCAAGAAATTTTAGTAGCTGTCCTAAAGTTTTAAGATCACTTTTAACTTAGGCAACATCGAGAGGGTCATCGAGGGACTTGTGATCTTTCAAACTAGATGACAGCCACTAAAACTTCCCACGTTTCGAGAATTGTGACCGTTTTCCTAAGGCAACCGAAGTGGGATACCCTAGAGGTGCATATGTGCAATTGTGTTTAGTTCAAGTATTTATCTTGTGCATTTAGGGTTTGCTAGCGTTTTTGGTTTTTTCAATCTTGTCATGCAATCCTAGTTACTAGCAGTAAATATGTACAGAATATAAAGTGCGGAAGTATAAACCTACACAATTACATGGCTTCGGGGAGGGGTTTACAATGTACAAAAGTTGAGGGAAGAAAAATAAAGAAATCAGATAAAATCCTATTAACTATTACATCCAGTGTACAGGTACAATAATGTAAAAATACGAAAGAAAATAAATAACGCGCGAAAGTTAAAAGTACGTCTAAAAACCTAGTAAGTAAAAATTAAATAAGAAAATATTTGTATTGTTCTTTTTTTTATTTAAGAAAATAATTAAAATTAAATTAAATCCTAAATTCTAATTCATTTTAAATTCAGAAAATAGTTAAAATTTAATTAATTAATTAATTAAAGAAATTATTTATTTAATTAAAAAGTCTAAGCCTAATAAATTTTGTGAGTTTTTTAATTATTATTTGTTTAATTAAATAAATAAAATAAAAGAAATTAAAACAATACAAAAAAATGCTAAATGGGCTTAGGTATGTAAAAGAGAAAAGGGGGTGCTGATTTGAAATTTCGCTGGGCCCAAATTGTGAATCCCATATTTGTGTTTGATCTGGTGAGATGAATCCTTGAGGGCATATGGTGGATCTGCATGTTGAAGCCCTTTGATCTAGATCACCCATGATCTATCGGTTGCAAATTGAAGGCGTATAGTATGCTCTTGGCCATTGAAGCATGAGATCTGCATGAATATATTAGGAAAAATACAAAATGCTTGACCTGGGACTCAAACCAATGTCCTCTCCTCATATAGACACCTTGCCTGCCATCTGAGCTACCAATTCATTTGTTATATAAAATAAAAGAATAATATAATATAAGAAAATTGGTCAGATTGTCAAATTTCAAACGCGCGCCAGCAAGGATTTAAACAGGCCAATAGGATAGTGACGTTTGTGCCACCGGAGTCAACCGATCAGACCAGGCTAGAGTCAAAACTTTGTTTATCTTCTCCAACAGCCTCAAAAAAATGAATCATGCATAAATCATTGAAAATAAGAAAAATAATAACCCTACTAGGCTAATTGGACCCTTGTGAACCCGATGTCAGGGTTAGTTTGGTCCGAAACTCATCATACCAAGGAGAACGAAGCTCAACGGCAATGGATGCCCTAACAGTGGCATTTTATGTTTTACGCATCAAAGCTTGCATACAATACATCAAACATGTTCTAATGAACCCTTTGAACACGAATCAAGCACTGAAAAAGATTAATTCATCGTAAAATCATAAATACGAATTCAAAAAATATACCAATAATGAGTGATCTGGTTTGGTACTTCCAGGCGTGGGATGGCTTGAATAATGGCTGGGTTGAGTTCCTGGAAGTCTCAGGAAGGTGTTTGAACCTTTGGTTTACACAGATAATGGTTGGAATTGGAGATGCGAATTTTGCAACTTTGAAAATTTTTGGAAAAATTTGTAGAACCCTCTCTAGGCTGTGTAGGCTTCTGTTATGCTTGCAAGATGCTTGGTATTTATAGAGTAGAAAGAATGGACAAGGTAGGAGGGAAAGAAGCATGCTCCATTATGTTCTTTAAGAGCCATGAATGAAAATTTGTAACTTTGCCAAAAGCATGCAAACTTGTCTCTTTTTTTTTAATTTGAATGAATTTGGACATGTTGGCCTTGTTGTACACGAAATATAGGGCCCCTACATGCATCAAACCAAGCCCAGTCAATAATGGCCCATATAATTTGCATTAATTTTGATTTATTTGATTTTTAATTAAATAAAATTAATATAAAATTCAAATAAGATCAAGACTATGCAAAAATGGTTTTAAGGGTCCTTATACATGTCATGAACATGTTTAGGACCTAAAAATTAGGCTCATTAGCTTGAAAAATGATTTTGCCCAAAGTTGACTCCATGCATTTTCTTGAAAATTACCCAACTTTTGCAAGCCATAACTTGCTCAATTTTCAACTCATGATGATAATCTTGGACTTTTTAGAAAGCCCAAGATGTCTAATTCAATCCCTCTTTTTATCAATTTTTCATTTGAAGATGTTATCTTGATGTAAAAGGTCTTGGTAAAAAGTGGCTTTTATTGACTTTCTGAAAATGACATGTAATGTCTGAGCTTGTATCTTTCAAATGGTGAATTTATTGGACTTGAGGGCTGAATAGAAGTTGTAGGGAATGAGATTCCCTTAAATATGAGCTTTTGTTATGGAAAAATGGATGAAGTGTGTGAAAGTTATTCTTGGTCAAAGTTCAGTTGACTTTTCCTATAGAAACCCTAATTTAGCAATTTTTGACTTTTGATGAATTAGGATCATTTCTTGAGGAATCATGATCAACCCTTGATCAAATGATGGATATCACATCAAAATATTGATGTTGACAAAAAATCATGAAGTTTGACTGTATTTGGGCCACAGTTGACTTTTGACCTAGCATAGTTGATTTTCAAGTATTTGGGCAATTGACTGAGAAAACTTGTAGTGCAAGGCATGAAATTTGTCATGGACAATCTTGAAGGCATATTAGGACAATGGAAAACATTTGAGACCTTTGGATCTCACACATCTTGATGAAAAGTGAAACCCTAATTAGAGGTTCATTGCTTAGGAGGAGAATTTGTCTGGTCAATTCTTGGTCAACCTTGAGCAATTGAGAATCTCTAAGAGCATGCCTTAAGTAAAATGGGAGGGAAAATTTTGGGGTACAACACCTACGTATCCCTTTAAGGAATCATAGCAGCCGTAGTTTAGCTCACATATTTTGGTTGGTTTGTGTTTTTTAGTTAAGAAGACAAAAGCAACAGTTAAGATGGAAAAACATCAAACCAAACGGCAATACATCAACAACGATGATAAAATAACAAAAAAAAAGGATGACAAGACATCACATGGTAACACAAACTCAGATAAGATGATAAAACGAACAAAATATCAGACAAGACGATGAAACATTATACCTAACAATGATATCAAAAATCAAAGTAGGATGGCAAACATACGCGATGGTGATACATCAACAACAAACATATGCGATGGCGAAACATTGACTAAAATATAGCAAGGTAACATGGAAAATATGGGGAGACATCAACAATTCAGATGATAAAACATCACACCTAACAATGATATTAAGAATCAAAGTAAGATAACAAACATATGCAATGGAGAAACATCAGTACCAAACATAGCAAGATATCAATGCAAAGATGGAAAAACATCAATAATTCAGATGATAAAACATCACACCTAATAATGATATTAAGAATAAAAGTAGGATAACAAATATATGCGATGGCAAAACATCGGCACCAAATAGGATATCATGGAAAATATGGCGAAACATCAACTATTCAGATGATAAAACATCACACCTAACAATGATATTGAGAATCAAAGTAGGATAACAAACATATGCGATGGCGAAACACCAGCACCAAACAAGATATCATGGAAAAGATGGTGAAACATCAGTTTGACAAGGTTTAAAATAAAGCCAAAAGGTGCACAAACAATTAAGATTGGTTTGTATTTTTTACCTTGAAGAAAGATTTAAGTTCATTAGAGGGGTTTTATGATTTGCCAAGAAGAAGTTTTAGTTTTAAGATGCGGTATGCAAAAAGAAAGAAAATAACTAAGGGAGACTATCCTAATCTCTAGCCCTAATGTTATCATACAATGATTGACCCTAAGGTTGAGGATAAAAAGGGAAATTTCTAACCTATGTTAGCATGCATGGGTAAATATCCTAATGTCTAGCCCGAGGACGAACCCTACACGATACCAAACAAGTGAGCAAATAAGTGCTTTAGCAAAAGCACACAATCGGGATATATTGACTCAGGGTATGAGGGTATGAAGAGAAAATTCTTTAGCTAAGGGGATCAGATCACCCGAAGCAAACAAGCGGGATACAGATGAAATAAGAAAAATGTGACGCCCAAAGCGACTGGACACCTAACCAAGATATAGAAGATCGAAGTAGGTGACAGAAGACAATATGAATGGTCACAGAGCGTCAGCATCAGCCAATGTGAACTCTTGACAAAATGTAGGGGTTTGACTGCAAAACCCTTCCCCACTTGAAGAAATTGATACATATGATTTGCACGACTCCAAAGCATTAACGTACCACGTGAGCTATGGATGACACGGACTAGAATGTGCAGGGTTCGATTACGGACCCTCCCTGCTCGCCTCCTTTTGAGGACTTATCACCTGTAATATAATACATGCACAAATATAAACACACGTGCATAATACCCACTCAAATGGTAAGATTTTAAACAAACACAATTAGCATGCCGACAGAATTACCTTAAACAGGTCTTTAAATAAACCAGAGGGGCTCCTGACATATATCCGCAACGGAGGTCCTATCATGCAATAGAAAATAATAAAGAGCGGAACCATTAAAAGGGAAGTAGTGCAATACCAAATGGATAACTATCCATAGCAACTAAGCAAGAAAAAGAAACCCGGAGAACTTTGAGCAAGCTAGCATCAGTAAACAAATAAAGTCAGAAATCATGCCATCAAATATAAGCATTGAAGCTTCAAATGTGAATATAACCCACAGATGGTGTATAACAGACACAACCACATAGATATCTGCAAGGAAATAAAATATATACAAAACACACGAATGGTGCAAACATAGCAAATTGTGTCCCACAAATAAAGTGGAACACAAAGCCATCAAGTCAATATTGAAAACTTTCTCAGGGTACCTTGCACACTTAACAAAACAATTAGTAATTACAAGGAGAATTGATGAACCAATAAGGGACGGGTGATAATATATCAAAGCAATGAGAAATGATGGAAAAACATCAAGGCAATAGATATAAGAGCCTTCAAGCAAGCACAAACAATAACTAGGTCAAAACTAGTGAACTATTGCTCTTTTCTTGTCACCATGTTGAATTAACAATGAAATGTTAACCAAGGATCAAAGGAGCTTTGAATTATATCAAGTATTATTTAACAAGTCTGAATCACAATCAATTTAACTTAAAATAAATTCTAATTGTATTCAAAAGGTGATGCACAGAAGTTATCTCCTTAACCATATTCACAAGTGATTATCAAGCAAAATTGACAAAATAAGCAAGTGGTGAGAACTTGAATGGTTCAATGATGAACTCAAGTCTCCAAAACAGGGGAGAGGGTGATAAAAATAAAATTAATTGATCCCTCATGGGTTGCACAAGTGCATTCCCTTTACCTCTAATTCAAAAGATCATAAAAGCATACATGAGAGATTATTGAACCTAAAATAGAAACAAAGCTTGTAAAAATTATACAAAATTATTCCAAGGTTCACAAAGCATCAAGAGATCCAAAACATCACTCTCAAGGCAAAATTAGTAAGGCTCAAGTTGAAAACTAAATCAATACAAGGTAGAAACCCTAGATAAGCCTCTAAATGGGAACCCTAGTTTGATTAAATGGGGAAAAATTTCTAGAGACACAAGAAAATCATGAAAAAACACACACAACCTAATGAATTCAGTAGTGTTAAGTATTCAAAATATTGGTTCCCAAACATGCACCAAAACACTCAAATAGAAGTCAACTTGTTGAGGCAAAGCTCAAAGGCCTAATTCACAAAATTAAATCAAGAAAAAATAGAAAGAGGCTCGGAAAAAAATCAAATGATGATTATTTTAAGTTCTCAAGACTTATAAAACTCAGAATCAATTAATTTGGTTCATTGAATATGTAGGGAAAATGTGAAACAAAGATCATTTTCCACAACTAGTTGAGATTAAACTCAAAATAGACACCTTTAACCAACTATTTTGGGAAAAATAGGGTTTTAAAGTATAAATTCCAACAAAAATAATTTCCAGAGACCTAAAATATTCAAGAATCTCAATCAAAAATTGTTTGATCTTTAAAAGTCTTGAAAATTAGCAAATTAAATCATAACTTGTGGTGTAAGAAACAAAAGTATCAAAAATGGTTCACCAACTTTAATAATTGTGAAATCAGAGACTCAAGCATGATAAAATCCTAATAAAATCCTAAAATCAATATTAAGTCATAAGGATGTCTAAAAATATTTTTTAGCATTTTTTATGTCCAAGGAAAATAACAAATGGAGCCAAAGTGTGAATTATGATTAAAATAGGCAATATATTTACACAAATTTATAATGAATAAAAAAAATGCAAAAATCATAAAATAAATTCCAGAATATGAAAATATACTATTAAGATAGGGTGATATATTTTTTGTGGAATTTTCTGTGTAAAAAATGATTAAAATAAATGAAAATGCATAAGAAGCAATTAAATCTTATTAATTATTTAATTAGCTAAAAAAATGAAAATTCTAAAATAAAATTCATAAAACTAAAATATATCAATCAAAGTGTATAAAAAAAAATTGGTGTAATTTTTGTATAAAGGAAAGGTCATAAACAAAAATTAACAAAAAAATATTATGCAAAAAATCAATTAAACAAAATTAATTAATATACGAATTTTTTTACCAATCAAATGATTTTTTAAAATTCCATAAAAATTATGACAAATACTAGAAATTAAGACAAGCCTATGGTAATTGTTTCATAATTTTTGAAGGTGTTTTGATCATGAAATAAAATCAGATAAAACAATTAAATTCAAATGATATAAAATGCATTAAAAATTCAAATGATCCAATCAGAGCGCGCCATATCACTTCATCTCCTACCTCCAGCATACTCCAAAACGTGTTTCACAAGCATATCCGGAGCCTATATTCAAATCCATCAAACGCGCTTGTTTCTCAACCAAATTCCATGAATCAAAGCGCAAATTAAAGCTGACACTATCATCTACCTCATGATAATCATAGAACTCACAATGGATCAAGGATCTAAGAGAAATATGCACGCAAAGTTGCTGAAAATGTGAAACATAAAAGTTGCAGAAAATCATATAGCACGATTTAAGCTTCAATCAAGCAAACCAAGTACATCAGACCTATGGTCTGGCCAACTAATTCATCATGAACATGCATTGATTCATCAAATCAAGCTTAATCAAGCAAATCGAAGTTCAAGAAACTCACCTCAATATGGAAACTGAGATCTCGATTCTTCAGTTACAGATGCGAACAAACTCTACAGTCTTGATCTACACACTTCTCTGAAGTTGAATCCACTAAAAAATTGAAGAATGCACGAAGGAAATAGGAGAATCGAAGAAAACTTTAGTAGGGAGAAGAAATGTTCAAATATGAATTTGTGGTGAATGAAGCGTGGGGAGAGTGAAATGAGGCTTGGAGATCATTATATAGAGTGAGTAGAGAAAGTTAAAAGAGGAAATTGGTCCTCAAAACCGTTAGAGGGACTGATTGGAAAATTTGGCCAAAAATTGAGTGTACATGGGTGTCTGCGTTTTAGTCGCGCATTCCTTGATATCACTTTCGTTTTGTGGGACAAACATTTTCATAAGAAGACCCTAAAAGCTACAGGTCATGACTCATTAAATAGAGTGAGTGTTGGTGAATTGGCTTTTCTTGGCAAGTTTTAGAATTTTGAGTGCAAGCAAGTACCATAGCACATGGGGGCACGAAATTGCTGGCATTATGGGCCTTAGCAAGTCACAAATAAGTCATGGGTTTGATTAGAAGCAAAGAGGATGGCTGGAAATGAAGTTTGCAAGAAATTGCATTCGCTTGCTTGGTCAAAATTAAATAAAATGGCATGAAATTCAAAAGACCATAACTTGCTCATCCTTTGGAATTTGGACACAAATGTGTACAATTTGGAAAGGTATTGAAAGGATATACAACCTTGTAGTTTTAAGTTCTTACATTTAAATCCATTAGAGTATTAAAAAATTGGTACGAAAGTCACTGAATTTTGAAAGTGACCTATAATTTTCGCATGTGATCATGATTTCTAAACTCCATAACTTTTCACCCTTGCATGTTTTGCTTTTGGTAAAAGAATAAAAGTTGTATAGCTCTCTCTTAACTTTCCCAACATATAAGATTTTCAACTTTTGGATAAAAAATGAATAAATTATGAATTTTTGAATGCTAATCAATTGAACCATTTTGACTGATTTTGACCAAAATGACCATTTTGCCCCTTCTAATCAATTGAACCATTTCCAATCCAAATTGAACCTCAATATTTCAGTCAAAGATGCTTAATAACATGTAGTGAAGCATGGAAACAAATTTAGGTGAAAAGTCAGAGAAATCCTAATTAAATCCAAAACCCTAATTTGCACCTTGTGTTAGGAGATAACTGATCAAACTTCAAAGCCCTAATTCCACTGGGCATCTTGAGAGATTTCTTGAACAAAGTTGATTCAAATGATGATGAGAAAATGATGCTTCAAAACTTGACTCATCTAAGTCCCAATTACTTCAATTTGGACAAACCCTAATTTTGTTTGATGAATTAAGAGAATGTGATTCCCTTTCAAATCAACATAATCTTCAACCTTCTGATGAGCTAGTGAGATGGATGAAAGGTCTTGAGACATGAGGGACGCTTGTGACTTGAGAAATCCATAGTTTGAGAGAATGAGCTCCCTTCTTACACTAATTGTCAATGCCATCAACCAACACAACTTGTAGACTACTTGAGAACCAAAGTACCTTGATCCCATCACAAAAGAATGAATGTAATGCAATATGATATTTATGATGAAACATAAGCCTGAATCAAGAGGGTAAATTTTGGGGTGCAACAAGTGGGTTAATAGGTATTTGTATCTAAGAGATAGTCTAATTTCCCATGAAATACCATTGTTTCTGAGTATGGCAGAACAAGAAGAGGTTGTTCTCAATTGGTATACCAGATGTTAAAGGATCATAATGTCAAACATGATGTCAGACACTATTTGGTGAAGATATGAATGATATCAGATATCTCATTTAATATAGCTGGAACAAGAACCTTGATAGTCATTATCAACTTATCAAGAATATTTCTAAAGGAAAGGTTATTACTCTGGAGCATATGGACAACAAGAACAACTTATTGTTGTGTTTAAAAATCAGATTGAAAACATGAGCAGTGATATTGGAGCTTACACTATTGAAGAGTTATAGCAATTACAGATATGGAGGAGTACAACTGATACTGCATCTTTCCTCTATGCTCTGATGCTTGAAAACCTAAGCAAGATGCTATTAGATGGGACAAAGGCTCTCTACAAAAGGATGGTGACATCACCAAGGAGTGCAGGAGGATCTTTGACAGGGGCAAGAAGTGGATTACCACCTATAGTTATTGAAGTTTATGTATTTTCATCAGCTATTGTGTGTTTCCAATTTGTGCTTCCATGTGTGTTTTGTGCCTATGAGCATTGTGTGTGCTTCCACTTTGTTTACATTTACTCTATTTTTTGTCCATTTTTGACTAAAAAGTGGGAGTAAAGTGTTAGTGTGTTCTGTGTTTCCTAATGTTATTAAACATGTCTTGACGTGTTAAATAGCATGCTGATAGGACTGTGCTACTGCTAAGGAAAGAGTAGTGATTATGGTTTCTTGCTAGATGCAACTATTTAGAGGGAGCATGATAGTCTGTCATGCTTGTTGTTGTTGCTCCTACTACTGGTGGAGTTTATGTGCATGATGTCTTATTTGACTGGTGTTTTGACATCTTTCCCGATGTGGAAAATCTAGTTATGAGGTTATTTTATCTTCTGTCGTTGCTGCCTCTGATGTGTGAACTTGGGTATTTCATATTTGGTTCTCTGGATTTTTTGGTGTGTTGGGTTTTCCCTTTGAGGGGGAGTCATAATCATGTGTGACAGGGGGATTTTGGTCCTGTCTTTGATGTCAGACCACATGTTTGGACATCTGTCTTTTGGAGTATTGAAGATGGTAGTTTGTAACTGCATGCATTCTGTGATGTGTTTTTCTAATGCAGTTTGTACAAATTTTATATGATTGCATGTAGCTTGTGTTATGGTTTTATTCCTCTCTCTGGGGGTTTTGTGTATTGGTTGCTTTAGTCAAAATTTACTAAAGGGGAGATAGTTAGTTCAATGGTTTCTTGATTCGCTAAATTTTGGTAAAACATGGTTCTATACTGATGTTGAGCAAGATGTTGTAACATCTTTATCAACTGTCATAGCAATTTTACTGTTATGTGCTTCACACAGATGTCGAAGACAAATGTCATGACATCTTGGTTTGTGTACAGCAGGCGTTGCTGTTGTATATCTCTTGACAAATTTGATTTGATTTGATGATATCCTTTTGGAGTTACCTCATTATTATGCGCATTTCAAGGAGATTATTTAGGAAAAAGTGTAGAATTAATTGAATTTCATAAAAAGGTTCTTTGATACTTTTTAGGAAACTATAAAAGATTTGTTCCTATTTTTATGTGAAGATCTTGCAGCTGATTTAAAAAGTGGAGATTGGATTTGATTTAAAGAGCCTAAGCCCATTCTGCAAGAGTCTATAAATAATGACTTGCTATGACCTAAAATAACTAGCATTCACAACAACAAATTGTGTGTGCAACATAAGGATTAGGGTTTTGGGAGTCTTTTAGGTTCTTTGTGTTTGTGTTCTTTGTGTGTCACTCATGTATCTTTGATGCATTGAGTTTACAGATTGTTGCTTTTTTATCAAGCTATTGTTCTCACTCATGAGCTTTTAAGAAAATAGTTGATTATTGTTCTTAGTTGAAGCTTTTAAGCAAAACTAAGTATTGTTTATTTGAAGTGTAATATTTTGTTGGGTTTTAAGTCTAGTCACAAGGTTTGCGGCTGTAGGTATCACTTCGGTGATTGGAAGTGAGAGAGGGTTCAAATATCTAAGAGGTTCCTAGGTAGAAGTTACACAAGGTAGTAATCATGAGAGTAGTTGTAAACTGGGACTGATTAGGCTTCAAACATATATTATCATACTGGATTTCCTTCTTGGCTTGGTATCCCCCAGAGTAGGTGACGTTGCAGCGAACTGGATTAACAATTTATTGTGTTGTTTAATTTTCTATAATTTATTTTTCTGCACAATCTGTGGTTTTTTGTCAACAGATATCATAACATTTGTCCTGATATCGTTTTTCTATGTTAAGACATTGATTTTGACATTTGTATTGCAAGTGCCAGAATTTCAAGTATATTACAAATTTTTTGCTATCTTGATCCATTAATATGACTTTTATTGTAGATTTGTGGTATTTCCAGTAGAGTGTGGTTTTGCGGTGGTAGATCTGTGGTGGTGACAACGCATCTTTGGCGGTGATTTATGAGTCATGCTTTCTATTTTTCCTCCATTCAACTTTTTTTTTCATGATTTGTACTTGATATTTACACGAATCACTGATATGTATTTGTGATGTTTCTTTGATCAGTCAACATTTTTTGTTTTTGTTTTTGTTTTGAATTTTGTTAGTTTTATTTTGTGATTACACAGAAGATATGTTGTTTGTGAGAATAAACAAGTGATGGTAAGTGTTCATCTTCTTCATCCAAAGTTTCCTTCCTTGATAGATATTGTATTTATTTTTTAATCTGATATATTTTGGTATTAATTTGTATTTATTACTCAAAAACTCATTTGGATTGTTCATATTCTTACCGATCTCTTTCTATTCAAGAGAAACTGGTGAAAAAGATTGTTTTTTATTTATTTGGAGGTAAGTTTCGTGTGAATATGATATTTGTACTTTGTTGGCAAGAAAGTTAAGAAACAATTATTGCTCCCAAATTAAAAATTATGTAATAATATGAAGAAGTATTTTAATTTATAATTTTTTATTGTATTTGATGATGAAGATGCTTTGTTATAACATCACGGGGAAGACGATAACTTACATCTAATGAGAGATGATGGTCGTTCATATAACATGTTCATGTTGATGATGTGAAAGTTTTGATGCATTCATTAACTAAAAAATACCACTGTTGTTACAAACTGAATCTACTATAACTTTTTTAGGAATCAAGATATGATAAATATTTTTGTTCTTTTCTGTAAACTACACAATATTCTTTAAAAATCTTAAATCAATCAAATACTTTAATGTTTTGTGTAACATGTTGTATAAGAGTATCTTTGTATACACTTTATTGTTTCAACAACATTTTTCAATAATATTATAATATTTCAAATTCAACAACATGAATTAAAGTTTTTAATATAATTTATGCCACTTTATAACATAAGAGTACAATCAAATCCTCTATTTTATGGATATTGATTAAAAAAATCAATTTTAATATAATTTATGTTATTTTATGACTTAACAGTACAAACAAATTCTGAACTTTACATTTTAATACTATTAATTTATTTTTAAAATATGAAAAGTTTAATATATACATCTTAATAAACTATTATTAAACAATTCTCTAGTTTATGCATATTGATTAAAAAAAATCAATTTTAGTCTAATTTATGTTACTTTATGACATAACAGTACAAATAAATCCTCAACTTTATATTTTAATGTTATTAATTTATTTTTAAAATATGAAAAATGTAATATATACATCTTGATAAACTATTATAAAAAAAAAACTTCTACTTTATGAATATTGATCAGAGAGAAATCAGTTTTAAAAAATTTATTGAACATATTTTTTTTAAAATATTTAAAAACAAATTAAGTTGTACTTATATTATAGTCACTACAAAAAAAACTCTTATTTGTGACGTGAAATTTACGTCACAACGTGAAAAATCACGTAACAACAACAAATGTGCGACGTGAACAATCACATGGTTGGAGAGCGAATGACAAATTTTTTACGACGTAATTTTTATGTCACAAAATTGTGATGTGAAAATCACGTCGCATCATACTTGCATAGAAATTTTGAATTTACAGAAGAAACAGGTGCAACAGGAGTCAAAGTCAGAAAAATACTTTATTTACCACGCGATTTTCACGTCACAAATTAGTGACGTGAAAATCACGTCACTTACATTTAATACTTTGTTTTGTATTCAGCTTTTGTATTTTATATAAAAAAATTAAGCTGTGACGTGATTTACATGTCACAACTTTGTGACATGGAAATCACGTCACTAATATTTTTTTAAAAATTTAATTGCTGAATTTTTTTTATTTTTTATAATTAATTAAATCAATAAAATTAGTTAATAAATTCAATATATAATAAACTAAATTAATAAATTCAATATATAATAAATTTAATATATAATAAATTCAATATATTAAATTTAATATAATAAAATTAATAAACTTTATAAATTTAAGAATTAATTAGTAGGTTTAATTAATTAGTATGGTACACAAATTCAAATTTGAAAGCAAAATAAAAAAATTTAATTTTACGGGTCATCTTCGTTTCCGTCATCCTCCGACTCTTGACCGCAAACGTTTTGATTTTCACCAAACCCTTGCATAAATTGTCCCATTTGCTGCTCCATATCAGTTTGCCTCTTCGCCATGACCTCCATTTGTCGTTGTTGCTCTTGCCTCATTGCCTCCATTTGGACTTTCATTGTCGACTCATGTCGCGTTGGCTCGCGTCTAGCCTCATTTAACGTCAATTGTCTTACTGTTTCAAGTTGTTCTGATGTCAAATTTAGTTGACGTGACCCTCCTTCCCCATCTCTAACTCTTTGAAATAGAGTTCTATCCTCACTTCTCAAGCTGCCCGCCAAATTTCCACCATCAAAAAACAATCGTTAGGGCCTTTTCCGCCAATGACTTGATTCAAAATATAAAAATCCACATCTAGATGAAGCGGCTCTCCCTCTTCCGGAGTATATTGAGGATTATGAATCAGAAAATTTGCGAGCAATGTCTGATAATCCTCCTACACATTCAATAAAAAATTAAGTTAAATATATATATATATATATTAAATTAAATTAAATTAAAATAAATTATATTTAAAAAGTTGTCACGGGATTTTCACGCCACGACTTCTCAATTGCCACATGATTTTCACGTCACAACTTCTCAGTTGCCACGTGAAACTCACGACACAAAATTGTCATTAAATAAAAAAAATATAAACAACGTAAATTAAATAACTTACGAAAGCTTTTAGAGTACGTTCGTCAACAAAATCCTCAGTTTTCTTTGTCCGAGTCTTTTTAACCAACTCAATCATCAATTGAGGTCTCCTCAAAGTCTTGGTCTAAATAATAAAATTAACTTTAATTAATAAAATATATTATGAATCAAAATATAACTTAATAAAGTGGTAATATTTACAATGCGTCGAACATGCTCTGCGGTACTTATACTTCCAACTGCATTAACGCAATCCCCTTTTTCAGATGCCCCCATCTTCTTAAAATTTTCAGATTTAACCAGAAATTCGGGTGACTCCTAATATTTAAGAAGTTCCTCAAAAACCTCTTTGTCTATCCAATTGGGAAGGATACCCTAAAGTTCTAAACACTCTCTAACACGTCGCATTATGTCAGAAAGTCATCTTGAGATTCTGCCATAATAATTTTTCTTAATTAGCTTCTTGTTCAATGGGTCTCACACACATTTTTCCTGCAATATTGTATGAATTAAAATAAATAGTTAGGTAATTATAATGAAAAATTCATTTAAACAAAAATAACTAAAAAATAAATTAATTATACCTTAAATTTGTTAAACCAAGCTTCTTTACTTTTGACGTCTTTAAAGGTCTTCCAAAATTGTTTATACATCTGCTTAATTATATAATTTATAACCTTGGCAGCAATCCAACTCGGCAAGAAACTAAACAACAATAATTTGAATTATCAATATTAAATATAAATTTATATTAAAAATGAAAATGTATTCTTCAATAAAAATATATAAATAAGAAACTTACGAGCTTCCTTCAGGCCAAATTTAAAATCTCCTGTCAGTAACATGAATCTCACTCGGATCATCATTCCCTCGAAGATCATTTCCTTATGGGGTATTGGATCCTCCAGTATGCTGGAAGGATAAGGACATCTGTATGAGATGTGGGGTGCTAGATCCTCTAGTCTTCTGGAAGGATGAGGGCATCTGTGTGGGATGTGGAAAATTGGATCCTCCAATATACTAGAAGGATGAGGGTATCTGGGTCTGCGAGAAAAGAAAACTAGGTGGTCTAACAAAAGTTGGTACCTCGTACGAGCTAATAAAATAAGAATTCCCATATGAGAATGACATATTATGAGAGGAGAGTAATGGCACAAAAGGCTGAGTACTGACCATGGACATAGGATCGACCTGACTCTGTGGGGGAGGGCACGTGGCCGACTGAGGTGCCCCACATGTTACTAACCTCGGCCGTTGGGACTTCTTACCACTATCCTTACTCTTATCAATTCAAGGTGGCATTTTACCTATTTATATAGAACACACGTTTAATATATATATATATATATATATATATATATATATATATATATATATATATATATATATATATATATATATATATATATATATATATATATATATATATATATATTCATCAACAAAAGTAATAAATTTGAAAAATACATTCTCTTCAATACATATTCATTAACATATTCAATAGATGATTCATTGTTATCATCAATACATATTCATTAACACATTCAATAAATAGTTCATTATTCTAAATCTTCATGCTCGTCATCCATATCGTTCTCATCATCTGATGTGATATTGTTCTCAGATCCAAACTCTTCATCATGCTCTTCATCCACATTATTATCAACCAACAATATAGACGCATCAACTTGATGTCCCTCAACCATTGTATCAGACAAACTTGTAATTTGTTCATCTGCAATCACATCATTAATTTCCTTAACTTCATCAACTTGGTAAGCAACATCTTCTACTAGATCGCCAGTTTCAATATGACCCAACAATTTTGTTTTTATTACAACACACCATCCTCATTTACGCGGTACAAATGAAGGATAAGGAACATAATAAACTTGCCTAATAATACGTGACATTATGAAAGGGCCATACTCTTTGTACCTCCGATCCATTTGAATCTCAACAGTACCATATGAATTATTTATATTTGTACCTCTAGTTGGATCATACCATTCACAATAAAACAAGAAAAATTTATTTTCCGAGTCCAAGTAATTGTATACTAACTCGTAGATATATTTAAAAAAAGTCATAGAAGTCATCTTCACGGGCATCTATAACTCCTTTTACAAATACACCACTGTTTATGGGTTTTTCCCTTCAGTCCACATCTTAGTGTGAAATTTATATTCGTTCACGAAGAATGCGTTCCATTCATTTGCGCTTTGAACAGGGCCTTCAAAAAAGTTTCTCAAATGGAGTATTTCTGGATTCAGTTCAACAATGCTAGACAATCTCTTCTTGAACCATGCTGGAAATTGAGCATGAATGACACTGGATGTTGATTGTACACTGACACAATAAAAATAGGCGATGTTAAATTCCCTAAAAGGAAACACACTATAAGTTTCAAGATAATAAGTTTTATATTAACACTGCAAAGAAAATTAAATAGTTGGGGTATACTTACTCAAGATATGGTTTAACTTCAATGCAGTTGATCAAGACATGGACATGTGTGGATTGCATTTCTTTTTGGGTCAACCAATGCACACCCTTCTTTCTACAGGGACGACCTGAAAGCCCGAAGACTGATAAGGTGAATTGACTTCTCTCTTTGAAATTTACAGGATTCCATATGATTCTAGGAGTTAACATCAAGTGATTAAAATAATGACTACAAAAAGTGATGTTTCTCGATGCAAGTAATATGCACATATAGATCCTTCAACTCTAGCTTTATTTTTCATTGATCGCTTTGAATCAACCATGAACCTTTCAAACGGATAAATCCACCTATATTGAATAGGTCCACCAAGATAAGCTTCATATGCAATATGCACGGGTAGATGTTCCACGGAGCCAAAAAAACCAGGCGGAAATACTTGTTACAACTTACAGAGAATGAGTGGAATGTTTCAGTCTAACTTAATGATGCCATCCACTCTTAAAGTAGACGCACAAATATCTCTAAAAAATTAACTAATTTCAGTTAGTGGATTAAGCACATGTTTGGGTAGTGAACCAAACGCAATTGATAGCAATTGTTCCATAAAAATGTGGCAATCATGACTTTTCATACCATGCAACTTCCCGGTGTTAGCGTCAGCACACCTTGCTAAATTTGAAGAATACCTATCTGGCATTCTCAAATCTTCTAATCATCGACAAACTGCTTTAGCTTCTTGGGAAGTCAGACTAAAACAAGCCTTGAGTTTTAATAATTTCTCATTTGGTTAAGGCTTCAACTCCAACTCTTTCCGGTTACACCAAATTTTCATGTCCTGTCTAGCCTTCTCATTATCTTTTGTTTTGTCTTTAATATCCATCACTGTGTTAAATACATTATCAAAAAAATTATTCTCAATATGCATAACATCAAGATTATGGCACAACAAATTATATTTCCAATATGGGAGGTCCCAAAATATACTTCTTTTTGTCCAATTGTGTGTGACTCCATATCCTTCAATTCTACATGCTTTGCCATTATCTGTAAATTTTGGTAGTTCACAAACTTGGTTCCATATATCACCTGGTGACAATCGAGGCAAAGGCATATCTGATACCCGTTCGTCTTTTTTAAAATTTGTCTTGTTTCTTCTATAGGGATGATTTGTTAGTAGGAATCTGCGGTGACAGTCAAACCACGAGCTTTTCCACCCTTTATCCAACGTAAACACTTTGGTGTATACCATGCAATGCAGACAACCCATTTTGCCATGCGTACCACAACCATATAACATGCCATATGCGGGAAAGTCATTAATGGTGCACATCAAGATAGCTCGCAAAGTAAAGTTTTGTTTACTAGATATATCATAAGTCTATTCTCCAATCCACAACTTCTTCAAATCATTAATTAAAGGTTGTAAGTACACATTTATTCCGGCTTTTGGAATGGACGGCCCTAGAATGACGCACGTCAAAAACATGTATGGTTTTTTCATGTATATCTTAGAATGGAGGTTGTAAGGGGTTACAATAACTGGTCAACAAGAATACGCACTTCCCGACGCTTGCACATATGGGGCAAAACCATCAGAGCATAATCCAAGCCTAACATTTCTAGGTTCTGCGGCAAAATCAGGATGTGTCTGATCAAAGTGTTTTCATGCCTCGCCATCAGATGGATGTTGCATAGTGCCTGGACTTGTTTGGTTTGTATGATGCCATGTCATTTGACTTGCACTGTGCATTGAAGCAAACATTCTTTTTAACCTTGGTATTATCGGAAGATAAACATGGACTTTACTGCTACACGCTTTTGCTTGTTATTAATGGCTCTATTGCGAACTTGATATCTTAGACTCTTACAAAACTTGCATTCCTCCAACAATCCATCTTGAGTATCAAACTCATTATCATAAAGCAACATGCAACCACTAATGCAACAATCAATCTTTCTTACTTTTAAACCCAAAATCGACCCACTTCTCTGCATCATAAAAATTTGTAGACAAGTTGTCTTTCGTTGCGGTGGAGTCCAACATCATTTTTGCGAAATGTTCCAAACACTGATCAGGAACATTCCAATTTGACTTGGCGGCCAATAATCTTACATACATTGATAACATTGAGTCTGATGACCCTTAAACAACAGTGTATTCATCTCATTCAACAACTGATAAAGTCTTTGTGCTTCCTCATTCGACAACTCTTCCCCGTCAAAATCTTCAGGTTGATCATATGTCACGTTCACACCAAAAGCATTCTCAACCATCTCACTGATCAGATTAAAGTTGTCCTCACATTGCATAGGCGGTCGACTACTTGAAGCATACGTATTGCTAGTCTCTAGTATGTTATTCGACAGTTCTTCACCATTATACGTCCAAACCCAATAATTTTCAATGAAACCTCTTCTATGCAAATGACGTGCTACTTCCTCCGGGTCATTAATTATTGGTCTACATTCACATTTAAGACAATGACACTTAACTCCTCATTCGTTTCGACAATATTCCTGAGCAAACGTCCACGAGATAAACTCATTAACTCCTTCTATAAAATGGGGTTTAAGTACACGTCTTTCTGAATACAATCTATCATACATCCAACTACGACCATACCAATAATAATCCATACTGCACATTTATACAATCATTGTCTATTATTAACTATAAATAAACATTTAACTATAGTAACTATAATTAAATTTTATAACTATTTTGAATATATATATATATATATATATATATATATATATATATATATATATATATATATATATATATATATATATATATATATATATATATATATATATATATATATATATATATATATATATATATATATATATATATATATATATATATATATATATATATATATATATATATATATATATATATATATATATATATATATATATATATATATATATAACAGTTTTTATTAAATACATAAAACTGTTTTTATTATTAAAATATATTGTTACAAATATTTACTATGTTTAATATTATTTTTTATATTCTATTTAAAAAATATTTATAAGTAAAATAAAAAAAAAAATTAAAATTTTATAATATATAACATTATGTTTTAATAAAAAAATATAGTATATTATTGTTTTAAATAAATATATCAATTTTTTTTCCTTTTACACTGTATATATACATAACTACATATTTTATAAAAAAAATATTTTTTTTTTCTTTTTACTATATATACATACATAAATATTATTAAATAACATAAATATTTATTTTTCAATCTCCTTCTTGTACAACCCTTTTCTTCAATCCTCCTTCTAATCTCTTCAATTTCTTGATAAAAACAATATAAATCAACATCACAAAATAGTATTAATCAAAACAAAAATATTAAAAAAATAAAGAAATATTAGACAACTTACCTTTGTTAAAAATGCAATTTGGAATTGAATTTGGATGTTATTACGAAGAAGAAGGTTGAATTGGAATGGAAGAAGATGGACAGAAGAAGAGAAAGAAGAAAAGTAGAAGAAAACAAGAAATAAGAATTTCTAAAAAGAGAGATTTAACGAATATTTATAAACCAATCAGCGACGTGAATTTCTCATGTGAGATTTGTTGGTGCACAAAGAAGAGATGAAAGGCAAAAGGAATATTTACTGATAGCTTCAAAATAAGGATTTACAATGAATTACAATAACCTACTCCACTAGGCTATTTATACACAAAATTAAATCTAAAATATATCTTCTACAAAGATATAAGAAGATCTAAAATATATATCTTCTAACAAAGATATAAACAATCTAAAAGATATTCCTAAATATAATTAATATCTAATTAAATCTAAATTAATTCTAACACCATCCCTTAATTTATATTTACCAAAAACTGACAACACCAATTCCATCCCTTAAACCAAGAAATTGATCAGTTTTGATAGCCTTTGTTAGAACATCTGCCAGCTGCTTCTGAGTGCTACAGTGCACAACCTCTAATATTTCATTCTGAACTTGATTCCTCAGAAAATGATACTTGGTCTCAATATGTTTGCTTCTCCCATGCAACACTGGATTCTTGACAAGATTGATTGCAGACTTGTTATCAATCATCAGCTTCAAAGGTTTATTTGCCTCAATCTTCAGATCTTTCAGCAAGTTCAGAATCCACACAGCTTGACATGCATTCAGAGCACCTGCAATATATTCAGCTTCACAAGTTGACAGAGCAACAATAGGTTGTTTCTTGGAACACCAAGAAATAAGACCTCCCAGAAATTTGAATAAGTGCCCAGAAGTACTTCTTCTGTCAACTCTATCTCTGCACCAATCAGAATCTGAATAACTCAGAAGTTCTGATTTGATCTTTCTTCTAGACGGAAATAACACTCCATATTTCAGAGTTCCCTTCACATACCTCAGAATCCTCACTGCATCTTGGTAATGAGACCACTTTGGTTTTCTCATAAATCTGCTAACAATTCCAACTGCATAGCAAATATCAGGTCTGGTATTACACAAATACCTTAGAGAACCAACCATTTGTTTGAAGGTTGTAGCATCCACATCCTCTCCATCAGAATTAGAGTCCAACTTCTGATTCATATCAACAGGTGTGATAGCAACATTACAATTTTCTAGCTCAAATATCTTCAGAAGCTCTAGTTCATACTTCATCTGATGTAAAATGATTCCTTTCTCAGAGTACATAAATTCCATCCCTAGAAAGAAACTCATTTTTCCAAGATCCGTCATCTCAAAAGCATTCATCAGGACTTTCTTGAACTCAACTAACTCTTGTTTAGAACTTCCTGTGAGTAATATGTCATCAACATACAAACAGACCGGAATCATATTACCTTCTGAAGTGTGCTGAACATAAACACCATACTCCATCTCACAATTCTGAAACCCTTGTTCCTTGAAAAACGAATCAATCTTCAAGTTCCAAGCTCTGGGCGCGTGCTTCAATCCATACAATGCTTTGTGTAATTTGAACACCATCCCTTCTTGATTCTTTTTCTCAAATCCAGGATGTTGTGAAACGTACACCTCTTCTTGTAATGGACCATTCAGAAATGCAGATTTTACATCTAAATGCATCAGAGGCCAATTCCTGTTAGCAGCTATTGCAATCACTAGTCTGATTGTTTCATGTCTCGCTACAGGTGCAAACACTTCAAAGTAATCCAGCCCAGGCTTCTGTAGAAATCCTCTTGCTACTAATATTGCTTTGTATTTGCCAATTGATCCATCTGGATTTAGCTTCTACTTGAAAACCCATCTGACACTGATGGCTTTCTTTCCTTTTGGAAGTTCTGTCAACTTCCAAGTCTTGTTTCTATCTATAGCATCAAGTTCTTCT
The DNA here is from genome assembly GCA_948472305.1 of Vicia faba. NCBI lineage: Eukaryota > Viridiplantae > Streptophyta > Magnoliopsida > Fabales > Fabaceae > Vicia > Vicia faba. The sequence goes on from OX451735.1 coordinate 1,460,695,744, forward strand.
TTCATGGACTATAACCAAACTTGCTGCTTAAGAGCCTCTTTCGTACTCACGGGTTCATAGTCTACTAACATTGCACACTGAATAACTTCTCCTTCAGAGTCTACTTCAGTGTCTTGTAACATGTCAAACTCTGTAAATCTTCTTGGGATGCTTCTGACTCTTTGTTGCCTCTGAACTGGATCTTCAGAACTTTGAACACCAGAACTTCTCCCTTAAGAAGATTTTGCTTCAGAGTTTTGACATTCCCTAAAACCTTGACTGTCTTCAGAGTCTTGAAAATTCCCAGGGTCTGAATCATCATCAGAGTCAGAGCCACTACCTTCAGAAATACCATCTTCAAAAGTTGGATCACCTCTGCCTTCAGAAGTTCCACTTTCAGAATCATGATCATCGTTAAAGGCTGAATTTCCTTCAGAAGCTCCTCCTTCAGAAGTTCCACTTTCAGAATCATGATTTCTACCAGAAACATGATCATCTTTAGAAGCTTGTCCTCCAGAACCTACGTCTTTAGAGTTTTCCCTTCTAGAAGCATGATCACCACCAAATCCTGAATCATCAGCAAAATCTAGATCAGAATCAGATTCACCATCTGACTCACCTTCATAGTTTCCAGAGTCATCATCTTCTGAGTCTTCTTCAGAAGCAGAATCTTCTTCAGACTCAGAATCACCTTCAGATTCTAACTTGTCTTCAGCTTCAGAGTCATCTTCTGACTCTAACTCGTCTTTAGAAACCTCATATTTTGACTCATCTTCAAAATCTTCAAAGTCGTCATCTGATTCTAACTCAGTCATATTCTGATTCTGACTCATACAAAATAACTCATTCACAATCAGAATATTCAGAGTCATATTTTTCTTCCCCTTTAGAATCAGAAAATGACAAGTTCACTGGTTCCTCATTAGATTCATAAGCCATAAATAGCACAAGTTCATCATCTGAATTTCCTCTGGCTACATTTGCTTCTTCTAACTTCCTTTCTTTGTTTGATCAACAATCTTTGGCATAGTGACCAAAGTTCCTGCAACAGTAACACTGAACGTTCTTCTTGTCATACTTCTCCTTTCCCCTCTGGACATTCTTCTGCCTATTAGAGTTTGAAGCTTCTGACTTTTGACCACTATTAGTTCTCTTCCTGACTTCTAACCAAGTCTGCTTCTGATGCTTCTTACCAAAACTTATCTTCAGAGCCTGTTGCTCTTCTTCCCTCTCAGAAGTTCTTGCAGTCATACGCAACGCATGCGCCTCTAGACTACTTTGCAGCTCTTCAACTCTCATGGTGCTCATATCTTTGGAATGTTTAATTGCTACCACAATGTAATCAAACTGAGAAGTTAAAGATCTCAAGATCTTCTCAATGATTGTTTGTTCAGAAAGGGTTTCTCCACAAGCTTTCATCTCATTAGTGATAAGAATCACTCTAGGAATGTACTCAGAAACCTTCTCGTTGTCCTTCATGTTGAGATTCTCATATTGCTTTCTGAGAGACTAAAGTTTCACCTTCTTCACTGATGCGTCACCACCGTAACATCTGACCAGTGTGTCCCACGCAGCCTTTGCTGTTTCAGAATCAACAATCTTCTCAAACACATTCACATCCACACATTGATGGATGTAGAACAACGTCTTCTGATCTTTCTTCCTCAGCGCCTTCTGTGCTATCTTCTGGGTCTCTGTTGCATCTGCTTCTAACAAATTTTAGCCATCAGTGACAAGTTCTAACACATCTTGAGAACCAAAAAGACGCGCATCTGGATCTTCCAGCGATTCCAGTTTTTGCCATCAAATACTGGAAGCTTGGAATGAATATCACCGCCGTTTCCGTTCATCTTCTACCTTATGCAATTTACGCAGAGTTTTCCAAATCAATGGTTTCTTAAAAACCCCCAGAATCAAAATATTGTAATTCTTAATCACAATACTTCTTTTCCCGTGGATTTTGAACCGGAGCTCTAGATACCGATTGTTGATGTACAAAGAAGAGATGAAAGGCAAAATGAATATTTACTGATAGCCTCAAAATAAGAATTTACAATTAATTACAATAACCTACTCCACTAGGCTATTTATACACAAAATTAAATCTAAAATATATCTTCTACAAAGATATAAGAAGATCTAAGATATATATCTTCTAATAAAGATATAAACAATCTAAAAAGTATTCCTAAATATAAATTAATATCTAATTAAATCTAAATTAATTCTAACAAGATTCACGTCGCAACCCCAAATGTTATAATTTAAATCAACATCAATCAATTAGCGACGTGAATTTCACGCCGCAACCTTGCCACGTGAGATCCATGTCACAACTCCTACAACAGTTGTATTTTTTATTCAGTCAACCTGCATGTTTCAATATCACTTCACATCAAAATTAGGCGTTTTCCCTCTTAAAAATTTGCGACGTGTTAAACACGTCACAATCAATTTTTTTGAAAAATTCGAACTTTCCTCCTTCAAAACGTCTGACGCTTTATATATTTTTATTCTACTTTTTATGTTGTGACGTGTTTCCCATGTCACAACTTTTTTTATACAAAAACAAAGTCTGACTGAAACAGACCAAACATTACTTTTATTATTTAAATGTTAAAATAACGTAATGACGTAATTATCACGTCGCAATTGCTAAATTTTTATGACATGATATTCACGTCACAAAAACACATAACTGAAGAACATATTTTTTATAGTGGATAGAATACATATTTTAAATAATATTAATTTTAAAATAATTGTTTTATTAGTAATAAATATTAAAAGTAATAATTCATTTAATATAACATTAAATAGTTTTTTATTTTTAATATGCATCACAAAACTCACGGAATATATTGATCCGCCAACATTTCAACTTTTCTATATATATATATATATATATATATATATATATATATATATATATATATATATATATATATATATATATATATATATATATATATATATATATAAAAGTTGAGAATATTAATTAATGTTATTAAGACTTACTAAATTATTAAGTAAGTTATTAAGAATTACTTAATTATTAATTCTTTTCAATCTAATAATTAGAAATATTAATTAATAATTTTCTCTCTCCGTATTTATTAATTTGGACATTATCTAAGTTTTAAGCATTGTTTATATTTTTGACATTTTCTAATAATAAATCTTTATTTTTTTTTATTTTCGTCTATGCTTATATATTTAACATTTACATTATTATTTTTGTTTTCAACTTTATTTTGACGTTCATATTTTTTTATTTACATTTTCGTGTTGATATTATTATCAAGTGTTGTTGAAAAATATTATATATATATATATATATATATATATATATATATATATATATATATATATATATATATATATATATATATATATATATATATATATATATATATATATATATATATATATATATATATATATATATATATATATATATATATATATATATATATATATATATATATATATATATATATATATATATATATATATATATAATTGATCTAATTATTTTTATATATAATTTTTTTATTATTTATAATTAAAATATAAATAAAAATATATTTTTCTTTTAAAAATAATAAACTCTTTTGATTAAGTATTTTGTTTTTGTTTTATTTTATTTTTACTATATTTTCTAAAATAAATGCGCAAAATATACCAATATCCGTGAGAATGAAAAAATATCTCATTAGTTTATAAGTAAAAGTTTTATAAATTTTTTAGCTTTAAATATAAATAACTGTCAACAAAATTAGATGTATTTAATACTTTTATTTCACCAACATTAATTACTTTATAGTATTAATGGATAACAATTTAATTAAAAATATATTAATAATTATAATAATTATTTTATATAAAATCAAGAAAATTAAATACCCTTAATTATCATTCTTAAAAAAAATAAAACTTGTTTTTTACTTATAAATCAAGTGGGAATAGTATCATTTTCATTTTGGTCGACAAAAGATAAATTGTGTGTATTGTGTAGATTTTTGCTATATTTTTTTTTAATGCTAATCTCTTTTTCTTTATCATTATTATTATTTAAATTAATTTTAATTACTAAAAACAAACTATTTTAATAACATTTTAAAAAATGACAGATCATCAAACTGGTGTGGTTATTAGATTATTAGTTCATTTATCGAACTATTGAGTTATTGGTCAAATCACATGACTAAAATAAATTAAATCGAATATCTCGATTGTATAAACAAGTCTTTGTAACAAAATTATATATTTATCATATCGATCGAACCAAATGCAATTCAATCTCCAAAAAATATTACGACACCTGTAAAATTTCAAAATATCATAATTTTATATGTTTATTCTTTAAATTCAAATTCTAAATATAATCATCACACACACAACAAAATAATATAAAATATAAATCTAAATAAAATTTGAAACATATCTAATCGCAAGCAAATAAGAAAAGTTTCAAATAAATTTGGATAAAGTAATTTAAATTTAAATTTTATTAAAAAATTATTTTAAAAAAATATGTATTTGATCCGCCGATTTTTCAAAACTATCTGTTCATTGATTTTACTATTTTTAAATAGTTTTAGCAAGTTTTTACCGGTTGAATAGCATATTTAATTTAACAATAAAACTAAATTGACGATTCTTCCAATTCTCTATTTGAGAGTTCAACCGATTTAATCTTATTTTTAGAACACTGTTTAAAAGAAACTTAGACGTTGTGAATTTTTTATTGAAAAGATAAGAGTTTTTCTATTCTATTTTGACAGCCCTATAATGAGAATATTATTTTGGTTGAGCCAAAACTTACAAATTTCTACTTTCTACACCTCACTTAGTTCTTATCCCCCTTTATAAATTCTATATTTTCCGTCTATATCTATTATAAATATCCAGAAAAAAAATTTTCTGACGATTTAAAATACTAAAAAGTGGGATTTCGGACATTTTATACTGAAAAAAAACCTGCACATTAAATTTCACACACAAAAAAAAGCCAGGCTCAGAATATAAAACTCTGCATACTAGTAGTCATATTCACAATTTTCAGATACAAATTATGCTTCCGATTTTTCAAAAAATTAAAATTTTGGATTGAAAATAAAATTGAACTCATTTATCAAAAAGTGGAAGAATAATTTGGTAATTATTTATTTGAGTTTATGGGGTACGGAAACTAATCAGAGTGTGTGAAGTCTTTTTTGCCAAGAGTTTTTTTTTTTGTTGCCAAGAGTTAAGTCTAGCTGGGCCAGAATTAAAAGCCATTTCTTCAATGAGGAACAAATTATGCTTCCACTCGAATACATCTCACCCCCACAAAATTGATATATTTAAAATTACTTTCAAAAAAATTGTATTTCAAAAATTATAATTTTTCAATGTCAATTCTTTCGACAATACACCAACAATTTTAATTTTAAGTAATGGTAGTCAATACCCTATTTATTATGTATTATGTATGTATTCTTGAGGATAAACACCAAATGAAATATATTCATAAGTTTCACATAATTATGACATGTTTGAAATATGTCGCCCACAACATAAAAGTCCTTCTTGTTCATTTATGATACACATTTTTTATATATTTTAAATTGAGTTCTAACACTTGTTGCATTTGTGTACAAAAAGTTCTCAAATAAGATCAATAGATACTTTTTGCTTCATATACTTGTGTGGCACAAGTTTAATTATTTGTATATCTATCTTGTTAGAATCTGATTAGACATTAGTATTACGAATTTTGAATTAGTTATGAATTAGTTTTATGTGATTATTTGTTATATTAGTAATCTTTCTCTTTGTATGTAAATAAATATTGAAGCTACAATTGAATATGAACTTTTCTCACACTCTAACAAGTGGTATCAGGAGCACTGGCTGTTGATTCAGGTCGGCCTCATTCAATTTAGAAACACATTTTCTAGTTTCAAGGAGGGAAAAGTTGTTTCTTCTGTTATCCTCTCATCTCGTTTCTTCTGAATAGTTTCTGTGGCTGATTCATCAAAGTTCACGACACCAGCAATTCTCAAATTCGATGGACTCTACGATCATTGAGCTATACTTATGGAGAATCTTCTTAGATCCAATGAGTATTGGAAATTGGTTGAGAATGACGTTATGGTTGCCCCACCAGATGCAACACCAGATCAAAGAAAACTCACAAAATAAAGCAAGCTCAAAGATCTCAAGGCCAAGAACTATCTATTTCAAGCAATTGATCGAAAAATTCTTGAAATAATTCTGACTCGTGATACAACCAAAGATATACGGGATTCCATACATGGGAAGTATCAAGGGTCTAAGAAGGTGAAGAGGGCTCAATTGCAAGCTTTTTGGCGTAAGTTTGAAGTTCTTTGCATGAAGGATAACAATATAATTGATGAATACTTTGCAAGAACCTTGGCTATTGCAAATAAGATCACTGCTCAAGGTGAGAATATGGAAGAAGCCACTATTATTAAGAAGGTGTTAAGGTTTATGACCACAAAGTTCAATTATGTGGTTTGCTCAATAGAAGAATCGAATGATGTAACAACCTTGTTCATTGATGAGTTGCAAAGCAGTCTCTTGGGGCATGAGCAAAGGATGAAAATTAATCAAGAAAAAGAGGAAGAACACGTGTTAAAGATTGCAAGTTATGGTTGCGGAGGTAGCGACAATCGAGGCAGGGGACGTGGTGGTCTTCCTGGATGTGGTAGAGGAAGACTGAACATAGATCAAATCCAATGTTACAAGTGCCACAAAATAGGAAAATGAGTGCCTAAGTTGGAAAGAAAATGATGCCAACTTTGAAGTTTGATGAAAGTGAGGAGTTGTTACTCATGGCGAAAAGGGAAGAATCAAAAACCAACAATCACGTGTGGTTTCTTCACTCAGGATGCATTAATCATATGGTGGGAACCAAAGAACGACTATTCAATTTTGATGAAAGTTTTCGTGAGTCTCTCAAGCTAGGGGATGATTCCAAAATGCAGGTGATGGGAAAGGGAAATCTGAAGCTTCATATGAATGGTATCACTCAAGTAATCACTAATGTGTATTAGTTTTCGGGCTTGAAGAACAATCTTCTGAGTGTTGGGCAGCTAATGCAGAAGGTGTTAAAAATAGTGTTCAAGGCTGAAGGTTGTAATGTATTTCACTGTGACAAAGACTTGATCATGAGCATAATGATTTCTGCCAAGAAGATATTTGTAGTTTCTACACCTGTGGTTCCTCTCATGCGCATTAAAGCTTCCACTGATAATGTTACTCACTTGTGGTATTGTAGATATGGCCACTTGAGTTTCAAAGGTCTTGACACACTCATCAAGAAGGAGATGGTAAAAGGGTTGTCCAATGTTTTTTTTTCTTTCAGATTTATGCAGTCTCTATGGTGTAAATAGGCAACTGGAAACTACCTATAATCCTTAGGAAATTGAGTATCATACAGAAAAATGGAACATTGATGAATGTGATCAGAAGAATGATGTCAAGCAGAAAAGTTCCTAAGAGTTTTTGGCCTAAAACAACTAAATGGGAAACATACATTATCAATAGAAGTCCTATATTGTTTGTGAAGAACATGACTCTAGAAGAGGCATGAAGTGGTGTTAAGCCCTCAGTGCATCATCTCAAGATGTTTGGGTGTATAACTTATGTGCATATCCCTGATGTGCATAGAAAAAAATCTTGTTGTCAAGAGCATAAAGTGTGTTTTCCTGGGAGTAAGTGATGAATCAAAGTCCTACAAACTCTTTGATCTTGTGGAAAATAAGATCTTGAGCAACAACTGTGTGGTTTTTGAAGAATTCAAAGGTTGGAAATGGAACTTAGATGACAAATAAGAAAGGAATCGGTCAATTTGCAATATTGATGATGATTGTAATATCCCATATCCTCTTAAATACTCTATTTATTGTCGGTTAGGACAAATTGAGATCCTATATGCTATATTTGTTGTCTGTCGAGACAGATTGAGTTCTTATATTCTCTATTTGTTGTCATTTAAGACAAATTGAGCTCCTATGTGCTATATTTGTTGTTAGTTGAGATAGATTGGACTCATAGGTGCTCTATTTGTTGTCAGTTGGGACAAATAGAATAATTAGTAAACTCAGTTGAGCTTAATTCTTACTCAATTCAATTGACCTTTATTAATAAGTAAAAGAAAGAACATTTTGGTAATGTTAATAATTGGTCAATTGCTCAATAGAAGATAAAATATCCTTTAATATATTTCTTTCCTTTTCCTTTTCTAACTAACCACTCATTCATTTTGTTAGTAAAGGAAATAAGAAGAGACTAGAAGAGAAAAAGAAGAGAAGAGAAGAGAGAAAATTTGGAGGAAGAAGAAGAAAACATGGAAGAAGAGGAAAAGCTTGATCAAGAAGCCAAAATCCACTCAATTTCTTCTTTAATCTTCTTCTTAGAGGCAGGTTCCTAGTTAGACCTAACTTTGGGTGGGGAAAATACATGATTTAGGAATTAGGATTTTGTGTGAATCTTACTACACGGTGATGCACGATTCTAGCATTATGGGCCTCATGCAAGGGGTCAATCCTGTATCATTACATATCAGGAACACATTAGAAACGTTAGTTCACATCAAAACATTATGAAAATTAAAATACAAATTAAAAAAAAACATGAAACGGCGATGCATGGGATGCACGTTTCATGCCCTTTTGATCATCAAGAATGATCAAGACTTACTTTGTAACACCCCAGGAGTTGATTTGAATGGATGGTTGTCCTTGAGGATGACTGGAAATAGGTTTTTAAGTTATCCCTGTTCTTGTAAAAATTTGATATTTTGAGAGAGTGTTCTTGCAAGTTTTTTTCTTGTCCCGAGTGTATGAATGAGTTGTGCTTATGTAGAGGAAAAAATTAGGTTAAGACGTGGGCTTGGACCTCATGTAAAACAATCTTTGATTTTATTTGAAAATAAGATTAGAATAAGACAAAACATGAAGATTTGTTTTGAGAATAAGTTCACACGATTTACCGCATGTCTTTGGGCCTCCAAAATATTTGAATCAAAAGCCTTTTATGAATCATGGTCAAACCTTGATAAAATGATGAATGTGAGTTAAAATTTTTGATGTTAACCAAAAATATTTAAGTTTGACTGTATGTTGACCATAATTGACTTTTTGTCCAATATAGTTGATTTTCACTTATTTGAGCAATTGACTGGGAAAATTTGTGATGTAAGGCTTGAAACTTGACATGAGGATTCTTTGAAGCATATGAGGAACCATGAAACTCACTTGAGGCATTATAAGTCCAATTTTCTTTGAGAAAATCAAAACCCTAGTTGTTGGCCATTGCTTAGGAGGAGGATTCATTTGATCAGTTCTTGAGTAGTCTTGAGCACTTGAGAAACCTTAGGAGCATGAGTAGATATCTTGAATCATATTGTATTGAAAATGGGAGGGAAAATTTCAGGGTACAACAACCATCCATGAAAGAAAATATCGAAGCTTGAGTTGTATTGTCCACCAAAATATCTATGTGAGGTAACGAGAAATCGTCTTTAGAACTAGCTTTGTTTAGATCCCAATAGTCCTCACACATATGCACTCTACTGTATTTCTTGGGTACCTGCATGATATTAGAAATCCAAGGTAGATAATCTTCCACGGCTAAGAAACATGCGTCAAATTGTTTGAGGACTTATTCTCGAATTTCATTGGCCATATCTGGACGAGTTCTTCTGAGCTTTTGTTTAACTAGAGAGCAATCATCCTTGAGTGGTAGCTTATGTACAGAAATTTCGGTATCCAAACCCGAGATATCTCGGTAAGACCAAGAAAATATATCCACATACTTATGAAGGAGTTTGATCAGCCTTCCCTTCACACTTTTTTTCCAAGGTTGCACCTATCTCGATTTCTATCTTGTCTTTCTTTGTCCCAAGATTGATGATCTCTATAGGTTCCTTGTATTGTTGTATGTCCTCTGATTTATGCTCTAGTAACATTTCCAACTCTTTAGAGAGTTCATGATCTTCCTCATCCTCCTCTTCAACTTGGTTAATTGGCGCATCAAAATCATATCAGATCGTAGCAGTATCGTTATCGGTGAGTTTAGGTGTGGATCTGCACATTTGATCATGTTTTGGTTCTTTTTAGCATGCTAAATTGGAAAGTGTGAATGAAGAAAAATGTATTGCCATTTTGAAAAAGGTAGTAAATAAAAGAGAAAGAAATGGATCTCAATTGAATGCAAAAAATAACTTTTATTAATTGAAAATATTGTTTGAAAATGAATGGGGGCCCTTACAAGCTACCCCTATGCCTCGGGCGGGACATAGGTTCTTTTAAAATAGAAAAAAATACTTTGGAAAGAAAAATATCTCTAGAATCTCCACAATTGTCTAATTCTTGAGCTCTTCGCATGGAGCACATTCACAGATGAAGTTGGATGCTCCTTTTTTATTGCTCTTGTTGGATATCATTGACACTTATCCACCATGTTATACCCCTTTGTTAATGAAGGTCTCCTGGATGGGAGGAAATTTCCCTTTATCTTTCTCAGTAGCCTTTGATGGTTGATAGCCTAAACCAAAGCAGTCTTTCTTTTCAGGTATCTCCATAAGCTTTCCCTAAACTTTCGATGTTCTATCCTCCATCACTGTTTGTAAATCTCTCCATAAAGTCGTGGCAGTTCTCGGTTTCTTGACCTTCTCCACCGGTAGGGTTACCACTGTAGCTACTTCCAGGAGTTGGAATGGAGTTTCCATATAGTCTTCTTCCACACTGATGTATCTGTAGGACTCCAAATGACTCACGAAGATATCCTCTTCTCCGTCGATCACAACCAATTTTCCTTCTACGATGAACTTTAATTTTTTATGTAGGGTTAAGGTGACATCCCCCACTGCATGGATCCAAGGTCGCCCGAGCATGCAAGTATATGCCGACTCTATATCTATCACCTGAAAGGTAATATAGAGAGTATGCGGGAAAATCTTTATTGGAAGATCCACCTCTCCAAATGTAGTTCTTTGTGAGCCATCGAAGGCTTTAACCACCACAGAACTCAGTGTTATAACTATGCCATTATTAGTTTCATCAAGCTAGTCTTCGGTAGTACGTTCAGGGAAAAGCCAATATCGGTGAGTACCCTAGACATACTAGTATTTCCACATTGGATTGAAATTAGCAGTGCCTTATTGTAAGATCTACCTTATTGATGCAACTAACTGTCATTGAAGCCTAGGTGTGATCCTGATGTTAGATTAGCCACGACTCTATCAATTTGATCCACTGTGATCTCCTTTATTACATGAGTTGTACTCAGTATTTTCATCAGAGAATCTCGATGCGCCTCTGAGTTTATCTGTAATAAGAGTATTGAAATATTGGTCGGAGTTTTGTGAAGTTGATCTACCACCCCATAGTCACTCTTCTTGATAATTTTTAGGAACTCGTTGGCCTCTTGATCGGTGAAGGCTTTTCTTGGAGGCTCTTTCCCATGACTAGTTTCAGCCACAACTTTTCCTTTATCGTTAACCAAATTATCATCCTTCTGTGTTGATCTGGACCATATATGCGACCATTGCGAGTCATTCCCCCTATTCCTGTAATATTTGTAATTGTAGGCCCTCGAATTATTGAGGGCTCACATTCTTGTTTCAACCCATTAGTAGAAATAATAATGTCATAACTCCACGACACAACTTTATCCCTTTCATAAGGAGTGGGAGATGGTCCCCTGATCACCATTGTACTCTTTGGAGGTACCGGTATCTTCAAAGTTTGACCTTGGTGCGGTACCGTTACTGGTACTTTTGTAATGCTTGGCTCTCCACAAGGGATTACAAGTGGTCTCTTCGTAGAATTCATACCTTCGCAAGGGATCACCAATGGTATTCTTGTATTACCATTAATTGTAACCATGTATTTTTTTCTCAGGATATCGCCCAAATTGGATTATCCCTTGATCCACCAATTTCTGCAAAGTGTTTTTGACAGCGTCATTGTGTTCCAAGAGAAAGTCATGTTCCAATAAATGCTGCTTCAACATATCTATCAAAGCTTTTACTCGTTTAGTCTCTCCATGATTAGTGACTATCTCAATTGCGTTCATAGATGGACCACCATGTGGAGGCTTGAGGTTTGTCTTAATATTAGGTGTGTCAAAGGTGATATCTTGGGAATCTATCAGATCTTAAACCTTGTGTCTGAAGGCCCAACATTTCTCAATGGTGTGCCCTGGGGAATTAGCATGATATTCACATCATACTTTGGTGGGAGTGCCCCAATTAGAGGAGCAAGTGGCTTCATCTCTACCAAAGATGCCTTGAGCAGGTGTTGTAGTAATTGACTATGTGGCATAGGGAGAGGATCAAATCTTCTCAGAGGTCTTTCAAACTTGTTTTATTGTTGTTCTCGTGGAATCACCAATGGTTGTTGTGCTTTTTGGTGTGCAGCGACAACATTAGTTTTTTCTTCCTTCTTTTTGGGGAAGTTTGGAATATGCTTCTTTGGGTTGTAAGGAGTACTGGATTCCCCTTTTATCTTGCCACTTTTTAAACCAACTTCGATTTGTTCGCCAATTATTACCAAATTGGAGAAACCTGAGGAGATGCTTCCTACCATATTTTCATAATATAACCCTTGTAGAGTACTCATGAACATGTGACCAATTCGCTTTCAAGGAGTGGAGGTTGCACATGTACTTCCATTTCTCTCCACTGTTGAGCATACTCTTTGAAATATTTGTCCTTCTTTTGGGACAAGTTTTGAAGTTGCATGCAGTTTGAAGTCATGTCCAATTTGTATTTGTATTGCCTTAAGAAGGCGTTAGCAAGGTCTGCCTATGATCAGATATGTTCTTGCTCCAACTACATATACCAATCTAGAAATGCCCCACTCAGACTGTCTTAGAAAAAGTGGATCATCGGCTTTTGGTCGTGAGCCTAGGCTTGAATTTTCCTACAAAACATGCATAAATGATTTCTCGAAGACGTGAGTCCCTTGTATTTTCCAAAGTTAGGTACCTTGAATTTGGTAGGAATCACTATATCTAGAACCAAGCACAATTCTAGAGCACCAACGTCGAAATTATCATAATCCTCTACAACCTTCAACCTTTCTTCAATAGCTTTGATTTGATTAGTTTCCACATCATCTTCAATAACATTGGCATGAAGTTCCTTTTATGGAGGTACTTGAGTTATACCCTCCAAGCCATGGTCTCTATATTGTAGTTCCAAATAATTGTCCACGCTGAGAGGATTGTTAACCAGAATTTGCAAAGTGTGGGATGCCCCCACCATTGGAGGATGTGGAACGAAACCTTTAGTCATGATGGTCTCTTGTTGGGTATCAGTTTTCTTGACAATACTGGATTATGGCTCATGACTTGGTTGGTGACCGCTTGATGTACCAATAGTTTGAACTACTTGTCATAACTTCTCGGATTCCCTTACAAAGGTTTGACTTTCATCTGAAGCTTTCTCTTAAGTCATGGACATCTGGTTTTATCCTAAATGGTTTGAGCCTAAGCATAAGGACTTCATTGAATTATCTTCTCCTATTATGTGTTTATCAACTGAGACAGGGTTTTGTCAAGAGTTACGATTCCATTAGGGTTTTATTAAGACTATCTTTCAGAATCCAAAGGTTTACTTGTTGTTTGAGCTCCAAGATGTTGATTATGACATTAATACAATGGATTCATCTATTCTTCACTCCATCAATCAGGGATTTAGGTATCATGGTTAAGGATGCTTTTCCAGTCAACTTTGCCTTAGGATACAAGGTATCATGAACTTGGGATTCAAGAACGAATCATGGTTTATAATGAGATTAAATCATAGTATGCTAGGTCGTTTTGAATCAAAGTCTTATGCATTTTTTCAATTGTTGCTTCAAGTGTAAGTTACTTAGGACTCAAGGTTCAACATGGAATTAAGGTTTCTTCAAGATTTAAACATGGCATACATAGTCATTTTGATCCAAATTTTTTGAGAAATGGCAGGAGGTACATCATGGTCAATTATCTTGCAAGGTTAGTAAGATCAAAAGTTCATGGAAAGCATTGAGTTCTTTCAAACAATAACTCATTAACTTTTCAAATTTATCATGAATTCAAGAGAAAGTTTCATTCAAATTATCAAGCTCATTCAAGATTCACAAATATTCAAGCACCAATTATCATTCCATTATTTCAAGATTTACAAAGATGCAAGCAATAATTGAAGATTTACAATGTTCAAGAAGAATGATAAGTCTTTTAAGTCTAGATTACAAAGAGTTTTAATCTAAAAAGGGTTACAAGAAATTCCTAAACCTATGCTAACCCTAATTTACAAGCCATTACAAATCCTTCATCAATCTTCTTGTTCTTTAAATCTATCCATAAACAACCCAAAACCTGTCAAAAAGCCTTGCTGCCCTGCTGCAAAATAACCCAACTTCTTGCTGTTCAAAACCTGCTGCCCTATTGCCACAACCAAGAACCTGCAAGATAACAGTCCAAAAACCTGTGAGCACCAGTCCAAAATTCTTCCATCTGCACTGTTTACCATTGCTGTCAAGAAGAATCCAAAACCTGCACTATATCAAGACAAACATTAAACCAAAATGGAAGGGCAAGAAACTGCATCAAAAAGTGTCGAAAACAGAGTATTGCATAAGTTTAAACTCACCAAATTTTCCTCCCAAAACCTTATTCTTATTCACTATAAAACAAGATCTCACACAAAACACAAAGATCTGTTATAAAAAATTCCACAGAAAAAGATATTACATAGAGGAAAATTTCAAAGAGATACACAAAGAGGTGGTAGCTCTCAAACCTCTCCAAACATCCTTTATCTATTACTCTTATTAACCTTTTATCAACCTCGCCAACACATAAAAACTGACCAACAAAGACCTACAAACTCTTCATATAATAACATCTATTTCTCTACACTCTAAACCTCTGCACAAACGACAAATCTCCATAACCTTCAAAACATTTCTCAGACCTCTGAAGCTTCCTTAACCTTTAACCATCCGTAAACTTACAAAAATCACAACAAATTCACAATAATTACAACCCTGCATCCACACCCTCACCTTCCGCGATATTCCTTTAAAACCGCAGCCAACCTTAAGCCATAACCCTCACAGCTGACATCTATTAGATTAATTTTAGAACCACCAAAACCTCTTATTTTCGAACCACAACCTTCACCAACTCAGTAACTTTAACTCACCATTAACCTCTCTTAATCCACCTCATACTCCCTGCTTCACAAACCAGATCCACCTGCATAAACGTAAAAAAAAAACTCTGACCACAACCTCTCTCTCTCTCTCACTCTCCATAATTGAATCTCTGCAAAACTCTCATCATCAAATACCTCGCGACAATATCGTCAACCCTCTTTTTATTTCACATAGTCCAAGATCAGCCAAAATATATACAAAAATAAAATTGCATTAATCACTCAAAATAGAATGGAGAAATTTGATGTTTAAATTGTTTTTAAATGAAAGTAAAAGACAAGTAACAAACTATATTCAAAATATCAAAGAAAAATTAAAACATACCATATAAAAGTTAGAAATAATCTCAAGTATTTTTACAAAATTTTTGGTAATTTTTTAAAACAGAAAAGTATTTTTAAACTATTTAAAGATCACTCAAATAAGTGAAAAATGATTAAAAATAGTAAAAACTAAAATAAAATTCTATAAAATTTCCAGACAGTCAGAAATAAAGAAAATAATTTTTGTGAATTTTTTCAGAATTTTTAGACGAAAAATGAATTTATTACGAATTTTAAAAGATAAAATGAATTAAAAATAAAAATAGTAAAGAAATTTAAACAGAAATAATGCCAGCCCTTAGATCTGGTCAACTCAGGTGAAGTAATTGCATCTAGAGGTCTAGATCTGTGGTTTATGATAACACTGTGGGAATGCAGGCATAGAATCAAATTGCTCATCATCTTCTCCGATGAGGACAAGTGGCACCAGAGCCACTTGTCACTCACCATCTGGCCGCATGAATATCGATACAAGGAGGGGAAAGGAGAACAAAATTTTTAGTAAACCAAAAGGTTTACGTTATCAGACAGCAACATTAATTAGTTTTTGTTGTTCCAAATGTATTCCTCTTTCTCTCTCTCTCTCTCTCTCAATAAATCCTATTATCATCATCATATTTTTATAAAAGAATAGCAAAGAAAAAAAAAGAAGAAAATCAACGACGATCGGAGATGGGAACCCGTGGTGGTGCTTGCAGCATAGCTTCAGTGTGCCACCATGGAGTTTCATTTTTTTCAATTTTGTTACATCAAAACGTTCGTGATCTTCTCTTCTACTCAAATATCAAGTTAGTTTTTTCAAAAAAGGTTACCAAAAGGCGGAGATCTAAAGAGAAAGTTCAAGAATTTGTTTTGTTCTAAACAACAACACCGATCTCAGAAGCATAAAGATAGGGATATTTTTTCAGAAGCAAGTTTTCAACCTTTGAGAAGAAGAAGAGATGAAGAACGGCGGAAGAGGAAGAGTTTTCTGGCGATACAGAGTGAGTTCCGACGCGGTTTGGGAGGTGATTTCGGTCCGAGTTTGGTTTTCCGACGAGAACAAAGGGTTTTGGTCGGTTTCAGGTGAGATCGTCCTTATCTTTTCTTGCGAATTTATTTTTCTCTTATTTTTCTCTCTGTAAATAGAACTTGCAAATTTCCCCAAAAAAAGAATTTCTGAAGGGTTTTTTTTGGAAAATGATGATCAGGGTTTTTTCTCTTTGAGATTCGCAACTTTGCTTTTATTTTTTCTGATCTTTGTGAACTGTTATGTGTTCTCTTCTTATTGCCAAGTTTTGAACAGAGTATAACATAGCCCATTGAATTAACATCCAACCACTAGATATATCAAGAAATTGGCTTTTGTTCATGGGATTCTGATTTGTTGCCTTTTTTTCGTGAACTCAAACAATTTGTTTGTTGTATAGACTTGTTTGTTGGGCTCTGATTTTAGTATGTCGTGATGCCTTTTTTTTGAGTGGTACTGAGTAGTAAATTTTTTTCAAATTCTGTTGTTAACCAAATTTAATTTGTGATTTCCAATAGACGAAATTAGGGCCATGATTGATACTTGTATATGATTTTTGCTATGAAAAAGTATGAGGCTTAGTGAACTGTTTCTGTTTGAACCTCCTTTTGTGAACCAAATTCGTTTTGAGATTTGCAAATGGAAAATTGTCCCATGATTTATCACTTGAAAACTGGTTTTGTATGAGGATTTTCTTGAACATGATAAAAATAACCCCCTAATTCTGATTCCTTCAACTAATCCTTATGATGAAATGAGAAGAAACTTTCTTTGGGAGATTTTTGTTTATGTTCAAATGTTTTTGATTATTCTAACCATCTCTTCTTTCTTTGTTTCATGTGCAGGAACAATGATGAGGACTGCAAGGCAAGAAGAAAGGTTGAAGAAGAAAGGTTGTCGAAGGATGTAGGCTCAAGATGCCATGGAACTATTGTGAAGTTGATGCAACCTTGAAATTTAGGCATATAACATATACTTGTATATCTTGAAAAACTTGTAACATGAAGAAATTGTAATATTGCTTAGAAATTGAAGACTTGAAATTCCTTGTGTATTGATGAAGTTTCTTTGTAACATGATGCCATGGAGCTTTGAAAAGAAAACAAATTTAGACACTAGGAAATTGGAACTCTCATGTATGCTTGACAAACTTGAACCATTTCTCTTGGTGAACTCATGATATTAGGATCTTGAATGGAGAAGTGAGGAATTTGAATGAAATTGATTTTGAATTAGGCTTCAGAATGCTTAGAAACTTGAATTTGAGAATGAACCTTGCCTTCTAATTTCTAAATTCATGAAAACAAGAAATTCTCTCCACCTTTTGAATTTGAAAATGGAGCTTGAATCATGAATGGTAATGCCTTGCAATAAACTTTGCACTTCTAATTGGAGTTTCTTTGAATTTCGGGAAGGCATCATATGATTTGAAACCTTCGAAACTTTTGAAGATCATTGAATAAGCCTTGAAAATTTTGGATGAAACCCTTGTTTGTTTTAAAAAAAAAGTTATATGAATGAGATTAAACTTGTATTTTGAATTCCATGTAATTCTCTCGCATTACCTTCCCACTTTAATTTGAATCAAATTTTTCAAACAAAATAAATGTTCAAGCACTTGGTGCCTAAAAACCTCAACACGAGAAATCAACACTTTAAGAAAGTAGTCGTGGCATGAATTGAAATTAGAGGTTTTGAAAGTAATAAGTCAAAAATGACCCGCAACGTTTCAATAAATTTCGTAAATTTCCGAGTACAATCCTCTCTCACTCCTTGAAACAAACTTGTAAACAACAACCATTTGTGACACGTTGCCAAAAGAATCACCCCTAAACAATGAAAATTAAAAGAGTTATGATCATCAGAAGTTGGACGACCGACACTTGAAAATAGGTCAAATTACTCAAAACGACCTCTAATGTACTCAAACGTTTGATGGTCTCCTACACATAATCACATATCGACTTGAAAATAGAAGTTGGAGATGATGTCAAGGAGATTCATACGCTCGAAGAATCACTCAAAAATACTCAACAATGACGAATTTATGATCTTTTGAACTCAAACTTGCAAATGTTGACTTTTGGTCTGTCAACTTTGAATTAACTACAGACTTTGTCTTTCTTCATAACCTGAAGCACTCTTAATCACACATGACTTGAAATAAAGAAGTCTTGATTAAATCATGCCCACACCTATTTGGACTTGAGATTATTCGTCAAAGAAGGCATGGAAATAAACATATGAACCTATCTCGAGGAATTTCGAGAATTAAGTAACCAAACTCGCCTTAGTTATGCTGACTGAAGCTTGAGGATAGTGTGACTTAATATTATAGATCACCACTATGAAAATAGGCCTTTGAGAACCAGCCATTATCCTAAACGAACCACAACTCTAATCGGGGAACCATCACCTAAACTTCTTGATCGCAAAACCTATCTTACAAGAAATAAAATAAACAAAACATATTTTTTGGATTTTGGTTAGAGGTCAGTAAAATATAAAATACATATATACAAGATACACGATTCAAGGTGCTTGGTGATCTCTCAAGGACAAACTTAAAGATAGGATGACGTAGAACAAATACCCAAACCCTAATCCATGATCTTGTGCATTGATAGTATGAAATGATATAGGGATCTTAGGGGCCAAAATTGGGGTACAACACTATCTATCACTCCAAACCAGTACAAACACAAATTATCTATAAAACTCCAACATGCTACACAATAAAAGCTGCTGTCAAACCTGCTACAAAACAACAAGAATTGTTCAAAATAAACTAAACTAAAACTGCATCAACAAAAGTATTACAATAGGACATTATATTTGTTCAAATTTCTCCCTCCAATTTCACTTATGTTTGGCTATAAGACAGTAGGAAAACTAGGGACAAAGGGAGCAAAAGAATTGGAGAGAGAATCAGTAGAGAAATACATAGCAAGCACTACAAAAAATTCTACTCAATACACAAAAACTAGAAATTTCATATTCATCTATTCCAAACATCTCATCACAATTCCAAATTCAGTTCAAAATAACTCAGAAGCATAACATAACTCAAGAAGGAACGAGAAAGAGAAGGCAACAACAAGATAATATCATACCTGCGCTTGAAGAACTCCATCAGCGAGGCTCTGATTCGGTAATGCTTTTGAACCCTAAATCATGCTCTACTGTTACTTTCAATATGTTTTCATTCTTTTTTGTTCTTAATGACTGATTTGTCGCTCACAATTTCGTACTAAGTTTTCGATTGTTGATGTCGTTTCTACCAGGATTGTGACATAGAAGCAACAAAGAATTTTTTTGTGAAAATTTTAGCGTGACTTGATTTGAGAAAGATAGTGAGCGACTAGACCTGATTGATGGGAATCTTGGAATTTATGTTGGGCTTTTATGCTTTGTTAACCCGAATCCTATAAGCCCAACTGTAATACGGTGGGAGAACTGACTTGGGTGTTTTGCATTTGATCGCAATTGTTGTGGTTAGCAAGAGTCACCACCGACTTTTATTTTATCTAAAAGGAAAGGTTGAAAAGAACATGAAAGACCTTTTGAGATTATTTTCTTAAGTTCGGGGGGTAGGTTATGAAAAGGGAAGGTATTAACACCCTTTTCATCCGTAGTTATCTACGGGCTCTTAGTTTCTTGCTAGATCACATGATTTTGTTTAAAAATGTGCTTGTGGTGTGGGTTTTGAAGGTATTTTGAAAACGTCTTTGTAATGGCTCTCGTTTCTATAAGAACGCGTACGAAGTGTTGTTTTGAAAATAGTTCAAAGAGGTGTTTGTGGAATGTGTTTTTGAAAGTGATTTAAAAAAGTGTCTTTGTAATGGTTCTCATTTCTATAAGAACGCAAACAAAGTGTTTTGTCTTTTGAAAAAGTTTCAAAATGAAAGTGTGGGTGTATAAAATGTTTTTGTTATGAGCAAGCAAGCAACTAAGAGCATCCTACCTACTCAAAATGTCTTAAATGTTCTTTTCCTCCTCCTTTAGATGTTGCTATCTTACCATTGATTTGGTAAGAAGCCCCATCGTTAGATGTGAAGGGACATGCGTGGGACGTTTGTATAGTCATAGAAGGCAACCTATAGGACGTTTTAGCAATGTCGTTTAGGGACTAGATCGTTTAACAAAGGCAACATCGAGGGACTATGATCTTTTATCGAGGGCCTTTGCTAAAACGCCCATATTTGAGAGACATGACTATTTTCCGATAGGCAACAAAATGGGATTACCCTAAGGGTGCAAGTGTGAACGGTGTGTTTTATTTACATGCATTTAGTCTTGATTAGGGTTATCTATTTTTTGATTTCATGTTTTGCCATACATATCCTAATTACTAGCATTTATATTTGAAAGCGATAAATTGCGGAAATGTAAAGTCCTACCCTATTACATCATTTGAGGATGGGGGTACATAATTACAAATGGTGGTTCGCAAGAATTTAAATCCTAATTATCTATTACAACCATATTGAATTGTACAATATATAAAAAAGAAAAAGGAAAGGACTTGTTTTAAAAATGATTTTTTGTCTTAATAAATTCAAAGGAAAATAAATATTTAATAAAAGAAAATATTTTTTGATGTCCTTTTATAAAAATAGTTCTAATGCTAAAAGCGATAAAAATAAGAGAGAAAAGGAAAAATAATGAGAAATAGGATCAACATGTTGCTGAAATAAAAAATGAAGGAGACCAGAAGTTCTGATGCCAGGCGCGCTATGGTTCAGAATGAAACGTCAGAGGTAATTAGAAGTTCTAGTTTGATACACGCTGGGGTACTGAAAGAAACGTTATAGGGAAAAGCAGAAGTTCTGGATTGCTACGTGCTGAAGTTCTGAGTGTTAGAACAGTAAGAAAATCTTAGAAGTTCTGTATGAAAGAACAAGATTAAGTTCTGACCTATCCCAAGTGTTTTGATGATAACTAAATTATATTTAAGATAATTTATGCTCTAATGAATGTGTTTTTGAATGTCTTAGTTAATGGTCTGACAAGAAACATTCCAAAGTGCTAAGCAAAGATTATGAAGAAGTTCTTTGACATAAGAACCTTTTATTCAAACGCATCTGCTGACTCTAGTAAGAACACTCATTTGTTAAATGTATCTTCTAACTTCTAGCAGGCTTCTTGATTCTGAAGATAACTTGAAAGCAAGCGCTGTTCAAAGATCTTAGCAAGCAACGCCCTGACCAGAAGTTGAATAAAGCATGTTCTGAGTTAAAGCAAATACTGAAACAACGTCTTAATCAATGTGTCTTGTCAAAGCAAAGGAAACACGTTCTTACATTCTGACGTTTGCTAATTAATGCAAAGACGGCTGAAAACACTCAAGTGCCTACAACTAGTTTCTTGGAGAATGGAATTTTGCAAGGATACACGCAAAGCATTTAATGCTCTCCATTTCCTCTGAAGGCAGCAACAGTCTTATTTTTTCCTACTATAAGTAGAAGGACATTTATTGCAAGCCTATAAGATTTGTTCAAACAAAAAACTACGTGAAATATTCAAAAGCATACAAACTCATAGTTCTTACATTATTGTGTATTACATTCTAAGAAAAATCACAGTTGTGATATAGCTTGATTAGAAGCAAACTCTATTTCAATTATCTGTAAAGATTATACTTCTGTATTTGTTCCTTGAGAGACCAAGTTTGGTCAGATTTCTCAAGCAGACTAGGACTAGAGTTAAGTCTTAGTGGTGTTAGTCACTTGTAAGTTTACTTGTGCATTATTAGTCACAACAGTTGTTGTGTGATTGTAATCAGTTGATTATAGTGGATTAAGTCCTTGTTGAGAAAGGCGAAATCAACTTGGCGGGTGGACTGGAGTAGTTTGAGTTCAAACGAACCAGGATAAAAATAACTGTGTTATTCCATTACTGTTTTGAGCTTTGTTTTGAAAGAACGAAAAGAGTCACTTATTCAACCCCCACTTCTAAGTGTTTTCTTACCCCTTCAATTGGTATCAGAGCTTGACTCTGAGTTCAACACTTAACCGTGTCAGAAAAAGATCCAGAAGAAAACACAATGGCCGCTGAACAAAACAATAATAGTTATAACAAACCTCCAGTGTTTGATGGAGAAGATTTTGAGTACTGGAAAGATAGGCTAGAAAGTTTCTTTCTAGGTCATGATAGTGATCTTTGGGATATAGTCTTGGATGGTTACAAACATCCTACAGATTCAGAAGGAAACAAAGTGGATAGAAAAAATATGGATAGACAACAAAAAGCTGATTTTAAAAATCATCACAGAGCTAGAAATATTTTTTTAAATGCTATCTCTAAAGTAGAATATGAAAAAATCACTAATAGAGATACATCGCATGATATGTTTGAGTCTCTAAAAATGACTCATGAAGGAAACGCCCAAGTTAAGGAGTCTAAAGATCTGGCTTTAGTTCAAAAGTATGAAGCCTTCAAAGTTGAGGAAAGTGAGTCTATAGAAGCAATGTTCTCTAGGTTTCAGACTCTGGTCGCTGGTCTGAGAGTTTTGAACAAAGGGTATACCAAAGCAGATCACGTGAAAAAGATCATCATAAGCTTACCCAGAAGATGGGCACCAATGGTCACTACGTTCAAGGTGTCAAAAGATATGAACAATGTGTCTTTATAGGAACTCATCAGCGCTCTCAGAAGTCATGAGATTGAACTGGATGAACATGAGCCTCAGAAGAAAGGTAAGTCTCTAGCCCTTAAATCAATTAAGAAATTTGATACTAACGCTTTTCAGGCTGAAGAAGAAAACTCTGAAGAATCAACTTCAGAAGAAGACGAACTATCTTTGATCTCAAAAAGGATCAATCATCTGTGGAAGCACAGACAAAAGAAGTTCAGGAACTTCAAGAAGTCAGAAGATAAACCAGAATCTTCTGGACTTAAAAAGTCAAACAGAAGAGAGATCATCTGTTATGAATGCAAAGAACCTGGTCACTTCAAAAGCGAATGTCCAAAGCTTCAAAAAGAAAGACCAAAGAAGAGATTTGGAAAGAAGAAAGGAATGATGGCAACCTGGGATGACTCAGATTCTTCTGAAGATGAATCTGGTTCTGAAGATGAAAATGCCAACCTAGCTTTAATGGCTATCACAAAAGATGACTCAGACTGTGAGTCAGAACAAAGAGAGGTATTTTCTGAATTTTCTAGAGAAGAACTTGCTGATAGTTTATCAGAACTTCTGGAAAACTACAGTAAGCTCAAAATCAAATACAAGAAACTCAAGAAGAGTCTTGCATATAATTTTAAGAAACTTGAAACAGCAAAATCTGAACTTTTAGAAAACAATCTTAAACTTAAAAAAGAAATTCAAATTGTTCAAAAGAATTTTAGTTCAGAGTCTGTATCTAGTTCAAAAGATATTCTGAAAGAATATGACTATAGCTTTCAAACTTTTCTTGCTAAAAGCATAGACAGAAGTAAAATGGCTTCAATAATTTATGGAGTTAGTGGGAAAAACAAAAGAGGAATTGAATATGAACCTCCCAAAGGGAAGGAAACATACATTCCAAAACCTGTTGCTAAAATGACCTTCACTTATAAACCTCTGAATAAGCAATTCAAGTTTGGACATTCACATGATATAAAATATAATCACATTCTGGAAACTCTTATGCTAACCCAAAAGGACCCAAAAAGATATGGGTACCTAAGGATAAAATAATATTTGTTGCAAATGTCCTTAACAGCTCAATTGAAACACCAGTCATGGTACCTGGACTCTGGATGCTCACGACACATGACGGGAAAAAGGTCTATGTTCCAAAGCCTGGAACTTAAAGCTGGAGGAGATGTGAAGTTTGGAGGTAATCAGAAAGGGAAGATTATTGGTTCTGGAACCATAGGAAACGGTAACTTTCCTCATATCTCTAATGTTTTATTAGTAGAAGGATTAGCTCATAATCTATTGTCTATAAGTCAATTAAGTGACAATGGTTATGAAATTATCTTTAATCAAAACTCCTGTAAAGCTGTAAATCAAAAGGATGGATCAATCCTCTTTTCTGGTAAGAGAAAAAACAACATTTACAAAATTGATTTATCAGATCTTAAATCTCAAAACGTAAAATTCCTTTTGTCTGTTAGCAATGAGCAATGGGTATGGCACAGAAGATTGGGACATGTCAGTCTTAGAAAAATCTCTCAACTAAATAAATTAAATTTAGTCAGAGGACTTCCCAATCTGAAGTACAACTCAGATGCTATGTGCGAAGCATGTCAAAAAGGAAAATTTTCAAAACATTCCTTTAAATCTAAAAATGTTGTCTCTTCCTCTAAGCCATTAGAGTTACTTCATATTGATCTGTTTGGACCAGTGAAAACTGCATCCATCAGAGGCAAGAAGTATGGATTGGTCATCGTTGATGATTTTAGCAGATGGACATGGGTAAAGTTTTTAAAACACAAGGATGAGTCACATTCTGTATTCATTGACTTCTGTACTCAAGTGCAAAATGAAAAAGATTTTAAAATCACAAAAGTTAGAAGTGATCATGGTGGTGAATTTGAAAATCATTATTTTGAAAAATATTTTAAAGAAAATGGTATTGTTCATAACTTTTCTTGTCCTAGAACTCCCCAGCAAAATGGAGTTGAAGAAAGAAAGAATAGAACATTACAAGAGATGGCCAGAACCATGATCAATGAAACAAATATGGCTAAGCACTTTTGGGCAGAAGCTGTGAATACAGCGTGTTATATTCAGAATAGAATCTCTATAAGACCTATTCTTCAAAAGACTCCCTATGAATTGTGGAAAAACAGAAAGCCCAACATTTCTTATTTCCATCCTTTTGGATGTACTTGTTTTATTCTAAACACCAAAGAAACTCTGAATAAGTTTGATTCCAAAGCACAAAAGTGTTTCCTACTTGGATACTCTGAACGCTCAAAAGGCTATAGAGTATACAACACAGAAACTCTGATTGTTGAAGAATCAATCAAAGTCAGGTTTGATGATAAGTTTGGCCAACCACAGCCAAAGCAAATTGATTTTTCTGGAGGTACAGAAGATCATCACTCAAACTCTGAAAGTTCAGAAGCAAAAGAAGACGTAGCAGATCATCCTCTTGACGATGCTCTCAACAATCTCAGAATCTCTGACCAACTCACTCAGAAAAGGTTTCCTAGATTATCTTCAGCTCACAAAGAAGACGTAATCATTGGAAGAAAAGAAGATCCCATCAGGACAAGATCATCTCTCAAAATCAATGAAGAATCTTTGTTCGGTTTAGTCTCTCTGATTGAGCCAACTACCATTGATGAAGCTCTGGAAGATAATGATTGGATCTTAGCAATGCAAGAAGAACTAAATCAATTCTCAAAGAATGATGTATGGAGTCTAGTTCCAAGACCCAAAGGATTCAATGTTATAGGAACCTGTGATCGGTGGATCTGTAACTGACTGTTTAATGCTGGTTCGCGAAATGTCGCGGAAGCAAGAGTCGCCACCGTCTTTTATTTTCTCCAAATGGAAAGGACAAAAGCACAGAAAAATTCCTTAAAGAGATTGCTCTCGGTTCGGGAGGTAGATTATAGAAAGGGAAGGTGTTAACACCCTTTCTATCCATGGTTATCCATGGGCTCTTAGATACTTGCTCATTTGTGTTTTCAAAATGGTTTGTTTGCTTTTCAACTGTGGGTTTTAAAAAGTTTCTTTGAAAATTCCAGTTCGACTCTTGTATCAGTCCTCAAGAGTGTTTGAAAAATTGCTTTCGAAAGCTTTTTGAAAAGGTGTCGGTGTGAAAAGTCTTTTTGAATTTTGTTTTGAGATTAGAGCAAGTATCTACGAGAAAACTACCTACCCTAAGGAATTCGTCTGTGTAAATGTCCTTTAAAGTAGTGCCATCCCACCATTGAGAGGTAGGTAGCACCACCGTTGGAGGTGTTCGGGTCAATTCGAGGTTCGGGACATGGTGATCACCAGAGCAATGGGAAGACACCTTAGAAGCTACCCTCATGCCAGGTTCCCGGATCATGAGGACTTACTAAGACATCCTCTACTCGACGATCACCTTTCGAGGCAAGGCAACAGTGAGGCGTACCCTAGGGGTGGTGTGTGATTTGTGTGTCGTTTTCATTTGCATTTATCTTGTCATGTTATTGGTGTTCTACGCTTGTTTTTATTTTGTCCATACATTCTTTCATGCCTTTGATTAACAGTTAAAAATTGCGAGAAAAGTAAATTCTAAGCTATTACAACAGGCGCGGGTCCACATCGCCAAAATTAAACCAGGACCCGATTTGACGTAAAAATAAATAAAGTAAAGAAAAGTGCGAGAAAATTAAAAGGTTACATGGCCTTGGGAGAGATACAGAAATATTAAGCGAAATAGAATAAATATGCGAATAAATAAGAATTAAAACGAAACGAGGGCGTTGGACCCTTTTTGCAAAAATTGAATTAATGATGGAGTTAATTAAAAAAAAAAGAAAGAACTTGTTTTTTGGGATTTTTTAGTATTTTAGGATTTAATAGAAAAAAGGAATTAATTGAAATTAAATGCTAACCCTAATTCTATTTTATTTTTGATTTATTAAGAAAAGAAAATTAAAACCTAATATTAACCCTAATTTATTTATATGCAAATTTAATTATAAAAATAAATATTTAATTATTTAATTATTATGAAATAAAAATAAAAAGGATAAAAATTAACTAAACCCTAATTCTATGTTTTTTTAGATTTTTATTAAAAGAATTAAATTTAAACCTAATTTAACTAATTAATTTATGAGCAATTTAATTACAAAATATTAAAACAAAATATTTATTATATTTTCCTCTTTTCTGATTTTTTTTTGATTTTTAGGTGTTTTTGAAAATAATAAATTAATTAAACAAATAATAATTAAAAGCAAATAGAAAATAAAATAAAAAAATATTATGGCAAACCTAGGGGGGTTGTAGTCCCCAACATGGAGGTTCAAGTTTAGTAATCTGGCCCATTAATCATGGTCCGTTTGACTTTTCCAGGCAATGTGCTGGCATGTTGACTCATGCTTATGGTGTTCCCCAGACCCGTGCCTTTGGATTGACCCTGATATGCACGTGGATGGTTTGATCTGGAGGGTGCATGATGTGCTTCAATATTGAACCTGCACGTGAATTTTTATTGAAAAACAATATGGGAATATTGAAGACCTGGGGCTCGAACCCAGGTCATGACTGTTACCAGCACTATCGCTTGCCAGCTGAACCAATTTGCTTTTCTGTAATCAATATAACAAACAAATATAATAAAATAAATATGCGTTAGTGTTTCGTTTTCCGCGCGAAATTTAAACTGGCCAATCATCTAACGCCACAATATCGTCTTCTTCTTCATCCCTGAAATACAAAAACATAGGCCACGGTTTTGTTAGCGTTCTCTTAGGCCAGCTATTAAAAAACAGCGATTAGCCCTGTGACGCTCATAAATTGAACGCGAGGGTCTCAAACTTTTCGTCCAAGCTTGCTGAATACGTTCATGGCACTATGGTTCTCTAATTTTACGCTATTTGAAAACGCCCAATTCACAACTCTGAAAACCCTAGAATTTGGTAATGGTGAAATTGTATGTAGCTTGCAAAAATTCAATCAAACACATGGGTTAGCTTCAGAATCACACAAGGAATATGAATCAATGAACAAAATATCATGAGGATGCCTGTAAATCAAAACATGAATATGCATTTTTCATGAAATATTTTAAGTTCTGTATACCGATTCTTGAGGTTTTGATGAATGTTTTTGATTGGGAATCGTTCAGTGAACCTTCAGCAAGCTAATGAAACAAAAATCGTGCCTTGAATCGCCCTAGAAAGTGGTTTTCAGAATTGAGTTTCTTGCAAAAAAATTCAAGTTTGATGGGGGGTTTTCTGCGCAGCTGCGTGTGTAATGGCATTAGGTTTATATTCAGGCTTATGTAATGAACCAATTAGGTCAAGAAAATTGATCAAGATCTTTTGTATTCATGGCTTTGAAGATTTGATTTTCAAGCATTGTTTTTTCAATCTTTTCCATGCATTTTTGTACCAATTATGATCCAATCAAATTGATTCTTTCCAATCTTAACCATGCACGAAATATTGAAGGCATATCATGTATAAAAAGATTTGAAATAGTAGGTTAAATATTTTCCATGTATTTAATTTGATTTAAATGAATTATTATAAATAAAAATTCAAAAAATAAATAAAAAATGAAGAAATACTTCCCTTTGGGCCAAGTGGTCGTGCTCATGCCATGGATGATGAATTATGGAAGAAAAATGGGCCCATTAGCAATTTTAGGTCATTTGAACCAATGTTGACTTTTCAAAATATCCAAAAATTTCCCAACTTCCACAAGGCATAACTTGCTCAATTTTTAAGCTTTGCTCATGTTCTTGGACATTTTGAAAAGGTCTTTGAGTCCTATAACCAATGCCTTTGGTCCCATGTCATTTTGATTTACCAATATCAAGTTATGGCCTTTGACTTAAAGTCCTTTTTTGTTGACTTTTGAAAATGACCTATAATGTTGAAATTGATAACTTTTTGTGAGAGCATTTCTTGGACTTGAAGTATGAAGATTAGTTGTAGGAAATGTCATTCTATTCAAAATGAGATTTGGATGGGATTTTTCTGATAATCCATGTGAAAGTTATTCCCTGGTCAATTTATAGTTGACTTTTTCAGCTGTCCAGATAAGGAAACTTTTGCATCTTGATGATTTTTGAGCCAAGCTTTGAGAATCATTATCAAGCATTGATCAAATGATGTTTGTGGCTTCAAAATGAGATGTTGACCAAAAATTTGAACTTTTGACTATCAAATGACCATTTTGCCCCTACAGTTGACTGTAGTGCAATTAGGGTTTTGACTGTGCAATTTTGTGCTGAAAGTCTTGAAACTTTGTATGAGGATGCTTGACCATATTTGTAAGCATGTGGGACTTGATTGGACCTTTGGAAACTTCCTTTTCTTGATCAGAACACAAACCCTAATTTTGACTGCTTAGGAGGCTCTTGCACTGTGCAACCCTTGGGGAACTTTGAAGCTTGACTTGGCATTTTCTTGAAGAATATGGGAGGGAAAATTTTGGGGTACAACAGTTGCCCCTGTTCAATCTTCTTAGACCTGAGGATGCAGATTGGCTGACGTGCCTTTCGTAATCCGAGGGTAGAAGATGATTGAACACTAGAGTGCCCAAAAATTTGTGCTCACATAGTAGCAGTGTGATGGAAATGGGCTTATAGATGTCATTTGGAGATTGATGGGGGATGATGGGCTTATAGATGCCATCTGGACGTTGATCGCATAAGAGATTCCTTAGCGAGAACTTGCGTACCTGCAAAAGAGAAAAATGAGTACCTGACATGTTGCAGGAACTGGTTTTCAGATGCTTTGTATAAATGTGCCCCGACTGGTTACCGGAGCTGGAGCTTTGAATTCTTCAGACGTGCCCTGGCGAGATACAAGAATCGAGTCTGGTAATGCTAGTCTTCAACGGATACACCCTGGCAAGATTCAGGTATCGGATCCTCGAACTCTTCAGACACACCCTGGCAAGATACAGGAATCGGATCTGGTAATGCTAGTCTTCAACGGATACACCCTGGCAAGATTCAGGTATCGGATCCTCGAACTCTTCAGACACACCCTGGCAAGATACAGGAATCGGATCTGGTAATGTTAGTCTTCAACGGATACACCCTGGCAAGATTCAGGCATCGGATCCTCGAACTCTTCAGACACACCATGGCAAGATACAGGAATCGGATCTGGTAATGTTAGTCTTCAACGGATACACCCTGGCAAGATTCAGGCATCGGATCCTCGAACTCTTCAGACACACCCTGGCAAGATACAGGAATCAGATCTGGTAATGTTAGTTTTCAACGGATACACCCTGGCAAGATTCAGGCATCGGATCCTCGAACTCTTCAGACACACCCTGGAAAGATACAGGAATCGGATCTGGTAATGTTAGTTTTCAACGGATACACCCTGGCAAGATTCAGGCATCGGATCCTCGAACTCTTCAGACACACCCTGGCAAGATACAGGAATCGGATCTGGTAATGTTAGTTTTCAACGGATACACCCTGGCAAGATTCAGGCATCGGATCCTCGAACTCTTCAGACACACCCTGGCAAGATACAGGAATCAGATCTGGTAATGTTAGTCTTCAACGGATACACCCTGGCAAGATTCAGGTATCGGATCCTCGAACTCTTCAGACACACCCTGGCAAGATACAGGAATCGGATCTGGTAATGTTAGTCTTCAACGGATACACCCTGGCAAGATTCAGGCATCGGATCCTCGAACTCTTCAGACACACCCTGGCAAGATACAGGAATCGGATCTGGAATCAGTCGTCAACAGATACACCCTGGCAAGATACATGAATCGGATCTTTAGTTGCGACCATTGATGGGAATCAATTTTTGTACTGACCTTTGTCCTGAAAAGACAAGCGTTAGTTGTATGTGATGTCATGTTGTATGACATGCGAGATGCTCTCTGAATACGTGAGATTGTATGTTCATGATGCGTATGTGCATGCTATAATGTATGAAGATGTTTATGAATGTATATTTTCGTCTAGGAAAGTAAATCCTTGACGGGTGCTGGGAAGTCATTCTTGGGCTGATGTTGGATAATAGCTTTGCCTCCGCTGGGGATGATAATTGCAAGAATACCGATAGGAGAAGATGACTCCGTTGGGGAATAAACTTGGCGAATAGAATAACTCTGCAGGGGGAAAAGTACTCTAGCGATCTTGCTGGGAAGCAATACTCTGTAGGGAGAGAGATACTTTGCTAAGTGTTGATAATACCTTGCTGGGGATACTCTTGTTGGGTTGGAAGTGCTGATGGACTTCGCTGAGGATAAGAAAGAACTGTGTTGACGATGACCTTTCCGTGGCTTTTGGATGAGGATAACCCAGTTATATCCTGTTAAGGAAATAACTCTTTGAATAAAGCCGGAAGACGCGTTCGTGCTCTGCGAGGATAAGCTTCCAGAATCTACTGGGGATAAGCTTACTGCTTGGAGAGATGGATTCCAACTTTCTTGGGGAAACTGGATTGGACTCCTCTGGGGAAGTTTTTGAACTGCGGGGGAAGTGATTCCTTTGAATGTTGATATGCCGCCGGGGAACAATCTTTAGACCAAGACTGCCGGGGATGCTTGTTAAAAATGTGTATACTGCTGGGGAACGTTGAGATCTGCTGGAGGATACCCAACTTCCTTAAGGCCTGATAACTGTTTTGCTTGAGGAGAGTGTACTGACTTGCTGGCTCGCTCTCTGGGGAATTAAGATATACCGGTTATGTTCTTTAGTTGAACCTACCTTGGTACCTTAGAGGACAGAACAATTAGATTGCTCAGACAACTCTTTATTGCCCCTGTTTCTAATGTTACCTGTAATTAATTCTTTGTTTCGTATGCAAATATTTATGAGTTAGCAAATTATTGTCAATGCATATATCACAAATTGAACCTTGGACGTTCTTCGCAAAACAAAACAGAAAAAGAAAAACAATTGGCACATTTAACTGAAAAGTATATTTGTATTGATTTTGAATGGCCTGAAAATAGGCGTTTTGTGTACAAGAGGCTGACGTCCTAGTAAGAGAACGCCGCCGAGCAAAAGAGTTTATACAAATTTTATACAAAAGAAAATAAAATAGCTGTGTGAAATGAATGATCCCACTGGGTTTCAACTCTGCTATTGCCGTTATATCTCCGAGCGTCTCATCACTTGATGACCTTGGTTGAAGGTGAAGCTGACTGGTCGATGCCGTCTGAACTTGGTGTAGATACCGGATTCTGGATGCAAAGTGATCAATGAGACATAGTGTTACGCTTTTATCCCTAATTTTTGCCTGGACCGCCCTTTCGGGTTTTCAGTCCACCAGGATACCCATTTTTGCCCAAGCCGCCTTTTCAGGTTTTCGACTTGTCGGGTGTATAGATTTTTCATTTTCATCCCTTCATTTTGCCCGAACCCTTTTGGTTCGACGGGAAGCCCTAATTTTTGCCTAGGCATGTCAGCCTAGCGGGTCTTTTTTCATGCGTAGTATCTTTTTACTATGTCTGCATTGGCGGGGTGAGGAAGGTCGTCACCATCCATGTTGGTCAATATCATTGCTCCTCCTGAGAAAATGTTCTTAACCACAAATGGCCCTTCATAAGTAGGGGTCCATTTGCCCCTTGGATCACTCTGAGGAAGGATGATTCTCTTGATTACCAGATCCCCAACTTGATATTCCTGTGGTCTGACCTTTTTGTTAAATGCCCTGATCATCCATTTCTGATACGTCTGACCATGACAGATAGCAGCAAGTCTCTTTTCATCAATGAGGTTGAGTTGATCAAGTCGTGTCTGGATCTAATCATCCTCGTTTAGATTTGCATCTTTCATTATCCGGAGAGAGGGTATTTGCACTTCGATCGGCAAGACGGCCTCCATGCCATAAACCAAAGAGAAAGGAGTCGCCCCGGTTGACGTCCTGGCTGAGGTACGGTACCCATGTAGAGCGAACGGTAACATCTCATGCCAATCTTTATAGGTCACTGTCATCTTCTGCACGATTTTCTTGATGTTCTTATTTGCTGCTTCTACAGCCCCATTCATCTTCGGTCTGTAAGGAGAAGAATTGTGGTGCTGTATCTTGAACTGTTCGCAGAGCTCAGCGATCATCTTATTATTCAGATTGGTACCGTTGTCTGTAATGATTCTTTCTGGGACGCCGTACCGACAGATCAGGTTATGCCGAATGAACCGTGCCACAACCGTCTTGGTTACCGTAGCGTAGGAAGCTGCTTCGACCCACTTCGTAAAATAATCAATCGCCACTAGGATGAAGCGATGCCCATTAGATGCCGTAGGTTTAATCTCGCCGATCATGTCTATGCCCCACATTGCAAACGGCCAAGGCGCAGTCAGAACATTCAGGGGAACTGGAGGAACATGCACCTTGTCTGCGTAAATCTGGCACTTATGGCATGTCCTGGAATGTTGATAGCAGTCAGCTTCCATTGTGGACCAGTAGTATCCTGCCCAAAGGATCTTCTTAGCCATGGTGTGTCCACTGGAATGCGTACCAAAGGTCCCTTCATGTAGCTCTTCCATGATCCTTGCTGCTTCAGTCTTATCCACACAACGTAGTAAAGTTGAATCATGGTTTCGTTTGTACAAGATGCCGTTGCTAAGGAAGAACTTTGCCGCGAACCTTCTCAGAAATTTCTTATCATTGACAGAGGCACCTTCAGGGTATTCCTGAGCTTCCAGATATCTCTTCACCTCATGGTACCAAGGCTTCTCAGTCACCAATTCAGTCTCGAGGTCGCAACAGTATGCCGGTTCGTCCAGTTTCCAGATGATGATCCGGGGAGCCTCATTATCCCATTTGACCTTGAACATAGAAGACATTGTAGCTAACGCGTCCGCTAACTGATTCTCTTCTCTCGTGAAGTGTTCAAAGGTTATTTCTGTGAAGTGGGGAATCAGGGTCAACACACATTCTCTGTAAGGAATCAGGTTTGGATGTTTCGTATCCCACTCTCCTTTGATCTGATTGATCACAAGAGCGGAATCTCCGAAGACACTCAGAAACTTGATCCTTAAGTCGATCGCAGCTTGAAGACCCATGATGCACGCCTCATACTCCGCCATGTTGTTGGTACAGTTGAAACATAGCCGGGCAGTGAGTGGAGTATGAGTACCTTGAGGTGATATGATTATGGCGCCGATACCGTTACCCAAAGCATTGGAGGCTCCGTCAAAGTGCATAGACCACCGGGATCCTGGTTCAGGTCCTTCATCCGGTCCAAGTATTTCACAATCAGTTACTATCATAATGCTTTCATCTGGAAACTCGAAGTTCATTGACTGATAATCGTCGACGGCCTGATGTGCCAAGTGGTCTGCCAATACACTTCCCTTGATGGCTTTCTGGGTTGTGTACTGAATGTCGTATTCCGTCAAGATCATTTGCCATCTTGCAATTCTCCCAGACAGGGCAGGCTTTTCGAATATATATTTTATAGGATCAATCTTTGAGATCAACAAGGTAGTATGAGTCAGCATATTCTGTCTCAGCCGGCGAGCAGCCCATACCAAAGCGCAGCAAGTTTTCTCAAGCAGTGAGTATCGGGTCTCACAGTCGGTAAACTTTTTGCTAAGGTAATAAATGGCGTGCTCTTTTCGGCCAGACTCGTCATGCTGCCCCAACACACACCCCATTGATTTGTCAAGCACTGTTAGATATAGTATCAGAGGTCTCCCTTCAACCGGTGGCATAAGGATGGGTGGTTCTTGGAGATACTCTTTGATTCTGTCAAAAGCAGCCTGACATTCATCATTCCAACGTACTACCTAATCTTTCTTCAGCAGCTTGAAGATTGGTTCACAGGTAGCAGTCAGATGTGAGATGAATCGAGCAATGTAATTCAGGCGTCCTAGAAAGCCTCTGACCTCTTTCTCTGTCTTGGGAACTGGCATCTCTTGAATAGCTTTGACCTTGGCAGGGTCCACTTGAATTCCTTTATCACTGACCACGAAGCCTAGCAACTTTCCAGATCTTACTCCGAAGGTGCACTTGTTCGGATTCAGTCTCAGCTTGTATAGTTTCAGACGGCCAAACAACTTCTGCAGATGATCTAGGTGTTCTTCCTCAGTCTGGGACCTTGCGATCATGTCGTCAACATACACTTCTATCTCATGATGGATCATATCATGAAATAAAGCAACCATGGCACGTTGGTAGGTTTCCCCAGCGTTCTTTAGTCCGAAAGGCATGACCTTGTAGTAGAAGGTGCCCCACTGAGTAAAAAATGTAGTCTTTTCCATGTCTTCAGGTGCCATCTTAATCTGATTGTAACCTGAGAAACCATCCATGAAAGAGAACACCTTATGCTGAGCCGTATTATCAACAAGGACATCAATGTGAGGTAGAGGGAAGTCATCTTTGGGGCTGGCCCTGTTCAGATCCCTGTAGTCGACACACATTCTGACCTTACCGTCCTTCTTAGGTACCGGCACCACATTAGCAACCCACTGAGGGTAAGAAGTCACTGCGAGAAACCCGACATCAAACTGTTTCATAACCTCGGCCTTAATCTTCTCAGACATCTCCGGACGCATACGGCGGACCTTTTGCTTAACTGGAGGGCAGTCTTCCTTAGTTGCCAAGTGATGGACCACAATATCGGTATCCAACCCGGGCATGTCTTCGTAGGACCAGGCAAAGATCTCCATATAATCATGCAGCATCTGAGTCAACCGTTGCTTCACGCTGAGCTCTAGGTTGGCACCAATCTTTACCTCTTTCCTGTCTGCCTCAGTACCCAAGTTTATTGTTTCCACTGGCTCTTCATGGGGTTGAATTGCCCTCTCTTCCTGAAGCAACAGTCTTGCAAGCTCGCCAGGCACTTCGCAATCATCTTCACCTTCGTCTTCGGCTAAGTTGATCGGATTTTCGAAGTCATAACTGGCAGTAAAAGAGTCGTTATCAGTGAGATCCAGAGTGGATTGAAACCTGTATGAGTGAGTGTGTGTGTAAATACAGCTGTTTTGAAATATATGTAAAAGGAAGAAGGACAGAAAAGGAGCATAAGATTTGCAATGCAAAAATACGTCCAAGATTTTCATTCATGATATATGAAATGACAATTTATATGCCCTCACAAATGAAACCACGGTGCCTCGGGTAAGACACCGGGCCATAGAGTTTATTTATTGTTTATTACAGATACCAAAACATAGGAATTCATTACTTAGTAACAAGAGAAACATATAGGTTGTCCTTTGCACTCCAATTGTTAAGTCCACCGTCAGTTGCCGGGTAGATCCAGCTATCAAACTCAGCTTCACCCACTTCGTCTTCGTCCCCAATAGCATTCACTCCATGAGCAGGCATGGGAGCTGTCACTACATTAGGTTTCTCAGATGCCTCAAACTGTACCTCCTTGGCGTCAATAAGGTCCTGCAGCTTGTTCCTTAATGCCCAACAGTCATCAGTGGCATGCCCCGGGCTATCAGAATGATAAGCACAACGAGCATTCGGGTTGTACTTAGGAGATGTAGTATTTGCAACCCTCGGAGCCTCTCTGACGGTTACCAAGTTGGTTGAGAGCAACTGTGGTAAGATCTGCGACAAAGTCATACTCAAGCGGGTGAATTCCCTTCTGGGTCTCTCAGCCCTTGGTTGGTTAGCTTGCCGAGGAGCGGCTGTAGGCTTGGCAATCATTAATGCACTGACAGATTGACGGCGCTCTGGTTTATCCTGCCTTCTAGGCCCATACACCGCACTGGCCTCCTTCTTGAAGGGTTTCTTCTTTGAACTAGACGATGCACCCTTTGGGATCTTTCCAGACTTTAACCCAGCCTCAATTCTTTCTCCAGTCAAGATAAGATCAGTGAATCCAGCGGAAGAGTTCCCGATGAGATGGTTGAAAAATGGCCCAGATAGGGTCCCCAAGAACATGTCTACCAACTCCCGATCAATCAGCGGCGGCTGCACCCTGCCAGCCAGGTCTCTCCACTTCTGAGCGTACTCCTTAAAACCTTCACTTGAACCTAACGACATACCCTGGAGTTGGGTACGTGTAGGGGCAAGGTCGGAATTATATTGATACTGCTTATAGAAAGCAGTAGCCAACTCCTCCCAGTTACGAACCTTGGTCCCATCCAGCTGATAGAACCATTCGAGATGAGTCCCTGAAAGACTCTCCTGGAAGAAGTGGATCCACAAATTCTTATCCGCAGAGTACGGTTGAATTTTCCGAACATAGGACCTGAGATGTAGCTTGGGACAAGATGCCCCGTCATATTTAGTGAAAGATGGCGCTTTGAACTTGTGGGGAATGATCACACCAGTAGACAAACCCAGATCTCCGAAATCCAGCCCAGGTACCTGTTGTATCTCCATAGCACTCAACCTATCCTCCAGCTGTTTGTAACGGTCTTCTGCAGGAGGGTACTGCTCTTCATCAAAATCAGTCTCGTTGTCGGAGACTACCGGACTAGGAACCCTTGTTTCTGCCTGAGGAGTACTCTTGCCAACAGAAGAACCAGCCTCTTCCTGCTGCAGAGCATTGCCGAACCTTCGGCCCGAGTTGAACAGAACAGTTCTTCTCTTCTTCTTCTTCTCCTTCTTCAGGAGCATAGCTTTTAGCTCTTCTTGGCCTTGAGCCAAACCCTTGATTAATTCCTGAAACTGCGCATTCTGCGCCTGAAGAGCCTTGATGGATGTCTCAGTTGATGACGAGTCGGGGTTCATGATGCTGAAATAAACAGCGAAGAACTGTAAGCAACCTGAAAAGAGGAAAAACCTGCTATGCACATGATGTATGAAATGCGTATGAATTATGTTTTCAAAGACAATCGGGAATCAACTTTGTAAACAAAAAGGAACACACTTCATTAGATTCAACTTTGAAACTGAAATTATTCAACAGGTTGCCCTTAGGCGTTACATGAAAGGAAATACTGAAAAGGAAATAAAACTGTAAAAGCACATCTGGAGCTCCTTATTGATCCCATGGTCTCCTCTTCTCAGTACGGATGTAGGCATTCAGAGCTCTCTCATTCTCCAACTGTTTTGTCAGCTTCTGGATCTTTGATTCCTGCTCGTTGAACTTTTCCTGGTAAGAATCCCGCTCTTCTCGCAGTTGCGACCAAGATCTCTTCAATGTCTCATAATCAGTAGGTATCTGAGGAGGAAGGACAGTTGGAGGAACACCATCTTTGTCAGGACACTCAAGAATGACGGGTCTGACAGCTTCATACGGCATACCTAACTTCTGAGCACGGATGCGAACCCATTTGTAGTAGGCTTCCATAGGTAAAGAAGTCTTTGGCCCTAACTCCTGTGGGTCAGCTTTATGAACCTTGTCCCAAGCCTTGATGAACCTACGGCGCAGCTCGTCACTGTCCACCTGAAACTCAAAACTGATGTGAGGCACCAACATCTCATGGGGACCTGCTCTTCTTGCTCTTCCAAACTGGCGGAGTGCTAGACATGGATTGTAAGAGATCCCTCCTTGGGTACCAATCAGAGGAACATTAGGGTATTCCCCGCATCGATCAATAATAGCTATCTCATCCAAACCTCTGCAAGTCCAAATGATGTCTTTATCAGTGAGAGACATTAACCTATGAGCCCAACCTCTTCCTTCTTGACTCTTCAGTACGAACTTAGGGAGGTGCGAAATAAACCACCTCACCAACAAAGGGATACAACACCATAGGGTTCCTCGTCTTCGGGTAGTACGGGCATGAAGTTGTTGCAAGATGTCACCCAAGAGAGTGGGCACAGGATTCTGAGACATAAAGATCCTTATGGCAGTGACATTGATGAAGTTGTCAGGATTAGGAAACAGGACTAACCCATAGATTAGGAGAGCCAAGATGTCTTCGTATGCCCTAAAGTCCAGGTCACTCCAGAAACTGTTAGCTTTACCAATCAGAAACTTGGCCAAGAAACCCTTAACTCCGCTTCTAGTCACCCAGTTGTCTGTTACCTCTTGATGGGTCAAAGGAAGAGCTGCAGCAACATCCTCAAGCCTGAGGGTCTTTTCCCCACCAGTAAAGGGAGTCTGATCCAAGATAGGGATACCAAGCAAATCAGAGAACTCTTCCAGGGTAGGGACCAGCTGGAAGTCTTGAAAGGTGAAGCACTGGTACAGAGGGTCATAGAACTGGGTCAGAACACTCATCAACTGTTGATCCCGCTTTGCAGTGACTAAACTGAGAAGAGAACCATGCCTCTGGATGAAGGAAGTGGTATTTGGAATTCTGCTAACCAACTCATCAAGCAACTCAGGGGAACGAACAAAGTTGAACCGGATAGTATTCCTTCGCACAGGCATCATGATATCCTACAAAACAGAGCAAAGGTGAAACCCTCTTGTCTTTGAAATGGTCAGTCCTTATGCAGGATGCATGCAATGTTCATGATGCTATGATGTTATGATAAAGCACACCACATATAGATACAAAGGCAAACATGGTAAGGCACACAAGTCACACAAGGCAAGCCCCTAAAGTTTAGACCAGCATGAGGTCTAGGTACTACCCTCTTTCAGTTTGTTGGTTCATACCTGTCCTAATCAAAAGTAACCGGGTTCTTAGAGGATCCCAATATCATTGACTACCCTCAATCGGTCATAACTCCAGCATCGCAATCTTTTCTTGCGGCCAGAACCATCACGAGAGTTTAGCCTCAATGGGCGTAGCATACTGCTACAATTCTAAAGGCCAAGTTGTGTCAATTAAGGTTCTAAGGTTGTTGGTGCTTAATGACTCCTTAGAAGACCCATATTCTCCTCGTTGCGACACAAGGGATATCGGTACAGACCAAGGTGCCACACCAACATAGCCACTGTTTCACCCGTGTCGGTCTATGCCGGACAGGTCCCTCACAGCTTATGCTACCTAAATAGGGTATCCCCAGATCCGGGTTAGGATCTATGTAACTCCCATGCAACCCACAATAGTAAAGCAAGCAAATCAATACAATTGAAAACACAGTTATGAACTAGCCCTAAGGTACACCTCACTTTAAGTTTGGTCCCCAGCAGAGTCGCCAGTTCTGTGATCGGTGGATCTGGAACTGACTGTTTAACGCTGGTTCGCGAAATGTCGCGGAAGCAAGAGTCGTCACCGTCTTTTATTTTCTCCAAATGGAAAGGACAAAAGCACAGAAAAATTCCTTAAAGAGATTGCTCTCGGTTCGGGAGGTAGATTATAGAAAGGGAAGGTGTTAGCACCCTTTCTATCCATGGTTATCCATGGGCTCTTAGATACTTGCTCATTTGTGTTTTCAAAATGGTTTGTTTGCTTTTCAACTGTGGGTTTTAAAAAGTTTCTTTGAAAATTCCAGTTCGACTCTTGTATCAGTCCTCAAGAGTGTTTGAAAAATTGCTTTCGAAAGCTTTTTGAAAAGGTGTCGGTGTGAAAAGTCTTTTTGAATTTTGTTTTGAGATTAGAGCAAGTATCTACGAGAACCTACCTACCCTAAGGAATTCGTCTGTGTAAATATCCTTTAAAGTAGTGCCATCCCACCATTGAGAGGTAGGTAGCACCACCGTTGGAGGTGTTCGGGTCAATTCGAGGTTCGGGACATGGTGATCACCAGAGCAATGGGAAGACACCTTAGAAGCTACCCTCATGCCAGGTTCCCGGATCATGAGGACTTACTAAGACATCCTCTACTCGACGATCACCTTTCGAGGCAAGGCAACAGTGAGGCGTACCCTAGGGGTGGTGTGTGATTTGTGTGTCGTTTTCATTTGCATTTATCTTGTCATGTTATTGGTGTTCTACGCTTGTTTTTATTTTGTCCATACATTCTTTCATGCCTTTGATTAACAGTTAAAAATTGCGAGAAAAGTAAATTCTAAGCTATTACAACAGGCGCGGGTCCACATCGCCAAAATTAAACCAGGACCCGATTTGACGTAAAAATAAATAAAGTAAAGAAAAGTGCGAGAAAATTAAAAGGTTACATGGCCTTGGGAGAGATACAGAAATATTAAGCGAAATAGAATAAATATGCGAATAAATAAGAATTAAAACGAAACGAGGGCGTTGGACCCTTTTTGCAAAAATTGAATTAATGATGGAGTTAATTAAAAAAAAAAGAAAGAACTTGTTTTTTGGGATTTTTTAGTATTTTAAGATTTAATAGAAAAAAGGAATTAATTGAAATTAAATGCTAACCCTAATTCTATTTTATTTTTGATTTATTAAGAAAAGAAAATTAAAACCTAATATTAACCCTAATTTATTTATATGCAAATTTAATTATAAAAATAAATATTTAATTATTTAATTATTATGAAATAAAAATAAAAAGGATAAAAATTAACTAAACCCTAATTCTATGTTTTTTTAGATTTTTATTAAAAGAATTAAATTTAAACCTAATTTAACTAATTAATTTATGAGCAATTTAATTACAAAATATTAAAACAAAATATTTATTATATTTTCCTCTTTTCTGATTTTTTTTTGATTTTTAGGTGTTTTTGAAAATAATAAATTAATTAAACAAATAATAATTAAAAGCAAATAGAAAATAAAATAAAAAAATATTATGGCAAACCTAGGGGGGTTGTAGTCCCCAACATGGAGGTTCAAGTTTAGTAATCTGGCCCATTAATCATGGTCCGTTTGACTTTTCCAGGCAATGTGCTGGCATGTTGACTCATGCTTATGGTGTTCCCCAGACCCGTGCCTTTGGATTGACCCTGATATGCACGTGGATGGTTTGATCTGGAGGGTGCATGATGTGCTTCAATATTGAACCTGCACGTGAATTTTTATTGAAAAACAATATGGGAATATTGAAGACCTGGGGCTCGAACCCAGGTCATGACTGTTACCAGCACTATCGCTTGCCAGCTGAACCAATTTGCTTTTCTGTAATCAATATAACAAACAAATATAATAAAATAAATATGCGTTACTGTTTCGTTTTCCGCGCGAAATTTAAACTGGCCAATCATCTAACGCCACGATATCGTCTTCTTCTTCATCCCTGAAATACAAAAACATAGGCCACGGTTTTGTTAGCGTTCTCTTAGGCCAGCTATTAAAAAATAGCGATTAGCCCTGTGACGCTCATAAATTGAACGCGAGGGTCTCAAACTTTTCGTCCAAGCTTGCTGAATACGTTCATGGCACTATGGTTCTCTAATTTTACGCTATTTGAAAACGCCCAATTCACAACTCTGAAAACCCTAGAATTTGGTAATGGTGAAATCGTATGTAGCTTGCAAAAATTCAATCAAACACATGGGTTAGCTTCAGAATCACACAAGGAATATGAATCAATGAACAAAATATCATGAGGATGCCTGTAAATCAAAACATGAATATGCATTTTTCATGAAATATTTTAAGTTCTGTATACCGATTCTTGAGGTTTTGATGAATGTTTTTGATTGGGAATCGTTCAGTGAACCTTCAGCAAGCTAATGAAACAAAAATCGTGCCTTGAATCGCCCTAGAAAGTGGTTTTCAGAATTGAGTTTCTTGCAAAAAAATTCAAGTTTGATGGGGGGTTTTCTGCGCAGCTGCATGTGTAATGGCATTAGGTTTATATTCAGGCTTATGTAATGAACCAATTAGGTCAAGAAAATTGATCAAGATCTTTTGTATTCATGGCTTTGAAGATTTGATTTTCAAGCATTGTTTTTTCAATCTTTTCCATGCATTTTTGTACCAATTATGATCCAATCAAATTGATTCTTTCCAATCTTAACCATGCACGAAATATTGAAGGCATATCATGTATAAAAAGATTTGAAATAGTAGGTTAAATATTTTCCATGTATTTAATTTGATTTAAATGAATTATTATAAATAAAAATTCAAATAAATAAATAAAAAATGAAGAAATACTTCCCTTTGGGCCAAGTGGTCGTGCTCATGCCATGGATGATGAATTATGGAAGAAAAATGGGCCCATTAGCAATTTTAGGTCATTTGAACCAATGTTGACTTTTCAAAATATCCAAAAATTTCCCAACTTCCACAAGGCATAACTTGCTCAATTTTTAAGCTTTGCTCATGTTCTTGGACATTTTGAAAAGTTCTTTGAGTCCTATAACCAATGCCTTTGGTCCCATGTCATTTTGATTTACCAATCTCAAGTTATGGCCTTTGACTTAAAGTCCCTTTTTGTTGACTTTTGAAAATGACCTATAATGTTGAAATTGATAACTTTTTGTGAGAGAATTTCTTGGACTTGAAGTATGAAGATGAGTTGTAGGAAATGTCATTCTCTTCAAAATGAGCTTTGGATGGGATTTTTCTGATAATCCATGTGAAAGTTATGCCCTGGTCAATTTACAGTTGACTTTTTCAACTGTCCAGATAAGGAAACTTTTGCATCTTGATGATTTTTGAGCCAAGCTTTGAGAATCATGATCAAGCATTGATCAAATGATGTTTGTGGCTTCAAAATGAGATGTTGACCAAAAATTTGAACTTTTGACTGTCAAATGACCATTTTGCCCCTACAGTTGACTGTAGTGCAATTAGGGTTTTGACTGTGCAATTTTGTGCTGAAAGTCTTGAAACTTTGTATGAGGATGCTTGACCATATTTGTAAGCATGTGGGACTTGATTGGACCTTTGGAAACTTCCTTTTCTTGATCAGAACACAAACCCTAATTTTGACTGCTTAGGAGGCTCTTGCACTGTGCAACCCTTGGGGAACTTTGAAGCTTGACTTGGCATTTTCTTGAAGAATATGGGAGGGCAAATTTTGGGGTACAACAGAACCAAATGGGTCTTCAGAAACAAATTGAATGAACAAGGAAAAGTAATCAGAAACAAGGCACGACTGGTTGCCCAGGGTTATAGTCAACAAGAAGGAATTGATTATAATGAAACCTTTTCCCCATTCGCCAGGTTAGAATCTATAAGATTATTAATTTCTTTTGCTGTACAAAATAACATTACATTATATGAAATGGATGTTAAAAGTGCATTTCTAAATGGTTATATTGAAGAAGTATATGTCCATCAACCTCCTGGATTTAATGATTCAAAACAACCAGAACATGTTTTTAAATTGAAAAAGTCTTTGTATGGTTTAAAATAGGCTCCAAGAGCTTGGTATGATCGTCTGAGTAATTTTCTATTAGAAAAATATTTTACCAGAGGGAAAGTGGACACAACTCTCTTCAGAAAAACATTTAAAAATGATATTTTAATCTGTCAAATATACGTTGATGATATAATTTTTGGAACCTCTAATATATCACTTGGAAAAGAATTTTCTAAGACAATGCAGGCAGAATTTGAAATGAGCATGATGGGTGAATTGAAATTCTTTCTTGGAATTCAAATCAACCAGACTCAAGAAGGTACTTTCATACATCAGACGAAGTATGCTAAAGAACTTCTGAAGAAATTTCAAATGTCAGAAAGCAAAGATGCCAAGACACCTATGCATCCAACCTGCAT
This sequence comes from Vicia faba, assembly GCA_948472305.1. Classification (NCBI taxonomy): domain Eukaryota; kingdom Viridiplantae; phylum Streptophyta; class Magnoliopsida; order Fabales; family Fabaceae; genus Vicia; species Vicia faba. The sequence continues at coordinate 1,460,740,256 of OX451735.1, forward strand.
TCTAGGTAAAGATGAGGTAAGTATGAAAGTAGATCAGAAGCTCTACAGAGGTATGATTGGATCCCTTCTCTATCTGACTGCATCTAGACCTAATATATTATTTAGCGTGTGCTTGTGTGCTAGATTCCAATCAGATCCTAGAGAATCTCATTTAATAGTTGTTAAGAGAATTCTTAGGTATCTGAAAGGTACTGCTAATCTTGGTCTGTGTTACAGAAGATCACAAGATTACAAACTAGCAGGTTATTGTGATGCTGACTTTGGTGGAGATAGAATTGAAAGAAAAAGCACCTCTAGAAGCTTCCAGTTTTTGGGTGACAATCTTATCTCATGGTACAGCAAGAAGCAAGCAACAATTGCTCTATCAACCATAGAAGCTGAATATATATCTGCTGCTGGATGTAGCTCTCAGATGATTTGGATGAAAAGTCAACTAGAAGATTTCAACATTTATGAAAGTAAGATTCATATCTTCTGTGACAATACTTCTGCTATTTGTCTTTCTAAAAATCCAATCTTACATTCTAAAGCCAAACATATAGAAATTAAATATCATTTCATAAGGGACTATACTCAGAAGGGGATTTTAAACTTGATTTTTGTAAAAACAGACCATCAATGGGCTGACATTTTTACTAAACCCCTTTCAGAAGATAAATTTAATTTCATTCTGAAAAATATTTGTATGGAAGTATGTCCTGAATAAAATAATATTTTCTGTGACTGGCTTCAGAACTTTCTGAAATGAATGCTCTGATTAACAACTCTTCAGAAGTTAGAAGAGAAGTTGTAACAGAAGCTATATGAATCATTCTAACGCTTCATGTCCAAGTGTAGTTCAGAAATTCATTAGAACAAACAGCGGTTACATGCATCCTTCAGGAGATGAACACGTGGTGTGTTTCTGAAAGGTCAAGCGTGCAAAAGCTACTGATGACGTTCTAGGTAACTGTTGATGATTATCCATAATCTCACGTTTTCCCTCATTTTTAGCAATTCATTAAATGCAAGTAATGATGAGAATCGTTTTTTTAAATCCGTTTTAATCTTTATTTTAATTTGTCTTAAATACTTCTAATTTAATTCTTAACCTATTCTCTGAAATTAATGCCTATAAATACTCTTTGAAAAACCCTTTCATTCTTTACTGTCTCTTTCAACTCAAGTTTTTATTTGAACATTTCTCTTAAAAACCCTTTTCGAAAAATTCTCTTTTCATAAAACTTCAATGGCTTCTTCTTCCTCTACCCACTCTGAGCAATACTGTATACCCGAAAGGACAACACTCATTCCGGTAGAAAGTTTGGAAGTTTTGAGTGAGCTAATGGTAGACTTTGAGAATCTCAGAGAGAATGGATTTGACTTGTTCCCTACTGTGAAGTTTCAAGGTTGGGAAAGCTACTTTGATCGTCTTACTGGTCCATTCTTTCCTCATTTGGTAAAAGAATTCTGGATTCACGCTATTGCAACTCCCAAGGTTATTCTCTCCTTTGTAATGGGCAAGGAAATATCCATTACAGAAAATCTAATCAGAAGGTTGCTGGGATTTAAAGGACTTGGAGTTACAGGAATGCCCACTGGAAGAATGGAGATGTCTAGGGTATACACATAGATTTTTACAAATGGTCAAGGTTCCTCTAAAGTTAGGGATTTGAAAGACAAGTATAAGATTTGGGCAAGGATTATTCATGGATGTATTCACCACAGGAAAGGCACCAGTTCTCCTGATTACATCAACGCTGATCAACAATAATTGTTGTTTTGCCTTGGAACCAATGTCAAAATTGATTTGCCCTACTTGCTTTTTGAACACCTCCGAAACCATGTCAAAGAAACCAGAGAAGCTGAAAGGATGAAGAATCCCAAATCAAAGAGGAATTAGATTCCCATGGGGAGGTTATTATCAGACATTCTGACTGAGAATGGTCTGATTTCTCACCTAAGAGAAGCAAATCTTCTGGGGGAGCTTGAACCTATTTGTGGTAAGACAATGACTGGAAAGAACTTGCTAAAAAGGAAAATTATTGACAAACTGCTGGTGGAACCCTCTCCATGTCTGTCAACTATTATGAAGAAAAGAAGAATTCCTATTGCTAATTTTCCTATGTTTAACTCGTTGGGACATTCTCGTATGGTTTTGCACTATCTTGAGACCTGCAGAGAAACAGGATCACCTATTGATCCAGCTTGGCTTCAAGGAAGAAATCAAGTTGCTGCTGATGTTGTTCTCCAAGGATCTGTGAAGAGAAAAGCTGTAGAAGGACCTTCTGGCTCTCCTCAGAAGAAAAAGAAGACAAGTAATCATGCTGAAACTATACCTGTTTATAATTCTGAAAATATATCTGCATCTGCTGAATCCTCTCAAACCTCACCATCTGAACCCCTTGCTGACAACCTTAGTAAAAATCAGTTCTCAACAGATTTTAGTGATTCTGACTCTGATGAACATTCTGACAGCCAATCAAAACCCTCTCATTCAGAACCCCCTGAACCATCTATTTTTCAACCTATTCCCGCTGAACGTTTCTCAAGACCCCCTCCCAGACCCACTGGATGGTATGATGCTGGATCTTAGAGAATTCCTGGGACTAATGAACCTCTAGCAACCATAAAACCACCTTTCAATCTACCAACTGAAAACATTTTTGCTATGAACCAACCACAACCTCAAAAAACCATTCCCACTCCCGCTTATACAATAATAATTTCTCCTGATATCACTCCACCCACCTCACCACAACATACAACCCCACTCTCAACTCCTTAAATTCCAGAATAACAATTTTTTGAACAAACTGATATTGCTGAACCATCCGTACCTCATGATATATCAGAACCTCATATTTGTGTTAACCAACCTGAACCTGAACCTACAAATACTCCTGAAACCAATAGCTTTTTAAGAACTGTTGTGGACTCTCAATCTCTACAATTCTTGAAAAATAAATCTTACAGAACAGCTGTCCCTAAACCTATTCAGCCAGATGTAAATATTTTGTTTCAGAATTTTATAACAAATGTTCAAGCATGGTTACAACCGCTGAAAGAAGATTGCCTCAGAAGTGTGAACACCGCAGCAACAGATCTTCTATGGGAAACTTTCAAAAGAACCTTGGTTGCTGAATCACGGAATTTACAGGATTTGTGCCACTCTCAGGTGCTGGACAACTTTTCCAAACTTCTGCGTGTTTTCAAGACAGAAGCTGCTGATACTTGGAATAAGAAGTCTTCGCTACTGATTGTTGATACACCAGCTAATAAGATGGACATATCAGAAGACGAATCTGAAGAATACTCTGAAGATTCAAATCCTCTAGCTATTGTTCTATTGAATCAACCTTCAGTTAAGGATGGACCTGAACCTGTGCCAACTCTTGCAATGGATCTAGGCACTCTGCTCTCAACCTTTGTGAAGTCTGGTTCATCAGTTGTTGCTTCTAACCTTGTTTCTACTGAAGCTTCATCAGCTTCTGCCCCTACCTCACTCATTATGGACACTCTGAAAGAGCTAACAAGGGAGAATGAAGTCTTGACTAGACGCATGGATAAGCAAGATCAAACAAATTTAGAGTTCAAGAACTGGATGGCAATGCAAAGTGAATCTGCCTCTGAGATCAAGAACCTTCTGATGGCTCTTGTCTCTAAGAAATCCTAGTTTCTTTTTGTCTCTTATTTGATGTTTTGTTTGTACTTCTGGTTATCTATTTTTTTAACTTTTTATGGAATCTTTCAAAATTTCTCATTTATTACACTTTTTGATTATGCCAAAAAGGGGGAGAAAATGTGCATGTTTTAACTAATCATTGTTTAATAGTTATGGGACTATGTCCCAGACATTCTAACATAATTGCAAGAATTCCCTCTGTGCAAAAGATTTTTTTTGCAGGTATCATTTAACTCTGAAAGAATATTCCAGCTAAGATTTATCTTCTTGAAGAAGTTCTGAAGAAATTCAAAGAAGGTTGTGTATCACTCTGACTAAATAATCTCAGGATGTCTTATGCATAGATATATTCATTTCAGGGGGAGATTCTCATCTTAATCTGTTTCTTTTCTTTATCTAAAATAATTTTTTTGTCATCATCAAAAAGGGGGAGATTGAAAGAACAAGATTAAGTTCTGACCTATCCCAAGTGTTTTGATGATAACTAAATTATATTAAGATAATTTATGCTCTAATGAATGTGTTTTTGAATGTCTTAGTTAATGTTCTGACAAGAAACATTCCAAAGTGTTAAGCAAAGATTATGAAGAAGTTCTTTGACATAAGAACCTTTTATTCAAACGCATCTGCTGGCTCTGGTAAGAACACTCATTTGTTAAATGTATCTTCTAACTTCTAGCAGGCTTCTTGATTCTGAAGATAACTTGAAAGCAAGCGCTGTTCAAAGATCTTAGCAAGCAACGCCCTGACCAGAAGTTGAATAAAGCATGTTCTGAGTTAAAGCAAATACTGAAACAACGTCTTAATCAATGTGTCTTGTCAAAGCAAAGGAAACACGTTCTTACATTCTGACGTTTGCTAATTAATGCAAAGACGGCTGAAAACACTCAAGTGCCTACAACTAGTTTCTTGGAGAATGGAATTTTGCAAGGATACACGCAAAGCATTTAATGCTCTCCATTTCCTCTGAAGGCAGCAACAATCTTATTTTTTCCTACTATAAGTAGAAGGACATTTATTGCAAGCCTATAAGATTTGTTCAAACAAAAAACTACGTGAAATATTCAAAAGCATACAAACTCATAGTTCTTACATTATTGTGTATTACATTCTAAGAAAAATCACAGTTGTGATATAGCTTGATTAGAAGCAAACTCTATTTCAATTATCTGTAAAGATTATACTTCTGTATTTGTTCCTTGAGAGACCAAGTTTGGTCAGATTTCTCAAGCAGACTAGGACTAGAGTTAAGTCTTAGTGGTGTTAGTCACTTGTAAGTTTACTTGTGCATTGTTAGTCACAACAGTTGTTGTGTAATTGTAATCAGTTGATTATAGTGGATTAAGTCCTTGTTGAGAAAGGCGAAATCACCTTGGCGGGTGGACTGGAGTAGTTTGAGTTCAAACGAACCAGGATAAAAATAACTGTGTTATTCCATTACTGTTTTGAGCTTTGTTTTGAAAGAACGAAAAGAGTCACTTATTCAACCCCCCTTCTAAGTGTTTTCTTACCCCTTCACTGTATGTGTTAAAACAGTAAGAAAGCCTAGAAGTTCTGTGTGTTAAAACAGTGAGAAAGTCTTAGAAGTCCAGTGTATTAAAACAGTGAGGGGAACTCAAACATTCTGTGTTGTGCTAAAACAGTGAGTAAAAATCAGAAATTCTGTGTTGTGTTAAAACAATGGGAAAGAAATACCCAGAAGTTATGTGTTATACTTCAACTCCTTCCTTACATTTAATCAGCTCATCAGTAACTTATTCAGTTCTTGACAACAACAAAACAGAAAGATAAAAGCACAATAGTTTATAGAAGTTCTAATCCTAATTCTGAGCCTAGCTTTATTCAAGAAGTTCTGATCCATAGTTTTTTCTACTTATGCAATGATATGGACAACATCAACATTATGATATTTACATATTTAATGATGTTCTGAATGAAAAATGCAAAGTCAGAACGATTTACCTTGAATCTGAATAGTGTGTTTGGGACTTGAGCTGCTGCCTTCAAATGTTATGGGGTTAGCAAGGAATGGAACAAAACGTTATGTTCTTTGATTCAAAGGGAAGAACAAATGTTTGATTTTGTTTGAGAATTCTGAGTATACGAATGTTTTATTGTGTTCTGTTTTCTCTTTTTTGTATTTAATGATTCTCTCTTTCCAAAAGCCAGCCCCTTGAAAGTGTGATGGAGCAACTTATTTATAGGTGAGTTTGCTGTGGTTTTTGGGGGAAAAATAAATGAGATTTAAACCTTTTTGGCATACTGTTCCATTTCTTTTTAATCACATCTATTGTATGCTAATTTGGTGCAATTATGGGGTTTGAGAAAAAAGCAGGCGTGGACTAGATCATCAGCTGGTTACAGGACTGTGCTGTAGCAGGGCAGCAAGCTGCTTAAACGAGGTTTTGGGATTTGGTGATGTTCTGATCGCAGAAGACCAGAAACGTGACCTCTATACGCTGAAGAGTCATGTTTTAACTGAAGAACATTGCTTCCATATGTTTTGATTGAAGAGTCATATTCTGAACCGTCTCTGCAGATTTTGATTGCACTTGTGTAGCGGCTGTCCCAGAAGTTCTGAAGTATCATATTCTCTTAACACTTAAAAATTTTCTAAATGTTTATAAATTTGATTTTTTCAAAGTAATTTCTAACTTTTGATTTTGATGAATTAATTTCATGTCTTGATGAAATATAATTGTTGAAACTTGATTTTTGATCCAAAAGTCAAAGTTTGACTTTTCAGTGTGTTTTTGACCATTTTGCCCTTGTGAATGACTTTCTTTAGAAAATTATGATCTGAGACTTGAAACATGCCAGAAGTAAACCTGAAGGTCTAGAATGATCCTTTGAGAAATGAGAAGGCAAATTTTGGGGTACAACAGCTGCCCCTGTTCAATCTTCTTAAACCTGAAGAGTTAGATTGGCAAATCTACCATTCGTGGCTTAAAGGTAGAAGATGATTGAACACTAGAGTGCCCAGAAATTTGCACTTGATGATACTATGGTTGAGGTGTATGGAATGGGATTAAAAGATGCCATTTGGAGAAATGATGGAGAGTTGGAGGAGGTGGGCTTATAGATGCCATCCGAAGGTGATTGTTGGTAGAAAATTAGACTAGATCTAAGTTTGACTTCAATTGGGAAAAGAATCAGAATAAACCTTTGGTCGATTTAAAACTGAACCTAGAAGAAGTCTTGAATAATCTTTAACTGGGAAGAATCATGATAAATCTTGGAGTAATTTATCTGAAGCAGAGAAAGTGTCTATTGGGGAAGAATCAGGATAAACTGTTGAGAGATTTAAACTGAAACAACAGGGGTTGTATGCGGGAAAGAATCAGGATAAACCATTGAGAGATTTAAACTGAACCAACAAGGGTCTGGAAAAGAATCAAAATAAATCTTGGAGCGATTTATCTAAACCAAATAAAAATGTCTGCGGGAAAAAACCAGGATAAACCGTTAAGAGATTTAAACTGAACCAGCAGGGGTCTGGAAAAGAATCAAAATAAATCTTGGAGCAATTCATCTGAACCAGAGCAGATGTCTGTGGGAAAGAATCAGGATAAACCGTTGAGAGATTTAAACTGAACAACCATGGGGTCTTGAAAAGATTCAGAATAAATTTTGGAGCGATTTATCTGAACCAGAGAAGATGTCTGTAGGAAAGAATCAGGATAAATCGTTGAGAGATTTAAACTGAACCATAAGGGGTCTGGAAAAGAATCAGAATAAATCTTGGAGCGATTTATCTGAACTAGAGAAGATGTCTGCGGGAAAGAATCAGGATAAACTGTTGAGATATTTAAACTTAACCAACAGGGGTCTGGAAAAGAATCAGAATAAATCTTGGAGCGATTTATATGAACCAAAGAAGATGTCTGCGTGAAAGAATCAGGATAAACCGTTGAGAGATTCGAACTGAACCGGCAGAGGACTTGAATAATCTTTAACTGGAAAGAATCAGAATAAATATTGGAGTGACTTATCTGAACTAGAGAAAGAGTCTACTGGGGAAGAATCGGGATAAACCGTTGAGAGATTTAAATTGAGCCAGCAGGAGTCCGAAGGAAGTAATTGTCATGTAGATAATCACCCCGTCTTGTTTCAAGAATTGATCTACGATTGTCTTGTTCATATATATTTTCCTTATCTTGTTGAAAATTTGATAGTAATTTTCTGTTGATTGATCTTTCTTGAAAAAGGTAAAGAGTTAGTTGTATGTGATGCCACGATGCATGAAATGCATAGTGTAAATGAGATTGCGATATATGAATTTGTGTCATCGATGTTTATGATGTATGGGTGGGATGTATGCACATGTAAGCTATTTTGCTGCAGTGTTGTCGGATTAGGGAAAATAAATCCCTGGTGTTGTACCCCAAAATTTGCCCTCCCATATTCTTCAGGAAATTGCCAAGTCAAACTTCAAAATTCCCCAAGGGTTGCACAGTTCAAGGGCCTCCTATACAGTCAAGATTAGGGTTTGTGTTCTGATCAAGAAAATGAAGTTTCCAAAGGTCCAATCAAGTCTCACATGCCTACAAATATGGTCAAGTATCCTCATATCAAGTTTCAAGACTTTCAGCACAAAATTGCACAGTCAAAACCCTAAATTGCACTACAGTCAACTGTAGGGGCAAAATGGTCATTTGACAGTCAAAAGTTCAAATTTTTGATCAACATATCATTTTGAAGCCACAAACATCATTTGATCAATGCTTGATCATGATTCTCAAAGCTTGGCTAAAAAATCATCAAGATGCAAAAGTTTCCTTATTTGGACAGTTGGAAAAGTCAACTGTAAATTGACCAGGGCATAACTTTCACATGGATTATCAGAAAAATTCCATCCAAAGCTCATTTTGAAGCGAAAGACATTTCCTACAACTCATCTTCATACTTCAAGTCCAAGAAATGTTCTCACAAAAAGTTATCAATTTCAACATTATAGGTCATTTTCAAAAGTCAACAAAAAGGGACTTTAAGTCAAAGGCCATAACTTGAGATTGGTAAATCAAAATGACATGGGACCAAAGGCATTGGTTAGAGGACGCAAAGACATTTCCAAAATGTCCAAGAACATGAGAAAAGCTTAATAATTGAGCAAGTTATGCCTTGTGGAAGTTGGGAAATTTTTGGATATTTTGAAAAGTCAACATTGATTCAAATGACCTAAAATTGCTAATGGGCCCATTTTTCTTCCATAATTCATCATCCATGACATGTGCACGACCACTTGGCCCAAAGGGAAGTATTTCTTCATTATTTATTTATTTATTTGAATTTTTATTTATATTAATTCATTTAAATCAAATTAAATGCATAGAAAATACTTAACCTAAAGTTTTAAATCTTTTTGTGCATGTTTATACTCAATAATTCGTGCCTAGCCAAATAAGGAAAGATTTGGATTGATTAGATCATAATTGATACAAAAATGCATGGAAAAGATTGAAAAAACAAAGCTTGAAAATCAAATCTTCAAAACCATCATTGCAAGGGATTTGATTTGTTTTTCTTAACCTAATTGATTCATACATAAGCCAGGAACACAACCCTAATGATCACACACACGCAGCTGCTCAAAAAACCTGAAAATCAAACTTGAAATTTTTCTCTAAAAACTCAATTCTGAAAACTAACTTGCAGGTTGATTCAAGGCATAATTTTTGTTTCATTAGCTTGCTGAAGGTCCATTGAACGTGTCCCAATCAAGAATACTCATCAGAACCTCAAGAATTGGTAACACGAGTGCAAACTGTACCAAGAAAAATTCATAATCGTGCATCACGATTCATGCATCCTTTGTAACTTTTAATGCTTGATTCATGTTCATTATGAGATTCTGAAACTAACCATACAAGTTAATTGCGTTTTTGTGCGATGTACATGATTTTACCATTGATGCAGGCTAGGGTTTCTTGGACTCCAAATTAGGGGTTTCCTAATACTGTAAAATTAAGACATAACAATGCCATGGATGAAATCAGCAGGTTGGGACGAAAAGATTGAGACCATCGCGCCAAATTTCTGATTGTCACAGGCCTAATCGTTATTATTGAAATTAGTATCTTTTGAGGGGGTTTAAAACCCCCGTTAAATGTTTGTTAAATTCGTTTCAGGAAACACAACGAGGAAGATGATTATGTGGCCGTCTGTGAGTGGAGCGTTCAAATCTTCGCGCGCGTTTCCAAGCCATTAACCAACGTTCTTTTATAATATTTACTAGTTAGTATATATTAAACGCGTGTGAGTTGGTCCAGTGGCAAGTGATAATGCTGGTAACAGTCATGATCTGGGTTCGAGCCCCAGGTCTTCATGCTTTCAAATATTATTTTTCCATTAACGTTCACGTGCAGCGCCTACGTTGAAGACTATGATGCACTCTCACTATCCAACGTCCACACGTCTAACAGATTCAAATCAAAGGCTGAGAGTTGGAGAACACACTAAGTCCTAGTCAACGCATCACACGCGTCTAGCAAAAGTCAAATGGACCAATGTCTTAGTGGGCCTGGATTTCTAAAGAATACCTCCTAATTTGGGATCTGAACCCCCTTTGGTTTGCAATTCTTCCTATGCTCTTTATTTTTTCTATTTTTTATTTTTCATTTTAATTGTTGTTTTAGTAAGTAATTTTATTATTCTCACAAAATATAAAATACACAAAAAAAATCAGAAAAGATAAAAAAAAAAAAAAAATTTATTTTTAGTATTTTCATAAATAAATTTGCATGTAATTATTTAGTTTTAACTTAAGTTGTAATTTTAATACTTTTAACAAAAAAATCTAAAAAATGTAGAAATAGGTTTAATTATAAATTTTTCATCCCTTTTTATTTTTCTTTCATAAATATATTAAATAATTAAATATTTTACTTTTTATAATTAAATTGCATGAAAATAAAAATTAGGTTTAATTTAGGTTAAAAACTTCAATATTTCTTAATAAAATAAAAAAGGACTAGAATTAGGGTTTGCATCTTATATTAATTTCAATTAATTTTTCCCTTTTCATATTAAATCCTAAAATACTAAAAAATGACCAAAAAACAAATTCTTTCTTTTTCTAATTTTAATTAATTCCTCATTAGTTTAATTTTGCAAAAAGGGTCCAACGCCCTCGTTTCGATTTAATTATTAATTCGCATATTGTTTTATTCCGTTTAAATAATTATGTACCTCTCCCGAAGCCATGTAAATTCCTTCTCGCACTTTTAATTTCTTTATTTTTCTGTCAAATCGGGTCCTGGTTAATTTTGGCGATGTGGACCCGCGCCTTTTGTAATAGCTTTAGATCTTTACTTTCCCGCAAATATTTTAACTGTTAACAAATGGCATGAAAGAATGTATGGACAAACAATAAAAACAAGCGTAGAACACCAATAACATGACAAGATAAATGCAAATGAAAACGACACACGAATCGCACACACCACCCCTAGGGTACGCCTCACTGTTGCCTTGCCTCGAAAGGTGATCGTCGAGTAGAGGATGTCTTAGTAAGTCCTCATGATCCGGGAACTTGGCATGAGAGTAGCTTCTAAGGTGTCTTCCCATTGCTCTGGTGATCACCATGTCCCGAACCTCGAATTGACCCGAACACCTCCAACGGTGGTGCTACCTACCTCTCAATGGTGGGATGGCACTACTTTTAAGGACATCTACACAGACGAATTCCTTAGGGTAGGTAGGTTCTCGTAGATACTTGCTCTAATTTCAAAACAAACTCAAAAAACTCTTTTCACACCGACACTTTTCAAAAAGCTTTCGAAAGCAATTTTTCAAACACTCTTGAGGACCGATACAAGAGTCGAACTGGAATGTTCAAAGAAACTTTTTTAAAACCCACAGTTGAAAAGCAAACAAACCATTTTTGAAAACACAAATGAGCAAGTATCTAAGAGCCCATGGATAACCATGGATAGAAAGGGTGCTAACACCTTCCCTTTCTATAACCTACCTCCCGAACCGAGAGCAATCTCTATAAGGAATTTTTCTGTGCTTTTGTCCTTTCCATTTGGAGAAAATAAAAGACGGTGGCGACTCTTGCTTCCGCGACATTTCGCGAACCAGCGTTAAACAGTCAGTTCCAGATCCACCGATCACAGAACTGGCGACTCTGCTGGGGACTCTTATAAAGTGAGGTGTACCTTAGGGCTAGTTCATAATTGTGTTTTCAATTGTTTTCCTTGTGTGCTTTAAATTGTGGGTTGCTTGGGAGTTCTATAGATCCTAAACCCGGATCTGGGGGATACCTTCTTAGAAAGTAGCAACAAGACTGTGAGGGAACTGTGCGGGGTATACCGACATGGTTGAAACAGTCTGCTACGTTGATGTGGCACTTTGGTGTGTACCGGTAACCCTTGAGTTCAGTCAAGGAGAGTACGGGGCCTCCGCGTGGTGTCGTGAAGCATCAACAGACCTTAGGAACCTTAATTGAACCATCTTGGCCTCTTTAGGGTAGTGAGATAACTGACTTTGGTGCAGTCCGAGGTTGGTTGATACTCGATACTACACTCAATTGAGGGTTGCTTTCCTGGAATATTTCGGTCGCCAGTTCAGTGGCTAAATCGAAACGATGAACAATGAAAGCAATCCCGTGATATTGGGACCCTTAGAACCCGGTTACTTCTAATAGGACAGGTTGAACCCACCAACTTCAAGAGGGTACTACCCAGACCCCATGCTGGCCTTAAACCTTAAGGGCTTGTGTTGTGTGACTTGTGTGCCTTCGTACTTGACTACTTGCATGCTTTATCTGACACATGAACTACTTGCAGGTTTTGTTTTAGTCCTTAATTGGGACCCATGACAGGGCTTATTAAGTTTCTTGCAGGTTTTGTTTATAGTCCTTAATTGGGACTTATAACAGAGTGTATTTAGTTTCTTGCAGGTTTTGTTTATAGTCCTTAATTAGGACTCATAACAAGGCTTACTAAATTTCTTGCAGGTTATGTTTTAAGTCCTTAACTAGGACTCATGACAGGTTTTACTTGAGTTTCTTGCAGGTTTCTGTTTATAGTCCTTAATAAGGGCTCATAACAGGGTTTATTCACATTACCCCATGCATACCATGACATCATACCATTGCATACATCCTAATCCATTTCAAGGATATCAAGGGCTTGTGATGCAGGTCATGGTGAATCAACTATCCCAGCAAGGGGCAAAGAGGATTTATTTTCCTCTAGACAAAGAAGCCAGGGGCTATGACCCACTTGATATGGTGAGCTCTGACTCCTGAAGAAGGTTCCTTTAACCAAGGTTGTTTGGAAATCAAAACCAACATGATGACTAAAGTCAGAGGCTATGACCCACTAGATATGGTGAGCCTTGACCCTTGAAGAAGGACTCTCAACAACATGAAGTTCCTTCAATCAAGCTACCGGATTCAAATTCTAACAATTTTTCTTGTCTACCCCGCGAGATCTTTGAAAACAATACATGCATGTCATACATATCATTGCGTAACAAGTACCCTTGTTGCAGGTCACTTACCCTTCTCGCTGTTTATTTCAGCCATGGCTTCCCAACAAGATAACCAGGACCTTCTGGCTCAAGAGACTCAGTTTGGGGAAATCCTCCTGAATCTATCCAAGGGGCAGGAGGAGCTAAGGACACCTTTCATGGGGACTTTTGTCAAGAACAGTGCTGAGGATGAAAGGCTGAAACACCTGCAAGCTGATGTGGATGCATTGAAAGCCCAGATGTTGGGGCAGGCGACTGCCATTCAAAGTTTAGCTCAAAGACAAGATGAGCTAGGGGTTCTCATCAACCAATTGCTTCATGGTAACCAACTGGGGCAAACGTCTAAGGGTAAAAAGCCATTCATCATTCAATCATCCTTGAGACAAGGAGATAAGGGGAGAGCTCCTCAAGTGGCTTAAGCGCCACAAATTCAGCATCAACCTCACCAGCTTCAGCCAGACAAGCCCAGGAGGCAATTCACCCAGCTCAACATGTCGTTGTTCCAAGCTTTACAACGCCTGTTAAGATTGAACCTGATCACATTAAGGGCTCATCCCCGGAACCAGAACACAGCATCTCCTGTCTATGATCCCAATAAAAGATGTGCCTACCACTCTGCCTGTCCAGGACATGATACAAATGAGTGTTGGGCTCTGAGGAACAAGATCCAAGACCTGATTGATGAAGGAGCACTGGAGTTCACACAAGATGGTCAGGCTGAATTTTTCTACTATCCCTCCAAGGCTCACCATTTGAAGTGACAAGCCCTGAGATGAAAAGACTTTTGTTCATTCGAATGTTCAAGTTGTGTTGTTCTTTGATTGTTTAGACATTTATTCATGTTAAACATTGTTATTCCATTAATGCATCGCTTATGTCTATTTTGAATCAATATATTCGTATTCACATAAATGCAAATTATTTTCATATTTTTTTTCTGATGATCAACTCTTAAATAATAATTCTAAGCCTCTTGAGGGAGGATGACGAAAACGATACCGCTATCTTTACAGTATGCTCTTGAACAGACCCCGCTGATGAGGTACAGGCATTGTTTCAATTCCTAAACACTGGAGTTATAAGGATGATAATCCCTCGTCAACCCCTCTGAGCCAAAGAAGTAGGAGTTTTTTTTCTTTTCGAAATTTAAAACCCTTAATCATAACCTGGGGCAGGGTAGTTCTCTCAGTTGATCCAAGTGCATAACGAAGGGCACCAAAAAGGTCCTTACAAAACAAAGAAAGACAATGATGGTTCCGAATAATCAATAAAGAAAGGCAGTCATTACCTCAAAAATAAAAAACCCATTAAGTCAAAACCCATGAAGGAGACTTACAAAACTGGGGCATCCCGCTGACTGTAATTCCAAAAAAGGAAACAGTTCAGGCAAAAAAGAAAGGGATAACAAAAAAGAAAGAGGTCTTACAAACCCTCAACAAAAAAATGGGAATGACTGCCTATCCAAAATAAATTGTCAACATCCGAATCATCACCGGAAAATCAGAGCAAAGACTCAAACAAGGTCTAACGTATGATCAACTGAGTTTAGGTTTGGAGAACATCACGAAGAGCGGGTGGGTACAAATAAAATTTGAGCCTTTATCCTTTGTTTCTTAAACCGTGAACCAGGCCACGTTATAACCCTCAAAAGTCCTAGCTGAAGCATGGGTTAGTTCGAAAGCATACTGTTACGAAAGGTATCCTGACTCCTGAAGGCCTATGGTAAAATATGGAGTTGACATCACGTTTTACAAACATTCACTTGTTTTATGAAAAAAATGCATTTTCAAAATCTTCAAGACAGACATAAGCTTTGCATTTTTAACATAACTTTGTTTGCATATGACCTTTTGTTTGAACAGCAGGGAAATTCGCACGATGAATACCTAGTGAACAAAAGTACTTCCAATCAAGGGGCAGACATGACCATGGTCCATTATCTGGGGCAGTCCAATCAAGATTCGGAGAATCTCTCAAAGGGCCAAATAGCCTGGGGAAAATCTCCGCCTGAGTCACTTGGGGCATTCCAACAACGAATCTTGCCTGATCAAATACCTTCTGGTGGCATGACAAAACACTACTGACAGGGGCATCTCCCTATATTCTGAGAGCATGGACATAGTCGAAAGAATACTACGCATAATCAAAGACCCGCTAGGTTGATACACCTAGGCAAAAATAAGGGCTTCCCGGCGAACCAAAAGGGTTCGGGCAAAATGAAGGGATGAAATGAAAAGAATCTGTACACCCGGCAAGTCGAAAACCTGAAAAGGCGGCTTGGGAAAAAATGGGTATCCCGGTGGACTGAAAACCCAAAAGGGCGGTCCAGGCAAAAGTTAGGGATCAAAGCGTACGACTATGTCCTGTCATCTTGTCACCTTTCTACCAGAAGAAGGTTGGTCCATCAACAACTATCAGCACCTCACAGGTCTCCCTATCCCATCTCAGAAACAGGGGCAGCAATGAGTCGTCCAAACGATCTAATGGCTCTGTCCACCAAGGTATCAAGGTAGGTTCGGCTAAAGAACATGACCAGTACATCTTAATTCCACAAAGAGTAAGCAAGTCAGTACACTCTTCTCCAAGCAGTTATCAAATCTCAAGAAAGTAGGGTATCCTCCAGCAGATCCCAACATTCCCAGCAGCATACATATTCTTAACAAGCATCCCCGGCAGTCTTGGTCTAAAGATTGTTCCCCGGCGGTATATCAACATTCAAAGGAATCACTTCCCCAATATATCAAAACACTTCCCCAGGAGAGTCCAATTAGCTTCCCCAAGAAAGTTAGGAATCCATCTCCCCAAGCAGTAAGCTTATCCCCAGTAGATTCTGGAAGCTTATCCCTCGCAGAGCACGAACGCGTCGTCCGACTTTATTCAAAGAGTTATTTCCGTAACAGGATATAACTGGGTTATCCTCAGCCAAAAGCCATGGAAAGGGCGTCCCCGACGAAATTTTCTTATCCCCACCGAAGTCTATTCATACTTCCAATACAACAAAGATATCCTCAGCAAGTCATTCTCAACAATTCAGCAAAAGCATCTCTATCCCCACAGAGTATCACTCCCCAGCATGGTCGCTAGAGTATTTTTTCTCCCCGCAGAATCTCCCATTTGCCAAGTTTATTCCTCAACGGAGTCATCTTCTCCTACCGGTATTCTCGCAGTTATCATCCCCAGTGGAAGTAAAAGCTTATTCTTCAACATCAGCCCAGGATTGACTTCCCGGCACCCGTCAAGGATTTACTTTCCTAGACGAAAAACACATACATGAACATCACATATATCATTATAGCATGCATAGACGCATCATATCATACAAATCTCATTTATGTTAAGAACGTCATTGCTTGATCCATATCATGCATTGCATATGACTGACCTTTACCTTTCAGGAAAGAGGTAGTTAAATTCTCAACCATATTTCAAGACCTAGACCGGTTCAGTTAATCGACTCAAAAGATTTCTTATCCAGTCCAAGGCCTTCTCTAGTCCAGCTAAATCGACTCCCAACAGGTTTTTCTGATGAAGACTCAGTAGAAGTTATCAGACTATAATGGTTCTCTCTCCGACGGTGCATGAGATTTCCATTTTAGGTTTTTCTTTGAGATTATAATGTCCTATAATGGTTCTCTCTCCGACGGTGCATGAGATTTCCATTTTGGGTTTTTCTTTGAGAATATATTTTCCTATTGGTTCTCTCTCCGACGGTGCATGAGACTTCCATTTTAGGTTTTTCTTTGAGATTATAATGTCCTATAATGGTTCTCTCTCCGACGGTGCATGAGATTTCCATTTTGGGTTTTTCTTTGAGATTATAATGTCCTATTGGTTCTCTCTCCGACGGTGCATGAGATTTCCATTTTGGGTTTTTCTTTGAGATTATAATGTCCTATTGGTTCTCTCTCCGACGGTGCATGAGATTTCCATTTTAGGTTTTTCTTTGAGAATATATTTTCCTATTGGTTCTCTCTCCGACGGTGCATGAGACTTCCATTTTAGGTTTTCCTTTGAGATTATAATGTCCTATTGGTTCTCTCTCCGACGGTGCATGAGATTTCCATTTTAGGTTTTTCTTTGAGAATATATTTTCCTATTGGTTCTCTCTCCGACGGTGCATGAGATTTCCATTTTAGGTTTTTCTTTGAGATTATATTTCCTTTGGTCCCCTCTCCGATGGTGCGAGAGGTGGTAATTCCATTTTATAATTTCCCTTGGTCCCCTCTCCGATGGCGCGTGAGGTGGTAATTCCATTTTAGGTTATAATTTCCTATTGGTTCTCTCTCCGACGGTGCATGAGATTTCCATTGTAGGTTTTTCTTTCAGATTATAATTTCAGATGGTTCCCTCTCCGACGGTGAGTGAGGTGATAATTCCTTTTCAGATGGTTCCCTCTCCGACGGTGAGTGAAGTGATAATTCCTTTTCAGATGGTTCCCTCTCCGACGGTGAGTGAGGTGATAATTCCTTTTCAGATGGTTCCCTCTCCGACGGTGAGTGAGGTGATAATTCCTTTTCCTATGGTTCCCTCTCCGACGGTGAGTGAGGTGATAATTCCTTTTCAGATGGTTCCCTCTCCGACGGTGAGTGAGGTGATAATTCCTTTTCAGATGGTTCCCTCTCCGACGGTGAGTGAGGTGATAATTCCTTTTCAGATGGTTCCCTCTCCGACGGTGAGTGAAGTGATAATTCCTTTTCAGATGGTTCCCTCTCCGACGGTGAGTGAGGTGATAATTCCTTTTCAGATGGTTCCCTCTCTGACGGTGAGTGAGGTGATAATTCCTTTTCCTATGGTTCCCTCTCCGACGGTGAGTGAGGTGATAATTCCTTTTCAGATGGTTCCCTCTCCGACGGTGAGTGAGGTGATAATTCCTTTTCAGATGGTTCCCTCTCCGACGGTGAGTGAGGTGATAATTCCTTTTCAGATGGTTCCCTCTCCGACGGTGAGTGAGGTGATAATTCCTTTTCCTATGGTTCCCTCTCCGACGGTGAGTGAGGTGATAATTCCTTTTCAGATGGTTCCCTCTCTGACGGTGAGTGAGGTGATAATTCCTTTTCAGATGGTTCCCTCTCCGATGGTGAGTGAGGTGATAATTCCTTTTCAGATGGTTCCCTCTCCGACGGTGAGTGAGGTGATAATTCCTTTTCAGATGGTTCCCTCTCCGACGGTGAGTGAGGTGATAATTCCTTTCAGATTATAATTTCCTATGGTTCTCTCCCCGACGGTGCGTGAGATGTAATTCCCTTTCAGATTATAATTTCCTTTGGTTCTCTTCCCGATACTGCGAAGATGGTAATTCCCATCAAGATTTGCCCAACGAGCGTTGTTGAAGTTAAAGTCACCCAAGGTTCTCTCAGCGTTCATGCTAAGGTAGTAACTGCTCCTGGTTCATTCATCGCCGTTTGAAGCTCCAGATCCAGCTCCTGTAACCAGTCAGGACACATCTATACCAAGCATCTGAAAACCAGCTCCTGCAACGTGTCAGGTACTCATTTTTCTTTTGCAGGTATGCAGGTTCTCGCTAAGGAATCTCTTACGCGATCAACATCCAGATGGTATCTATAAGCCCATCATCCTATCCAGCAACCTCTAAATGGCATCTATAAGCCCATTCAACCATCACTGCTACTATGTGAGCGCAAATTTCTGGGCACTCTAGTGTTCAATCATCTTCCACCCTCGGATTACGAAAGGCACGTCAGCCAATCTGCATCCTCAGGTCTAAGAAGATTGAACAGGGGCAACTGTTGTACCCCAAAATTTGCCCTCCCATATTCTTCAGGAAATTGCCAAGTCAAGCTTCAAAATTCCCCAAGGGTTGCACAGTTCAAGGGCCTCCTATACAGTCAAGATTAGGGTTTGTGTTCTGATCAAGAAAATGAAGTTTCCAAAGGTCCAATCAAGTCTCACATGCCTACAAATATGGTCAAGTATCCTCATATCAAGTTTCAAGACTTTCAGCACAAAATTGCACAGTCAAAACCCTAAATTGCACTACAGTCAACTGTAGGGGCAAAATGGTCATTTGACAGTCAAAAGTTCAAATTTTTAATCAACATATCATTTTGAAGCCACAAACATCATTTGATCAATGCTTGATCATGATTCTCAAAGCTTGGCTCAAAAATCATCAAGATGCAAAAGTTTCCTTATTTGGACAGTTGGAAAAGTCAACTGTAAATTGACCAGGGCATAACTTTCACATGGATTATCATAAAAATTCCATCCAAAGCTCATTTTGAAGATAAAGACATTTCCTACAACTCATCTTCATACTTCAAGTCCAAGAAATGTTCTCACAAAAAGTTATCAATTTCAACATTATAGGTCATTTTCAAAAGTCAACAAAAAGGGACTTTAAGTCAAAGGCCATAACTTGAGATTGGTAAATCAAAATGACATGGGACCAAAGGCATTGGTTAGAGGACTCAAAGACATTTCCAAAATGTCCAAGAACATGAGAAAAGCTTAAACATTGAGCAAGTTATGCCTTGTGGAAGTTGGGAAATTTTTGGATATTTTGAAAAGTCAACATTGATTCAAATGACCTAAAATTGCTAATGGGCCCATTTTTCTTCCATAATTCATCATCCATGACATGTGCACGACCACTTGGCCCAAAGGGAAGTATTTCTTCATTTTTTATTTATTTATTTGAATTTTTATTTATATTAATTCATTTAAATCAAATTAAATGCATAGAAAATACTTAACCTAAAGTTTTAAATCTTTTTGTGCATGTTTATACTCAATAATTCGTGCCTAGCCAAATAAGGAAAGATTTGGATTGATTAGATCATAATTGATACAAAAATGCATGGAAAAGATTGAAAAAACAAAGCTTGAAAATCAAATCTTCAAAACCATCATTGCAAGGGATTTGATTTGTTTTTCTTAACCTAATTGATTCATACATAAGCCAGGAACACAACCCTAATGATCACACACACGCAGCTGCTCAAAAAACCTGAAAATCAAACTTGAAATTTTTCTCTAAAAACTCAATTCTGAAAACTAACTTGCAGGTTGATTCAAGGCATAATTTTTGTTTCATTAGCTTGCTGAAGGTCCATTGAACGTGTCCCAATCAAGAATACTCATCAGAACCTCAAGAATTGGTAACACGAGTGCAAACTGTACCAAGAAAAATTCATAATCGTGCATCACGATTCATGCATCCTTTGTAACTTTCAATGCTTGATTCATGTTCATTATGAGATTCTGAAACTAACCATACAAGTTAATTGCGTTTTTGTGCGATGTACATGATTTTACCATTGATGCAGGCTAGGGTTTCTTGGACTCCAAATTAGGGGTTTCCTAATACTGTAAAATTAAGACATAACAATGCCATGGATGAAATCAGCAGGTTGGGACGAAAAGATTGAGACCATCGCGCCAAATTTCTGATTGTCACAGGCCTAATCGTTATTATTGAAATTAGTATCTTTTGAGGGGGTTTAAAACCCCCGTTAAATGTTTGTTAAATTCGTTTCAGGAAACACAACGAGGAAGATGATTATGTGGCTGTCTGTGAGTGAAGCGTTCAAATCTTCGCGCGCGTTTCCAAGCCATTAACCAACGTTCTTTTATAATATTTACTAGTTAGTATATATTAAACGCGTGTGAGTTGGTCCAGTGGCAAGTGATAATGCTGGTAACAGTCATGACCTGGGTTCGAGCCCCAGGTCTTCATGCTTTCAAATATTATTTTTCCATTAACGTTCACGTGCAGCGCCTACGTTGAAGACTATGATGCACTCTCACTATCCAACGTCCACGCGTCTAACAGATTCAAATCAAAGGCTGAGAGTTGGAGAACACACTAAGTCCTAGTCAACGCATCACACGCGTCTAGCAAAAGTCAAATGGACCAATGTCTTAGTGGGCCTGGATTTCTAAAGAATACCTCCTAATTTGGGATCTGAACCCCCTTTGGTTTGCAATTCTTCCTATTCTCTTTATTTTTTCTATTTTTTATTTTTCATTTTAATTGTTGTTTTAGTAAGTAATTTTATTATTCTCACAAAATATAAAATACACAAAAAAAATCAGAAAAGATAAAAAAAAAATAATAAATATTTTATTTTTAGTATTTTCATAAATAAATTTGCATGTAATTATTTAGTTTTAACTTAAGTTGTAATTTTAATACTTTTAACAAAAAAATCTAAAAAATGTAGAAATAGGTTTAATTATAAATTTTTCATCCCTTTTTATTTTTCTTTCATAAATATATTAAATAATTAAATATTTTACTTTTTATAATTAAATTGCATGAAAATAAAAATTAGGTTTAATTTAGGTTAAAAACTTCAATATTTCTTAATAAAATAAAAAAGGACTAGAATTAGGGTTTGCATCTTATATTAATTTCAATTAATTTTTCCCTTTTCATATTAACTCCTAAAATACTAAAAAATGACCAAAAAACAAATTCTTTCTTTTTCTAATTTTAATTAATTCCTCATTAGTTTAATTTGCAAAAAGGGTCCAACGCCCTCGTTTCGATTTAATTATTAATTCGCATATTGTTTTATTCCGTTTAAATAATTATGTACCTCTCCCGAAGCCATGTAAATTCCTTCTCGCACTTTTAATTTCTTTATTTTTCTGTCAAATCGGGTCCTGGTTAATTTTGGCGATGTGGACCCGCGCCTTTTGTAATAGCTTTAGATCTTTACTTTCCCGCAAATATTTTAACTGTTAACAAATGGCATGAAAGAATGTATGGACAAACAATAAAAACAAGCGTAGAACACCAATAACATGACAAGATAAATGCAAATGAAAACGACACACGAATCACACACACCACCCCTAGGGTACGCCTCACTGTTGCCTTGCCTCGAAAGGTGATCGTCGAGTAGAGGATGTCTTAGTAAGTCCTCATGATCCGGGAACCTGGCATGAGGGTAGCTTCTAAGGTGTCTTCCCATTGCTCTGGTGATCACCATGTCCCGAACCTCGAATTGACCCGAACACCTCCAACGGTGGTGCTACCTACCTCTCAATGGTGGGATGGCACTACTTTTAAGGACATCTACACAGACGAATTCCTTAGGGTAGGTAGGTTCTCGTAGATACTTGCTCTAATTTCAAAACAAACTCAAAAAACTCTTTTCACACCGACACTTTTCAAAAAGCTTTCGAAAGCAATTTTTCAAACACTCTTGAGGACCGATACAAGAGTCGAACTGGAATGTTCAAAGAAACTTTTTTAAAACCCACAGTTGAAAAGAAAACAAACCATTTTTGAAAACACAAATGAGCAAGTATCTAAGAGCCCATGGATAACCATGGATAGAAAGGGTGCTAACACCTTCCCTTTCTATAACCTACCTCCCGAACCGAGAGCAATCTCTATAAGGAATTTTTCTGTGCTTTTGTCCTTTCCATTTGGAGAAAATAAAAGACGGTGGCGACTCTTGCTTCCGCGACATTTCGCGAACCAGCGTTAAACAGTCAGTTCCAGATCCACCGATCACACCTGGCTACTGCTGGGAATGAGGAGTGTAAGTCTTCATATTTTGTTGAAGTTGAAGTGTTGAAGGATGGGTTTCCATAATTGGAGAAATAAACTCTGTTGGAGAAGAGAAATGTCGTGCATTTCCCGTGGGCTTTGTGAAATCCTGCTGGGAAATCTTGAGAAGCTGGGCGACTTTTGCTGGGGAATATTTGAGGTGGTAACTGGAAGTTTTGCTCCATCGGGGATATTAAGGAAAAAGGCATCAATAGGCTACATGCTGGGGATATGACAATGGTCATGTAACAGAATGTTCTTGCTTCTTCTCTGTTGGAGAAAGTACCTGCAGGGGTTTTGTGGAATGGCCCACAGATGTTGTCTTGTTTCTTAAAGCCATTAGTAATTGTCTTTCTGTTTAGTTTCCATTTTTTATGCGTTCATTTATAAATATTAATTACATTCAAATGCATATGTTCAAGAATAAATACTGGATGTTTTTTGAAAATAAAACAGGAATAGTAAAAGAGAGACAACTAGTTTTGCACTTTCAAAGGAATATTTTTGTATTAACTTGAATAAGTGTTTTTGTACAAAGAGACGAACATCCTAGTAAGAGAATGTCATCAGAAAAATGAAAATTGATACAAAGAAAAGACATATATGTAAAATAATCCCATGGGGTTCCCATTCCGCTATAGACTTCGTCTCTAAGCGTCTCATCCACTTGCTGCTTTGTCTGAAGCTGATCGGATTGATTAGAACCATTCGAGTTTGATGCTGAAGATTGGCTGTAAGGTGATCCAATAGAACATAGTCGTACGCTTTAAATCCCTAACTTTTTCCTGGACCGCCCTTTCGGGTTTTCAGTCCACCGGAATACCCTTTTTTGCTGAAGCCGCCCTTTCAGGTTTTCAGCTTGCCAGGTGTACATTTTTTTTTGTTTTTATCCCTAATTTTTTCCCGAACTCTTTTGGTTCGTCGGGATGCCCTAGTTTTTGCCTAAGCCATTTGACCTAGCAGGTTTTTATTTATGCATAGTATCTTTTAACTATGTCCGCGTTTATAGGATGCGGAAGGTCGTCGCAGTCCATAGTGGTTAAGATCATTGCCCCACCAGAAAATATGCTTTTAATCACAAATGGTCCTTCGTATGTAGGAGTCCATTTTCCCCTGGGATCACCTTGTGGCAGTATGATATGCTTGATTACCAAGTTACCAACCCGATATACTTGACGTATGACTTTCTTGTTAAAAGCTTTAATCATACGCTTTTGGTACATCTGGCCACGGCAGACAGCCGTAAGCCTCTTCTCATCAATCAAGTTCAGCTGGTCAAGTCGAGTTTGAAATTCATCTTCATTTAACCCTGCATCCTTTATGATTCTCAGAGAGGGTATTTGGACTTCAATTGGTAGGACAACTTCCATGCCGTATACCAAAGAGAAAGGAGTTGCCCCTATTGATATGCGTGCTATGGTACGGTAACCGTGGAGAGAAAATGGTAACATCTCATGCTAGTCCTTGTAGGTCAATGTCATTTTTTGTATGATCTTCTTGATGTTTTTATTAGCGGATTCTACAATGCCATTCATCTTCGGCCGATAAGGAGAAGAGTTATGATGCTGGATCTTGAATTTCGCACATAGTGCAGTGATCATAGTATTGTTGAGATTGGTACCATTATCTGTAATGATTCTCTCCGGGATACCATACCGACATATAAGATTTTGTTTGATGAATCGGGCCACAACATTCTTGGTGACAGAAGCGAAGGAAGCTGCCTCAACCCACTTCATGAAGTAATCAAAGGCAACCAAGATGAAGCGGTGTCCATTAGAAGCTGTGGGTTTGATCTCTCTGATCATGTCAATTCCCCACATCGCGAAGGGCCAAGGAGCGGCCAGGATGTTTAGAGGAACTGGAGGCACGTGTACCTTGTCAACATAGATCTGACACTTGTGACAGGTTCGTGAATGATGATGGCAAACTGCTTCCATGGTGGACCAATAGTATCCTACCCGTAGGATCTTTTTATCCATCATATGCCCACTAGAATGGGTTCCAAAGGTGCCTTCGTGTAAATCATCCATGATCTTGTCTTCCTCACTCTTGTCTACGCACCGAAGCAAAGTAGATTCGTGGTTGCGTTTGTAAAGAATCCCATTATTGAGGAAGAACTTAGCAGAGAATCTTCTCAGGAATTTCTTGTTGTTGACTGAAGCTCCCCCCAGATACTCTTGGTCCTCGAGATATCTCTTAATTTCATGGAACCAAGGTTTGGCCACTACTTCTTCGGTATCAATCTCGTGACAGTAAGCTGGTTCGTCCATCCTCTCTATGGTGATATGAGGAGCCTCGTTATCCCATTTGATTTTGAACATGGATGACATAGTTGCTAGCGCGTCCGGTAGTTTATTTTCCTCTCGTGGAAAATGCTCAAAGGTAATTTCCTCAAATTGTGGGATTAATGTCAGCACATGTTCTTTGTAAGGGATGAGATTAGGATGCTTCGTGTTCCACTCCCCTTTGATCTGACTGATGACTAAGGCTGAATCTCCAAATACACTAAAGGACTTGATTCCCAAATCTATGGCAGCTTTGAGACCCATAATACACGCTTCATATTCCTCCATATTATTGGTACAGTTGAAACACAACCTAGAAGTGAAGGGAGTATGATATCCTTCAGGGGATATGATCGCAGCACCTATGCCATTGTCGAGTGCGTTGGAAGCTCCATCAAAAACCAAGGTCTATCGGGATCCTTGTTCAGGTCCTTCATATGGTCTGACTTCTTAACAATTGTTTACCAACATGATGTATTCATCTGGAAATTCGAAATTCATGGATTGATAGTCATCCATAGCCTGATGAGCAAGGTGATCGGCTAACACACTTCATTTTATTGCTTTTCTGGTAGTGAATTGAATGTCGTATTCAGTTAGGACCATCTTCCATCTTGCTATTCTTCCAGAGAGGGCGGGCTTCTCGAATATGTATTTAATTGGATCCATCTTGGATATCAATAAGGTAGTATGGGTCAACATGTACTGCCTTAGCCAGTGAGCAGCCCATGCTAGAGCGCAACAAGTTTTCTCGAGTAGTGAATATCTGGTTTCACAGTCGGTAAACTGTTTGCTCAGGTAGTATATTGCATGCTCTTTTCGGCCAGACTCGTCATGTTACCCCAACACACACCCCGTTGAATTTTGCAAGACAATTAGATACATAACCAAAGGTCTTCCCTCGACTGGCGGCATCAAAATGGGAGGCTATTGAAGGTATTCTTTGATCCTGTCGAAGGCAGCCCGCAGTCGTCGTTCCATTCCACCACTTGATATTTCTTCAATAATTTGAAGATTGATTCACAAGTAGCGGTTAGATGGGAAATGAACCGAGTGATGTAGTTTAGACGTCCTAAGAATCCCCTAACTTCCTTCTCAGTGCGAGGAGCAGGCATTTCTTGTATTGCTTTTACCTTTGCAGGGTCCAATTCGATACCTTTTCCGCTGACAATGAAGCCTAAGAGTTTGCCGGACCTCACTCCAAAAGTGCATTTATTCGAGTTCAGCCTTAATTTGTATTTCTTCAGTCTTTCAAACAGTTTCTGCAGATGGTCAAGCCGTTCCTCTTCAGTTTGAGATCTGGATATCATGTCATCCACGTAGACTTCTATCTCG
The DNA here is from genome assembly GCA_948472305.1 of Vicia faba. Classification (NCBI taxonomy): domain Eukaryota; kingdom Viridiplantae; phylum Streptophyta; class Magnoliopsida; order Fabales; family Fabaceae; genus Vicia; species Vicia faba. Next base: position 1,460,766,543 of record OX451735.1, read on the forward strand.
TGATGGATCATGTCGTGAAATAGAGATACCATGGCACGCTGATAGGTTGCCCCAGCGTTCTTCAACCCGAATGACATAACTTTGTAACAGAATGTACCCCCCTGTGTGACAAAGGTCATTTTTTTCCATGTCCTCGGGTTCCATTTTGACCTGGTTGTATCCGGAGAAATCATCCATGAAGAAAAATACTTTATGTTGTGCGGTGTTGTCAACCAGAATATCGATGCGGGGAAGCGGGAAGTCATCCTTGGGGCTTTCCCTATTCAAGTCTCTATAGTCCATACACATACGTACCTTACCTTCCTTTTTAGGCACTGGAACAAAATTGGCGACCCATTATGGATAGGAGGTGACAGCTAAGAATCAAGCGTTGAACTGCTTCATGACATCAGCCTTGATTTTCTCTGACATTTCTGGCCGCATGCGACAGACTTTCTGTTTTACCGGAGGGCAGTTTTCTTTTGTCGGAAAACGATGGACCACAATGTAAATGTCGAGTCCTGGAATGTTTTCGTATGACCAGGAAAAGACCTCAACATAGTCATGTAGTAACTGAGTTAAGTTCTTCTTGACACTAGGCTCCAGGTTGACACCTACCCTGACTTCTTTCTTGTCCTCTTTAGTACCTAAGTTAATTGTTTCCACTGGCTCTTCGTGGGACTGTATGGTCCTTTCTTCTTGTTGCAATAACTTGGCAGTTCTCCTGGTACCTCACAATCTTCCTCACTTTTGTCTTCGGCTTGATAGATCGGATTTTCAAAGTCATGATAGGCCATAGCAGAATCGTTACCCATGGGATCTTGAGTGGATGTGGATCTGCATTTTGATATATGTGTGTGTGTAAGAGCATAACTATCTTTGAAAAATGATAAAGGTTAAAAAAGAAAAACAATGAGCGTAAAATTTTGCATGCAAAAAAGTCTTTGATTTATTGATGACATATGAAGATGAAGCAACAACCGTCACAAATGGACCGTTGTGCCTCAGGTAAGACACAAGGTTTTAAAGTCTAAATTGTTTAACTATTACAAATCTGACAAAAATTGAAAGACAATTACTCTTGAAGAAAAGTAATAGGGATAAATTCTTTGGCTTCCCAGTTGTTGAGTTCTCCGCTGACCGTTGAAAAGATCCACTCATCCAGGTCACATCTTTCATCACTATCTTCCACTGTGTTGACTCCCTGATTACTGATACGTAAAGGTGCCCCCCGGTGCGAGTTCGTCGAACAACTCTTTGTGCTTCCGAAGTAAAACCCAAACCAAATTTGTTGGATTTGTAAGGAATATTTGTAATTTGACCCCAAATTATGCATCCACCTTCTTTGATCACTGCTCTAGCATCCTTCAGAGAGGTCATTTTCAATGGCGGTCTGGTAGCCTTTGGAGTCTTGGTAGTAGTCTTGGCTGTCGTAACTGTTTGTGGGACTTCCTCGAAATGCTGACACAGAGTTTCGATGAACTCACACCCGGTGGGACCAATAGTTGGATATCAGAATTAAGGATTGTCGAGACATAGCCATCCCAGAAACGTAGGAACCTAAGAAGTTTGCTGTTTTATGAACCTGAGAAGTGGTAAGATAACCAACAGCAACCAACCTTTATCCAGAAGAAAACGTTTGGACAAAATGTCTAATTCAGACAATCAACAGGGAGACCAAGGTGGCCCACAGGCAACAGGCACTAACGCGTCCATTTCGAGCGGAACATCTAATGTAATCCCTTCGAATGCACAGTCTGTTGCATCTTCAACCAGTAACATGGCCACCAACGGAGTAAGTGGCATATCAACCAACAGTTCGATCTTAGGAAATACTGGAACTATGGGCTACCCTGGGGGATTCGTTCCGCCACCTGGGACACAATCCCATTTCGCCACTCCATCAACTAGACCACCCGGCTTCGATGGGAATAGAATTAGAAGTTCTTCTTACGGAATGCCAACATCTTTTATGGCAGGTTTACACAATTCCACATCGAATTCATCCCCACAACTAGGATCTGGGTCTGGGGCAAACCAATTTATGTCAAATAACCAAGGGTCAATGGGTTATAGCACGTTGCCTATCCTAACCACAGATAACCAGTTGGCTTTTAGGCAATTGATGGATGACAGCAACCACAATATGATAGGGGTGTTAGCGCAAACCATGCAGGAAATATTCGCCCCAATAGTTCAGAATGTGACTGTGACGAACAGGGAAAACGCTGACAATATGAGTCGAATAGCAGATTTCTTTGCTCCCACAGAAAGGCGTAGGCAGAACCAGGCGGGATTTCGAACAAACGTGCCTGTTATAGAACAAATTGCCAACGACCCAATTCATAGACCACCCAGAGAAGAGGTTAACTTAGGGGCCAGAGCACCAAGGTTAGAAGCCCCAATAATTCTGGGCCCACAAAGGGAAGTTATGGAACCAGGGGCAAGGATCGAAAGACCAGAAGCCCCAGAATTTCGAGGAGAACAACCTAGGGGAGTTGTTTTGGTTGGTCGAAACCAAGATGCCGATGCTGTCGTTCATAGGATTCGAAACGATAACATCTTGGCAGAAAATAATCTGACCACCATGATAGAGAGGATCATGACTCAAAACGGCCTCAATATGGGAATGAGGAGGCCAAATTACGCTTCTCCTATATTAGATTGTATAATGCATACTGATTTACCAAGGGGATACAAAGTCCCTAAATTTACAAAGTTCGCTGGGGATACCAACGAGTCAACAGTCGAACACATAGCGAGATATTTAACCGAAGCGGGGGATATAGCCAATAATGAAGATCTCAGAATCAAATATTTCCCAAGTTCCTTGACAAAAAATGCCTTCACTTGGTTTACCACGTTGCCTCCTGGGTCTGTTGACACTTGGACCCTTTTAGAGAGATTATTCCATGAACAATTTTACATGGGACAATCGAAAATAAGTCTGAAGGAATTGGCCAGTGTTAAGAGAAAGTTCACTGAACCCATTGATGACTATTTGAATAGATTTAGGCTGTTAAAATCCAGATGTTACACAGTAGTGCCTGAGCATGAGTTAGTCGAAATGGCCGCTGGGGGATTGGATTACTCTATTCGAAAGAAATTAGATACTCAACATTTGAGGGATATGGCTCAGTTAGCCGATAGGGTTCGACAGGTCGAAAGACTAAAAGCCGAAAAAGCCCGAGTCTTTAAGAATAGTAAGAAAGAAAGGATTTCCTATGTTGGAACTGAGGAAGTAGAAGAATATCCTGAATTCGAATTCGAAGAGGTCGAAATCGACCTCGCTGAATTAAAACAGGCCCCGCCTTACTCCTGCAAAATGTTAGTTCCCACGAAAGGGAAAGATATTGTTGAAAATGAGAAAAGTGATAAGTTTCCAAAAAAGGTTTACACCTTCGATGTCACTAAATGTGACGAAATCTTTGACTTGCTTGTCAAAGATGGCCAACTAATTGTGCCATCAAATGTCAAAATACCCCCTTTGGACCAGAGGAAGAAAAGGGGATTTTGCAAATATCATAGTTTCCTAGGCCACAAGACCTCACAATGTTTTCTTTTCAGGGATTTGATTCAAAACGCAATCAAAGATGGCAGATTAAAGTTTGCTGATAAGATGAAGATGAAAGTGGACGAAGATCCTTTGGACGTCGCAGACACCAACTACTCCGAGCCTGCATGCATTGGAGAAGTCAACATGGTGGAAATCGATCGAAGCGACACCCTAACAGGAGAGAAGGACATTGGAGTCGAAAACTGGGTGATGGTCGAAGTCAGCGAGGAAGTCACTGAAGGCATCCAGAATACACCAGACACTTCGATTGCTGGACCTGTGGCTGTTGCAGGAGAAACCCAGGCTACTGAAGGCCAAGGGGATCACAACGAAGGATTTACACAAGTCACTGAGGGCTTGAGGTTGGAATTAGAGAAAGTCCAAATTACGCAGCCAGTTCCCTCTCAGAAGGAAATATGGGACACTCTAGGGGAACCCAGTGGAAAATATGACTATCTGGTCAAATATTCTGCCCCAGAAAGTTCGAGGGTCCAGATCGAAGATATAAAGCCCACAGGATGGGGCGATGACGAAACAAAAGAGGGGGATTTGGAAATAAATATGGTGGACATGGAAAGACCCCGTTCTGAGATGAAGGAAGTGGAAAAATACTTAGAAAAAGAAAAGCATAGGATGGGGGACAATCACACTGGAGATGATACTCTCAAAGACTATCTCATGTCATGCCACAAAGGAGATCCAGGCATGATACTGTGCCCTAGGTGCAGCATCCTCTGCAACCAAAGAATTGCTGCAAATTTCGAAAGGGTACAGAGGGCTCGAACTGGCAACAATTGGCGCCAGGATAACCAACTTTTTAGATGCTACCCCAAGGCTGGAGAGAGTTTGTTGGAGTTTGTTTTTCGCTGCTACAAGGGGGCAACTAAGTGCTTGGTGTGCCCAAGATGTTCTGCTGTGTATGACCAAAGCATGGCTAGGGCCTTCGAAACGATCCCCTTCGCCCCTTGCTGGAGCCATCAAGAAACTGCCCAGATGGGTCCGCGTTTCGACAGCAGATACAAACAGCGAAGACCTGATAGCCCTCACCCCAAAGTTGCTCGAAGAGTGACTTTCAAACTCCCTGCTGAAGTACCAACCGATAGGTGGCTGCAAGCCAGAAATGACAAAGGCAAAGACAAATGGAGGAATGCTGAACGAAATGCACGCCATGCTGTGACATACAGGAGGCAATTCAACACACAAAAAAGGGAGGAAGTCAGATTAGAAAATTACAAAGGAAGGAACCCCATGTCAAGATCCCAGTGGCGCAGACAGCAAAGGATTCGAAAGGCTGAAAGAGAAGCTGTGGCAAACAAAGGGGATACTTCAACAAAGATACAAGGTGAATCGAGCACCAACAAACCAAAAAGTCAGACGGAAGAGAAACCTCCAGTCAACAGAAGGCTTTTTTCTGAAGACCAACAAGACGGACCAAAGGAATACACTCCAGGCCCGGAAGAGGACGAAGATATGATAACAGATAACTTCGAATCGGAGGGGGAGTCTTCATTTAACCTGAACTGTAACGTAGTGTCTGTGCTTCCCTGCGAATTCGGGCTGGAAACCGAAATCAATGAATATGAGGAAGAAGACACCACATATTTAATGAAACATAGGCCCGTATGCTACTACGTGATGGACAATGGGGCCGTTGAAGAACAAAATGCGTTCTTCGAACGTCCAGAGCCTACAATGAAGAATCATCTCAAGCCACTTTTCATTCGGGCGAAAGTGGGTGTCCATGGTGTGAACAAAGTTCTAGTGGATGGGGGTGCTGCAGTCAATCTGATTCCCCATTTCATGCTAAAAAGGTTGGAAATCCGCGAAGGGGATATCAAGCCCCATAATATGGTTCTATCCAATTATGAAGGAAAAGTGGGTAAAACACTGGGGGTGGTCCAGTTGGAATTGACAATAGGCTCAAGTTGCAGGCCCACCATGTTTATGGTTGTCGAAGCCAAGGCCAACTATAACCTACTGCTAGGAAGAGAGTGGATCCATGGCGTGGGAGCAGTTCCTTCGTCAATGCATCAACGACTAGTCCTGTGGAGAGATGACGGAATCGTGGAAAACATCGAAGCAGACCAGAGTTACTTTATGTCAACTGTCAATTTAGTTGACAAAAGGGATTATGATAAAAATCTGGCAAAGATTGCTCCATGTGTTCCAAATGATGAGATGAATGAAACTAGAAATGCCCACTACTACATGACACTTCGTCATGATGGACTCTACTGGGATAGAACAATAATTAGTAAAGAAGAGGAAGTTGAAGGTGCTATACCAAAACGGCCAGCAGGCTGGGACTTCGACAACCTTAACCATGACTGAGTCTACCTTTTTCGAAAGGATTTCGGCCTATATGGCTGAGAATGAATCGAAAGCGGCCTTAGAGGCTGGAATAAATGAATCATTTGAAAAAACGAATGAAGTTAGTGGGGGGGGTTCGAAATGCTCACCCAGCGAAGAGTTGGAGATGGATCAAAGGTTGGATGCCATCTATGACAAAGAACCCTTAGGCTTCGAAAGGGATCCCATAAACTCAGGTGTCAAAATGTTGGCACAAGACCCGCTCGAAGAAGTCAACTTAGGGGATGACAAGACGAAAAGAGTAACTTACGTAAGTGCTAAACTTAGCCCAGGCCTCAAGGAAAAAGTGATCGAAATCCTTAAGGAGAACAAAGATTGTTTCGCATGGGATTATGATGAGATGCCTGGTTTAAAGAGGGAGTTGGTCGAACATAGGCTGCCAATCAAAGATGGCAAGAGGCCCATCAAACAAACTCCCAGAAGATTCGCGCCAGCGGTTCTCACAAAAATTAAAGCTGAGATCGAAAGGTTGCTGCGTTGCAAATTCATCAGAACAACAAGGTACGTCGAATGGTTAGCAAACATAGTACCTGTTATCAAGAAAAATGGTTCTTTAAGGATTTGCATAGATTTTAGGGATTTAAATACTGCAACCCCTAAGGATGAATATTCCATGCCCGTGGCAGAAATGCTAGTAGATTCTGCTGCAGGATTCGAATACTTGAGCATGTTAGATGGATACTCTGGATATAACCAGATTTTCATTGCTGAAGAAGATGTTGCAAAAACAGCATTTCGTTGCCCAGGAGCCTTAGGCACCTACGAATGGGTGGTAATGCCTTTTGGTTTAAAAAATGCTGGGGCAACTTATCAAAGGGCGATGAATTCAATCTTTCATGACTTTATCGAAACCTTCATGCAGGTGTATATTGATGATATAGTCATCAAATCTATATCTGCAGAAGCACATTTGCATCATTTAAGCCAATCATTCGAGCGAATGAGAAAACATGGCTTAAAAATGAATCCCCTTAAATGTGCATTTTTTGTGCAGGCTGGAGATTTTCTTGGTTTTGTGGTCCACAAGAAAGGAATTGAAATCAACCAGAACAAAACCAAAGCCATAATGGAGACGAAAGCACCTGCGTCAAAAAGGGAGTTGCAATCTCTATTAGGGAAAGTTAACTTCCTCAGAAGATTCATTTCGAACCTGAGTGGAAGGACTCAAGCTTTCTCTCCGTTACTTCGTCTGAAGCAAGGTCAGGCCTTCGAATGGAACGAAGCTCACCAGGAGGCGTTTGACAAAATAAAAGAATATCTTTCTCAGCCTCCTATGTTGTCTCCACCATCATGGGGGAAGCCCATGAGATTGTACATATCTGCCTCTGAAGTTAGCATAGGTAGTATGTTAGCACAAGAGGATAAAAATGGCGTCGAAAGAGCCATATACTATCTAAGTAGAGTGCTGAATGATGCAGAGACCAGATATAGCAATTTAGAAAAGCTATGTCTTTGTTTGTATTTCTCTTGTATGAAACTCAAGTATTATATAAAACCTGTTGATGTTTATGTCTCGTCTCACTTCGATGTCATTAAACATATGCTTTCAAAGCCAATAATGCATAGTAGAGTTGGAAAGTGGGCTCTGGCCTTAACAGAATATTCATTGACGTTCATGCCCTTAAAAGCTATGAAAGGTCAAGTGATTTCTGATTTCATTGTGGATCATTCGTTGGTTGAGCAGACAAGCATGAGTTACGTCGAAATGCAACCATGGAAATTGTACTTTGATGGTTCAACCCACAAGAATGGAAGTGGTGTTGGAGTCCTTCTAATTTCTCCTGAAGGAATTCCAACAAAATTCAAGTATAAATTGGATGGTCCTCGTTGTTCGAACAACGAAGCTGAGTATGAAGCGCTCATTGTTGGACTTGAAGCTTTGTTGGAATTGGGGGCAACCAGAGTCGAAATTAAAGGAGATTCTGAGTTGGTGGTCAAACAAATCACAAAAGAATATAAGTGCATAAAGGAAAATCTAATGATATACTTCGTCATAGTCAATAGGCTATTGAGAAAGTTTGAATACATGGATATTCAACACATACCAAGATTAGAAAACCAAGAAGCAAATGACTTAGCGCAGTTGGCTTCAGGTTATAGAGTATCTACCAAGAATCTTAAGGATTTGGTCGAAATAAGGGGAAGAGTTATGGCTACTAGATTCACACCATCGGATCTGGAAAGTATGAGATTGGGATATGCCGAGAAACAGGGATTCGAAATTCTAGCCATAAATACTTTGTCAGATACAGATTGGCGAAGTCCATTAAAGAGTTATTTAGCAGACCCAACTCTAAAAGTAGATAGAAAAACAAAATATAGAGCATTGTCATACCTCCTCATGGGGAACGAATTGTTCAAAAAGACCCAAGAAGGTGTTTTATTGAAATGCCTAGGAGAAAGTGAGGCATATTTAGCATTGTCTGAAGTCCATAATGGGGCATGTGGGGCACACCAAGCAGGCCATAAAATGAAATGGTTGCTATTTCGATATGGTTTGTATTGGCCTAGCATGCTCAAAGATTGCATAGACTTTGCGAAAGGATGTGAGGAATGTCAGAAACATGCAGGAATTCAACACGCCCCTGCAAGTGAGCTGCATTCGATCATCAAACCATGGCCATTCAGAGGATGGGCATTAGATCTGATAGGCGAAATAAATCCTGCTTCGTCCAAAGGTCAGAAATATATCTTGGTAGGAGTAGATTATTTTACCAAATGGATCGAAGCTATACCTTTGGTAGTTGCTGATCAAGAGGCAATTATCGAATTTATACAAAAGCACATTATCTATAGGTTTGGATTACCAGAAAGTATAACTACAGACCAAGGTTCTGTATTTACTGGTAGAAAGATGCAAGGATTTGCCCAAGAAATGGGGTTTAGATTGCTAACTTCAACACCATATTATGCTCAAGCAAACGGACAAGTCGAAGCGGCAAACAAAGTAATAATAGGATTAATCAAGAAGCATATTGGCAAGAAGCCAAGAAATTGGCACAAAACTCTGGACCAAGTATTATGGGCTTGTAGAACATCTCCAAAGGAAGCCACTAACACTACTCCTTTCCAACTTACATTCGGCCATGATGCAGTGTTACCAGTAGAAATTCATCTGCAATCAGTTCGAATACAGAAACAAAACGAAATTCCAGCCGCGTTATATTGGGAAATGATGATGAATGAATTAGTTGAATTGGACGAAATTAGGTTACGTGCGGTGGAGATTTTGATAAGGCAAAAAGAAAGAGTGGCCAGAACATACAATAAGAGGGTGAAGAAAAAAGTATTCGTTATTAATGACTTGGTTTGGAGAGTCATATTGCCTATGGATAAGAAGAACAAAGCATTAGGTAAATGGTCACCTCATTGGGAAGGACCTTTTCGAGTATTAAAAGTTTTCTCAAACAATGCCTACGAAGTCGAAGAACTCTTGGATGATAAACGTATCCTAAAGGTTAATGGGAAATATTTAAAGAAATATAAACCAAGCCTGCGGGAAATTCGAATAGTAACAACGTAAACAAAATATTATAAAAAAGCCAAGATGGCAAGGTAAGAATGCCAAAATGGCGTTGTTCGAATATTACATTGAAAGAACCAAAGTTATGGTCAGATAGACCAAAAAATCTAGAAATAAACATTATTTTTCAATCGAGTAAAGGTACTTCGAAATGTTTCAAGTTTCTGCTGAGCAAACCGCCTGGCACCTTCCAAGGTTGCCACTTCTCCTTTAAGTTGTTCTGCAGTCTCCATTTCTGCAAGCCCCCGGTTGAGAAGCTCTTCGAATTGGTTACCTGCAGGATTAGTTTCGAAGGCTAGTTGTTGTTCCTTAGCCTCCTTAACTTTCTGCTGAAGTTCCAGAATCTGCCTTTCCCAAATAAGAATGGACTCAGCTCGAGCCTCATATTCAGTTTTTGCCTGCTTCAGATGCGTAGCCTGATCTTCAGCTTCTTGAGAAAGCTTCGAAGCTTGTTCATAGGCGGCATCCATAGCAATGCGTTTCTCGTGAACCTTCTTGGCAGCAGATTCGTCTTGGAGAAGATAGCCAGTTACGTTGTCCAGCAAATTCTGAAGATCAAACAAGAGAGTACTAACTGACAAAGAGCAGCTGGAAAGATTAACCTTTGTAAGCAGCTCCTTCATAGTATAGCAAGCAGTACTATCTTGCTTAAGCACTTCGAAGATATCCACATTGAGAATAGTTCTCCTAATTTTGTTGAGAAGAACAACTCTTTCATCTGTGGGAAGAGGATAGCTGGTTGAACTTGTGCCAGCCCTAGCGAGTGGGATGTCCCTCTGGGCCAACTTTGCCTTCATGTACCCAATAGGGTCATTTCGCCTCAGAAGTGCCAGTTCCTCGTCAGTCATTCGAGACGGAGAGGATTGGGGGAATTCCACGCGTAGGGGAACCGCGTTTGTTTCAACCTCTGGGTTTTCGTTGATTGTATCACCATCCCCTTCATTTGCTTCGTGCTCTTCTTCATCCTCGTCCAAATCTACCACTTCGATACCATCCCTTTCACCGCTATGTGCATTAGACTCCGTCCCGGCAGTCGAACCATCATTGTCGTTTTCCCCATCATTGGCGTTTTCCTCCTCAGATTCTTCGTCTGCAGATTCTTCGAATCCTTGGCCAGAATCAGCTTTTTCCTCTTCAGTCTGAGTATCCTTTGGATCCTCTTGAAGAGTTTCAAGAGGGGACTTTTGAAGAACCCTTTGTGAATCCTCTGCAGACGTTTGAGGTATGGTTTCGTTCACCTCTTTCAGAGGAATGGAGGTACCTTGGTCATCTGGCTGCTCAGAAGTTCCGGCCAAAACCGCCACGTTGGAAGAACCTTTGTTTTGGACCAAATTGCTGGAATCTCCTTGAGGAGAGGAGTTAAGCGGAACAGCAGCCCTGGACGGTGAGGTCGAAATGGTAGAAGTAGGATTCAGGATGTTCTGCAAGGAGCAGCAAAATGTTAAAGGATGACACTCACCAAGGTAATAAGAAGTTAAACATTTTTTAGAAGAAGTTCGATTTACCTGTGGGCCCTCAGAAGAGAGGTTGCTAGCTATGCGTTCCAACTGTGGGTTGGAGGTCGAAGGTGGATTTTTGGATTGTGGTAAGGGAGCAGCATCCCTGGAGTCGAGTCCAGAGGCACTAATAGGAACAGTACTTTTGGGTGTAGCTTTCTTTAGCTTCTTCTTCAAAGCAATGTTTGAGTTTCCTCCAGCAGTCAGATCTTCCCCAGTGGTGTTTGTTTTCCGCTTCTTGGGAGTAGTGGGGGGAAGCTTGTTGGTCTGAACGAATTTTAACGAAGTTAGATATAAAAGGATTGAGTGAATTCGAAGCATAAAAAACTAAGTGATTACCGTTGGAATTGGGGCACTTGTTGTTGTTGGCGTTGTTGTTGTTGGTGTAGTTGCAGCAGTAGTAGTCGTTTCGGGTGGATTAGCCTTTTCGGTAGTTTCGATGGAGGCTTGAGAGGCACTCCCTTCCTTCGATTTCGAGGCAGTGGTCTTTATCCTGATAGCTGAAAATCAAAACATTTAAAGCAAAGGTTAAAGATTTGGAAAATAAAAGATATTTGGGAGTTTTTCCCAAGCATTCGCACCTGTGCCTTGATCAGATTTAATTGACACGGCAGAAAGGTCATATCGAAGATGTCCTGGGAAATCATGAAGCCAGTGTCGAGCCCATGTCACAGTCTCAGATGGCTTTGGTTTCCTTTGAAGATATTTGAACATCTCTTTGCAAGTAAACCACCATGGATATGGGGGAAACCAAGACAGAGCCAGTTCTGAGGTAGGTAATCTGGGAAATTTAGGTGGATGCATTTCGAATGCCAACCTATACCTATCCTCAGGTGACAGCCCTGAAGGAAGTTTTAGCTTAGAAACTTTTTGTTTAAATTTTTCCTTCAAGGTCTCAGCCGCTTGATGCACAGTGGAGTCCAAGCGTGTGGGGTCGTAAGTAGTTTCGAAGTAATTTTGAAAAGCTTTTATTTCTTTGGCATGAGTAAACATACCTTTCTTTGCTGGTACCTGCACATCGAAGGCATCAATTAGTTTCTGTCGAATAGTAAGTGTATCGAACATACAAGCTTGATAAAACTTAATCCACCACTCCAGAAAGCCTTTGGCCGCTAGATGAGTAGGTTCGAAGGCTATCAGTTCAAATTGGGCAAAGCCCTGATATTGTTCTTGCTGGATCTTGGCTTCCCTTGCCTTGAAAGTTCGACCAGATGTGATGGCGCTCTCAGTCTGGAACAAAGGTTCAGGAATCAGTTGGCATAGGCCAAACTGCCTCGAAACGAAGTTTGGTTGGTAGGCAAAGAGAAGAATTTGGTTCTTAGCTGGGGTTATCCTTGAAGAGATAAGTCTAGGAAGCAAGAAAGCTCTCCACACATCTTGGATTTCCTTACTCTTGATGGCTTCTGAGAGAGCCATGGTGAACCAAGAAGGTCCATGAGCCCTCGAAGCAAAGGGCGCCATGCTCTCTTCGAACTTATGTCTTTTTGAGAGTATCAAGATGTACTTCGAAAATTGAACCTTGAAGTCGTCCTTGTCATCATTAGGGGTTAGTCTGCGAAGCCTAGTGCCTTCGACTATCCTATCACTTATTTCTGAATCTTGTTCATCTATGGTGTTGGCGGTTGATAAAGAAGGTTCGAACATGGCGTTGAGCCATAATTGAAGTAACCAAAATGGGCCAGCTAAAAGAATGTTTTTGGAAGTGTGGGATTTGAGGCTCGAAACAGCTGACCTCAGGCTCTCATAGAGGTCAACTAAGAGTAATTCACTTAGGCACACTTTGCGATTTTCATGTAAATCCCTAGCTAAAGGAATGAACCTACTAGCTACCTGCAGGGATCTACTGCAAAAAACGTACCTAGACAGCCACAGGGTTAAGAAAGCAATGTGCTCTGTGTCAGACACATTATCCCCTTCAGCATGATAATGGCCGATAAATTTGGAGAAGCTGGCTAACTTGACTTCGAAGTCAATTATGCTTGAGTGCTCTTCATTGTCAGGAACATAAGTTTCCCCCACTGGCGACAGCCCAGTAATGGCTGCTATATCAAAGAAGGTTGGGGTTATCATTCCACCTGGAAGATGGAAAGTGTTGTAGGTACTATCCCAGAAATAGAGGGACGCAAATAGCAGAGGATGACTATAGGTGAATCCAGGTTTCGATAGCTTAATAAGGTTATAAATGCCTAGTTCTTCCCATTGCTGGGATTTTTTGGCTTCTACTTTCGTGAACCAGTTTTGATAAGCAACATCAGCAGTGGGGCAAGATCGGAATGGTTTAAAATTGCTTTTTACATAATCCAAGATAAATGGGTCCTTAGGATAAACAGTTGAGGTTTCTGTAGTATTCGGATTAAGAAATTCTACTGCCCTAGGGGCATCCATTTTGTTGAATAAAGGTTTGAAGTTATAACACACGGGAAAAATGGTCCTGGTGTCCTTTAGTATTTCAAAAACTGTAAGAGGGCCATTTAAGGCTAACCTCTTACCAGCAACATGGGTAGGGATGAGTACCTGTGATGCGTACAACATTTCTTTTTCTTTGGAAATCATTTGAGGAGCAAGAGCAGATTGGCCTTGAATGGTGACGATTTTACTCTCCATAGTTGCTCCTGTAGTTTTTCCTTTCTTCTTGGAGACTTTCTTGAGTTGGGATGATGTGGAAGAAGACATTTTTGTTGTTTGAGAGCTTAGATTGTTTATGAGAGAAGAAGAGTAAAATTCCAGAGTTTGAAAGGTTTAGAGTGTAAAGAAGGAAAAAGGAAGGTTAAATTGACGTTTTATAATAAGAAGATTAAGCGTCCACCGAGTGAAAGTATGATACGTGGAGATCATGGATTGGTGTGATGAAGAGGTGGCGAGAAGTTGATATAGGTAATAGGCGTGATTTTAAAAACAATCATTACTTATAACTGCACCATACTGTGAAGTGACTTTGGGCGGTTAAGGTACCCAAAGGGTGCTATGATTGATGTGACTAGGGTCAAACGCATTAAATGCTATGATGATTCGAAGATCCTATCAAAATCTTGTATAAAAGTTTAAAATAGGTATTTCTCAGAGAGATCGAAATACATATTTTAAAGGGGCAATTTGTTGGCTGAAGATTTTGATAGTGTTATTTAGAATTCAGAAAGAGCTAGAAGTTCTGATCGAAATGGAATTAAGACACCACGCTTCGAAATTGCAGAAGCAGTGTTTCGATTGAGTGTGTCAAAGCTTGAAGTTTCGAACGGTGATCATGGGAGCGTATCCAAAGGGGTCTCGAAACAGCAGCGAAGCTAGATCTGAGAAGAGCGTTCGAAACAGAGAAACACCAAAGCATTTAAAATTTAAATGAAAGCGGGACTTTCAAAGTTTGAAAGTTATGTGTTGGAGCATTTGGGGACACGTGGAAAGATGAAAGAAGCATTGTCTTGCATGTTCGAAACGTGGCATGATCTTGTAGCGAGACCGTTAGGGTCGAATTAGTATAAATAGAAGTCTTAGTGTTAGGATTTCAGTGTGTCATATCTGTTATACAAAATACTCAATAACATTCAAACTACCACATGGCAAGGGAAACGAATGCAAGAGAGATGTATGTATGATAGCACCATGTATTTCTAATTTAATGAAAGCCTTTTTACTATTTCCAGCACTTTCCTTCTTTTTCTTTCTGTCGAATAACATTTGCAAGTTTCTTTATCTACTGTCTTTTCATTTCAAAGTCTTTTCTTCAAAGTTTTACATTTTACTGCTTTCTTTATATTTCGAGCACTCTATATTTCAGAGAACTTTTACGCTCTCGATACCTTTACTTTCAAGTATTATTCTTCAAACATGTACTTTCACTTAAAGTCATTTCTAGATTTCTTGCATTAAACGCTTTCTTCACATTTTAAACTCCCACATTCCAGAAACCTTTTATGTTAAATGTTTTATGGGTCGAAACCAGTTACTTCATTTTCCATACAGTTTTACATGTCTTTTCAATCAGTATTACAATTAGCAATTATTCGTATAACTTAGTTTTCACATACATTTTGACCACATTCTTAAACTCTTAGAGAGAGGGATCGAAATAAGCCAAACATTTGTACAATAGCACCCATGAATAATTGTTCGATTGTGAGAATAACCTTAATATCCAAGGAGTCCTAGGATCAATCTAGTCGATCCTGTGAGTTACCAAAGAGATTGAGTAGCGTTAATAAAGATTATTCGATAGTTTGGAAGACTAGCGGTTGTTTACCAGAAATCACTGGAAACACCATTTCTACGTACCTGAAAGAGTTCGGGTGGATGACCATATACTCCTCCTCTCCATGGAAATTGATGATTTTTCCCTTGATTGGGTATTTCAACATCTGATGTAATGTAAAGGTGACGGCACTAGCGTCATGAATCCAAGGCTGGCCCAATAAACAGAAATAGGAAGGGCGAATATCCATCACGTAGAAAGTTGAATCAAAGGTCTGAGTTCCAACTTTTATAGGGATGTCAACTTCTCAGTGTATTGTCCTCTTAGAACCATCAAAGGCCCTAACCACAATGTTGCTAGGCTTTAAAGTAAGTCCCTCGCAGTCTAGCCGGTCAAGAGCGTTTTTGGGCAAGACATTCAGCGATGAGCCTGTATACACTAGAACGTGGGCTAGCATAGTGCCTCTGCACTCAATGGAGATGTGTAAGGCCTCATTGTGTTTCCTTCCTTTGGGATTCAAGTTGGCATCAAAAAAGCCCAATCCGTTACCAGCAGTTAGACTGGCCACACAATTATCAAATTGGTCAATGGAAGTCTCTTGGGGCACGTGGGCGGTCTTTAGAAACTTTACCAAGGCTTTGGCATGGGCCTCAGAACACAAAAGCAAGGCCAACATTGATATTTTCGAGGGGGTTTGCCCCAACTGTTCCACGATGTTGTAGTCACTTTTCTTGATTATTTTTAGTATCTCTTCTATCTCCTTTCTAGAAGCTTCAGGAATATCCTCGGGATGCACATTCGTCTGGACAGGCTCAGATAACACCTCCTTGCCCCTTGTCTTGGTCGCAGGAATAACAATAGGATTGTTGACAGGGGTATTACTGGGAATGCTGGTAGGAACAGTAGCGGGAGTAATTACAGGAGTAACAATGGTATTTGGAGAGATCTCGTGTGAGAATATCCTTCCACTTCTTGTTATTTTACTGGTCCCAACGATATTGACGACGTCAGGATCAATGTCTTTCTCAACTTTGTCTTTGATAGCCAACAGATCTTGCTTGACGCCTTAGTAGTAGACGTCATCCCCATAGTTCCAGGGAACAACTTTATCCGAAGAATATGGTATTGGCCTTGGCATGGTAATGACTAGGGGAGCAGACTTTGGAACAAATGTAATCCTGACGGGTCTTTTGGTGGAGACCCTGGGAAGATTGTCGGAAATGGTGATTATTGAGATATCTTCACAGGAATTTCTGATAAGAGGAACTTTTTCAAATAGGATTTCTCTGTTAGCCACCAGGCACTGGACGCCCATCTTCAGTAACAAACAACCATTTGGTAGAGTCACACATAATTGACAACTTTCGTCACAGCCCGAGAATAGACCGACTAGCAATAGATTCTATTTAATGGTCAAAAGAGGAGTAGTTAAATCATTTACAGAGGAAACAAAACAGTCATCATCAACAACATTGACACCTTGACCGTGTTTGGGCATTGGCGCCGTGATCACATTAGGTGTTTCTGGGGGATCAAACTCAATCTCTTTCGCCTCAATAAGGTCTTGTATCTTATTATTCAAGGCACAACAATCATTTATATCATGCCCCAGACTTTCATAATGATAGAAACATCGGGCATTCGGGTTGTAGCGGGGAGAAGCAATATTGGGGTTCTTGGGGGCTTCCTTTAGGGTCACCAAATTAGACTTCAAAAGATGTGCCAGAACTTGATACAAGGTCATGATGATTTGGGTGAATCGTCTCATGGGCGCCTATGGCCTGCATTTATAATTTCACTGTTGATTTGGTGCAGGATTAGAAATCATAACAGCCCATACTGTCGGGCGACATTCAACTTTGTTTTGATTCCTATGGTCGTATGCAACACTGACTTCCTTCTTTCTGGTAAAGGGTTTCTTCATCGTGCTCGAGGATGCATCTCTCTGAATTTTTCCACTTTTTATGCCGGCTTCTACCCTTTCACTGGTCATGATTAGTTCAGTAAACCCAGCCGAGGAGCTCCAAATCAGGTGGTTGAAGAATGGACCAGATAGTGTACCTAAGAACATATCCACCAATTCTCTATCAGATAGAGGGGGTTGGACTCTTCCCGCAAGATCCCGCCATTTTTGAGTGTAGGTTTTGAAATATTCACCAGCACCCATAGAAATGCCTTGCAACTGAGTCTGAGTTAGAGCTAAGTCAGCATTATACTGGTATTACTTGTAAAAAGCGGCAGCCAAATCTTCCCAATTGCGAATATTGGTCCCTTCCAACTGATAAAACCAACCCAACTGCGTCCCTGACAAGCTTTCTTGGAAGAAATGCACCCATAGGTTCCTATCTGCGGCGTGGGGTTGAATTTTCCTGCCGTGTGACCTTAAATGTAGCTTTGGACAAGAAACACCGTCATATTTAGCGAAAGTGGGGACCTTAAATTTCTATGGGATGACAACCCCTGAGACAAGTCCTATCTCTTCATAATCCAAATCGGGTACCCTCTGGATCTCCAAAGCATTGAGGCGATCTTCCAACTGCTTGTCTTTATCGTCAGCTGGAGGATACTGCTCCTCAGAGTAATCAACCTCTTCGTCTTCTTCAGACTCTGGATGGTCATTCACTTCCTTGTTTTTCCCTTCTTGATTATTCCCTTCACCCGATGAGGTTGAGAAATCTAGAGTTCGTTTGGCTGGTCCTTTGAACCTTCTTCCCAAATTCAAAACACCGGCCGGTTTCTTCGCTTTCTTCTTCTTCTTCTCTTTGATCATTAAAGTTTTCAAATCCTCTTGTTCTTTTGCTAGAGTCAAGAACATTTGTTGGAATTGAGCGTTCTACGCTTGGAGATCTTTTACTGTCTGTTCAATATCCATTTCACTGAAATAAGCAATAGAAGGATAAGGAGACCCGTTGTAAGAAAACTGTTTGTGTTATGATGAATGAAGATGCATATGCAAATGATTTCAAGGAGAATATAGATTTAAATTTGCTTTAGACAAAAAGAACACACGTTGCATTAATAAATCCAAGTTTGAGTACATCACGCCTATTTGGGCTTCTAATGAAAGAAATAAAATACAAAACTCCTAAGACAAAAAAGTTGAACGCATCCTCTTTGGAGCGATGTAGGCGTTCATAATCCGCTCTTCATGAAGTTGCTTGGTGAGTTCTAGGACTTTCCTCTCACTGGAGTAGAATCGGGCTTCGAAAGTGTCTCGTTCTTCCTTTAGCTGAATCCAATTCCTTTGCAAGTATTCGATAGAGGTAGGCATGTTGGGATGAAGGACAGTATACGAGACATCTCCTTCAACAACGGGCTCCATGATAACAGGGAGGATGAAGGGGTAAGGCATTGCGAGATTTTGTGCCCCACTGTCCTACTGTCCACCTTGTTTACCATCCTCCAAGCTCGTATAAACCTCTGACGGTAGAGTTGATCGTCGCTTTCATAATCAAACACCACACCTCGGATGAGCGCATCATGCAGACCATCTCTTCGTGTGTACCCAAACTATCACAGAGTTAAGCAAGGGTTATAAGTGATGCATACCCTAATGCCAAGCAGAGGGACATTAGGGAATTCCCCATAATGGTCGATGATAGTAATACCCTCCAAGGATCGAGAACACCAGTGGATATTTGAATGTCTGAGTGACATCATCCTATTGGACCACCTCAAACCCTGCTCATTCTTCATAACAGATCAGGGAAGATGCAAAACAAACCATTTATCCAACATAGGAGTATAACACATGAGGGTTCCTCTTCTCTTCATGGTGCGAGAGTGGAGAGAATGCAAGATATCTCCCAACAAAGTAGGCACTAGATTGTGAGATAAGAATATTTTGACAGCATTCACATCTATAAGTTGGTCAGGATTTGGAAATAGTACCAACCCATAGATGAGAAGAGCCAAAATTTCTTCGAAAGCATGTAAATCCATATTGTTCCAACAGTCTTGAGCTTTTTCCAATAAGAATTTGGCTAAGAACCCTTTTACACCACTTCTTGTTTCCCAATTAGCCGTGACTTCGGATTATTGCAAGTACAAAGCTCGGGCAACCTCTTTAGGGCTTGGATTCCTTTTAGTACCGTTGAAAGGTAGTTGATCGAGAATAGGAATCCCCAAGAGTTGAGAGAACTCTTCCATAGTTGGTATAAGCTGGTAATCAGGGAAGGTAAAGCAATGGTGCAAAGGGTCGAAGAACTGGAAAAGCACTTTCATCATATCCTCATCAAAGCTTGAGGTGACCAAATTGAGAAGTCGTCCATGTCTTTTGGTAAACGGAGAGTTATCAGGGACCCTTGACGCTAACTCTTTGAGCTGAAAAGGTACTTGTACAAGGTTGACTTGGATTGTGTTCCTGCGAGTGGGAGTCATATCCTACAAAACAGAATAAAGATGAATCTCAAAATCCTTGAAATGGTTAGTCCAAAATGCTATGGTATGATGTCATGATGTTATGTACAAGCACATGCACAAGTTAAATCAAACAAATCCTTAGGTTTAGGCTTGCATGAGTTTGTAGGTAAGTACCCTCTTGAAGTTTGGTTGGCTCAACCTGTCCTAGTAATAGTAACAGGTTCTAGGGGATCTCAATATCACTGATCTATCTTCACCGGGCATTGTTTCAGTGCAAGCCTCTTTAATGGTGACCAGAATATCCCAAAAGTACGATCTCAATGAGCGTAGTATCGAGTATCAACCAACTTCGGACTGCACCAAATCCGGCTACCTCACTACTTCCTAATGGCCAAGTTGTTCAAGTAAGGTTCTAAAGTTAGTTAGTGCTTTATGACACCATAAAGAGGCCCCATATTCTCCTTGACTACTCAAGGAAAACTGGTACCAACAAATGTGTCACACTAACATAGCTATTTCTTAGACCATGCCGGTATACCCCGCACAGTTTCCACAAGTTATTGCTACTTACCTAAAAAGGTGCCCCGAATCCGGGTAGAGGATCAAAATAAACCCAAACAAGGAACCATAATATAAATAAAACAAATCAAACAATGAAAAGCAATTAAAGGTGATCTAGCCCTAAGGTAACCCCACTTTTAAGTGACTCCCCAGCAGAGTCTCCAGTTCTGTAATACAGTGGGAGAACTGACTTGGGTGTTTTGTGTTTGATGCAATTCTTGCAGTTAGCAAGAGTCGCCACCGAAAAGTTCTTTTATCCAAAAGGAAAGGTTGAAAAGAACAGGAAAGACCTTTCGAGATTATTTTCTTGAGTTCGGGGGGTAGGTTATGAAAAGGGAAGGTATTAGCACCATTTTCATCCGTAGTTATCTACAGGCTCTTAGTTGCTTTCTAGATCACTTGCTTTTGTTTGAAAATGTGCTTGTGGTATGGGTTTTGAAGGTATTTTGAAAACGTCTTTGTAATGGCTCTCATTTCTATAAGAACACGTACAAAGTGTTGTTTTGAAAATAGTTCAAAGAGGTGTTTGTGGAATATGTTTTTGAAAGTGATTTTAAAAAGTATCTTTGTAATGGTTCTTGTTTCTATAAGAATGCGTACAAAGTGTTTTGTCTTTTGAAAAAGTTTCAAAATGAAAGTGTGGGTGTATAAAATGTTTTTGTTGTGAGAAAGCGAGCAAATAAGAGCATCCTACCTACTCAAAATGTCTTAAATGTTCTTTTCCTCCTCCTTTAGATGTTTCTATCTTACCATTGATTTGGTAAGAAGCCCCATCATTGGATGTAAAGGGACGGGCGTGGGACGTTTGTATAGTCATAGAAGGCAACCTATGAGACGTTTTAACAATGTCATTTAGGGACTAGATAGTTTACCGAAGGCAACATCGAGGGACTATGATCTTTTATCGAGGGTCTTTGCTAAAACACCCATATTCGAGAGACATGACTATTTTCCGATAGGCAACAAAATGGGATTACCCTAAGGGTGCAAGTGTGAACGGTGTGTTTTATTTACATGCATTTAGTCTTGATTAGGGTTATCTATTTGTTGATTTCATGTTTTTCCATACATACCCTAATTACTAGCATTTATATTTGAAAGCGATAAATTGCAGAAATGTAAAGTTCTACGCTATCACATCATTTAGGGATGGGGGTACATAATTACAAATGGGGGTTCGCAAGAATTCAAATCCTAATTATCTATTACAACCATATTGAATTGTACAATATATAAAAAAGAAAAAGGCAAGGACTTGTTTTGAAAATGATTTTTTGTCTTAATAAATTAAAAGGAAAATAAATATTTAATAAAAGAAAATATTTTTTGATGTCCTTTTATAAAAATAGTTCTAATGCTAAAAGCAATAAAAATAAGAGAAAAAAGGAAAAATAATGAGAAATAGGATTAGCATGTTGCTCAAAGCAAAAATGAAGGGGACCAGAAGTTCTGATGCCAGGCGTGCTGTGGTTCAGAATGAAACGTCAGAGGTAATCAGAAGTTCTGGGTTGATACACACTGGGGTCCTGAAAGAAACATTAGAGGGAAAAGCAGAAGTTCTGGATTTCTACGTGTTGAAGTTCTGAGTGTTAGATCAGTAAGAAAATCTTAGAAGTTCTATATGTGTTAAAACAGTAAGAAGCCTAGAAGTTCTGTGTGTTAAAATAGTGAGAAAATCTTAGAAGTTCTGTGTGTTAAAACAATGAGGAGAACTCAGAAATTCTTTGTTGTGCTAAAACAGTGAGTAAAAATCAGAAGTTCTGTGTTATATTAAAATAGTGGGAAAGAAAGACCCAGAAGTTCTGTGTTATACTTCAACTCATTCCTTACATTTAATCAACTCATCAGTAACTTATTCAGTTCTTAACAATAGCAAATCAGAAATATAAAAGCACAACAGTTTATGGAAGTTCTAATCCTGATTCTGAGCCTAGCCTTATTCAAGAAGTTCTGATCCACAGTTTTTTCTACTTATGCAATGATATGGACAACATCAACATTATGATATTTACATATTTAATGATGTTCTGAATGAAAAATGCAAAGTCAGAATGACTTACCTTGAATGTGAAGAGTGTGTTTCGGACTTGAGCTGCTGCCTTCAGATGTTCTGGGGTTAGCAAGGAATGGAACATAATGTTATGTTCTTTGATTTAAAGGGAAGAACAAAGGTTTGGTTTTGTTTGGGAATTCTGAGTCTATAAATGTTTTACTGTTTTCTCTTTTCTCTTTTTTGTATTTGATGATTCTCTCTTTCCAAAAGCCAGCCCCTTGAAAGTGTAATGGAGAAACTTATTTATAGGTGAATTTGCTGTGGTTTTGGCGGGAAAACAAATGAGATTTAAACCTTTTTGGCATACTGTTCCATTTATTTTTAATCACAACTTTTGTATGCTAATTTGGTTAAATTATGGGGTTTGAGAAAAACGCAGGCGTGGACTGGATTAATAGCTAGTTGCAGGACTGTGCTGTAGCAAGGGAGCAGGCTGCTTAAACGAGGTTTTAGGATTTTGTGATGTTCTGATCGCAGAAGACCAGAAACGTAGCCTCCATACGCTGAAGAGTCATGTTCTGACCAAAGAACATTGCTTCCATATATTCTGATTGAAGAGTCATATTCTGAACCGTCTCTGTAGATTCTGATTGCACTTGTGTGGAGGATGTCTCAGAAGTTCTGAATTATCATATTCTCTTAACACTTAGAAAATTTTCTAAATGTTTAAAAATTTGATTTTTTCAAAGTAATTTCTGACTTTTGATTTTGATGAATTAATTTCATGTCTTGATGAAATATAATTTTTAAAACTTGATTTTTGATCCAAAAGTCAAAGTTTGACTTTTCAGTGTGCTTTTGACCATTTTTCCCTTGTGAATGACTTTCTTTAGAAAATTATGATCTGAGACTTCAAACTTTCCATAAGCAAACTTGAGGGTCTAGAATGATCCTTTGAGAAATGAGAGGGAAAATTTGGGGGTACAACACCAACCCAATTATCTTTACCCTTTTTATTTCATTTGCATCATATACATAATAGATAATTAGTATGGTGTAGTGGTAAGCCAGATTTGTTGTAACCTAGGGAATTAGAGTTCGATCCCTGGCTATTCCCCTTTAAGTTTATTTCTAACTTTTAAGTTTTTTTAGTCTTATTTCGTTAAAATTTCATAAATACAAAAATATTAGATTATGTTAAAAATTATTTCTTTCTTGCCCTCATAAAAAAATATAAAAAAAAATATTTGTATAATTTTGTCTTTCTTTATTTTAATTAATTTTTGGTTGTTAATTATTTAGTTATTTAATTGCTATTTATTTAATTTATTTTTCGATTATTTAGTCTTTATATTTTTTGTTTGCGTCTAAATCCAAGGGAAAGATTGTATGGTTGACCTCGTGTCATTGTGCGTCTTTATTCTTATTTTTCTATTCTATCTATTTTCTTTTAGATAAAACCTTTAAAATCTCTTTTTTCAAACTCACACTCTTTTAAGCCAAAACCTCAACATTAGGTCGATGCGTTTTTAAGACTCCTTAGACCCCAATCTTTTAGCAAACAATTTCTTAACAAAAAAACACATATTTTCAAGACGTTCCAGAGTACCGCAGATACATAAGGTGTTAGTACCTTCCCTTTGTAAAACCAACTCCATACCCTTTAATCTCTTTATTGCGTTGCTTCTAGTTTTCTTGCTTCTTTGCATTGCATGTTTTATTTATGAATTTTATTTCGCTCTTTCCCTTTTTCGCTCTTTTCACCGCTACAAGCGGAAACAAATACTGAATGAAAACATTGAATATGGGAAATCAAAACAAACGCCAAATACTAGAAATAATAACAAAAAGGGAAACTAAAACTCTTATGAACACTTGCGAACTTTAACTCTAAAACCATCAACCATATCACTACAAAGCTTGAGGAAGTCTTCAACATCCTTCGGGAGAGGGACCATTGTAGCTTATGCATCCTTCAAGATCCTAGGAATATCTTCAAAGAGATTATTTACTAAGAAGGCAAGATTTTCATGCTTGTCTTTGTACCTCATATACTCCTTGTAAAGTATCGGGGTTATGATCTTGTTATCTTCTCCCTCTTGGGAAATCTTGTTTTATTATTCTTCTAAAAATTTATTTTCAGCTCCCATTTCCTTATAGATTTCCTTTTGTATAAGGAAATCTTTTTGGAGACCTTCCAACTCTTAATAGACTTCTTCATACTGATTTACTCGTTGGGAATAGAGCCTTTCTGCTCTCATCTTGCTAAGATGTTCCCTCACCAGACTCTTGGCTTTCTTGGAGACTTGTGACATGGTTTTGGATCTACTCCTCTTGATCCTGAGCACCCACCTCTAATCCTTGGATTTGGATTCTCAGAACCTCTTCCAACTCCCTTTTGTCTTGTAGTGCTTGATTGTACCTACCCTTTAGTCTTTAAATTTCTCTAATAGCACAGTCTAATCATTGATTATAGGAATCAAGATTGAAAGTAGCACTTAGCAACCCTTCAGTCGCACGCTTTCGTTTAAGCCTTTCTTTGTCAGCTAATTCATGATCTTTTTGAAACTGTTGAAACTGTTGAAACTGTCAAATTCAGGTTCGGCTCAAGAGTCAATTCTTTAAAGAAGGTATCCGAATGTGTGAGTTTTCTCGAAGAAATATGGTGAAAAAGTATGCTGAAAGTGCAGTTTTTACGCGCTAAAAAATTCATAACTTGAAGATCGTGGCTCGTTTTGAACCCGTTCCGGTGGCCAAAATTCCGTCTTGACATTATCTTTGTTTTCATCTCTCACGGCTAGAAGCCAATTTCGATCAGAAGGTCTTCAAAAATGTGGATTTATCAAGTATTTCCATACAGAAAATTTGTGACAGAAGTTTATTTGCGTCATGTTCAGAAAATCATAACTTGGTCGATTTTCATCGTATCGAGCTGGTTCTGGCGCCAAAATTTCACAAATTGAGTTTGCTACATTTTCAAAGAAGGTATTGAGTTCAAACGGTATTCAAAAGGCCTTCGTTTTTTGCTTAGAGTGCGTGACACGCTGAAAATCCTGAATGCTGAATATTATTTCATCTGGGCCGAAACTTCGAAAATTCATAACTCGGTCAATTTTTATCGGATTGGGCTCATATTTTTACACAAGGTCACTGACTCATAGATCTACAACTTTGCTTCAAAAGTCGAGACCGGATTATGCTCCGATCAATACCAGTTTTTTATTGAAGAACGTATCAGAGTCGACACTGGAGCCCAAAATAAGTTTGTCTGAGTTGAAACTTCAAAAATTCATAACTAATTCACCGTTTATCCGATTGAGCCGATTTTCGGACAGGAGTTAGTTCTCGATATCGGCTACATTTTGTTTTCACATTTCAACTTCAAAAATTTCACTTAAGTCCCTGCGATTTAGCCTGGAAAGTGACGAACTCAAGTGAACATTGGAGGCCCAATTGCACATTCAAAGCCCATTTTCTTTACCCTAATTTCCATTATATAATCACATTCTTTTCACACAAACCAGAGGAGAAAAAAAGAGAGAAAAAACCTTGCCACAACATTGTTAGAATATCAAATTCTTTCAAGAACCCTAAAACCTTGAAATCCTTATTACAAATCCCTCTCTCACTACAAACAAGCCATCACAGTTACAAACCAACACCTCACTACTTCTTCAGTAAGGATAAGACTGGCTTGATCTCCATGATCCAAAGGGCATAAAAGCATTCAGGTCACTAATTTTCCAGTAAGGGTAAGATTGATTTGATCTCCATGATCAAAAGGGTATAATCATTCATACATGTCATATTGTGCCTAAACATTAAATTTCTTCATATATTGGCTTTATTTGCATTTTATGATTTTATTTAATGTGTTCATGAGATTCAACACTGCAGATTTAGACAGGATCCCATGCAGGTTCATTAAGGAACGTTGAGGCTAAAAGCCAAATGGCCAAAAGCCAAAAGCCAAAAGCCAAAAGCCAAAAGCCAAATGGCCAAAAGAACAACTTATGCATGACACCAATACATGGCGAGACAGACATCCTGAGAAGATTAAGGAACGTTGAGGCCAGAACACAAATGGCCATGACACCCAATCCAATAGCCAAAGAATGCATACCGTTCAACCCCCCCCCCCCCCCCCCCCCATTGGGTCTGAATACCCCCATGGTTTGCAAATTTTTTATATTTTTTATTTGATTTTCTTTCTTAATTCTTTTAGTTGTTTTTAATTATTTTCCTTAATTTACCAAAAATAATTTTCACAATAAAAAATCAGATACAAAAAAAATTAAAATATGTTTAATTATATTTGATTTCTATTAATTTATTTTGTAAATAAATTTTAACCATTATTTTAGTAAATTAGGTTTTAAAAACTTTAATATTTTCCTTAATGAATAAAATATGTAGAAATTAGGTTTTTTTTTTAACTTTTTCATCCTTTTCTTAATAAATAACTTTTTCTTATTATTATTATTATTATTATTAATTACTAATTTATTTTGTAAATAAACATATACATAAATATTTTAGTAAATTAGGTTAAACTTTAGCATTTTTCTTTAATAATTAAAAATAACTTAGAATTAGGGTTTCTTTTGAATTTTTCTTTTCTTTATTTCATAAATACAAGAAACCTAAAAAACATTTCTTTTCTTTTAATTAATAATTAATTAACTCTTAATCTCGATTTAATTTCAAAAGGGTCCAACGCCCTCGAACGTTCAGTTTCAATTTCTATTCCGCACGTCATTTTTTTATAAATATTATGTAACTGTTCAAGCCATGTAATAGTAACTAGGATTTACTTTCCGCATTTTTATTTAAAATGGGTCTTTGTTAATTTGGCGATGTATGGACCCGCGCCTTGTAATAGCGTAGGATTTTACTTTCCGCATTTAAATTTCCGCACTCTTAACTGTTAAACTTTGCATGAAAGAATGAATGGCCTAAATTAAAAACAAGCGTAGATCACCATGATACATGTACAAGATAAAACATAAAATGAAAATAACACACAAATTCACACACCACTCCTAGGGTACGCCTCACTGTTGCCTTGCCTTCGAAACGTGGTCGTCGAGTATAGGACGTTTTAGTAAGTCCTTATGTCCATGACATGATCCAGTTGCCTCGAAACGGTTGCCTCGGAATTAAAAAAGATCAATGGCATAAGGGTAGCTTCTAAGGTGTCCTACTGTTGCTCTGGTGACCACACTGTCCCTATAAACGAATTGACCCGAATACCTCCAACGGTGGTGCTACCTATCTCTCAATGGTGGGATGGCACTACCTTAAGGACATTTACACAGCCTAATTCCTTAGGGTAGGTAGATGACTCATAGATACTTGCTCTAAAAAACAAATCAAAACTCTTTTCACACCGACACTTTCAAAAAAGCTTTCAAAACAATTTTTCAAACACTCTTGAGGACTGATACAAGAGTCGATCTGAAATCTTTAAAACGAAACTTTTTCAAACTCACTCACAATTGAAAAGCAAACACTTTTGAAAACACAATGAGCAAGTATCTAAGAGCCCATGGATAACCATGGATAGAAAGGGTGCTAACACCTTCCCTTTCTATAAATCTACCTCCCGAACCGAGAAACTATCTCATAAGGAATTTTGCTGTGCTTTTGTCCTGTCCATGTTGGAGAAAATAAAAGACGGTGGCGACTCTTGCTTCCGCGACATTTCGCGAACCAGCGTTAAACAGTCAGTTCCAGATCCACCGATCACAGAACTGGCGACTTTGCTGGGGACTCTTATAAAGTGAGGTGTACCTTAGGACTAAAATCACTTGTGTTTTCAATTGTTGTGCTTGATTGCTTTTATTATTGTGGGACTGTCTCGGGAGTTCTATAGATCCTAACCCGGATCTGGGGGATACCTTCTTAGAAAGTAGCAACAAGGCTGTGAGGGAACTGTGCGGGGTATACCGACATGGTTGAAGCAGTCTGCTACGTTGATGTGGCACTTTGGTGTGTACCGGTAACCCTTGAGTCCAGTCAAGGAGAGTACGGGGCCGCCGCTTGGTGTCGTGAAGCATCAACTGACCTTAGGAACCTTAAGTGAACCATCTTGGCCTCTTTAGGGTAGTGAGATAACTGACTTTGGTGCAGTCCGAGGTTGGTTGATACTCGATGCTACACTCAATTGAGGGTTGTTTTCTTGGAATATTTCGGTCGCCAGTTCAGTGGCTAAATCGAAACGATGAACAATGAAAGCAATCCAATGATATTGGGACCCTTAGAACCCGGTTACTCTGATAGGACAGGTTTGAGCCCACAAACTTCAAGAGGGTAATACCCAGACCCCATGCTGGCCTAAACTCTAAGGGCTGTGGTGTGACTTGTGTGCTCTCATACTTGACTACTTGCATGCTTGTTATCTGACACTTGAGTTTCTTGCAGGTTTTGTTTACAGTCCTTAATTGGGACTCATAATAGGATTTGCCTACATTATCCCATGCATAGCATAACATCATACCATTGCATACATCCCGCATAAAGACTAATCCTTTTCAAGGATCTCAAGGGCTTGTGATGCAGGTCATGATGAATCAGAATGTCTAGCAAGGGGCAAAGGGGATTTATTTTCCTCTAGCCAGGTTGATGACTAAAGTCAGGGGCTATGACCCACTAGATATGGTGAGCCTTGACCCTTGAAGAAGGACTCTCAACAAAATGAAGCTCCTTCAATTAAGATACCAGATTCCAATTCTAACAAATTTTCTTGTTTACCCCGCGAGATCCTTGAAAATATTGCATGCATACATACACATCATTGCATTACAGGTACCCTTTTGACAGGTCACTTACCTTCTTCGCTGTTTATTTCAGCCGATCGTCATGAATCCTGAATCATCTACTGAGCAATCCATCAAGGCCCTCCAGGCTCAGAACGCCCAGTTCTAAGAGCTGATCATGAATTTGGCCTAGGGGCAACAAGATCTGAAGACTCTGCTCTCGAAGAAGAAGAAGAAGAGGACGGTGTTGTTCAACCCGAGACGCAAATCGGGGAATGGGTCACAAAATGAAGTTGAGCTGACTACCCCGTCTGTTGGGAAAGAAAGTCCCCATGAAAGAGAGGTTCCTGGTCCAGTGGTCTCCGACAACAAGACCAATTATAATGATGAACAATATCCTCCAGCTGAGGACAAGTACAAACAATTGGAAGACCGGCTAAATGCTATGGAGATACAAAAAGTGCCCGGCCTGGACTTCGAAGATCTAGGTCTGTCTTCTGGGGTAGTAATCCCGCACAAATTCAAGGCACCTACCTTTGCCAAGTACGACGGGGCCCCCTGCCCTAAGCTGCATCTCAGGTCTTACATAAGGAGGATCCAGCCCTACACGGCTGACAAGAATTTGTGGATTCACTTTTTTCAGGATAGTCTGTCGGGAACTCAACTCGACTGGTTCTATCAACTGAATGGAGCCAACATCTGCAGCTGGGAGGACTTGGCCACTGCATTCTATAAGCAATACCAGTATAATGCCGACCTTGCTCCCACGCGTACTCAGCTTCAGGGGATGTCTATGGGTACAGGCGAAGGCTTCAAAGAATATGCTCAAAAATGGAGGGACCTTGCTGGAAGGGTACAACCACCTCTGACTGACCGCGAGCTCGTCGACATGTTCTTGGGGACCCTGTCTGGTCCATTCTTCAACCACCTGATTGGGAATTCTTCCGCTGGGTTTACAGATCTGATCTTAACTGGGGAAAGAATAGAAGCTGGCATCAAGTCGGGGAAAATACATAATGGTGATTCCTCAAACATTGAGAAGAAACCATCCAAGAGAGAGTCTAGTGCTGTCAATGCGGTAGCTATTGCAAAGTCGTTCGGTGCTCCTCAGCGTCACAATCAACAAAGGGAAGAAAGACCTAAAAGGCAATTCACTCCCCTCGGCATGACCTTGTCACAGATATTGCCACAGTTGCTTGAAACCAAGTTGGTAACTCTCATGGACCCTCCAAAGAATCCCAACAGGACGCCTTCAAGGTATAACCCCAACGTTCGCTGCACTTATCATTCTGACAGCCCGGGGCATGCTACAGATGATTGTTGGACTTTGAGAAACAAGGTTCAGGACCTGATTGACGCAAAGGAAGTCCAGCTCGACTCTCCAGAGGCTCCCAATGTGACCACTGCTCCCTTGCCCAAACATGGCTAGGATTGGAAACTTTTTTTCATTTGAATGTTCAAATTGTAATTTTCCTTGGTTGTTCAAACATTTTATTTCATGTCAAACTTGGTTATTTCATTAATGCATTACACATGTCTGTTTTGAAGTAATTATTTCGTATTCACTATATGCAAATTGTTTTCATTTTTTTGTGATGATCAATTCTCGGTTAATAATTCTAAGCCTCTTGAGGGAGGATGACGAAAACGATACCGCGATCATTATAGTATGCTTTTGAACAGACCCCGCTGATGAGGTACATGCATTGTTTCAATCCCTAAACACTGGAGTTATAAGGAAGATAATCCCTCGTCAACCCCTCTGAGCCAAAGAAGTAGGAGTTTTTCTTTTCGAAAATTAAAACCCTTAATCATAACCTGGGGCAGGGTAGTTCTCTCAGTTGATCCAAGTGCATAACAAACGGCACCAAAGAGGTCCTTACAAAACAAAAAAAAACAGCGATGGTTCCCTATAATCGTCAAGACAGGCAGTCATTATCTTTCAAAAAAAAAAAAAAAAGCCCAATAAGTCAAAACCTATGAAGGAGACTTACAAAACTGGGGCATCCCGCTGACTGTAAATACAAAAAGAAATAGTTCAGGCAAAAAAAATAGGGATAACGAAATCAAAAAGAAAGAGGTCCTACAAACCATCAACAAAAAAAAGAAATGACTGCCTATTCAAAATAAATTGTCAACATCCGAACCATTACTGGAATATCCGGATAAAGACTCAAACAAGGTCTAACGCACGATTAGCTGAGTTTAGGTTTGAAGAACATCACGAAGAACAGGTGGGTACAAATAAAATTTGAGCCTTTATCCTTTGTTCCTTAAACCGTGAACCAGACCACGTTACAACCCTTAAAAGTCCTAGCTGAAGCATGGGTTAGTTCGAAAGCATACTGTTACGAAAGGTATCCTGACTCCTTAAGGCCTATGGTAAATACGGAGTTGACATCACGTTTTACAAACATTCACTTGTTTTAGGAAAAAGAATGCATTTTCAAAATCTTCAAGACAGACATAAGCTTTGCATTTTTGATATAACATTGTTTGCATATAACTATTTGTTTGAACAGCAGGAAAATTCGCACGATGAATACCTAGTGAACAAAAGCACTTCTAATCAAGGGGCAGACGTGATCATTGTCCATCATCTGGGACAGTCCAGTCAAGATTCAAGGAATCTCTCAAGATGCCAAATAGCCAGGGGCAAACCTCCGCCTGAGCCACTTGGGGCATTGGACATGAATTCCCAGCAACAAATCTTGCATGACCAAACATCTTCTGGTAGCGTGGCAACACAATAACAGGGGCACCTCCCTACATCCTGAGAGCATGGACATAGTCGGAAAAAATACTACGCGTAATCAAAGACCCGCTAGGTTGACACACCTAGGTAAAAATAAGGGCTTCCCGGCGAACCAAAAGGGTTCGGGCAAAAATGAGGGATGAAATGAAAAAAATCTGTATACCCGGCAAGTCGAAAACCTGAAAAGGCAGCTTGGGCAAAAATGGGTATCCCGGTGGACTGAAAACCCGAAAGGGCGGTCCAGGCAAAAGTTAGGGATCAAAGCGTACGACTATGTCCTGTCCTCTCGTCACTTGCCTACCAGAAGAAGATTTGTCAATCGGCAGTCATCAAACACCTTCAAAGATACCTTCATTTCCAACAGAGCACAACAACGAAATCCCCAGCGGAGTTATCATCAAATCTCAGCGAAGTATCTCTTCCCACAGAGTAATTCCCCGCAGAGTAATCTCTTCGCCAAGTTTATTCCCCAACGGAGTTATCTTCTCCGACCGGTATTCTTGCAATCATCATCCCCAACGGAAGCGAAGAATCTCACTCTTCAACATCAGCCCAGGATTTGACTTCCCGACATCCGTCAAGGATCTATTTTCCTAGACGCAGATACATTCATAAACATCACATTGTTATACATCATGATACATGCATATACGCATCATATCATACAATCTCATGTGTTGAAAAATATTATTGCTTGATCCATATCATGCATTGCACATGACTGACCTTTACCTTTCAGGAAGGATACAATTAAAAGATCAGCTATGTAGACGAATACAGTCAAAAGAGACCAACCCAGTCAAAGAATACAAATCCAGTTAAATCAATGCCGAAAGATTTCTCTGATCCAACTCGTCGTTATAGACACTCGTCGTTATAGACACTCGTCGTTATAGACACTCGTCGTTATAGACACTCGTCATTATAGACACTCGTCGTTATAGACACTCGTCGTTATAGACACCCGTCGTTATAGACACCCGTCGTTATAGACACCCGTCGTTATAGACACCCGTCGTTATAGACACTCGTCGTTATAGACACTCGTCGTTATAGACACTCGTCGTTATAAACACTCGTCGTCATAGACACTCGTCGTCATAGACACTCGTCGTTATAGACACTCGTCGTTATAGACACTCATCGTTATAGACACTCGTCGTTATAGACACTCGTCGTTATAGACACTCGTCGTTATAGACACTCATCGTTATAAACACTCGTCGTTATAGACACTCGTCGTTAAAGACCACCCGTCCATGGGGATAACCTGTCAGTAGAGACAACTCACCAACCTTTCTGAATTCCAGACTCGACTCCTGTATCCTGCCAGGGCACGTCTGAAGAGTCCGAAGATCCGATTCCTGTATCTCACCAGGGTGTATCTGTTGACGACTAACATTACCAGACTCGATTCCTGTACCTTGCCAGGGCACGTCTGAAGAGTTCGAAGATCCGATTCCTGTATCTTTCCAGGGTGTATCTGTTGACGACTAATTCCAGACTCGATTCCTGTATCTTGCCAGGGCACGTCTGAAGAGTTCGAAGATCTGATTCCTGTATCTTGCCAGGGTGTATCTGTTGACGACTGTATTCTCCGGACTCGATTCCTGTATCTTTCTAGGGCACGTCTGAAGAGTTTAAAGATTCGATTCTTGTATCCAACCAGGGCATATCTACCTAAAGGGTTTGAAGATCAACTCCTGTAACAGGCCAGGTAATTATTTTTCTTTCTCAGGTACGCAAGTTCTTGCTAAGGAATCTCTTACGCGATCGACAACCTCCCGATGGAATCTATAAGCCCATCTCTCCACTTACCAACAGTCTCTAGATGGCATCTATAAGCCCATCCTCCTATCCATCATCTCTCAACATGGCATCTGTAAGCCCATTCCCTACATCAAACTGCTAATACACTCTATGTGAGCGTAAATTTCTGGGCACTCTAGTGTTCAATCATCTTCCACCTTCGGATCACGAAAGGCACGCAAGCCAATCTACATCCTCAGGTCTAAGAAGATTGAACAGGGGCAACTGTTGTACCCCAAAATTTGCCCTCCCATATTTCTCAAAACATTTCAAGAAAAATTCACAAGTTCAACCCGGCGCGTCATATTCAGGTGTTCTTTCGCCAAGATATCTCTGATAACATATTCTCAAATTCAGGTTCGGCTCAAGAGTCAATTCTTTAAAGAAGGTATCCGAATGTGTGAGTTTTCTCGAAGAAATATGGTGAAAAAGTATGCTGAAAGTGCAGTTTTTACGCGCTAAAAAATTCATAACTTGAAGATCGTGGCTCGTTTTGAACCCGTTCCGGTGGCCAAAATTCCGTCTTGACATTATCTACGTTTTCATCTCTCACGGCTGGAAGCCAATTTCGATCAGAAGGTCTTCAAAAATGTGGATTTATCAAGTATTTTCATACATAAAATTTGTGACAAGTTTATTTGCGTCATGTTCAGAAAATCATAACTTGGTCGATTTTCATCGTATCGAGCTGGTTCCGGCGCCAAAATTTCACAAATTGAGTTTGCTACATTTTCAAAGAAGGTATTGAGTTCAAACGGTAATCAAAAGGCCTTCGTTTTTTGCTTAGAGTGCGTGACACGCTGAAAATCCTGAATGCTGAATATTATTTCATCTGGGCCGAAACTTCGAAAATTCATAACTCGGTCAATTTTTATCGGATTGGGCTCATATTTTTACACAAGGTCACTGACTCATAGATCTACAACTTTGCTTCAAAAGTCGAGACCGGATTATGCTCCGATCAATACCAGTTTTTTATTGAAGAACGTATCAGAGTCGACACTGGAGCCCAAAATAAGTTTGTCTGAGCTGAAACTTCAAAAATTCATAACTAATTCACCGTTTATCCGATTGAGCCGATTTTCGGACAGGAGTTAGTTCTCGATATCGGCTACATTTTGTTTTCACATTTCAACTTCAAAAATTTCACTTAAGTCCCTGCGATTTAGCCTGGAAAGTGACGAACTCAAGTGAACATTGGAGGCCCAATTGCACATTCAAAGCCCATTTTCTTTACCCTAATTTCCATTATATAATCACATTCTTTTCACACAAACCAGAGGAGAAAAAAAGAGAGAAAAACCTTGCCACAACATTGTTAGAATATCAAATTCTTTCAAGAACCCTAAAACCTTGAAATCCTTATTACAAATCCCTCTCTCACTACAAACAAGCCATCACAGTTACAAACCAACACCTCACTACTTCTTCAGTAAGGATAAGGCTGGCTTGATCTCCATGATCCAAAGGGCATAAAAGCATTCAGGTCACTAATTTTCCAGTAAGGGTAAGATTGATTTGATCTCCATGATCAAAAGGGTATAATCATTCATACATGTCATATTGTGCCTAAACATTAAATTTCTTCATATATTGACTTTATTTGCATTTTATGATTTTATTTAATGTGTTCATGAGATTCAACACTGCAGATTTAGACAGGATCCCATGCAGGTTCATTAAGGAACGTTGAGGCTAAAAGCCAAATGGCCAAAAGCCAAAAGCTAAAAGCCAAAAGCCAAAAGCCAAATGGCCAAAAGAACAACTTATGCATGACACCAATACATGGCGAGACAGACATCCTGAGAAGATTAAGGAACGTTGAGGCCATAATACAAATGGCCAACAACCAGAACACAAATGGCCATGAAACCCAATCCAATAGCCAAAGAATGCAGACCGTTCAAAAAAACCCCCCCTTGGGTCTGAATACCCCCATGGTTTGCAAATTTTTTATATTTTTTATTTGATTTTCTTTCTTAATTCTTTTAGTTGTTTTTAATTATTTTCCTTAATTTACCAAAAATAATTTTCACAATAAAAAATCAGATACAAAAAAAATTAAAATATGTTTAATTATATTTGATTTCTATTAATTTATTTTGTAAATAAATTTTAACCATTATTTTAGTAAATTAGGTTTTAAAAACTTTAATATTTTCCTTAATGAATAAAATATGTAGAAATTAGGTTTTTTTTAACTTTTTCATCCTTTTCTTAATAAATAACTTTTTCTTATTATTATTATTATTATTATTAATTACTAATTTATTTTGTAAATAAACATATACATAAATATTTTAGTAAATTAGGTTAAACTTTAGCATTTTTCTTTAATAATTAAAAATAACTTAGAATTAGGGTTTCTTTTGAATTTTTCTTTTCTTTATTTCATAAATACAAAAAACCTAAAAAACATTTCTTTTCTTTTAATTAATAATTAATTAACTCTTAATCTCGATTTAATTTCAAAAGGGTCCAACGCCCTCGAACGTTCAGTTTCAATTTCTATTTCGCACGTCATTTTTTTATAAATATTATATAACTGTTCAAGCCATGTAATAGTAACTAGGATTTACTTTCCGCATTTTTATTTAAAACTGGTCTTTGTTAATTTGGCGATGTATGGACCCGCGCCTTGTAATAGCGTAGGATTTTACTTTCCGCATTTAAATTTCCGCACTCTTAACTGTTAAACTTTGCATGAAAGAATGAATGGCCTAAATTAAAAACAAGCATAGATCACCATGATACATGTACAAGATAAAACATAAACTGAAAATAACACACAAATTCACACACCACTCCTAGGGTACGCCTCACTGTTGCCTTGCCTTCGAAACGTGGTCGTCGAGTATAGGACGTTTTAGTAAGTCCTTATGTCCATGACATGATCCAGTTGCCTCGAAACGGTTGCCTCGGAATTAAAAAAGATCAATGGCATAAGGGTAGCTTATAAGGTGTCCTACTGTTGCTCTGGTGACCACACTGTCCCTATAAACGAATTGACCCGAATACCTCCAACGGTGGTGCTACCTATCTCTCAATGGTGGGATGGCACTACCTTAAGGACATTTACACAACCTAATTCCTTAGGGTAGGTAGATGACTCATAGATACTTGCTCTAAAAAACAAATCAAAACTCTTTTCACACCGACACTTTCAAAAAAGCTTTCAAAACAATTTTTCAAACACTCTTGAGGACTGATACAAGAGTCGGTCTGAAATCTTTAAAACGAAACTTTTTCAAACTCACTCACAATTGAAAAGCAAACACTTTTGAAAACACAATGAGCAAGTATCTAAGAGCCCATAGATAACCATGGATAGAAAGGATGCTAACACCTTCCCTTTCTATAAATCTACCTCCCGAACCGAGAAACTATCTCATAAGGAATTTTGCTGTGCTTTTGTCCTGTCCATGTTGGAGAAAATAAAAGACGGTGGCGACTCTTGCTTCCGTGACATTTCGCGAACCAGCGTTAAACAGTCAGTTCCAGATCCACCGATCACAGATACCTTGCACTTCACCATATTTCTTATAGTTGAGCACTAAGTCAGTGAAGGGTATCTCTAGTTCTATAGGAAAGTCTCGGGCTTTGATGGTATTCTCAATTCCTATGTAAGCTTCATCCTTGATTTTGGAGAATCCCCAAATCCTATCAAATTCCTCCAAAGTAGGTGCCAATTGGAAATTTTGGAAAGTAAAACACCTTAGTGGAGGGTCATAGAATTGAGCCATGGCAATATTGGCTTCCACTTGCACATTCATTTTGATCAGATCCGTAATATCTCCATAGAAACGAACAAAACCCTTGACAACTTTTTAGGTAATTTCCCTTTTATCAGTTTCATTTTCTTGATATCTGGCATTGTAACACTGATGTAGATGGTTGGTTTCTTATTAGTATTCATTTTGAGATGCTCACCAAAAAAGCTTTCTTCTTTTTTATTTTGTATTATTTTTTGAGGAAATCCTGTGAATAAAAAAAAAGAAAAAAATATTGAATACTTTTAAATGCAAGATGTATATTGTGCATGTTGATGTAACATGGTGGTAGGATGATAATATCCTTAGTAGGTAGGTTCCTAGTTTCGTCCTACGAAGATTCTACCCTCCCCATAAGGGTGGCTTACTTAAGGGTATCATGGATAACACTATAGGGAAAAGGAACAAGAGTTTTCCTTAAGTGGATCCTCTTTGTAGACCGAGACTTTTGTCTCGTAGGTCATACACGGTCTCACCATGAGATTTTATTTTGGGTTATATAAAGAATCATTGGCCAAACCCTAAAGTCCTACCTCCAAGAGAGTCTAGCCCTTTAAATTATATTTCTCGGAATTCAACCTACTCAAGACAAATTCGTCGCAAAAACTCATAGGGATGTTAAACCCCCTTGAACAATTTCTTCTTAGGTTTATTATTTTTTGTTACAACAAAATCCCAACAACAATAAACAATATGATAAAGATAAAATAACCATAAATAAACAAATAAATAAATAAATATGGAAACAAATAAAATACAATAAATAGAAACCTGAAAACCACAGATCTAAAAGAAGGGATGAACTATAACTCTAGGGTCATGTCCCCAGCAGAGTTGCCAGCTGTCGTAACCGGAAAAAAATAGAGAGTCGCCACCACTACTTTTTGTCCTAAGGACGAAAAAAAGAACGAATGAACCTAATTTTCAGAGATTTCTAAGTTCGCGAGTTGGTTAGATAAAGGGAAGGATTTAGGCACCTTTTATCTCCCTTGTTCTCAAGGGGGCCCCTATTTAGGTTTAGGACTTAATGGGAATTTTCTATTTAAAATATGTTATTATCATGTATATGAAAATATTTAGTTTTTAGTTGGGGGGACTCGTCTTGATTCTAACCGTGTGCCTATGAATCGTCTTGTGAAGAAAGCATAGTCCATTTCGTAGTTTGTATGGTTTGGTTATTCTTTTATAGGATTACTTATAATTACTTTCGAATCTATTTTTTAGCCTTGTCTGGGTTTGAAAAGAGTGACCGTAGACACAATTCGTAATTTTAAAAGCAATTCTATTTAATCCCCTTTTTTTAAAATATCTTAGTTTTTTATTAAGTTAGTAGAAAAGTAAATTTGAAGTTGGTTAGCTATTTTAAATTCATGATTGATAAAAATATTTGAAGAAAATAATGTAGAAGTTAGTAGAAAAATAATTTGAATGAATTAAAAAGGTTAGCCATTTTAAGAAAATAATATTAATGGTTAAAATTATAAATAAGTTTTTTTGTTATTTAGGAAAAAACCCAATATATTTGTTAGAAAATAAATTAAATACTTATTAAAATATTAGTTATTATTTTAATGCATAAAATCTAAATTAGAAATAAATAAATAAATAATAAAAATAAAATTAAAAATGTAAGCAGGGGGTATGTTTTATATCAACGTAGCAATTACAGGGGGGTAAATAGTAATGGGGAAAGCCCGGGATGTGTTTGAAGCCGAAAAGCGTGGGGGTGTAGTTTATAGTTTTGTCAAGTAATCAGGGGGTGTCAAAAGCAGTGGGCCAAGCCTAAATCTGTTGTTTGATTCGTCTGAATATGATATAGGTGACTCAGGGCGATATGGTGTTCCAGCAAATTTATGGACGTTTGATTTCAATCAAATAGCCACCAAAGTTTAACTCTGGGGCATTGATTAAAAGTAAGGAAATCAAATGGCCGTGATGGAAGGTTGACCAGGGAGTACGGTAAGGTGTGTGTATAGAGAAAACGAAGAGAGTATTTAAAAGATTTTCTTTTACATTGTTTCATTTTTTAGTTCTCCCTCTCTCTAAAAGAACTCCCCCTCTCTAACCCACCAAGAATGAGAAACTCTGACTTCTCTCTTCACATTTTGTGCGTTGGAAATCGCATCACCAGCCACACCCCCAACCACCGTGTGTTTCCTAGTTTCCAGTTGATATTCAATCGGACAACTCAAACCTTCAACTTACCCAAACCCAAAACAACCCAAACCCCAAGAACCCTATAAAGAACCCTAACCCTTAGATAAACCCCAAACCCTTATCCACCTTGGGCGGACGTTGAGGCCGTCGTCTCCAATGAAAGCTCGCCTGGAACATCATCGGTTTCCGGAAACCAACATGAACTATAACCCCAAGCCTTAGAACCCTAACAATGTTTTGACCTAACCCTAAGAATCCTAGCCTAGATATGAAAGAACCCTAACCCTATCATATGAACCCTAACCCTAGTTTTCCATAACAACAATAATTAAATCCCAACGAATCAGAATTTCAATAATCACAACATTAAACAAGAATCCTAAGCTAAGAATTTAGGCTTACTTGAAGCGCATTGAAACTTCTTGTATAAATTCCCCTTCGTATATTTTTCTTCTGGTCTCTCTGTTTTTAGGTACCAAAGGATGATCTTGAAGAAAGAAATAAGGGTTTTGAATCCACAATCTCCTTCTCTCCTTCAATCTTCAATTTCCCGGTGCCTTTCTTAGGTTTAGATCTTAGGTGTTTATAGTTTTTATGAACATATCAATTAGGAAAATTGCTTTAGGTTGATTGCTGTTATGAATTGTAATTTATATGTAATTGATTCAATTAGTTTTAGATTGATTGAAATCAAAGATTTGATTTAGGATTTGTTTAGATTTTTAGAACTTAGGGTTTCTGTTTATGTATTTGGACAATTTTCGCATCTGAATTCATATCAATATCAATAAAAGAATTTTTATATCTTTGATTTGATTTGATTTAATTTGATTTGATTTTCAACAAATATATGATTTATGGGCTTTCAAAATCTAACTTAGGGATGAAGAACAGTCACCCGAGGCACAACAATTCAATTAGGTTTCCCCAAACCCTTGACTTAGTCAACAAAACAATTTTTTTTAATAATAATAAAATAAATAATACAAATAATAAATTTAAAAAATTAATGAAATAATAATAATGGATAATAATAATAATGTGTTGACTTCTGGTCAACAACAAAAATAATATTAATATTTGCATGTAATAATAAAACACAAATAAGATGAAAAGTGCAAAGCAAACAATTTAGTAGAGATGTTGACTTCAGTAAACCCCCAACATAAATATAACTACCTTTTTGTTTAACTACACCCCCCTAATGGTCTTGTTAAATGGTCTTTTAATATGAATTAGATGATTGATAACACCTGATTGCACTGCATATTTGACTCAAATAACACATGTTTTTCATAATTTTTATTACTGTTTTCTTGCGTTATGCTTTTATTTGTCTTATTTTCAGGCAACATGCCCATTTGGAGCTCTTCTTGAAGAAACCAAGCAAAAAGGCCAAGAAATCGAGATTTTCAATGAAATCCTACACAGGGCATTCAGCTCAGCAGCCACTATTGGGGGACGCCGTGATGTGTCCCACTGCATCCAGGGGATAACTGCCACGTCCCCCCATGATCTCTATATCTGCACACTTAGCGCCCGTGAAGGGGCCTCGGCGGCTGCTGTCTTTGTTAAGGTGATTCCCGCCTAAAAGGAGTTAGGGGACATTTATGTCAAAGCATAGCCTTGAGAACTTCTATAAATAGTAGTTTTCATTTCATTTTCCATCATCCAACTTAGTATTGCAACGCTAAGCTTATACTCACTTATGTAAAAACAATAATTCGCCACATCAGAGGATTATTGCACCATATTCTTGATTAGGTTGGAGAATCTCTTTTATTTACAATCTTGCCGCCATTTTACTTCAAGCATTTACTTTCCAGTTGTACCAAGATTTAAAGACTCCGGTTTGGAGCATGTTTTTATTAAAGTTTTTTATTTTATTCAATCTCTTTGTCTTGCACTTGCATTACTTATTTTATTACCTTGCGTTGACTTTATTACTATGTTTATTTAGATCAACTTTAATATGCTTGATTTTATTTCCATGTCAGGATAAATATTTTAAGGTTGGAATGTAAGGATCATTGTCATGATAGCATTTCAACACCGTATCAGTAGAAACACTTTAGGGGTTGTTTTAACTTTTTACACAAGTTTTCCGTACTTAATATTTTTGGATAAGATCGAAAGCCATCCATTTCAAAGAGTAAACTTGGTTAGTTTTTAACCGTTCAAAAAGGGAGAAAGCGTTTTGACTGGTTAATTAGGGATCTTTGACACTTTAAGAAAACAATTTTAAAACTATTTTTGGACGGATTTATAGGTTTACAATCCGATTCTCGAGCGAAAGCCAAGAATCTCTTTATGTCAATCATTCAAAGTTAAAACCACTTTTTTACTAAGTTAAGAAACTAATTTCTTAAAAATAGGTTTGCTTCTTTAATGCTTGAAGTTCCCTTTTATAAGTGACAATAGAAGGATTTGATTAGAGAGTAAACTCGGTTCTTAGTTAGCGAAAGCGACAAGTTCCCGTCAAACTGTTCCTTTACAAGAGTTGAAAATATTGCCCCATGAGTAGTTCTATTAAATACAAGTTGAAATTTTATTTGACCAATGTGATTTACATTCTAGCCTGTCTTTTGTCTGAATTTACTTTATCTATTTATTTCCTTTGCATTATACTCCCTCAATTGAATCGACCCGCCTTAGATAAGCAACTTAATAATAGAGTTGATAGATTGACGATTGGTCTCTGTGGTTCGAAAATCCTTTATATTACTTCGATAGGATGTGCAATTGCAGTTAGATTTTAGACTCTATAAACAGATCGAACAAGTTTTTGTCGCCGTTGTCAGGGACCAAACTTCGTCAAATTTC
Organism: Vicia faba; assembly: GCA_948472305.1. Lineage (NCBI taxonomy): Eukaryota > Viridiplantae > Streptophyta > Magnoliopsida > Fabales > Fabaceae > Vicia > Vicia faba. Next base: position 1,460,808,638 of record OX451735.1, read on the forward strand.
GTACCCTATTGTTATTCCGTTTAGACTAAGGCTTTATTAGCCGGTAAATGTGCAAGAATCTCCGTACCGGAAACTTAGTAGATCCTTTAGTGGAACCTGAATGTTACACTCGAGCACGTCTTTTTCTCCGTAGGATAAAGAGAACTATGGCCAAAGATCGTAACCAAAGACCCCTTAAGGAATTTTCCCAACCATCAGGCGAGGAACCTAGTTCAAGTATAGTAAACCCTTCCATCACCACCAATAATTTTGAACTAAAGCCCTCATTATTATAATTAGTGCAACAAAATCAATTCACTAGTCCCGCCTCAGAGAACCCGAGTCAGCACTTGAAAGTTTTTATCCAATTAGCGGACACTCTAAAGACTAATGGTGCTTCACCTGAGGCAATTCGTCTAAGACTATTCCCTTTCTCCCTCAGAGATGAAGCATGTGATTTGTTATATTCCCTTCCAGCCAATTCAATAACTACTTGGGAAGACCTTAGGAGAGTGTTTCTTGCTAGATATTTCCCGCCAAGCAAAACCGCAGTCCTTAGAAACCTGATCACTAGATTTACTCAAAACCAAGGAGAATCACTTTTTGAAGCATGAGAGAGATATGATGACCTGTTAAGAGCTTGTCCATACCATGGCCTGGAGCAATGGTTAATTATCCACACCTTCTATAATGGACTCCATTATAACACAAAGATGTCTATCGACACTGCCGCTGGTGGCGCACTGATGAACAAACCTTACCCTGAAGCTTGTGCTCTCATAGAAGATATGGCCTAAAACCATTACCAATGGGGAGCAGAACGAGCAACAATAGAGAAAAAGGAGGCCTAAGGAGGAGTACATGAGATAAGTTGCCTAGACATGGTGAGCCAAAATGGACGCTCTTGCCTTAAAAGTTGAAAACATGTCTCAGAGCCCGAACACTATAGCTGCAGTACACTCGGAACGTGAACTCTGTGGGACAAGGAGATCAAACTTCAGACTGTAACCTGTTAAATGGATCTAGCACAAATCAAGTCAACTATACCCAAGGGATCCCATTCTCAAACACTTGCAATTCCAGATGGAGGAATCACCCAAACTTTTCCTATAAGAACAACAAACCAATTCAGAATTCTGCACCTCTGAGACCCCAAGGTTTTGAAGCCCAAAGACCAAATCAACCTATGCAAGTTGTACCATCGAAACCAAACCTTGAGAAAATCATGGACAATTAATTTCATTTCGGTCCAGACTCATAAAATAAAGAGTTCCTGAATCAGAACATTCATATAAATGAACTAATCACACAATTAGGAACTAAGGTTGACTAGATAGTTACTCCTAACAAGATGCTTGAAACCCATATCTCTCAGGTAGCCCAGACACAATCTCCTCAAACTACATATGAAGGACAATTCCCTAGACAACCTCAACCAAATCCCAAAGGGAAAGCTAATGTCATTATCTTACAAAGTGGGACTGCTTACAATGGACCAACAAACCCAACATTAAGCATGCTCGAACAACCTAAGGAAAGTGTAGTGCCTTTGCACCAAGTAGAGGAAGCAAAGGAACCTGAAAAGCAAAAAGACCTAAGAATGGAAACTAAAGATAAAACTTATACACCGCCACCCCATACAAACCTTTGATCCCATTTCCACAAAGACTTAAAAAAACTAAGGTTGATAATCAATATAAAAAATTCATAAAGGTTATAGAGAAACTCCATGTAGAGATTCCTTTTACCAAAGCTATCACTCATATACCATCTTATGTAAAATTCCTAAAAGACATCCTGACCAACAAGCGTAGATTTGACGATCCTAAACCTTTAGAGTGCAATTTCATTTCCGAAAATAAACTTTCCAAGAAAGAAAAGGACCCAGGAAGTTTTTCCATACCTTGTATCCTAGGAAATCACATGGTTGACAAAGCCTTTTTAGACCTAGGATCTAACGTCATTCTAATGCCTTTGGTAGTTTGTAATAGGCTAAACTTAGGAGAATTACAGCTGACTAAAATGTCTCTTCAATTGGCCGATAGATCAGTTAAATATCCCATGGTCATACTAGAAGACATACCAGTTAAAATAGGTCAGCTATATATCCCAACAATTTTCGTAGTCATGGATATTAAAGAAGATGAAGAAATCCCAATCCTTCTAGGTAGACCATTCCTATCAACCGCTGGAGCCATAATGGATGTTAAGAAAGGAAAATTGACTTTTGAGGTAGGTGATGAAATGATAGAATTTATTCTTTCGAAGTTCTTAATGGCACCAGTCATAGGAGATGCATGCTATGCCATTGATGTCATTGATGAGTGCATATTAGAACTGGATCAAGAAGAACCTGTCGAAACTATCAAGTTACCTTTAACCCCCATTTGGGAGGACGATGGATTTGAATGACTGGAACCCTACTTTGATGACAACCTCTACAAATGTTTAGCCCTTACTCCAAATCCTATGCCTCGCCCTAAGAAACCATCTTTATAACTTAAAGAACTACCCAAGAATCTGAGATATGAGTTCTTAGATGAAAATATGAATCGTCCTGTTATAGTCAGTTCTACCATAAACAAGATGAGACAAAAAAAATCTTACATATCTGGCAAAAATATCCCTCACCCTTAGGGTATAACATCTATGATTTAAAAGGAATAAGCCCATCTATGTGCATGCACAGGATTATGTTGGAGGAAGATTCTAAACCCTCTAGAGAACATCAAAAGAGCATAAACCCTATAATGAGTGATGTTGTTAGGAGATAAGTTCTTAGGTTACAAGAGCCTGGTATACTTTATCAAATTTCAGATAGTAAATAGGTAAGTCCTGTACATGTGGTACCTAAGAAAGGAGGCATCACAGTCACGGAAAATCAGAAAGGTGAACATCTTGCCAAGCGAACAGAAGGATGTTGGCATATGTGTATAGATTACAGAAAGTTAAACAAAGTGACTAGGAAAGATCATTTCCCTCTTCTCTTTATAGATCAAATGCTTGACCGTCTAGCTAGACACTCGTATTTTTGTTATCTAGATGAGTACTCGGGATTTTTCCAAATCCCTATTCACCCTGAGGATCAAGAAAAAATGACCTTTACCTGTCCTTATAGAACATTTTCCTATAGACGAATTCCCTTTGGATTCTGTAATGCGCCAACCACTTTCCAGCGCTATATGATGTCAATTTTCGCAGACTATCTTGACGGAATTATGGAAGTATTCATGGATGATTTCTCGGTATGTGGATTTTATTTTAAACACTGTCTCTCTAACCTTGAGAAAATACTATAAAGACGCATTGAGGTAAAACTTGTATTAAATTGGGAGGAGTGTAATTTTATGGTTAATGAAGGTATAGTATTAGGACACATTGTCTCCGAAAAAGGCATTGAAGTCGATAGATCCAAAATAGAAGTAATAGAGAACCTTAATCCACCTAAAACTATTAGGGAAGTCAGAAGTTTTCTTGGCCATGCTGGTTTCTACCGGCGTTTTATCAAAGAATTTTCCAAAATAACAAAGCCTTTAACTAATCTTCTAATGAAGGACGTCGAATTTGTTTTCGATGAAGTAGTTTTGTTTTATAGAATTTGTTTCAGCTCCAATCATGCAACTTACATATTGGACACAACCTTTAAAAATAATGTGTGATGCTAGTGATTATGCCGTTGGTGCTGTTGTAGGGAAGAGAAAAGATAAGAAATTACATGTCATATATTATGCTAGTAGAACCCTAGATGCTGCCCAACTTAGTTATGCAACAACAAAGAAAGAATTGCTAGCCGTGATTTTTGCAATTCATAAGTTTAGATCCTATTTGGTTGGAGCTAAGATCATTGTTTACACAGATCATGCTGCTATTCGTTACCTGCTAAACAAAAAGGATGCTAAACCTAGGTTACTTAGATTGATCCCTTTACTCCAAGAGTTTGATCTGAACATTAGAGATAAAAAAGGCACAGAGAATGTAGTCGTTGACCATCTCTCTAGGTTAGAATATTTGAAACTTGACTTATTTCCTATAAATGATGATTTCACCTATGACAGACTTGTAGCTAAGATAGACAACAGTGAGCCTTACATAGATGACAACCTTGAGAAAGTTTCAATAATGAGAAGTGTCCTTGGTACGTTGATTTTGTAAATTATCTAGCTACCGATATCATACCCCCTGATTTGAACTACCAACAGAAAAAGAAGTTCTTCAACGATTTTAAACATTTTTATTGGGATGAACCACTCCTATTTAAAAGAGGCATAGACAATATCTTTAGACGTTATGTCCTAGAAGAGGAAGTGGAAAACATCACCGAACACTGTCACTCTGCACCATATAGTGGACATGCAAGCACATCCAAAACATATGCTAAAATCCTTTAAGCAGGCCTCTACTGGCCAACTTTGTGTCACTATGTTCATACCTACATTGTCAAATGCGACCGGTGCCAACGCACTAGGAATATCTCAAGACGTGATGAAATGCCCTTAAGGTATATCTAAGAAGTGGAACTTTTTGATGTATGGGGTATAGATTTTATGGGACCATTTCCATCCTCCATGGGAAATAAATACATACTGGTAGTTGTGGACTACATGTCCAAATGGATTAAGGCTATTGGATCACCCACAAACGACACCAGAGTAGTAATAAAGTTATTTAAGAACAACATCTTCCCAAGGTTTGGAATACCCCGCCTAGTCATAAGTGATGGAGGATCACACTTTATATCCAAAAAATTTGACAAGCTTTTGAGTAAATATGGAGTAAAACATAAAGTAGAAACACCATATCACCTGCAAACCAGTGGTCAAGTTGAGGTCTCCAACAGGGAAATCAAATAGATCTTGGAGAAAACCGTCTCAATATCCAGAAAAGATTGGTCTGAAAAGCTGAAAGACGCATTATGGGCTTACCGAATAGCTATAAAACCCCCATTGGAACTATCCCTTACCAGTTGGGTTACAGAAAGTCATGTCACTTTTGAATTAGAGCACAAGGCATATTGGGCTATAAAAACTTTGAACTTAGACTACTTAGCAGACGGAGAAAAACGTATCCTCGATATCCATAAACTGGAGGAACTCCGTCTGAATGCATATCAAAATGCCATAATATACAAAGAAAGAACAAAAATATGGCATGACAATAGAATCGTTAAAAAAGGCTTCAACATAGGAGATCGTGTTCTTCTTTTTAATTCCAGGTTGCGACTTTTTCCTAGTAAGCTACGTTCAAGATGGACCGGTCCCTATGAAAAATCCAAGATCTTGAGGTCCGGGGCAATTGAAATAAAAAATAACTCTTGTACCCCCTTCGTGGTAAATGGACAAAGATTGAAGCTTAATAAAGGAGGTGACATTCCAATTGAATACTCCAGCCACACATTGATAGACCCACCAATGCATACTTCTGAAATGTGAGATCTAATCGTCGAGCTAATAACGTTAAACAAGCGCTGCATGTGAGGAAACCCGGTTTCCTTTTCATTTATTTTATTTTTTATTACAAATTAATTTTATGTGGACTAATCTTTACAATATTTTTTCATGTTCAGATACTCTAACTATATTTTTCAGGATGCCGCACTTTGATGACATGCACGTGGTTTTTAGGGATGATGCACAAAGGAGACACTATGCTACCTTATTTGCACGTCCAATGCTACCTACTTGGTATCCCGACCTGAACTACATGGAAGCACTAGGAATTGAAGCAAGTGTGAAATACCTGTGCAAACAGCTTCAGTGGGAGGAGTATACTGATGATGTCAACGTGACCTACAGAAACCTCATCTTGGAGTTTCTTAGATCACTCGACTATAAGCCGTACGTGAGTAGCAGAGATGACAGAGGACACTTTAGTTTCAGGCTATTTGGAACCGAGTACACTTTCACCATGAAACAATTTGGTGATTTATTGGGTTTTCAGAGTAGTCTAGATGCTATCCCCGAGCTTCCTTTGAGTTATTACATGAATAGGAGCATAGACAGGTTCTGGAGAGAAATATCTAGTAGCAGTATCCCTGATCCCTCTACTCAGCTGTCCAAGAAGATTCATAACCCAACTTTCAGTTATTTTCAGATGATCCTTTTCCATACCTTTTTCGGAAGGAATGATGTTGATGACCTTGTTAGTGCCAAAGAGCTACTATTCCTGTTTTTTACCAGCCAGTCTCGCTCTATCGCCAGTGGCAACTTCTTGATTGAGAGTTTGCACATGACTGCTAGATCTTCCAAGGGATCCATACATGCAGGTGGTAACGTGACTCAGATATCATCTTCTTTAGGCTTGGATATCAAGTTATAGCATTTGACCTCCTACTGTGGTAGTTCCTTTATGGACATTGACTCTTGCTTGGATCATGGCTTGATAAGGCGGGTCTCATTTCATCCTCACCAGTACAGAATCATAATCAATGACGAGACTGTCCACTATTTCACCTTGCCTGATCCTCTGATGACTTGCGTCTACAACCCAACAAACTGGGCTTACTATTTAGAGGGATGGGGAGAGATTGTTGATGGACCTAAAGAGAATTTTGTTCCTGAGTATACACCTGCGCCAGAGGCGCCCTTGACCACTGTATATTCTAACAATTTTTCTTTACAGGAACTAGATGTTCATTCACGGCTTACTATTATGCATACTGATTTAGCCGCACTTCGTCAAGAGTTTGCCGATCTGACTTTGCAAATTGAGGTCTATGATGCCATTCATGCATCTGAGTATTATTTGTTATCTCGAGAGATCACTGATCTTAGGCGCCAGCTAGCAGAGGTCCGAGGTCTTGGAAACACTCCCGAGCCTCCACCCCTTCGGTGACACTGTTCCTGTTGATTGAGAGATATCATCCGTATTATTATTACTATTATATTTTTCATTTCCTGACATTTTCCTATTTGCTAACTCTTTACTTTATGTTGTTTCTATTTCTGCACCACACTTTTTATTTATTTTGTCATGACCATTTATAGACATATTTTTATAATTTTATCCTTTATTATTTGTTTGATTATTTTAACTTATGACCACTTTTTATATTTATATCATGCATGGAGCAAGAAGAAAAAAATATATAAAAATTTGTAGGAGATACTTTGAGCATCCCCCCCCCCCCCAAAAAAAAAAAAGGTAGCAAAATGCAAGATCCAAGGCCCAATCCAAGAAAAAAATGGCCCTGACCGCTTTTTCAAATACCGTGGACCTTCCTCAGCGTATGCTTTTTCAAAATAGGAAGGAGGTTTTCACCTTATGAATAATGGTACTGTTGTACCCAAAGTTGTTATTCCCTGCACTCGATGCACTGATGTGCGATTTGAGCATAACTGGACCAATGATTTGAGTGCTCCAGCATTTACCGGTCTATTACCCCCAAATTTTACTTTGGAGGAGGGTAACAACACTGATGGTGAGTATGATTTGCATGAGCAGTCACCTGTTCACAATGTACCACCTACACACATCGCACCCACTTCTTCTAACCCACCTACAGGTTCCGCTCCTGGTTTCTATGTCACTGAGGACATGTGGAGAAAGCTTATGGCTCAAGAGGAGAGGCGAGATGCCCTCCTTTCCTCCATGCAACAGTAGCTTGTGGACAACATGGCATTCATGCAAGCATCTCTAGTGCAAAATGCTGGCTCCTTGCGTACCATTATAGAGACCCAGCTTGCCTTCCAGACCGAGTAGCGTCATCAGCAGTCTAGCTTCGTGAGGCATTTTACTTTGATGGAAGCCTCTCAAGGCACCTTGTTAAGTAGAACCTGTAACACCCCATTCTACCCAACGAGTTAAATAAAAGCAGAGTTATAAAATTTTCCAACAAACAAATGGAATGCTACACTTTCAACTTAAAACTACGACATTCAATCATCTATAATTCACATACATAACACATGAAATTCGGATGAACCAATAACAACCTGATTATTGTTTAAAAATAAAACAACTTTCATTACTACGCAGTAGGTTCACAAAATTCAACTGAAACCACCATAACATCTTATCCAACTCAAAACAACTTTAAGACAACAAGTCTTTAATGAAAACAACTTAAAAATTCAGCAAAATAATGAAAATCAACAATAAATAAAACATGCGTTCATCCCCCCGAGTGCTACGTATCAGAGTGACAACACCGACTCGAACTAACGAGGGTAACATCTAATCTTCTTGATTACCTGCATGTTACCAACAGAGGACAACATTCAAACAGAAGGGGTGAGATATCGAACCATATAATCGGATATACAATAAATAATATATTAGTATTAGGTCATACAATTCATCACTTCACATCTTTTTATCAATATTTAACATAATTAATTCATCCACACGACAACTCAGGATGCAACATGAAATACGACTCGTTTTTATGCACATGCATGTGGTACCAATGACGCAGAACTCCTAACTTAGAAATCTCCCAATAAATAGAGGCATCAACAAGGCAGAAACCTTCAACTTTATATTTGCCAATCCAGGACAACTTGACGAGCATCAACTCCAACATGATATGCTATATATGTATCAACGACATGAATGTAATAACAACAACAACAATAATTCAACTTAATTCAACATTGGCCATAAGCCTACAACTAAATATTTTACCCATAAATAGAGGCAATAAAATCACCTGTTAATTCACATTTTTCAACAAAAATACCACCCAACAGATCAACCAAAAATTACTATAAATAAACCGCATAATTATTCAGACTATTTCGACTAAAACCGGTTAATTAATTATCGGCCAAAAATTCTATTATTTCTACTTACAAAACTTCTACAATATTATTATACTAATAATACTAAATTATACTATTGACCTATTATATATATTATAAACTTGAACATGATTCTTATTTTAAAACACTATTACACTAACCTTCCAAATGGTTATATCTACAAAAAAGTACTGCATATGCATGGTATGCTACAATACTATCCTATACTAATTAATTTCTAGTCTACAATAGTTGTATATACTGACAAAAAGTATAGTTAATTCATAATTTTCTGCTACTAAATTTAACTAAAAATCCATAACTAAAATGTCAATAATTTAGTAAAGATGTGTTATTATTTGGACACTTCAACTTATCCTACTGACAACTCTAAATATTCCAGAATTATACAAAACAAATAAAAAGTGTTTTTTAATAATACAAACGACTCTATTGATAATTTTAACAACACTATTGACAACTCTAACAACGCTATTGACAACTCAATTGACAATTGTAACAACTCTATCGAAATTTAAAATAACTTAAATTAACTAAATAATCCCAATGATTATTTCTAATTCATAATTTCTACAAAATTATTTATTAATAATATTAAATCATTATTATAATAATCTATTATTATTATTACTAATCTAATAACTAATATAATCTAGTATAATTTATTGTATGCATCAGTAATGTTAACTATTATAATAATAAGAGTATAATCTAGTATAAGTAATAGGCACTTCTAAATATAAGTTTCCGCTACAGTACATTGATTATCATAACTATCAAATTGGTATAGTACATAATACCATGTATATGAATTGCTACAGTATGGATGGTAAGGCTGTTATAACTTTTTTTATTTGCTACTGTAGAGGTAGTGTCATAAGATAGACAACGTTGAGCCTTACATAGATGACAATCTTGAGAAAGTTTCAATAATGAGAAGTGTCCTTGGTACGCTGATTTTGTAAATTATCTAGCTGCCGATATCATACCCCCTGATTTGAACTACCAACAGAAAAAGAAGTTCTTCAAAATTTTAAACATTTTTATTGGGATGAACCACTCATATTTAAAAGAGGCATTGACAATATCTTTAGACGTTGTATCCCAGAAGAGGAAGTAGAAAACATCATCAAACACTGTCACTCTGTACCATATGGTGGACATGCAAGCACGTCCAAAACATATGCTAAAATCCTTCAAGAAGACCTCTACTGGCCAACTTTGTGTCGTGATATTCATACCTACATTGTCAAATACGAAAAGTGCCAACGCCCTAGGAACATCTCAAGACGTGATGAAATAACCTTAAGGTATATCCAAGAAGTGGACCTTTTTGATGTATGGGGTATAGATTTTATGGGACCATTTCCATCCTCTATGGGAAATAAATATATACTGGTAGTTGTGGATTATGTGTCCAAATGGATTGAGGCTATTTCATCACCCACAAATGACACCAGAGTAGTAATCAAGTTATTTAAGAACAACATCTTCCCAAGGTTTGGAATACCCCGCCTAGTTATAAGTGATGGAGGATCACGTTTATATCCAAAAAATTTGACAAGCTTTTGAGTAAATATGGAGTAATACATAAAATAGAAACACCATATCACCCGCAAACCAGTGGTCAAGTTGAGGTCTCCAACAGAGAAATCAAACAGATCTTGGAGAAAACCGTCTCAATATCCAGAAAAGATTGGTTTGAAAAGCTGAAAGACGCATTATAGGCTTACATAACAGCCTATAAAACCCTCATTAGAACTATCCCTTACCAGTTGGTTTATGGAAATTCATGTCACTTACCTTTTGAATTAGCCTTTAAAAATAAAACAACTTTCATTACTGTGCAGCAGATTCACAAAATTCAACTGAAACCACCATAACATCTTATCCAACTCAAAACAACTTTAAGACAACAAGTCTTTAATGAAAACAACTTAAAAATTCAGTAACATAATGAAAATCAACAATAAAGAAAACATGCGTTTATCCCCCGAGTACTAGGTATCAGAACGACAACACCGACTCGAACTAACGAGGGTAACAGCTAACCTTCTTGATTACCTGCACGTTACCAACAGAGGACAATATTCAAACAGAAGAGGTGAGATATCGAACCATATAATCGGATATACAATAAATAATATATTAGTATTAGATCATACAATTCATCACTTCACATATTTTTATCAATATTTAACATAATTAATTCATCCACACGATAACTCAGGATGCAACATGAAACACGACTCATTTTTATGCACATGCATGTGGTACCAATGGAGCAGAACTCCCAACTTAGAAATCTGTCAATAAATAGAGGCATCAACAAGACATAAGCCTTCAACTTTATATTTTCCAATCAAGGCCAACTTGACGAGCATCAACTCCAACATGATATGCTATGTATGCATCAACGATATGAACGTAATAACAACAACAATAATAATTCAACATTGACCATAAGCCTACAACTTAATATTTTTCCCATAAATAGAGGCAATAAAATCACCTGTTAGTTCACATTATCAACAAAAATACCACCCAACAGATCAACCAAATATTACTATAAACAAACCGCATAATCATTCGGACTATTTCGACTAAAACCGGTTAATTAATTATCGGCCAAAAATTCTATTATTTCTACTTACAAAACTTCTACAATATTATTATACTAATAATACTAAATTATACTATTGATCTATTATATATATTATAAACTTGAACATGATTCTTAGTTTAAAACAGTATTACACTAACCTTCCAAATGGTTATATCTACAAAAAAAGTATTGCATATACATGGTATGCTACAATGCTATCCTGTACTAATTAATTTATAGTCTACAATAGTTGTATATACTGACAAAAACTAAAGTTAATTCATAATTTCCTTCTACTAAATTTAACTAAAAATCCATAACTAAAATGTCAATAATTTAGTAAAGATGCGTTATTATTTGGACACTTCAACTTACCCTACTGACAACTCTAAATATGCCATAATTATGCAAAACAAATAAAAAGTGACTTTTAATAATACAAACGACTCTATTGATAATTTTAACAACACTATTGGCAACTCTAACAATCCTATTGACAACTCAATTGACAATTGTAACAACTCTATCGAAAATGAAAATAGCTTTAATTAACTAAATAATCCCTATGATTATTTCTAATTCATAATTTCTACAAAATTATTTATTAATAATATTAAATCATTATTATAATAATCTATTATTATTATTATTACTAATCTAATAACTAATATAATCTAGTATAATTTATTGTATGAATAAGTAATATTAACTATTATAATAATAAGATTATAATCTAGTATAAGTAATAGGCACTTGTAAATATAAGTTGCCGCTACAGTATGGATGGTAAGGCTGTTATAATTTTTTTGTTGCTATAGTAGAGATAGTGTCATAAGGAACATGCTTGTATCATAAAGAAAAGTGACGGTACAGTATGTAAAATATCACATTGGATTCTCAATTTATCCCTCAATTTCAACAATATATCAATTTCAAACACAAACTAGAAATAATTTTTATAACCCAAATTTATATACTATTAATCACATACCCTATTATAGAGTCAGAACCCCACCCTTACCTTGGATTTAGTGCAGCTCAGAAACTTCAACCGAATTTCTGGGGAATTTTACACTAGAAGCAATTTCCTTGTTCTTCTTCTCCTCTCCCAAAACCCTATTTCCTCTTTTCCTTCTTTCCTGATAACTCTACTTCTTCTCTTTCTCCTCTAATTCTATTATTCAATATAATACTCCTATTTTTATTTAATCTTTAGTAAACTCAAATGGGCCTAAGCGACATACCCCCTTAATACTACACAACACCACCAATTAAAGCCCAATATCATATTTAAGCTTAATAATAAAATGATACTTCAACTTAATTCCACCAAATTAATCCGATTAATTATTATTCCAACTTAATCAAATAATTCCGACTTCGACGATAATAATTTGAATTAATATAAAATATTCAAAAATATTTAATTAAATAAATAATTAAATACCGAGGCGTTACAAGTCTTCCCCACTTAGAATATTTTCGTCCTCGAAAATAAAAGTTTACTTGGTTCAAATAACTCGGGATAGGAGTCTCACATCTTGCTCTCCAACTCCCAGGTCATACTCTCTCCAGCAGCTCCTAACCAGACAACTTTCACCAATGCAATCTCTTTTCCTCTTAGAATCTTCATCTCGCGATCCATGATTCGCACAGGCGTCGTCTCCACCGTGAGATTATCCTGTACTTGTACATCTTCCATCTGAATCACATGAGACGGATCAGGAATATACTTCCGGAGTTCTGACACATGAAACACATCATGCAAATTCGAAAGATTAGGCGGTAAAGCCACTCTATAAGCAACATTTCCAACTCTTTCTGAAATCTGATACGGACTAATAAAACGAGGAGTGAGCTTCTTAGACTTCAGAGATCGCCCAACACCAGTCATTGGTGTGACTCTAAAAAACACATGATCACCAGCTTGGAATTCCAAATCTTTCCTTCTCTTGTCATGGTAACTTTTTTGTCTAGTTTGAGAAGATTTCATCTTCTCTCGGATAAGCTTCACTTTCTCATTAGTCTCTCGAACAATCTCAGGTCCAAGTACCACACTCTCACCAGATTCATGCCAACACAATAAAGTCCTACACCTCCGACCATACAATGCCTCAAAAGGTGCCATCCCAATACTAGAATGGTAAATGTTATTATAAGTGAACTCAATCAACGGAAGATAAGTATCCCACGAGCCTCCCTACTCAAGAACACGTGCTCTCAACAGATCCTCCCATGACTGAATAGTCCTATCAGTCTGACCATCCGTCTGAGGATGATATGCCGAAATCAACCTCAACTTAGATCCCAACGCCTCTTGCAAACTTTTCCCGAAATCAAAAGTAAACCTCAGATCTCTATCCGACACAATACACAAAGGAACACCATGCAACTTCACAATTACTCTGATGTAAATATCTGCCAACTTCGAAATCGGATATGTGATGTTAATAGGTATAAAGTGTGCCGACTTCGTAAACTTATCAACAATCACCCAAATCAAATCATGTCCTCTCAAGGTAATAGGTAATCCTGTTACAAAATCCATTGAAATGCTATCCCATTTCCATTCTGGAATCTTTAACAGTTGCATCAACCCTACAGGATTCTAATGTTTAACTTTCGACTTTTGACAAGTCAAACATGCATACACAAATCGAGCCACATCACTCTTCATCCCAGGCCACGAAAACAAATTCTTCAAGTCTTGATACATCTTTGTAGCTCCTAGATGAATACTCAACTTGCTTCTATGACTCTCTTCAAGAATAACTTTCTTTATCTCTGCATCATCAGGAATACAAACTCGACTAAAAAAATCTCAACACATCTTGTGCATCTAACTTAAAATCACGGTTCTTAGACTGATCGATCCTAACCATCGAATTTACCAACTTCACATCTAACTTCTGAGCTTCTCTGATACTATCCAGAAATTCATTATTAATATTTAACATTCCCAACATAACACTTCGCGGTGTCACTTCACAAACCAAACTCAAATATCGGAATTGCTCAATCAACTCCAAATCTTTAACCATCATTGCCGACATGTGCAGAGTCTTTCAACTTAAAGCATCAGCCACAACATTAGCTTTTCCTGGATGATAATTCAAACTGAAATCATAATCCTTCAACAATTCTAACCACCTTCGCTGCCTCATATTCAACTCTTTCTGATAAAAAAGATACTTCAAACTCTTATGGTCACTAAACACTTCAAATCTAGAACCATAAAGATAATGCCTCCAGATTTTTAACACAAAGACAACTGCAGCTAATTCTAAATCATGCGTAGGATAATTCTTTTCACGAGTCCTCAATTGCCTCGACGCATAAGCAACCACCTTACTATTCTGCATGAGCACACCACCTAACCCCATCAGACAAGCATCACAATACACAACAAAAGGCTCTCCTGGATTAGGAAAAGTCAAAATTGGAGACGACGATAATCTCTTCTTCAACTTGGTAAAACTTTCTTCACATCGAATATCCCATACAAAAGCTTTACCCTTACAAGTCAACTTAGTCAACGGAAGTGCCAACTTAGAAAAACCTTTGGTATACCGTCTATAGTAACCGGCTAATCCCAAGAAGCTTTTAATCTCGGTAACTGACTTTGGAGCTTCCCATTGCAACACAACATCGACTTTAGAAGGATCCATGGTAATGCCACCACCAGAAATGACATGACCAAGGAATTAACCTCTTGCAACCAGAATTCACACTTGGACAACTTCGCATACAACTTCTTCTCTTTCAAAACTTACAATACAACTCTTAAGTGCTCTTCATGTTCTTCTTCCGATTTAGAGTAAATCAGAATGTCATCAATGAATACCACCACAAATCGATCCAAATAAGTGTGAAAGATACGATTCATGTACTCCATGAATACTCCCGGTGCATTGGTCACACCGAAAGGCATCACTGAATACTCATAGTGTCCATACCGAGTTCTGAACACGGTCTTCTGAATATCATCTTCTTTCACTCTAATCTGGTGATATCCTGACCTCAAATCAATCTTAGAAAACACACTTGCACCCACCAATTGATCCATCAAGTCATCAATTCTCGGAAGCAGGTACTTGTTCTTAATCGTCACTTTATTCAACTGTCTATAATCAACACAAAGTCTCATACTTCCATCTTTCTTCTTTACTAACAACACAGACGCTCCCCACGGTGATACACTTGGTCTTAAAAACTTTTTCTCAAGCAACTCTTCTAACTACTTCTTCAATTCAAACAATTCAGATGCAGACATTCTGTACGGTACCATAGAAACAGGTATGGTACCAGGTACAAGATCAATCGCAAGTTCAACTTCTCTTTCTGGCAGTACACAAGGAATTTCATCCAGAAACACTTCAGGAAATTCGCGCACCACCTGCAACTCATCAATGCTAACTTGGTTCTACATTGATAACAACGCCATCAACGAGAACATCTGCGCTTCGTCTTGCATCGGTTACGACAAATGTTACCAGTCAACAAACCAACTCCTTCCTCTTCAGAAGTAGAAAACCTCACAGACTTGTTATAGCAATTGATATGAACATAGTTATACTCTAACCAGTTCATACCCAAGATCACATCCAATCCTATTAATGGAAAACAAATCAAGTCAACAGCAAAGTCTTTGCCGAAGATCGACAAAGGGAAATTCAAACACACACGAGAAGTAGTCATCGATCCCTTAGCCGGAATCTCGACGACCATTTCTCCATTCATATAAGACAACATAAGACCCAATCTTTCAACACAATCAGCAACAATAAAACAATGAGTAGCACCGGTATCAATAATAGTAATTAAAGGCGTACTATTAATGAAACATGTACCTATGATGAGCCTGTCCTTACTAGATGTATGAGTCTCAGCCAAAGAGAACACTTTTCCACTAGTTTACGCCTTCTTTGGTTTCCGACACTGACTACCAATGTGTCCTTATTCACCATAGTTGAAACAAATCATCTCTTTATGCTTGCATTCAGATACAACATGTCCAGTCTTACCACAACAGACACACCTCTTCACCTCAACAGTACACACATTACTCTTATGACCAGGTTTTCCACATCTGAAGCACACCACACTAGAAGGAGCATCTCCCCCACTAGTCCTTTGACTCTGAGAAACTTTTTGTTTACCTTTTCCAATTGGGGAATCATAAGGCTTACCACGGTTCTGTTGGTGCTTACCCTTCTTCTCATTGATAATCTTATAGTGAGCATTATTATATTCTTTATAAATCCTGCAACCATCAATAAAATCAGCAAAGACACGAATCTTCTAGTATCCAATTGCCTTCTTGATCTTTGGGCGCAACTCGTTCTCAAACTTGATGCACTTCGAAAACTCAGCATTTGCCTCACTACAGTGTGGATAAAACTTAGCCAACTCATAAAACTTTGCAGCATACTCAACAACTGACATACTCCCTTGCTTCAGCTTAAGAAATTCAATTTCCTTCTTACCACGAACATCTTCAGGAAAATACTTCCTCAGAAATTCCCTACAGAACACGACCCAAGTGACATTCTCACCTGCAGCTTCCAATCTTTGACAAGTCTCTAGCCACCAGTCATCAGCCTCGACCGCTAGCATATGAGTATCATAACGAACCATTTGCACTAGAGTGCAGTCCATCACACGGAAGATTCTCTCAATCTCTTTCAGAAAATCCAACGCTCCGTCAGGATCATACTTACCCTTGAAGGTAGGCAGATTCTCTCTTTAGAAAGTCGCCAAACTGCGAGATCCAGTATTCTCGTCAGTATTCGGTTGATTCTGTATAGCCCGAGCCATCGCTTGTAGAGCAACAACAAGTGTAGCATCATTCCTTCCAGCCATCTCAACTTATCTCTACAACATAAACAACAATTAGAATTTAGATTAACAATACTCGATTATTAGACAAAACTACGACTTGACAACTTGACCAGACAAACCGACCTAATATGATACCCCTATTGTAACACCCCATTTCTACCCAATGAGTTAAATAGAATCAGAGTTATAAAATTATCCAACAAACAAATAGAATGCTACACTTTTAACTTAAAACTACGACATTTAATCATATATAGTTCAAATACATAACACATGAAATTCAGATGAACCAATAACAACCTGATTAGTCCTTAAAAATAAAACAACTTTCATTACTACGCAGCGGATTCAATAAATTCAACTGAAACCACCATAACATCTTATCCAACTCAAAACAACTTTAATACAACAAGTCTTTAATGAAAACAACTTAAAAATTCAGTAACATAATGAAAATCAACAATAAAGAAAACATGCGTTCATCCCCCCGAGTGCTACGTATCAGAGCGACAACACTGACTCGAACTAACGAGGGTAACCACTAACCTTCTTGATTACCTGCACGTGACCAACAGAGGAAAACATTCAAAAATAAGGGGTGAGATATCAAACCATATAATCGGATATACAATAAATAATATATTAGTATTAGATCATACAATCCATCACTTCACAGCTTTTTATCAATATTTAACATAATTAATTCATCCACACGACAACTCAGGATGCAACATGAAATGCAACTCATTTTTATACACATGCATGTGGTACCAATGTATTGTACCCCAATTTTCCCCCCTAAGATCCCTTCATCATACCATGTTGGTTTATTCACAACAAGATTACACTAGGATTCTTGGTTCCCCTCCCTACTTTGAGTTTTGCTCCTTTTGAGGGATTACCAAGCACTTTGACTTATGTTCCTTTTGTGATCATTAATATTGTTTTTATTTCTTCATTTAACTAATAATATGCAATATTGGCTTGTCTTGCTTGTTATCCATGTAGGTAAGGGCATTGGGATTTAACAAGTTACTCCATGGGTTCATGAGTTTATTTCATGCCTTAGTCAATAAAGCTTGAGAAGTTCAAACCTCACCATTCGATTGGTTTTGGAGGGATTGGCATGGAAATGTTGCTTTGGTTCATCACATTTCAAGGTTATTAGATTTGACTTAAAAGTACAAGGGTTTTTGATTGGAGAAGTTGTCATGTTTGGACAAGGTTTTGTTCTCATTGGTCACAAGAGCATATTTCTCTCAAATTTCAAGATATGGAAGTGGTTTTGGTAGCTATGAATCCTCATTATCATCCTCAACAACTTATATTCACAAATCAAGAATATTGGTACAAGAAGTTTGTTCAAGCTTGTCAAAGTTCTTCAAAGCATTTTCTTGATCTAGGAGCTAGGGTTTTGAACTTCAAAGGAGCATATCTTGCTCATCTTTGGTATTTTTGAATGATTCCAAAGACATCCTTCTATTTAAAGGGTTATCAACAAATCACTTCAAAATTTACAAAGAGTTTTCATGTGGAAGAAACTTGGTGAAGAAGAAAGATTACAATTCCTCTAGATGAATCCCCAAATTTCCATGTGTGAATTCAAATGATCATATCTTGGTCAATTTTTATCACCTTGAGCCCATTATTTTTCCAAAATGATCTTGAGGATGTGAATTCTATACCTTCTTTTATGTGCAAAGTGGGAAAATGAATGGAAGTTGCCTTAAAGATGCAAAAGATTATAGGTCATTTCATGAAAGTTTGCCAACTTCAACAAGTCATAACTTGCTCAAATTTTGGAGATTTTGAATGATTCAAGTTTCAAAATGTCATTCAAGAGATCTACTTCATGCCATATTTTTTTATCAAGAGAAATTTCCAAGTGGAAGGCCATGTTTGGATGCAAGACATTATAGGACATTTTTGATGAAGAATTTGAAATATTTCTAAGTATGGAAAGTCAATCCTTTTTCTTCAACTTTGACTCAATATAGCTTTCAGCTCAAGCATCCATTTAACTCCATTCTCTTTCCATTGCAAAGCTTGTAACCTCATCTTTCTAAAGAATTAAGAATCATGCCTTAAGACCCCTTTAGCTGAGAATGCCATAGTTTCAAAAATGGTAACTTGGAATTGAAGTTTCCTTGCAAGTAAGAATTTGAATTTCTTGTTACAACCTCTAAACCTCAAATTAACACGCGTTTTGGGTCTAAACATGATTATCCAACTTTCCCAAGTGGATTAGTGCATTAAAACACAAGAATTGGATGAGTTTTTGTGAAGTTTGGATCACACTTCACTCGTGCATCAGGTTTGCACGAATTCCCTCCAAAATTCATTATTCACTCTTCCTTTTGATCCCATTCGCTTATCCTATAAATACATGAACTATCCCATTCATTTTCCCAAGCTTGGATAGCCAGAATCACCCTGCCAAACTTGCTCCATAACTCAATTTTCTGTAACTTCAAAATCCATTCTCGAGCCTCTTTCAATCCAATTTTTATATCAATTCACCTTCCTTGATATTCCCTGAAGCGAACCACATAATTACATTCAAGAATAGTGCCCTATACTGCTCCATAGAAGTCCAGTTTCAGAGCTCTGCAACTCAACTTCAATAGGTAGCTCCTTCATTAATTCTTCAAAACTCTGATATCATTGTGTTGCTCTCATTGCCTTGGTTCTAGTCGCAACACTTACCTTTTACTGGAAACACGTTTTGACCATGAAATTTCAAATCCCTTTTCAAAACTTTCCTTCCAAATTGCTTGAGCAACAGTTTATATAAATTTGGCGCGAGGGTGTGGTTGTCTTCGTCTTGAAGAGACGAAGCGAATGGCATAGGTCTGAGCTTCTGATTTTACAGTTTGAGAGACATGCAGTTTGTGATGGCTGGAGGTTGAAGATGACCAACGTGTCATCTTCTAACCAATGAAGATGCGTCATATGTATTTTTCAAATCCTGATTTAATTAATGATTTTGTACAATATTCACTAATGACCATGATATGCATAGCGCGCCAGATCCCTTAGATTTTATTACTAACGCATTTTAACTCTCATCCAATGGTCCATATATTTTACTTTTATTTTCTTACGATTGCTTAACATAGCGCTAAATTTTGTCCCGATTCAAATAAATGATCATTCGTGGCCCAAACTTATGATTGCAAGCCCAAGTATGTTAATTTGATCTCTTTGATCCAATAACCTTGAGATTCGTTGTGTGGAGGCTTTGGTTCTACCAATCCTCTAATGGATCTACAACGCCTTTGGTCAATGCAAATCACTTAAACATCGTTGATCATTAAATGGTACTTATGAGAATTCCAAATGGATGATATACTTGACAAAAAGCAAATGCAACTTGTTGTGTGGAGGCTTTGGTTCTACCAATTCTCTAATGAGTTCCAAATGCAAGCTTCAAGATGGTCATCCAACTAACCACTAATTATTGACTTGTTTTACCTTATACTTTCATTCTTTTTTATGCTTTATGTACCATTTACTTTTAGCTCTTACATTTCATGCCATTTTCATCTTTGCTCATTTGAGCATTTACTTTCTTGTCATTTTTACTTTGCTCACCATTGGGCTTTTATTTTCCTTTCTTAAGATACTTAATAATCAACATAAACCCTAAAAAATATTTAATGGTACTTGGACTATTTGATTACTATCCTTGGCATTATGGAGCATGGGACTTTTCTTGGACTTGGAATTAGAAACCTTGGCCTATCTTGGAGACTTTGTGACCTTATTTGATTATTTTGTCTAGAGTTCTTGAGGTTCACCTCAAGACATTGAGTTGCTTGTTTGTTTTTGTGTGCAGGTTTTTGTGATTACACCCTCTGTTTGTAATCTGGAATTCACTTGTATACAGCCGTTACTCTGCCCAATTTTTGTGAAGACTTAATACACTTGATGTTTGGTTCTCTCAAGAGGTCTATTATTTTTGCTTGCTTGGTTTCAATCGAAGGAATTGGAATTCTATCTTGGCTCATAATGTCAAGTATTGACTTCTTGTTGGTTAGATGGTTCTTATCCCTAGCTTTTATTTTATTCTTTAGGATAGTCCCTTGTTCTCCTCCCATCTTCTTTAATTTCAAAAATCTTCTTCCTCCTTTTTTTTTGAAAAAAAACTCTTCTTGTTTTTGAACTTGAACCACTTTTATAATAAACTTGGACTTATGTCCATGTATTTTCAAAACATTTTCATAAATAAACCCCAATCAACTTAATGATACCTTGACATTTTTTGTGAGAAGACTAAAAGTCAATCAATCTCATTTCAAACCATCTTGCCATTTTGGCTTTTTATCGTTAAAATTTTCTTAAAAGATTAGACTCTTGTCAATCCTTGTAGTGATGCAAACAACTATATTTCTATAATATGTAATTAAGAGAGATATTTTCCACTTGGGTATTGAGTGATACATTGTTGATTTTAAAATCCAAGCAATATCCTCCCCTTTAAGATGATGCAAATTCTCCTTTCTCATGGTTGTGGGTAGTAGGTATGTTTTCCACGCGGATAATGACGATGATGTTTTATCTCATAAAATTAACCAACGAATTTGTGTTTCAAATTTTTAAAAGAGGAACTACGTGTACCCTGATCCCCTATTGCATGAAAGGTGGTACGTAGGCACTAAAGGTTCACAACCGCAGCGGGTGCAAAAATTATAAAATAAATACGCTTCATTCCTCACCTTCACCATCCACTTTTTATATACAACAGTTTTTATAGCCAAAATATAAAGATTTTACAAAGAGGCTCATGCGGAGTACCGTAGATGTTTAGGGTTCTAATACCTTCCCTTTACATAACCAACCCCCTTACCTTGAATCTTGCCCCCACTTTTTGGGT
Organism: Vicia faba; assembly: GCA_948472305.1. Taxonomy (NCBI): domain Eukaryota; kingdom Viridiplantae; phylum Streptophyta; class Magnoliopsida; order Fabales; family Fabaceae; genus Vicia; species Vicia faba. The sequence goes on from OX451735.1 coordinate 1,460,830,698, forward strand.
TATTCGCTCTTTTCCCATTCCTTTCGAAACAATAAAGGGCGGTGGCAATTTTTATTTTGATTTGTATAAATTCTAGTCAATCCAATGGCTTAGTCTTAAACATTTCTACCGCTACAGAAAAATGGCGACTTCACCGGGGATAGATTGACCTCTTGCTGGTCCATCCCTAAATGGGTTAAGCCTATCTTTGTTTATATTTGTATATGTGATATTACTGTTTTTTGTGTTATATGTTGTATATGTGTTTTGTCTGGATTTTCCTGGTTTTCATGGTGCTTGGTGATTACTCATAAGTCCTATACCCGGACTTGGGCAAACTTTAAGATAGGACGCGGGGTATAGTCATGTTAACTTTGAGGGAGTAATCCCAAAAAATGAGGCATGAGATCCCCCACTCAGTGGAGGCCCCTTTGACTGTTGTGTCGTTTACCGAGTAATCGGGAAGACTTATTGCTTTTGACCTGGGAGCCTGATCGGGACTTTATAAGTCTGTCGGGATACTAACTGCAAGTATACAGTTCAGTCGTTCTAGTTTTAAAAGATTATAGAACCCACATAGACTGAGGATCAATCGCATACGATCTAATGCCACAGTTTGTCTAACTAAGCGATGAATATTCGATTTTTGGGGAAAACAGTTTAATTAAAAATAATAGTACGAATTATACCGGTATGTGATAATCGGACTTAGGGAATTCGGTGAATCGCTTGGCCTATAAAGTATTTCGATAAAAGCTAACTGTTTAAAAACCTGAGACATACACTCTCGTGTTTATGAAATAAGTCATGCTACTAAACCTAGTGGATGCACTTTAAATTTAATAACACTTTTTGAAAACAATTTGAGTTTAATTAATTTATTAAAACACTCTCGTGTATTTAAAAATCAATGCTTCGTTACCACTATCTGGGTTGAACCCCAGCTCTCGCATGCAGGTTCTTGCCTTAATTAATTTCCCACTCTCGTGGCAAAATCGTGTTAATTAACCTCTCACTCTCGTGACAAGGATAATTAAATTAATCTTGGAAATTGAAAACCAGAAATTGTTTTATAAATATTTTTGGCCAAGGTATCACTGAATTCTTTCAGTTCTTACGGTCACATACCGGTATTAATTAATTTAGCCAGACATAATTAACTTAACAACAATACAGTTCAAAATATAATTCATAGCAATAATTGGCATAATATAAAAACTGAATGAATAATAATTGCAATATAAAACCTGGAATCAAAGTTGCTATGGTAATCTTGAAGTATTACAATAATCCAATCTTCGAGCTTGATTTGCAGTAAATGATTCGTGTTAATTCTTGAAAGAAGAATTAACACTTAAAACTAAAAACTAAGACTTTGAATGAAAATTACAGGAAAGTGAAAACAATATTCCAAAACAAGGAAAATGGAAAATAAATGCAAAAGAAAATAATATTTGTTCTGAGGAAAATTCTTCGAACCATGAACTATGCACTGGTACACATATATATAGCATAGGAAAATCAACAGTTTTTTTTAATTTTGATGAAGTCTTCAATGGAGAAAATATAGGAGCACTAATAGTGGTGGCAGGAAAATAGGAGACTCAGCAGAACAAGGGAGAACGAGTCTGACCTTAATGCCCACGTCTCAATCCATGTATAACATCCACCTTCACGCGCGTGACGGTCGTCACAGGTGGGTGACGATCGTAACACGCTGAAGTAGTGCATTACGCTCGTCAGTGGTGTGTGACGAGCGTTTCTTCATGTTGGGGGGTGTTACGACCGTCACAAGGATGTGACGACCGTCACTGTTCCAAAAATCCAAAAGTTTGTATTTTTTTATTCTTTTTCTCTTGGTTTATTGTCTAGCCTTCTTCATGTTGTCCTTTTCCATCGGTTTGAGTCGACAAATGATATACCTATAAAAAGACAAATAATCTCGAAATAATCGGGGGTTAGACGACTTAATGAAATAAAAATCGGTAAAAAGCATGGTAATTATATGATATGTTTTCTCGTTATCAAATTCCCCCATACTTAAACCTTTGCTTGTCCTCAAGCAAATAGTCATTCAAAAGGTCGGACAAGTTTTGTTAAGCGCATAAGCATGACATACCTTGGCTTTTTAAAGTAGTTTCGGGAAATCCTCGTCGGTTCGGCCAATACTTGAGTAAAACACTAAAGATACGCTAATGACACAAGCAATAAGCTTAGCCGTAGACTTCCATTTTAAACGAGCTATCCAACAGTTCTGTTATAACTCTGCCTGGAGTTCCTCGTATCTATTTCACCCGGTTTCGTTCTGGCGCAATCACATTAAGCCCTTTGTCTTAGCACGCACGTAATGGAGTAACCGGTTAGTGACTTTGATCCTTTAGCACGGGGTCTGGTACATGAATGTGGCAACCCTACATATGTTATCCAAATTGGAGGTTGTGGGGGATCGGGCCGTAGCACACCCTACCGAGTTCAGAACCAGATACCTCTGAACCAACCAACACTGGATTCCTTCATTATTTGCTCGGCTCTTATATGTGCCCGTCTATTTTGGTACACAAATTTTCTTTTCTTTTAGCAGCGAGATATGAAGGATATTTTTAGAATCAGGCATCAAAAACTTATATGCATCGATTCTCCATGTGGTTTATGTCAAGACAGTGCTGACTGCTAGTATAAACTACTAGGGGTTACTTCTAGAACTTAAAACTCCAGATATCGGTATAATGGTTATTGAAACGGATCGCGTAAGTAGGAAGTCTACGGTGTCAGAACCGTATCGATCTTGTTATGTCGTTTTTGGCTTCCTCAACCGGGATTTCGTTAAAATGGGTATGTCGGGCTAATGCGAAAAATAAAAATTTTTCGGTATGGCAAAATAAAGCGAAGATTTTGAATCGAGACATAACGTAAAAATTTACTAGTTTATAAAAGATTGAAAGGTACCTCTCCCACACAAAATCCGACATTGTCCTCAATGTTGCGGTATATATGCGGGGAAGTACAATTACAAAACAAACGGAAAAGAAAAGAAACAGAAAAATAATAAATTACATAGGAATTAAAGAAAGACTACTGGTGACCACGTCCTCTACTCCTGGTGCGAGAGCGTCTGGTAGGATTGGCTTCAGTGTCGGTGTCTTGGAAGCCAAGGGTGGTCATATCTATCCTCAAGGCGTTAAGGGCTGACAGGGCCTCGTCTAACCTCTCATTCATGTTGTGCTACCCAGTCAAGATCTGAGCGTTTTGGGCACACAGAGACTCAAATTGCTCGGCTTGCCTCCTCTCAAGCGCCGCATTCATTTGGTTTTGCATGTGGAGGGCACGAAAGATGTCTTCAAGATTAATAGGAGGAGGTGTAGATGAGGATCCTGGGATTTCATGGACTGGAGGAGCACTATCCAACTCTTCTTGTACTTCGTCTGCAGCGGCTGCAGGTTGGTCTTCATGGGCAGGTGCACGCTCTGCGGGAATTTCAGGATCGAACAACCAGTTTGCTCGGTTACTTGGATCGATTCGGTCCCTGTTCGGAAAAATGATATTCTGATAGATAGTGTTCCTGATTACAGGGTGGAATCTGCTGTCTTCCCGCTCGAAGATGAGGTGTGCGGCTTTGCAGTGATCCAAGGTTAGCAAAGCCGGTGCCATAGAAGGCAAGGTTGCGAGAGCAGTACCGTAGTTTAAACCAATGGCAATTGAAGTAACCAGCCCTCTGAAATAGAATAGTTTTCCACCTCTAGCACAAATAGAGTGGATCTGAGCAAGTAGGAACGGGGCGACATTAATCTTTTGCCCAGTGAACGCGCAATGTAAAAAGAAGAGCTCCTTGGAGTTGAGCTTATGGTTGCTATCGCGGGTGAAGATCGTGTTGCTAAGTATGCGATGGAAGTAGCGGATGGCCGGATTGTGAATGTGGGTGGCATTCAGGTGGTCGTAGGATCCGGCACGGATATTCGTTAGACTGTGCCACAAGTTGAAAGCCTCCTCACCAAAACTATCCGACACCCGGAAATGAGCACCTTCGTCTGAACAAAATCCTAGAAGTCTCGCGATGTCGGATTGAGGCAACTCGTGCTCAACGCCAAACATGCGGAATTTTGCCAGGCCTGACAGTTGGTTTGTGACACCTGGCGGAGTGAGGTAAACAAATGAACTCAAGAACTCAAGAGTAAGAGTTTTGTAGATTGGTCTTGGTTCGCGGCACAGGTTCCACAAATCCACACTTTGCAATAAACGGCGGACACTGTCAAGCAGTCCCAAACTCCTCAGGAAGTCGATATCAACGTACCGTGTGGGTTGGAGACCCTGACGTTGGAATTTATGAAACTTTTCCCGTTGATTCTCTCCCTGTTCGCCGATTCTGAAATTGATGGCTGGAGCGTGTGGGTTGTTTTCCATGGTGTAGGTAGGATTTTATTTGGGAATATGAAAGTGGGGTACTGTATGGATGATAATTTGGTGTTGGAAGTTTAGAAGTTAGAAGAAAAATGGAGTGAGTGAGTATTTTTTCGTATGATGTGGTAACAATGGAGGAAGTGGGTTTATGAAGGGGATGGTTGAAAGTTGGAACGGTTCTCTCTAATAGCCGTTCTGATACACTGTTTGCGTGACGGTCGTCACGAGGGTGTGACGCTCGTCATGAGGCAAAAAGGCATTTTACGCTCGTCACTGGGGTGTGACGGTCGTAACGCGGTCAGCGTCATTAATAAGACGACCGTTACAGGACCGTTGGGTTGTTTATAGTGTTATATTTTATTAATTTCTTGGGAATAAGGTTTGAAGTATATATATTTTTTTTCAATTTTTGAAATGTTTTAATTATGTTTTAATTAATAAGAGTTTTAAATATATAGGTGATCTAATAATTTTAAAGTTTGTAATATTTGTTACCAGTACATAGCGAAATAGAAATATTGCGTATAAACATAGACAGTAAAATAAAAAGGAAATAAACAGTAAGCGGGAAATGAAAAGAAATGAAAATTAAAATAAACATGGTACTTTAAATAATTAATAGAATAAATTCATAAGAAATTGTTTCAAAATAACTTGGAATAAAAAATGATAAAGCTGAAATAATGAAATAATAACTGAAATCCCTCCCACACTAAAACCAAACAGTGTCCCCACTGTATGTATAAATGCGAGAGAAAAATGAATAACAATGGCAACTCTAGCCACGGGGAGGCGGAAACATATGCTGATGCATGTAGTCTAACTGATCAGTCACCAAGTCCATGAAGGTTATGAAGTCGACCTTGAGAGAAGTCAGCTCGCCCCGCATGTCCGTAATTTCCTCATGTAAGGAGTCCAGGGTAACAATAGGTGGAGGTGGAGTAATCTCAGGAGCCTGGGTCGCGGTCTCAGCGGAAGTAGCCTGCTGTTCCCAAGGATCAGGGAACTCATGGTATCCTGGCGGTGTAGCAGGATCTTCATCAGCATTAGTCGTGTTTGGAACCTCATAAATGTCAACCGTAGATGGTGAGCAGGGCAGTGAAGTAGGATGGTGAAGGTAAAATAGCCAGTTATCTCGGTTGTGCACACTGGTGATAGGGTCCGGAAGCTTAAACTGGTGGACGATCTGATGATTAACTAGCAGGTCAAATTGATCTGGTCCAAGGTTTCCGATCATGCTAGTGTTGAAACAGAATGAAATGTCCATCAGCTTTATTCCATAAAGCGAGGCAGATCCGAGCATAGGTCGGCGGAGTCCAATTGCATTAGATAGCATGGTAACTAACCCACCCAACAAGATCGGTGCATTCGGAGTCTGGATGATACGCTCCATATTAGCGAGCATATAAGCTGCACCGTTCACCGGACGGCTCTGGGATGCACAATACATAATAAAAAGCTCAACGTGGGATACATATGTGACGTTCTGCTGCTTGCCAAAGATGGTGTGGGCTATGATCTTGTGGAAATACCTGATAGCCGGGTTATGGATGCATTCAGAGTAAAGATCAAAAGGATCAGGATGGTTATTACCAGCGATGCTTCCCCAGAAATAATCAAGATCAGATTCAGGCAAGAGGTTCTCATGTGTCATACTCATCGGGTCCAAAAGGGAATCCAAGCAGCTGGCTAAACTCCCGTAGGTTATAAGTGTAATCCATGTTAAACATCCTGAATGTGATCAACCCACGGTTGAAGCCCATCCCATGATTTGGAATGAAGCTCAGGGTGCTTAGGAACTCAAGAGTCAGCCTTTTGTAGGTACAGAACCTTCTTCGGATAGGAGCAGTGTCCCAGCCGATCTGATGCAGCAAGTACATGACACTCTCACGAATGCCAAGGGCAACCATAGCATGATCATCTGCGTAGATAGTAGGGCACATATCCCGTTCACCCAGGTCCTCAAATCGTCTTCTTTGGTGTCGGCTTCTCAATTTGACATTCATGAAGTTTGCACAATCCATAGCGCTAAATATGAAAGCAAAAGAATTACCCCCCTGAAAATATTTGATAAATGTTTGAAAAAAAGAGAAATTAAGTAAGTATTTCCGGGTTAGGAAATTTCCAAAGTTAAATTAAAAAGAAAAAGAAAGAAGAAAGGGAAAAATAAAAACAGAAGAAAAATAGAAAGGAGTAAGAGATGCAATCATGAAAATGTTTTAAAGATTAAGAAAAAGAAAAGAAAAAGAAAAGCATGTTAAAGCAGAAAAAATAATTAAAGTAAAACATGGGTTGCCTCCCACGAAGCGCCTTTATTTTATGTCGACGGCTCGACAGTTAACACCTATTCAGTTAGGTATTTGGGGTAGGTGGCTCACTTAACTGAAGATAAGCCGAATAGTCGATATTTCCAACGTTAAAGTAGTGCTTTAGGCGCTGGCCATTAACTATGAATGGTTCGATAGAACTGCCTTTAATTTCTATCGCACCACTTGGGAAAACTCTGTTAATTTCGAACGGTCCGGACCATCTGGAACGTAATTTTCCCGGGAAAAGTTTCAGTCTAGAGTTGAATAGGAGTACAATGTCTCCTTCCTTAAAGTCTTTCCGCGAGATACGCTTATCGTGCCATTTTTTTGTTCGTTCTTTATAGATTTTAGCATTTTTATAAGCGTCTAAACGCAATTCTTCTAGTTCATGGATATCTAACACTCATTTCTCGCCAGCACTCTTATAATTTAAGTTAAGGGTTTTTATGGCCCAATAAGCTTTATGCTCTAATTCTACTGGCAAATGACAAGATTTTCCATAAACTAACTTGAACGGCGTTGTTCCGATAGGGGTTTTAAAAGCTGTCCGATATGCCCAAAGAGCATCGTTTAGCTTGGAGGACCAGTCTTTTCTGGATGTGGCTACGGTTTTCTCAAGTATTTGTTTGATCTCCCTATTTGACACTTCCACTTGTCCGCTCGTTTGAGGATGGTATGGTGTGGCTATGCGATGTTTAACGCCATATTTGGAAAGTAACTTTTCGAAGATTCTAGAGATAAAATGGGAGCCTCCATCACTGATCACTAGTCTTGGTACACCGAATCGTGGGAAGATAATATTCCTGAATAGTTTTAGTACCACACGTGTATCGTTTTTGGGTGCGGCGATAGCTTCAATCCATTTTGATACGTAGTCGACGGCTACCAAAATATATTTATTTCCAAAAGATGCGAGGAAAGGTCCCATGAAATCAATTCCCCATACATCGAAAACTTCTACTTCGAGGATGCCTTTTTGCGGCATTTCATCGCGTCTAGATATATTTCCTGTGCATTGACATCTATCGCAGTTCATAATTGCTACGTGGACATCTTTCCATAAGGTAGGCCAAAAGAAGCCAGCTTGAAGTATTTTTGCACAGGTTTTTGACGTGCTAGCGTGTCCACCATAAGGGGCGGAATGGCAATGGGAAATGACGTCGTTTATTTCATCATTGGGAATGCAGCGACGGTAGATACCATCGGCGCCTCTTTTAAAGAGTAATGGTTCATCCCAAAAGTAGTGTTTAAGGTCATGGAAAAAATTCTTCCGCTGTTGGTACGTCAAATCAGGTGGTAAAACACCGGCAGCTAAATAGTTGACGAAGTCAGCGTACCATGGCAGTGTGGTGTTAGTACAAATGGCTTTTACTACCGCAGTTGTTAAAGGTTCATTATGTTGATCTAAATTGTCGGTATGGTTTATCTCTAGCTTGGCAACAAGGCGTTCATAAGGGAAATCTTCGTTTATGGGAACACTCTCGGTTTGGATTCCATCTAATCTCGATAAATGGTCTGCTACCACGTTTTCAGTTCCTCTCTTGTCTTTTATTTCTAAGTCAAACTCTTGTAGGAGTAAGATCCATCTGAGCAGTCGCGGTTTGGCGTCCTTCTTGCTTAGTAAGTATCGGATCGCAGCATGATCCGTATAAATAATGATTTTAGCGCCTACTAAGTAGGAACGAAATTTATCCAACGCGAATACCACAGCTAAGAGTTCCTTCTCCGTAGTGGCGTAATTCATCTGTTCGGGATCGAGCGTTCTGCTTACGTAGTAGATAGCGTGAAGCTTCTTTTCTTTGTGTTGTCCTAGGACTGCGCCTACAGCATAATCGCTCGCATCGCACATTATTTCAAATGGTAAATTCCAATCAGGAGGTTGCATAATAGGTGTTGAGATTAAGGCCTCTTTAAGTGTCTCGAATGCGTTCAAGCATTTATCATCAAAAATAAATTCAGCCTCTTTCATTAATAATTCGGTTAGCGGCTTGGTGATCTTAGAGAAATCTTTTATAAAACGTCGGTAAAAACCCGCGTGTCCTAGAAAACTTCGTATTTCTCTAACTGTTTTGGGTGGTTGAAGGTTTTTGATAATTTCGATCTTTGCTTTGTCGACTTCAATCCCTCTGTTTGATACAATGTGACCCAACACAATTCCTTGTCTCACCATGAAGTGACATTTTTCCCAGTTGAGCACTAGGTTGACATTGACACAGTGTTTCAATACTAATTCAAGATTTGATAAACATACGTCGAAACTCTCTCCACAGACAGAGAAATCGTCCATGAATACTTCCATGATTCCGTCTAAAAAATCTGCGAAAATCGCCATCATGCATCGTTGGAAAGTTGCAGGTGCATTACATAGTCCAAATGACATTCTCCGGTATGCAAAGGTACCATAGGGACATGTGAATGTAGTCTTCTCTTGATCATCAGGATGAATGGGAATTTGAAAGAATCCTGAGTATCCATCAAGGTAGCAGAAATGGGAATGTTTGGCTAAACGCTCGAGCATTTGATCAATGAATGGTAATGGGAAATGGTCTTTGCGCGTAGCTTTGTTTAATTTTCTATAATCGATACACATTCTCCATCCTGTTTGAGTATGTTGTGCTACCGATTCGCCTTTTGTGTTCGTTATAACCGTAACACCTCCTTTCTTAGGCACCATGTGAACTGGACTGACCCGGTTGCTATCTGATATTGGGTATATGATGCCTGCCTCTAGAAGTTTTTGCACTTCCTTCTTAACGACTTCACTTAGGATAGGATTTATTCGTCTTTGATGTTCTCTAGAAGTCTTGCAGTCCTCCTCCAGCATAATGCAGTGCATACAGAGAGAAGGGCCTATTCCTTTGAGATCTGAGATATTATAGCCTAACGCGGTTGGATATTTCCTTAACACACTAAGAAGTTTTTCGGTTTCGATCTCTCCTAATTTGGCATTGACTATTACTGGTCGTTCGAGTTCTTTATCTAAGAATTCATACCTAAGATCTTCAGGTAATGTTTTAAGTTCTATACCAGGTTTCTTATTAGTTGGGTTAGGATCAGGCGTTAAGGCTAAACATTCGCTTAGGTTGGCATCTAAGTGTTCTTGTTTCCAGTCTTTGTTCTTGAGGATAGTTGGTGTCTGAATTTTCAGCATCTCGGAGTAGGTGTCCTCTTGGCATTCAAGTTCTTTGACACATTCATCAATGATATCTAGGAGACAACATGAGTCATCTATAGCAGGGGCTTTAAAGAATTGGGAAAGAATGAATTCTACTTTTTCTTCTCCTACCTCGAAGGTAAGTTTTCCTTTCTTAACGTCTATGATGGCTCCTGCAGTAGCTAAAAATGGTCTTCCTAGTATGATGGGAATGTTTGAATCTTCCTTGATGTCCATTATTATGAAGTCAGTCGGTATGTAAAATTGTCCTATTCGGACAAGAATGTTTTCTAGCATACCAACAGGAAATTTGACTGATCTGTCGGCTAGTTGTAGGGACATCTTGGTAGGTCTCATGTCGCCTAATTTGAGCTTCTCGCAAATAGATAAGGGAATTAGACTGACACTGGCTCCTAAATCGCATAGAGCTTTGTCTATTGCAGATTTTCCAATTACACATGGTATGGAGAAACTACCAGGATCTTTTAGCTTTGGAGACATGTTGTTTTGAATTATGGCGCTACATTCGGCAGTTAGCATGATGGTTTCATTTTCAACGATTTTTTTCTTATTAGCCAATATTTCTTTTAGGAATTTAGCATATGACAGCATTTGGGTTATAGCTTTTGTAAACGGAATAGTGACGTTTAGTTGTTTCAGAAGTTCTACAAATTTCTTGAATTGTCCCTCGTTCTTGGATTTTGCAAGTCTTTGGGGGTATGGAATTGGTGGTTTATATGGTGGTGGAGGCACATAAGGTTTTTCTGAAGCCTCTCTGTTCTCATTCGCGTCTTCCTCTACATTTTCAGATTGATCTTTCGACTTCTCTATTTCTTTTTCAGGTTTTTGATACATGGTCGGGTTTTGGAGTCTAGGATCTACCGGTCCATCAAGGGCTGTCCCACTTCGTAATGTAATAGCATTTGCATGTCATTTAGGATTGGGCTGTGGCTGTCCAGGAAATGTACCAGTAGGTGTGGCAGAACTAGCTTGGTGTTGTGCTACTTGGGAGATTTGGGTTTCTAACATTTTGTTGTGAGTTGCTAGGGCATCTACCTTGTTTGCTAATAGCTTCAATTGTTCACGGGTGTGAACGTTTTGATTGAGGAATTCTTTGTTTTGTTGGGCTTGATTAGCGATAAAATTTTCCATTAGGATTTCAAGGTTAGATTTCTTAGGAATGTTAGGAACATTAACAGCGGGTTTTTGATACCCTGGAGGTACAGCAGGTGCTTGGCCAGGTGCATATAAAGCGTTATTGCTCTTGTACGAGAAGTTAGGATGGTTCTTCCAACCAGGATAATATGTATTGGCATAAGGATTTCCTTGAGCGTAATTTACCTGATCAACTGATATTCCTGCTAAGATTTGACATTCGGTTCCAACATGACCAGGAACTCCACAAACTTCGCAGCTTGGGGTAACTGCAGCCACGGTAGCTGCAGGAGGCAAGGTCAAGCTTTCTATCTTTTGGGTAAGAGCATCTACCTTAGCATTAACTTTATCTAGGCTACTAACCTCGTACATCCCGCCTTTGGCTTGAGTTTTCTCCACAGATGTTCTTTCTCCTCCCCACTGATAGTGGTTTTGAGCCATGTTTTCAATGAGTTGGTTAGCTTCGTCATAAGGCTTGTCCATCAGTGTACCACCTGCGGTGGCATCTATAGATAGTCTTGTGTTGTACAAGAGCCCATTATAAAATGTGTGGATTATCAGCCATTTTTCTAGTCCGTGATGTGGGCACATTCGCATCATATCTTTGTAGCGCTCCCATGCATCGAATAGCGATTCAGTATCCTTCTGCCTAAATCCGTTGATTTGGGCTCTTAGTGCATTGGTCTTGCTTGGGGGAAAGTATCGTGCCAAGAATACAATCTTCAGTCCTTCCCACGTAGTGACGGAATTTGATGGCAAGGATTACAACCAAGCCCAAGCTCTATCTCTTATTGAGAAAGGGAAAAGACGTAATCTTATCGCATCTTTACTAACACCGTTCGCTATAACTGTGTCGGCAAATTGAACGAATTTTGTAAGATGTTCATTCGGATCCTCAGAAGGATCTCCAGAGAATTGGCGTTGTTGGATAGCTGATATTAATGACGGTTTCAACTCGAAATTGTTTCTGTTTATTGGTGGAGCAGCAATGCTGTTATGGGGTTCTTGTTGTGATGGAGCTGCGTACTCCTTCAGTGGACGGGTCCTTTGTTCTTCGGTCATGTCTAATTCTGGATTGGTTTCGGTTTCAGAGGAAGAATTAGAATTTGTTTCAGAATCAATCTTGATTTCTGGTTTAGGTAAAGGAATAGCGTGATTTAAACAGTAATCCCTGACTGTACGTCTTACGGAAAGAATGCGTTCAGGTTCGTCCGTCGATTTTTCAAGTGGTTCGCCTTGTGATCGAGTCCTCTGCATACAAATCGACAAAGGGGTGTCTGTTTCCTAGTCTAAACGCGCAACAGAAGAATCATAATTAATTGACTACCAGTCCCCGACAATGGCGCCAAAAACTTGATCGGGACTTTATAAGTCTGTCGGGATACTAACTGCAAGTATACAGTTCAATCGTTCTAGTTTTAAAAGATTATCGAACCCACCGAGACTGAGGATCAATTGCATATGATCTAATGCTACGGTTTGTCTAACTAAGCGATGAATATTCGATTTTTGGGGGAAACAGTTTAATTAAAAATAATAGTGCGAATTGTACCGGTATGTGATAATCGGACTTAGGGAATTCGGTGAATCGCTTGGCCTATAAAGTATTTCGGTAAAAGCTAATTGTTAAAAAACCTGAGACATACACTCTCGTGTTTATGAAATAAGTCATGCTACTAAACCTAGTGGATGCACTTTAAATTTAATAACACTTTTTGAAAACAATTTGAGTTTAATTAATTTATTAAAACACTCTCGTGTATTTAAAAATCAATGCTTCGTTAACACTATCTGGGTTGAACCCCAGCTCTCGCATGCAGGTTCTTGCCTTAATTAATTTCCCACTCTCGTGGCAAAATCGTGTTAATTAACCTCTCACTCTTGTGATAAGGATAGTTAAATTAATCTTGGAAATTAGAAACCAGAAATTGTTTTATAAATATTTTTGGCCAAGGTATCACTGAATTCTTTCAGTTATTACGGTCACATACCGGTATTAATTAATTTAGCCAGACATAATTAACTTAACAACAATACAGTTCAAAATATATTTCATAGCAATAATTGGCATAATATAAAAACTGAATGAATAATAATTGCAATATAAAACCTGGAATCAAAGTTGCTATGGTAATCTTGAAGTATTACAATAATCCAATCTTCGAGCTTGATTTGCAGTAAATAATTCGTGTTAATTCTTGAAAGAAGAATTAACACTTAAAACTAAAAACTAAGACTTTGAATGAAAATTACAGGAAAGTGAAAACAATATTCCAAAACAAGGAAAATGGAAAATAACTGCAAAATAAAATAATATTTGTTCTGAGGAAAATTCTTCGAACCTTGAACTATGCACTGGTACACATATATATAGCATAGGAAAATCAGTAGTTTTTTTGAATTCTTGATGAAGTCTTCAATGGAGAAAATATAGGAGCACTAATAGTGGTGGCAGGAAAATAGGAGACTCAACAGAACAAGGGAGAACGAGTCTGCCCTTAATGCCCACGTCTCAATCCATGTATAACGTCCACCTTCACGCGCGTGACGGTCGTAACGCGCTGAAGTAGTGCATTACGCTCGTCAGTGGTGTGTGACGAGCGTTTCTTCATGTTGGGGGGTGTTACGCCCGTCACAAGGATGTGCCGACCGTCACTGTTCCAAAAATCCAAAACTTTGTATTTTTTTATTCTTTTTCTCTTGGTTTATTGTCTAGCCTTCTTCATGTTGTCCTTTTCCATCGGTTTGAGTCGACAAATGATATACCTGTAAAAAGACAAATAATCTCGGAATAATCGGGGGTTAGATGACTTAATGAAATAAAAATCGGTAAAAAGCATGGTAATTATACGATATGTTTTCTCGTTATCAGAGCCTGCTGAAACTGAGGACCGTAGAATACCAAACCAATCTTGGCCTTTTAGGTGTATTGCGGAAGCTATGACGGAGTAATCCGGAAATGGTTGTCACGCGATACTATGCTCGGACGAGTCTTTCTTGAGAATATTACTAATTACCGAGTTAATTGAGAAGTTGGTAATATCCGAAGGAAGGATGTAGACTCTGGGAACCTTCAGAACCTTGTTCGGCAGGTGATAACTTTTAGACCAATAACTTATGGGTAGTACCTTCGACCTCATGCTCGTGACGTTGAACCTATGAACCCTATATGTGTGATCTTGTGTGTGATTGCTGCATCATGCATCCATGCACTCATAAGCATCTTTTGGAGAAATCTTATTTCAAGGGGTTTTAAAGGTTGACTATTTGTGAATATTTCGGGTACTTTTAACCATGGATTCTGGAAAGAGAAAGATCGGGAAGTACAGTTTCAAGGATCCCAAGATATATGTGTTGATCAGTCTAATTCCCGAGATCGAGTGTTATACAGACTTTTAGAAGAAGTATGGATCCATTATTTCTCTCATGAAGCTGAAGATGAAGGAGGGTATTCTCTCGACCGTGGTCCAGTTCTATGATCCGATGTATCATTGCTTTACTTTTCCCGACTATCAGTTGATGCCTACACTAGAGGAGTATTCTTATCTGTTGGATTTACCTGTTACCGATCGTGTTCCTTTTACTGGTTTGGAGGGTGAGCCAAAACCACATGAGATTGCTGCCTTGATTCACCTGGGGAAGTCTGAGGTGGAAGCCCATATGACTAATAAATGGGGGATTAGAGGATTACCAACTCAATTCTTATTGGAGAAAGCTCGTTACTTTGCCAGAATGAAAAGTACAGTTGCTTTTGAGGCCATTTTTTCTCTACTTACTTACGGGTTGTTCTTATTTCCTAATGTGGACATGTTTGTTGACATTAACGCTATCAGGACCTTCATGATTGGAAACCCAGTTCCTAAACTGTTGGGTGATACTTATTACTCTATCCATCTTCAAAATTCTTATCATGGAGGGATGATTATCTGTTGCACGCCTCTGTTATACCGGTGGTTTATCTCTCATATGCCTCAGTCTGATGCTTTTTGGGATGTCAAGAAGGAACCCCATTGGGATCCTAAGATCATGGCACTTACTCACTAGGATATTGATTGGTATCATCGAGTTTACCAGGATATAGAGATTATTTCAAGTTGTGGTAGTTTCCCCAATGTACCTCTTCTTGGTACAAAGGGAGGAATTAACTATAACTTTGTTCTTGCACGGCGACAACTTGGTTATCCGATGAGGGATAAACCAAATAGCATTCATTTGAGTAGTTTCTTTCTGAAGAAAGGAGAAGACCATAGGGAAGCTAGGGAGCAAATTGCGAAGGCCTGGTGTCACATTCATAAGAAAAGTATGAAGGATTTGGGACCTAGGGATGTTGTTTCTTTGGACCCATATCTTTAATGGATCCGATCGAGAGTCATTCAGTTAAAGATGCCGTATACCCGGGAGACACCCATGCCTGATCTATTTGTGAATACCACTCCTCCCTTATTAGATGATCTGGAAGAGCTTCAACTTGCTTTGGTTAGGAGGCAACAGGAAAGGGATGCTTGGAAGAATAAGTTCCAAACTTTAGAGAGTTCCTACAGAGCAGACCTGAAGGAGAAAGACGACTTGATTGAGATCCTTGAGAGTCGAGCGGTAGAGTCTATGTAGAGACAAGGGGATTTATTTTCTCCTGGGCCTCAATCAGGTGCTGATCACTCACTTCCTAATTCAGATGATTGGAAGGAGATTGCCATCAGATATACGGAAGAAAACCAGAGGTTGAAGGCTCAGATTTCCAGGCTCACGGGGAAGCGCCAGCGTACAGATTGATCTCCATCAGTTCTTTTTCTCAGGATTTTAGATTTTTATTTTCATCTTGTACTTGGGATCAATGAAACTTCTAATCCATTTTGGAGTTATTATAATAAATATTTTTCAGTATTTCAAAAGCGCTATTACTTTGATGATTGCAATATGTCTATAAACTTTAAATCCCTTGAAATATTAAATAACAAAGTAAAAATAATCATATGCATTGCATATCATGCATCATATTGCACATATTTCTTGCATTTGTTATGCATATCCAGGTGTCTTACCAAGCTTCTTTACTTTGTTCAACAAGCTAACTCATCACTACAACACTCGGGCTAATTTCAAAAAGAAGATGAACAACTTAGAATAAGAGAATCACGAGCTGTGCGAGGAAGTTTCTGCTTTGAAGGTTGGCATGGCCAATCTGACTACTCTGATGGAAGCTCTGGTGGCTGCTCAGGATCAGCCACCGAGTGTTCAACCCCAACCAACAAGGGCAAATACTGAAGCTCCGACTGTTCTCGTATCTGCTACTCCGGTTGTTGTTCAAAACCATATGCCTCAAGGTTATCCATGGGGAATGCCAAAGAATTTTGCACCTGAAGGTTTCAATCTTGGGCCTCAAGATACTCCAGTGGTTCAGACTATTGTTACTCCAGCACCTCCTGTGGTGCATGCTATTCTTGTTGAACCTCCTTCGGTGAATATGGTTCTGTTTGTCAATGATGATGTGTGTCGTCCTTTCCCTCCACCAAGTGAAGACTTTGGTCTTTATGACAAAATGGATGATTTTCAAGAGAAATTTGACAAGATGCAGAGAGAGATGAAGGCCCTCAGGGGGAAAGAGCTATTTGGGGAGAATGTGAATGAGCTATGCTTGGTCCCAAATGTTAAGATACCTTCTAAGTTTAAGGTCCCGGAGTTTGAGAAGTATAAGGGAAACACTTTCCCTCGTGCTCATCTGGTGATGTACGTGAGGAGAATGTCTACCCATACTGATGATCAGTGTCTGCTGATTCACTTTTTTCAGGATAGTTTGAGTGGTGTTGCGTTGAAGTGGTATATGAGTTTGGATAGCGCTAATATCCATAATTTTAATGATTTGGGAGAAGCATTCATCAAACAATACAAGTACAACATGGACATGGCGCCTGACCGTGATCAACTTAGGGCCATGGTTCAGAAAGATAAGGAATCGTTCAAAGAGTATGCACAGAGATGGCGTGAGGTAGCCGCCCAAGTGATTCCTCCCATGGAAGAGAAGGAGATGACTAAGATTTTCTTAAAGACGCTGGATGCTTTCTACTACGAAAGAATGGTAGGAAGCGCACCAAGTAACTTTACTAAGATGGTAGAAATGGGTATCCGCTTAGAAGAGGCTGTAAGAGAAGGTCGTTTGACAAAGAGTAAAGGATCTGGAGGTGCGAAGAAGTCATCTTATGGGTCTACCAAGAAGAAAGAAGGGGATGCAAATGAAGTAATATAAGAGAGGAGGGTAAATTCTTCTAGAAGGAATTATCAGCGTCATCACCAAGTCGCCCCAGTTACTCCCGTTATGAATGCCGCTCCAACTACCGTTGCTTATCAGAGACCGTCCCAGCAGGGGAATCAAGGGTATAATCAGAGAAGGGAGAGTTATGACACTATTCCTGTGAGCTATACAGAGTTACTACCGGCATTGATTCAGAAGAAGTTGGTCTAGACACGACCACCTCCCGCCATACCATCACCATTGCCTTGATATTATAAGGCAGACCAAACATGTGCTTTTCATCAGGGATCACCAGGGAATAATATCGAGAATTGTTATCCTTTGAAGACTGAGGTACAAAAATTGGTGAAGTCTGGTGTTCTATCTTTCAAAGACGTGGGACCTAATGTGAAAGATAATCCTCTACCCAAGCATGGGGGAGTAAATGCTGTGAATATGGTAGCCGGGTGTCCAAGCGACTTCTGGATTTTTGATATTAATCTGGTTAGAGGAGATTTGGTGAAAATGCACGCAGACCTCTGTGAATATAGCTACTACACGCATGACCATGCTGGTTGTGCTATTTGCAGTACAAACATACAGGGTTACGAGAAGATAAAGGCTGATTTATAGGAGATGATGGATGAGGGCCTCATCCACATAATCATGCCTATGGCAGAGTATGAAGAGGAAGTGAACATGGTTTCTGGATGTCCCGGTAAGTTCAGAATTTTTGATGTGGAGTATATGAATGAGGACCTCGTGCAGTTGCATGCTACCTTCTGCCATACGGATGGTCAGGTGGAACACCAATATGGATCTTGCATAGTTTGCTGTCGAGACCCCCGAGGATGTTCAATCGTGAAGAAGGGTGTTCAGTTGTTATTAGATAATGGAACTATCAGGATCACAGGTCAGAGGGATGATTACCATGAAGTTGATATGATTTAGGTTTGTTTAATGGAAGAAGAGTCAGAGGAGGAGTATGCCTCCGCATATGAGTATTTCTCTTCAGAAGAAGATTTGTTTTCCGGAAATGACTCATTAATGACCGATTGCGTTGAAGAAGGGGTAAACGTCATTGTGCCTTTTTTTGGTGCACCCGCCCATTTTGAAGTGGAGTATCATAGCAAGCCAGTTGTTATCCCATTGGTAATTAGTTTTCCAGGTTATATCCCCTACAAATCAGATAAGGTTGTGCCTTACAAATACAACGCTACAATCTTGGAGGAAGGTGCGGAGGTTCCCATCCATCCAATGCTTGATGTTGGAAATATAGCTGAAAATAGCAGGGTGACCCGTAGCGATCGTGTGTTTGCACCCGTTGTTCGGAGAGATGTTGATGCTGGAAAGAAAGTTGTTGAGAATGATGAACCTAAGAAGGATACAGGAGAGACTAGCGGAGCTACGTTAGAGAAAGAAATAGATGATATTTTGAAGATGATTAAGATGAGCGACTACAGAATTATAGATCAGCTACTGCAGACTCCTTCAAAAATATCCATTTTGGCTTTATTGATGAACTCCTCTGCTCATAGAGAATCCTTGATGAGGCTACTAGACCAAGCTTTTCTGGAGAGTGATATGCCAATAGATCAATTTAACAGCGTAATAGGAAACATTACGTCGTGTAATAACTTGAGTTTCTGCGATGATGAATTACCAGATAAAGGGAGGAATCACAACTTGGCCCTCCACATCTCTATGAACTGCAAGAATGATTCGCTATCCAATATGCTGATTGATAATGGATCTGTGTTGAATGTTATACCAAGAAGTACCCTTATAAAGTTGAAATATCAAGGAACGCCTATGCGCCCTAGTGGTATCATTGTGAAAGCATTTGATGGGTCAAGGAAATCTGTCATCGATGAAGTGGACTTACCTATCCATATAGGACCACATTTGTTTCAGATAACCTTCCAGGTCATGGACATTGTTCCCGCTTATAGCTGTTTGCTAGGAAGACCGTGGATACATGAAGCAGGGGCTGTCACTTCAACTTTACACCAGAAGCTAAAGTTCCTGCGTGAAGGGAAGGTGGTGATCATAAATGGGGAGAAAGCATTGTTTATATCTCATTTGTCCTCTTTCAGTATTGTAGAAGCGGATGAAGCTGCTGTTGGAACCCAGTTCCAAGCCTTATCCATTGATAACATAAGAGGAAATGAGAATTCCATGGTTTCACTGAAGGATGCGCAGCAGGTTGTGCGTAATGGTCATAGTGAAGTTTGGGGACGAATTGTGGATCCACCTGTGAACAAGAACAAAATTGGCTTAGGGTTCTCTTCGAAGAATGACAAAGGTAAGGGCATGAAGCCGAAGTCTGTTGTAGGAAGGTATCAAGACATTTTCCATAGCAGAGGCTATCTTCATCCGACTGTTTCCAGGATTAACGCCATTGTGGAGGATGAAGCAGAGCAGGAAATGCCGAATTATATGACGCATGGAGTCAGGATTCAGAACTGGATCACCATTGATGTTCCCTCTTGCATACATGTTTCAAAGTAATTTGATTTGTTAATATTTATTTTGAAAAGCTTTCACTCTGCCCAAGTTGAAGTATTAATGTTGTAGGGCTTATCTGTTTGCTGTGACTGTTAAGACCAATAATAAAAGTTGTCTTTGTTTCCCAAATTATGTCTTTTTTTTCTTCTGTTTTTTCTAGGAAAATGGTAATAAAAAAAACCTTTCAAAATAAATAATAATTGAAATTTAATCTGCATGATCACTTGTTATATGTGTCAGTTTCTAAATGCAATCACAAATCATATGTGCAGATTAATTGAAAAACCCGTTGAATACAATGACCCTGCACCCTCTCCCAACTTTGAATGTCCTGTGTATGGAGCTGAAGAAGAAGATTATGATGAGATTCCAGAAGAGGTCTCACGGTTGCTTGAGCACGAGGAACATACCATTCAGCCATATAAAGAGACTTTGGAAGTAATCAATTTGGGTTCAGAAGAAGATCCAAAGGAAGTCAAGATTGGAGCATCACTGCATCCTGATGTGAAGAGCAGGTTGATTGAGCTGTTGAAAGAGTATGTGGATATTTTTTCTTGGTCTTACCAAGATATGCCCGGTCTAGATATAGATATTGTCAAGCACCGTTTGCTGTTGAAGCCAGAGTGTCCGCCAATTAAACAAAAGTTGAGAAGAACTCACCCAGATATGGAAGTAAAGATCAAAGAGGAGGTTCTAAAGCAGATTAATGCTGGTTTTCTTGTGACATCAGTGTATCCTCAATGGATTGCCAATATTTTCCCAGTACCGAAAAAAGACAGAAAAGTCCACATGTGCGTAGATTACAGAGATCTAAATAAAGTTAGTCCAAAAGATGATTTTTCGTTGCCTCACATCGACATGTTAGTGGATAGCATAGCAAAATTCAAAGTATTCTCGTTCATGGATAGATTTTCCAGGTATAATCAAATAAGAATGGCTCCAGAGGACATGGAAAAAACAACATTTATCACACCCTGGGGAACATTCTATTATAGAGTGATTCCTTTTGGGTTGAAGAACGCTGGTGCGACATACCAGAGGGCTATGATAACCCTATTCCATGATCTGATGCACAAGGAAATTGAAGTATATGTTGATGATATGATTTCCAAATCCCAGACTGAAGAAGGGCTTATAGAAGATTTGTTAAAGCTGTTTCAGCATTTGAGGAAGTATCATCTCCGCTTGAATCCAAATAAATGCACCTTCGGTGTTCGATCAGGGAAATAGTTGGGTTTCATTGTTAGCCATAAAGGAATTAAAGTTGACCCTGATAAAGTCAAGGCAATTCAAGAAATGCCAGCACCGAGAACTAAAAAGCAAGTCAGAGGCTTCCTCGAGCGTTTAAGTTATATTTCCAAATTCATTTCCCACATGACTGCAACATGTGAACCGATCTTTAAGTTGTTAAAGAAAGATCAAGGTTGTGTGTTGACGGATGACTGCCAAAGGGCATTTGAGAGTATTAAGGAATATCTTCTCGAACATCCTATCTTTCTCCCTCCCGTAGAAGGAAGACCGTTGATTATGTATCTGACATTGTTAGATAAATCCATGGGTTGTATTCTGGGACAACAGGATGAAACAGGAAAGAAGGAGTTCGCCATCTATTATCTCAGTAAAAAATTCACTGATTGTGAATCGCAGTATTCCATGCTGAAAAAACATGTTGTGCTTTGGCCTGGGCGGCAAAGCATTTGCAACAGTATATGTTGAATCACACCACTTGATTGATCTCCAAAATGGACCCAATCAAGCACATTTTTGAAAAACCTGCTCTTACTGGAAGAATTACCCGCTAGAAGATGTTGTTATCTGAATACGATATCGAATACTGCACTCAAAAGGCTATTAAAAGTAGTGTGTTGGCAGATTATCTTTCTCACCAACCAGTGGAGGATCACCAGTCCGTAGAATATGAATTCCCCGATGAGGATGTGATGTTCCTGAAAGTGAAGGATTGTGATGAGTCGTTGCCTGAGGAAGGCCCTGACCCTGAATCTCGTTGGATTATGATATTTGATGGAGTTGTGAATGCTTATGGTAAAGGAATTGGTGTTGTGATTGTCACTCCTCATGGATCGCACATTCCTTTTACTGCAAGGTTAACATTCGATTGTACTAATAATATGGCAGAATATGAGGCTTGCATCATGGGTCTCGAAGAAGCTATTGATCTCAAAATTAAAATTCTCGATGTGTATGGTGATTCGGCTTTGGTAATAAATCAGATTAAAGGAGAATGGGATACTCGTCACCCCTACTTGATCCCTTACAAAAATTATGCTAGAATATTATTACCATTCTTCAATAAAGTTGAATTCCATCACATCCCTAGAGACGAAAATCAAATGGCGGTTGCTCTGGCAACCCTGGCTTCTATGTACCAAGTGAATACTTGGAATGATATACCCCGAATTGCGGTTCGACAGCTGGATAGACCCGCTCATGTGTTTACAACAAAGGAGGTAGCATATGAAAAACCTTGGTATCATGATATCAAGCATTTTCTTCAGACTCAAGAATACCCGATCGGTGCATCAAAGAAAGATAGAAAGACACTGAGAAGATTGGCTGGCAGTTTCTTCCTCAATGAAAAGGTGTTATACAAGAGAAATTATAACATGGTCTTGCTCAGATGCATGGATAGACACGAAGCAGACATGTTGATACATGAGATTCATGAAGGTTCATTTGGAACTCATGCCAATGGACATTCAATGGCTAAAAAGATGCTAAGGGAAGGTTACTATTGGTTGGCAATGGAATCTGATTGTTATAAGTTTGCAAAGAAGTGTCATAAATTCCAGATTTATGCAGACAAGGTCCATGTGCCTCCGACACTTCTCAATATGATTTCCTCCCCGCGTCCTTTCTCTATGTGGGGTATTGACATGATTGGGATGATAAAACTCAAAGCTTTGAATGGACACCACTTTATCTTAGTAGCAATTGATTACTTCACCAAGTGGGTGGAGGCGGCTTCATATGCCAATGTTACTAAGCAGGTAGTTTTGCGCTTCATTAAGAATAACCTTATATGTCGGTATGGTGTGCCAAGCAGGATTATCACTGACAATGGCTCGAATTTGAACAACAAGATGATGACAGAACTGTGCAAAGAATTCAAGATTGTCCATCACAATTCATCTCCATATAGGCCTAAGATGAATGGAGCAGTTGAAGCTGCTAATAAGAATATCAAGAGAATTATCCAAAAAATGGTTGTTACTTAAGGATTGGCATGCAATGCTTCCTTTTGCTCTGCATGGATATCGAACATCTGTCCGCACTTCAACAGGAGCAACCCCGTTCTCCCTGGTGTATGGAATGGAAGTTGTACTCCCTGTCGAGGCAGAGATTCCCTCACTGCGTGTGATAATGGAAACTAAGTTGACAGAGGCTGAATGGGTCCAGAACAGGTTTTACCAATTGAATTTGATTGAGGAGAAGAGAATGACAGCTTTGTGTCATGGCCAGTTATATCAGAGAAGAATGAATAAAGCTTTTGATAAAAAGGTAAAACCTCGTGAATTCAGAGAAGGTGACCTCGTGCTCAGGAAGATCATGTCTTTCAACACTGATTCTAGGGGCAAGTGGACTCCCAATTTTGAAGGCCCATACATTGTCAAGAAAGCCTTCTCTGGCGGTGCATTAATTCTTGAAACTATGGATGGCGAGGAGTTCCCATGTCCCATGAATGCTGACGCAATCAAGAAATACTTCGCCTAAAGAAATAAAATAACAGCTCGCTAAGTTGAAAACCCGAAAGGGCGGCTTAGGAAAAAAGGAGCGTCTCGGTAGGCCGAAAACCCGAAAGGGCGGTCTAGGCAAAAATTATAGACATAAACAGAATAAAATTTCACTAATTTGAAAACCCGTAAGGGCAGCTTAGGAAAAAGTTAGGGACTTTCTGAGCAAGTAACTACATCATACAAGATTTGATCATTGAAGTAACACTGTTCTCGGATCCTCACCATACTTCAACAAAAGCGGCTGCTCAGGATTTCAAAAGTTGTTAGAGGGGATAATGGTCATTGTATTTCAATATATCTTTTCCAGTATATATTACCATTTTCCGAACTTTGTAATCATCTATGGAGTCTCTCCATTCGCAGACTACCATTCTATTAATGAAATTTGAGCTTTTACCAAATTCTTTGTACTTCTTATTTTTATTTAGTTTTCAAAGACTCCATTTATTATTGATAATAACTTTCAAAGCAAAAAAAAAGATTAAATAACAAAATTGACTTTTCAAAAAAAGAGATTTTACAATCTGTTTTGACTTTGAGATTTGTGATGAAACAATGACAACAAAAATGGTGATCCCAAGAATGGACAAACTCCAGTTTCTTTGAGAAGTTTTTGTTCCCCTCGGGAAGTTCTACTCGGGTTGTTTTCGCCGTATTGGGTTTATGGTTCCGGTATCCTCGGTCAAGTTTGGATTCATTTCTCCTCTTTTCTGAGTTTTCATGATGTGAAGTTTCAATCTTCATTTTCTCCAGTGAAGTTTTCATTTGGCCCGATAGAAGTTCTTTTTTCCAGAGAGATTAGTACCATACCCGCTCTTGAAGAACGTAGGTCCCTGGTTTCTCCAAATGAAGGACGTATTGTGAATATGATGTTAACCTCGCCAATGAAGTGAGTTTGATTTCACCAATGAATGTTCGGATGTTTTGGTGTCACTCTGCTTTGCTTGAGACTGGTTTTGTAATCTCCAGTAGGAATGTTACTTTCGAAAACACTTGTTTCCCCGGTGAAGCCTGAAGAAGGATGTTCTATCCCTGTATCCGTACTATTTCATCACTTTGATTTATCTACCTCCGAATCATGTTTCTCCTCAGTAAAGTTAAAGCATGCAGTAGGTTTTGTTTCCTCAGCTGGCCTTTACCTTTCTTGGAATGATCATCCTGGATGAAGTTTAGCCGAGTGTTGTTAGTGCCCGAGGAAGTTTTACCTGGTTTTTCCCAATGTTGTATATCTATTGTGTCAGCATACGCACGATAGCGCTCATACATTCATGCATACATCATGTATAGCTAAAATTTGCAAGTCATTCTTCATTGACATTTGTTAATATTTTTGTTGATATATTACCCTGTTTTGCAGATTTACGTTCTCCTCTCTTCAACAGAGTGTTGGTCCTAAGCAGAAAGCGTATATTCTTTCAATGTCCCCACTGAGTTGTCCCTCATGGAAGATTTTTGCTTTAGCTTTCCGGTAGAGCTCCTTGTTTGGTTGGATTTGGTTTTACCTCTTGAGTTTATTTCTCAAAGGATGTATTCTGGTTGACTGTTTCATTCCAGTTTATTTCTGGTTTGAATCCGTGGTTCCACGGTAATATTATTTACTTTGGATTTCTGAAAACTCCAGATTTTGGTTGGTGCATTTATTTTGCACGAGAAGACTTTATCCCCTCAGCAAGAATATCATGGCATCTCCCCAGGAAGTCATACCTCCTTCCCAAAAAGCCATTTATTTTTACAATCTTTCGTGACAACAAGTAGCAAATATCTTTATTTGAGACAACTTATTGTTATCCTTTCCAGGCAGAGCGCCTTGGTTAAAGAAGAAGTTGAGACTCGTTCTAGGTGAAACACCATAATCTTGGGGAAACTTGTTATCTTTTTGCAGGCCTCAGTGAACGTTGGTAGTTCATCATCACTGAACGGCGGTGATATGATATATTCTCTTTCTACCTTCAATGAAAGTTGGTAGACCATCGGCAGTGAACGTCGATGTTTGATATCTTTTTGCTACCCTCAGTGAACGTTGGTAGTTCATCGTCAGTGAACGGTGGTGATATGATATTCTCTTTCTACCTTCAGTGAAAGTTGGTAGACCATCGGCAGTGAACGTCGACGTTTATTATCTTTTTGCTACCCTCAATGAAAGTTGGTAGTTCATCGTCAGTGAATGATAGTGATATGATATATTATCTTTCTACCTTCAGTGAAAGTTGGTAGACCATCGGCAGTGAATGTTGGTAGTTCATCGTCAGTGAACGACGATGATATGATATATTCTCTTTATACCTTCAGTGAAAGTTAGTAGACCATCGGCAGTGAACATCGATGTTTATTATCTTTTTGCTACCCTCAGTGAACATTGGTAGTTCATCGTCAGTGAACGACAGTGCTATGATATATTTTATTTCTACCTTCAGTGAAAGTTGGTAGACCATCGGCAGTGAACGTCGATGTTTATTATCTTTTTGCTACCCTCAGTGAATGTTGGTAGTTCATCGTCAGTGAACGGCGGTGCTATGATATTTTCTCTTTCTACCTTCAGTGAAAGTTGGTAGACCATCGGCAGTGAACTTCGATGTTTGTTATCTTTCTTTCTGCCTTCAATAAATGTTGGTAGCTTCACCTTCGGTAGAAGTTGGTGTATCCTTTGACCATTTTACCATCCTCTTTGATTCAGGTCTTTTGGTCTACCAGTGATTTATTTTCCTGGTGGGGTTGCTCCTTTGTTTCTTTATTATTGTTGCATCCCCATTGATACTTTGCGTCTCTTTGGTCCTGTTCATATGCATTCATATGCATAAGTATTTGCATGGAATCTTAGGGCCAAAAATAGGGTTTGTTTTATATTTAAGTATCTTCGATCGCGTCGACATGAAGATTTTTAACCTTTGTATCTCTGGATAGAATAAACTTAAATAAGGACAAATGTTGTACCCCAATTTTTGCCCCTAAGATCCCTTCATCATACCATGTTGGTTTATTCACAACAAGATTACACTAGGATTCTTGGTTCCCCTCCCTACTTTGAGTTTTGCTCCTTTTGAGGGATTACCAAGCACCTTGACTTATGTTCCTTTTGTGATCATGAATATTGTTTTGATTTCTTCATTTAACTAATAAAATGCAATGTTGGTTTGTCTTGCTTGTTATCCATGTAGGTAAGGGCAACGAGATTTAACAAGTTACTCCATGGGTTCATGAGTTTATTTCCATGCCCTAGTCAATAAAGCTTGAAAAGTTCAAACCTCACCATTGGATTGTTTTTGGAAGGATTGAAATGACAAGGTTTCTTTGGTTCATCACATTTCAAGGTTATTAGATTTGACTCAAAAGAACAAAGGGTTTTGATTGGAGAAGTTGTCATGTTTGGGCAAGGTTTTGTTCCCATTGGTCACAAGAGCATATTTCTCTCAAATTTCAAGATATGGAAGTGGTTTTGGTAGATATGAATCCTCATTATCATCCTCAACAACTTCTATTCACAGAGCAAGAATATTGGTACAAGAAGTTTGTTCAAGCTTGTCAAAGTTCTTCAAAGCATTTTGTTGATCTATGAGCTAGGGTTTTGAACTTCAAAGGAGCATATCTTGCTTACCTTTTGGTATTTTTGAATGATTCCAAAGAAATCCTTCTCTTAAAAGGGTTATCAACAAATCACTTCAAAAGTTCTAAAGAGTTTTCATGTGGAATAAACTTGGTGAAGAAGAAAGATTACAAGTCCTCCAGATGAATCCCCAATTTTCCATGTGTGACTTCAAATGATCATAACTTGGTCAATTTTATCACCTTGAGCCCATTATTTTTCCAAAATGATCTTAGGATGTGAACTTTATTCCTTCTTTTATGTGCAAAGTGGGAAATGAATGGAAGTTTCCTTAAAGATGCAAAATATTATAGGTCATTTCATGAAATTTCGCTAACTTCAACAAGTCATAACTTGCTCAAATTTTGGAGATTTTGAATGATTCAAGTTTCAAAATGTCATTCAAGAGATCTACTTCATGCCATATTTTTTTATCAAGAGCAAATTCCAAGTGGAAGGCCATGTTTGGATGCAAGACATTATAGGACATTTTTGATGAAGAATTTGAAATATTTCTAAGTATGGAAAGTCAACCCTTTTTCTTCAACTTTGACTCAATATAACTTTCAGCTCAAGCATCCATTTAACTCCATTATTTTTCCACTGCAAAGCTTGTAACCTCATCTTTCTAAAGCATCAAGAATCATGCCTTCAGACCCCTTGAGCTGAGAATGCCATAGTTTCAAAATTGGTAACTTGGAATTGAAGTTTCCTTGCAAGTCGGAATTTGAATTTCATGTTACAACCTCTAAACCTCAAATTAACACGCGTTTTGGGTCTAAACATGATTAGCCAACTTTCCCAAGTGGATTACTGCATCAAAACGCAAGAATTGGATGAGTTTTGGTGAAGTTTGGATCACACTTCACTCGTGCATCAGGTTTGCACGATTTCCCTCCAAAACGCATCATTCACTCTTCCTTTTGATCCCATCCGCTTCTCCTATAAATACATGAACTATCTCATTCATTTTCCCAAGCTTGGATAGCCAGAACCACCCTGCGAAACTTGCTCCATAACTCAATTTTCTGTAACTTCAAAATCCATTTTTGAGGCTTTTTCAATCCAATTTTTTAATCAATTCACCTTCCTTGATCTTCCCTGAAGCTAACCACATAATTACATTCAAGAATCCTGCCCTATACTGCTCCATAGAAATCCAGTTTCAGAGATCTACAACTCAACTTCAATAGGTAGATTCCTTATTTAATTCTTCAAAACTCTGATATCATTGTGTTGCTCTCATTGCCTTGGTTCTAGTTGCAACACTTACCTTTTACTGGAAACACGTTTTGACCATGAAATTTCAAATCCCTTTTCAAAACTTTCCTTCCAAATTTCTTGAGCTATAGTTTATATAAATTTGGCGCAAGGGTGTGGTTGTCTTCGTCCTGAAGAGACGAAGCGAATGACATAGGTCTGAGCTTCTGATTTTACAGTTTGAGAGACCTGCAATTCGTGATGGCTGAAGGTTGAAGATGACCAACGTGTAATCTTCCAACCAATGAAGGCGCGCCATCTGTATTTTTCAAATCCTGATTTAATTAATGATTATGTACAATATTCACTAATGACCATGATATGCACAGTGCGCCAGATCCCTTGGATTTGATTACTAACGCGTTCTTACTCTCATCCAATGGTCCACATATTTTACTTTTATTTTCTTTTTCTGATTTTTATATTTTAATTGTTTTAAATTTCAAAAAACCATAAAAAATTCATTTTTAGTCCAAAAAATCTGAAAAAGTTATGAAAAATATTTTTGATTATTCTCTTTTTTATTTTTATTTTTTCACAATTTAATTTTGTGTTTTGGTAATTTTATAAATTTTAGACTTGTTTGATTTGTTTTAAATGTTTAAAAATACTTTTATACATTTTAAAATTCTAAAAAAATTATGGAATGATCCAATGATATTGTGGCAAATATTGGTGACCTTATTTTATTTTTGTTTCTGACTTTACTATTTTTTACCATTTTTTGTTTATTTTATCCATTTATTTTAATTTTAAAAATAGTTTTTGACTTTAAAAGATTACCAAAAAATTTGTAAAATTATTTGACCCTTTTTCTGATTTTTCTATGGTCTTACTTTTTATTTCTTGATTAATTTGAACATAGTTAATATTTTTCTCTTTATTTTCTATTTTAAACATTATTTTTAAACCCTTTTATGTATATTAAAATGTGATATTATTTTGTGACTATTTTATGGCTGTTCTTGGCTTAGATTTTGGATCATGAACTTTATTAATATCATTGGATCCATGGTGTTGAGTTTAACTCCACAAAAATGGATGAATGATTTTAATAATAGTTTGATTAAAATTTAATTCAAATGTGGTTTGTATATTTTTCTCCATCCCTCTTCATCTCATCCCCTTCTTATTGCACTAGATGTTGTTGGAGCATGATCTCTATATCATGTCTCAAAATAAATGGTGCATAGATTGCTATTGACCAACCTCAATATAGGTGCGACTTCTATATAAGTCCACTTACGATTGCTTAACATAGCGCTAAATTTTGTCCCGATTCAAATAAATGATCATTCGTGGCCCAAACTTATGATTGTAAGCCCAAGTATGTTAATTTGATCTCTTTGATCCAATAACCTTGAGATTCGTTGTGTGGAGGCTTTGGTTCTACCAATCCTCTAATGGATCTACAACACCTTTGGTCAACGCATATCACTTAAACATCGTTGATCATTAAATGGTACTTATTAGAATTTCAAATGGATGATATACTTGACAAAAAGCAAATGCAACTTGTTATATGGAGGCTTTGGTACTACCAATCCTCTAATGAGTTCCAAATGCAAGCTTCAAGATGGTCATCCAACTAACCACTAATTATTGACTTGTTTTACCTTATACTTTCATTCTTTTTTATGCTTTATGTACCATTTACTTTTAGCTCTTATATTTCATGCCATTTTCATCTTTGCTCATTTGAGCATTTACTTTCTTGTCATTTTTACTTTGCTCACCATTGGGCTTTTATTTTCCTTTCTTAAGATACTTAATAATCAACATAAACCCTAAAAAATATTTAATGGTACTTGGACTATTTGATTACTATCCTTGGCATTATGGAGCATAGGACTTTTCTTGGACTTGGAATTAGAAACCTTGGCCTGTCTTGGAGACTTTGTGACCTTATTTGATTATTTTGTCTAGAGTTCTTGAGGTTCACCTCAAGACATTGGGTTGCTTGTTTGTTTTTGTGTGCAGGTTTTTGTGATTACACCCTCTGTTTGTAATCTGGAATTCACCTGTATACAGCCGTTACTCTGCCCAATTTTTGTGAAGACTTAATACACTTGATGTTTGGTTCTCTCAAGAGGTCTAGTATTTTTGCTTGCTTGGTTTCAATCCAAGGAATGAGAATTATATCTTGGCTCATAATGTCAAATATTGGCTTCTTATTGGTTAGATAGTTCTTATCCCTAGCTTTTATTTTATGTTTTAGGATAGTCCCTTCTTCTCCTCCCATCTTCTTCAATTTCAAAAATCTTCTTCATCCCTTTTTAAAAAAAAAAAACTCTTCTTGTTTTTGAACTTGAACCACTTTTATAAAAAACTTGGACTTATGTCCATGTATTTTCGAAACATTTTCATAAATAAACCCCAATCAACTTAATGATACCTTGACATTTTTTGTGAGAAGACTAAAAGTAAATCAATCTCATTTCAAACCATCTTGCCATTTATGCTTTTTATCTTTAAAATTTTCTTAAAAGATTAGACTCTTGTCAATCCTTGTAATGATGCAAACAACTATACTTCTACAATATGTAGTGAAGAGAGATATTTTCCACTTGGGTGTTGAGTGAGGCATTGTTGATTTTAAAATCCAAGCCATATCCTCCACTTTGAGATGATGCAAATTCTCCTTTCTCATGGTTATGGGTAGTAGGTATGTTTTCCACGCAGACAATGACGATGATGTTTTATCTCATAAAATTAATCAATGCATTTGTGTTTCAAATTTTTAAAAGAGGAACTACGTGTACCATGATCCCCTATTGCACGAAAGGTGATACATAGGCACTAAAGGTTCGCAACCGCAGCGGGTGCAAAAATTATAAAATAAATATGCTTCTTTCCTCACCTCCACCATCCACTTTTTATATACAACCGTTTTATAGCCAAAATATACAGATTTTACAAAGAGGCTCCTACGAAGTACCGTAGATGTTTAGGATGCTAATACCTTCCCTTTGCATAACCAACTCCCTTACCTTGAATCTTTCCCCCTATTTTTGGGTTATTCGCTCTTTTCCCATTCCTTTGAAAACAATAAAGTGCGGTGGCGATTTTGATTTTGATTTATATAAAGTCTAGTCAATCCAATGGCTTAGTCTTAAACATTTCTACCGCTACACATTGGAGCAGAACTCCCAACTCATAAATCTGCCAATAAATAGAGGCATCAACAAGGCATAAGCCTTCAACTTTATATTTTCCAATCCAGGCCAACTTGACGAGCATCAGCTCCAACATGATATGTTATGTATGCATCAACGATATGAACGTAATAACAACAACAACAATCATTCAACTTAATTTAACATTGACCATAAGCCTACAACTTAATATTTTCCCCATAAATAGAGGCAATAAAATCACCTGTTAATTCACATTTTTCAACAAAAATACCACCCAACAGATCAACCAAAAATTACTAGAAATAAACCCAATAATTATTCAGACTATTTAGACTAAAACTGGTTAATTAATTATCGGTCAAAAATTCTATTATTTCTACCTACAAAACTTCTACAATATTATTATACTAATAATACTAAATTATGCTATTGACCTATTATATATATATTATAAACTTGAACATGATTCTTAGTTTAAAACAGTATTACACTAACCTTCCAAATGGTTATATCTACAAAAAAAAGTACTGCATATACATGGTGTGCTACAATGGTATGCTATACTTATTAATTTCTAGTCTACAGTAGTTGTATATACTGATAAAAAGTACAGTTAATTCATAATTTCCTGCTGCTAAATTTAAGTAAAAATCCATAAATAAAATGTCAATAATTTAGTAAAGATGTGTTATTATTTGGACACTTCAACTTATCTTACTGACAACTCTAAATATGCCAGAATTATGCAAAACAAATAAAAAGTAACTTTTAATAATACAAACGACTCTATTGATAATTTTAACAACACTATTGATAACTCTAACAACCCTATTGACAACTCAATTGACAATTGTAACAACTCTATCTGAATTGAAAATAACTTAAATTAACTAAATAATCCCAATGATTATTTCTAATTCATAATTTCTACAAAATTATTTATTAATAATATTATGTCATTATTATAATAATCTATTATTATTATTATTATTACTAATCTAATAACTAATACAATCTAGTATAATTTATTGTATGCATCAGTAATGTTAACTATTATAATAATAAGAGTACAATCTAGTATAAGTAATAGGCACTTCTAAATATAAGTTGCCGCTACAGTACATGGATTATCATAACTATCAAATTGGTATAGTACATAGTACCATGTATATGAATCGCTACAGTATGGATGGTATGGTTGTTATAATTTTATTTTTTGCTACAGTAGAGGTAGTGTCATAAGGAACATGCTTGTATCATAAAGAAAAGTGATGGTACAGTATGTAAAATATCACATTGGATTCTTAATTTATCCCTCAATTTCAATAATATATCAATTTCAAACACAAACTAGAAATAATTTTTATAACCCAAATTCACATACTATTAATCACATACTCTATTATAGAGTCAGAACCCCACCCTTACCTTGGAGTTAGTGCAACTCTAAGAAACTTCAACCGAATTTCTGGGAAATTTGGCACTAGAAGCAATTTCCTTGTTCTTCTTCTCCTCAGGCAAACACCTATTTCCTCTTTTCCTTCTTTCCTGATAACTCTACTTCTTCTCTTTCTCCTCTAATTCTATTATTTAATATAATACTCCTATTTTTATTTAATCTTTAGTAAACTCAAATGGGCATAAGTGACATACCCTCTTAATACTACACAACACCATCAATTAAAGCCCAATATCATATTTAAACTTAATAATAAAATGATACTTCAACTTAATTCTACCAAATTAATCCGATTAATTATTATTCCAACATAATAAGATAATTCTGACTTCGACGATAAAAATTCAAATTAATATAAAATATTCAAAAATATTTAATTAAATAAATAATTAAATACCGGGGCATTACAGAACCCACCAGCTTCAGGAAGCAAATGTCGCTTTTTCTTAAAGAGTTGGCCGACATGAGATTTCCAGAGAGAGCCAACGTCGTAGCAGGAATCGTCGTTTCGATCTTCCCACATAGGATGACGAGGGTACCAGCGGACCCCATTAGGACCATCCAGGTTACTCCTTCCTACTCTTTTATCGAAACATTGAGGACTATGTCTGGTTTAAGTGTGGGAGGAGATTTTTATCGCTTTTCATTTATTTATTTTCAGTATTTATCGCTTTCTAGTACTTTAGTTGTTTTGTTTATTTTGTTTTTAATAAAATTCATGTGCTTGATGAGTCCTTTGCTTTTTTGTGTTGTGTATCCTTATTTTCCCACTTTTAGCCTTACCCAACAATTTTTTGTGCCAAAGAAAACAATGTGTTTTAAAAATTTTGAGTTGTAAGACAGGTTCTGGGTAGGATGTGTTTGACTTGGGAATTCATTTTGAAAAATCGATATCGTTTTAGCACCATAAACTTTGTAAATATAAGAATTGATCTCGTTACCCCCAATACTGTAGCTTTAATTTATTGTAACAAAGGTCTTTTAGTAGTTTATCTTAGCAGCCAGCTACGGTCTAAGCATGCTATACGCAGGGGACCGATGAAAATAAGTGAATGATCTTTGTTTCTGTTCTTTAACTGAAAATACAACTCCAGGTTGGGTGACTCTCACACATTCACTTAACTAAAAATTGTTGTAAAATATTGAAAAACAAAAACAAAATAAAAGGTTTATGCCCATTGTTGGTTGGTTCAATGGTGTCTAGTGCTGGACTCGTTAGGGCGGATTATGGTCCAATCCCCCATAAAAACGGTTGGGTAAATAAAGGGGTTATACCTATTCATATACCAGAACCCCATGCTTGAGATCAGAGTCACTAATCGGTCACTCTGCTACGAGTAGGTACGGATAACAGACTTAATGTGATTGCGCCTGAATGAAAAAGGACTTTACAAAATAAGGAAGCTTATGCATAGTGGACTAAAGTGAATGTCTTTTTATAGGAATAAAGTTTATGCCCGCATTTTTGTGCAGTAAGTGTTATTACAATATCCTTGGTTCGATCAGTTAGTACATATCAGCACATCCTTACTTGCACTTAGAAGCCCTTTTAGCTGAAAATCTTATAAATAATGTTCTTCTTTTAATCTACTTCTGAGAGTTTTTGCTTGAGGACAAGCAAAGGTTTAAGTGTGGGAGAATTTGATAACACCTGATGGCACTTCATATTTGACTCAAATAACACATTTTTTCATAATTTTTAGTACTGTTTTCTTGCGTTATGCTTGTAATTGTCTTGTCTTCAATCAACATGCCAATTTGGAGATCTTCTTGAAGAAACCAAGCAAAATGGCCAAGAAATCGAGATTTTCAGTGAAGTCCTACACATAGCGTTCAGCTAAGCGGCCGCTATAGGGGGAGCCGTGATGTGTCCCACTCCACCCAGGGGATAACTGCCACGTCTCCCACGATCTCTCTATCTGCACACCTAGCGCCCGTGGAGGGGCCTCAGCGGTCGCGGTCTTTGTTAAGTTTCTTCCCGCCCAAAAGGAGTTAGGGGGCATTTTTGTCAAAGCATAGCTTGGAGAACTTCTATAAATAGTAGTTTTCATTTCATTTTCCGTCATCCAACTTTGTCTTGAAACTCTAAGCCTATAATCACTTATGTAAAAG
Source organism: Vicia faba (assembly GCA_948472305.1). Classification (NCBI taxonomy): domain Eukaryota; kingdom Viridiplantae; phylum Streptophyta; class Magnoliopsida; order Fabales; family Fabaceae; genus Vicia; species Vicia faba. The sequence continues at coordinate 1,460,865,727 of OX451735.1, forward strand.
CAATAATTCACCACATCGCAGTATAAGTGCACGATAGTTTTGATTAGGTTGGAGCATCTCTTTTATTTACAATCTTGCTGCCATTTTACTTCAAGCATTTACATTCCAGTTGTACCAAGATTTAAAGACTCCAATTTGGAGCATGTTTCTATTTAAGTTTTTTATTTTATTCAATCGCTTTGTCTTGCACTTGCATTACTTATTTTATTACCCTGCCTTTCCTTTATTACTATATTTATTTTGATCAACTTTAATATGCTTGCTTTTATTTCCATGTCGGACTAAATATTTTAAGGTTGGAATGTAAGGATCATTGTCGTGATAGCATTTCAACACTGTATCAGTAGAAAAACTTGAGGGGCTATTTTAACTTTTAACACAAGTTTTCTGTACTTAATATTTTTGGATAAGATCGAAAGTTGTTCATTTCAAAGAGTTAACTTGGTTAGTTTTTAACCATTCAAAAAGGGAGAAAGCATTTTGACTGGTTAATTAGGGATCTTTGACACTTTTAGAAAAAGATTTTCAAACTATTTTCGGACGCGTTTATAGGTTTACAATCCGATTCTCGAGCGAAAGACAAGAATCTCTTTATGTCAATTATTCCGAGTTGAAACCACTTTTTTACTAAGTTCAGAAACTAATTTCTTAAAAATAGGTTTGCTACTTTAACGCTTGAAGCGCCCTTTTATAAATGACAATAGAAGGATTTGATTAGAGAGTAAAATCGGTTCTTAGTTAGTGAAAGCGACAAGTTCCCGTCAAATTGTTCCTTTACAAGAGTGAAAAACATTGCCCCATGAGTAATTCTATTAAATACAAATTGAAATGTTATTTGACCAATGTGATTTATATTCTAGCCTGTCTTTTGTCTGAATTTACATTATCTATTTATTTCCTTTGCATTATACTCTCTCAAGTGAATCAATCTGCCTTAAATAAGAAACTTAATAATAGAGTTGATAGATTGGCGATTGGTCTTTGTGGATCGATAATCCTTTATATTGCTTAGATAGGTTGTGCACTTGCAGTTAGATTTTAGACTCTATAAACAGACAAAACAATGATGAGCCTGATAAATAAATAAAAACAACCCTAAACTTTATAAAATAAAAACCTAATTGATATATATATATATATATATATATATATATATATATATATATATATATATATATATATATATATATATATATATATATATATATATATATATATATATATATATATATATATATATATATATATATATATATATATATATATATATATATATATATATAAAGAAAATGTTAGTATGGGGATAAATTTAAACAAATATAGTAGCACAAATATTTAGTAAGAAAAAGCCTAAATAAAATAAGATGACTGTTAACACCAATGCAGACAAATTTGGGGTATGACAGAGTGAGGTTAAACCTAGGGTTTGTAATTAGGTGAACGGACTAGTAAGAATAATCTAGACTATGAAAAATTATTTAAATGGAGATATTTAGACGCAAAGTACCTTAGTGTGTATTGTTGTACCCCGAAATTTGCCCTCTCATGTCTTCCAAGGTTTTCTCTTACATGGGCGGTTTACAAACACTTGTTTGAAGAAAATGAATTTTTTTGAATGATGGTCATATGTCTTTCGATTGGCATTTGAATAAAGTGTACTTTGAAGGAATGTCAATAATATCCTTCGATTGGCAGGTGAACAAAAGGGTCTTCGATTGGCATCTGGATAAGGAGCTTCAACTGGGCTCTTAAAACCCTTTGAGCGATATATGTCTCACAAGCTTCTATTGGGCATCTAAAACCCTTCGATCAAGCATTGAACCACCAGCTTCGATTGAGTGTTGGGTCCCCTCCGAGCAAGCCTTAGTCCAAGTTTCATTTAGTCCAGAATCCCCTACAAGTTCCCTTCGATTCACCAGCAGTGGCCTCCTGTATGTTTATTTTGATTCACAAGATAAAAGTCCTCTTCATGCTTGCCTTCGATCCACTAAGTCAAAGGCTCCTTTAAACAGGCCTTCGAATCCACAAGGTAGAGGCTTCCTCAGACTTGTCTTGGATTCACAAGGGAAGAGGCTTCTTCTATGATTGCCTTCAATGCACAAGGCAAATACTTCCTCTGTTTTGCTTTCAATGCACCAGGGCAAGACCCCTCAACATAGTTTCTGCACTATGACACACAATATGACCCCTTCTAAAGAGAACTCTAAAGGTCCATTCTAAGTACACACATTGGTGGCCCATTCGAAGAAGGCACAAGGCATACATGTGGACTATTCGAAAGACACACAAAATGTCCATTCGAAGGATATATAGGTGGTCCATTCGAAGGAGACACGTAATTATTAAAAGCAAGTTTGTCTTATGTTAAGTCTTGGTTTTACATGTTGCCATGCCCAAGCCTCCTGTGCAATGGCATTCGAAGGAAGTGACAAAAGAGGCTTCGACTGGCCAAAATGAAGTTCTCATTTGGGCTATTTGAGTTTTCCATAATCAAGCAGCTAAGGCAAATAGATGAGTCCAATCGAAGAAGCCATGTGGAGCAAGTCATAGCCAATCGAAGAGCAAAGATTTGAGGGGATTTCGAAGAAGCCCTGGTAAGGGAAACTCTGAACAAATTCGAATTCAGAATCATAAAAAAGAAGAATGCTCTGACGAAGAGAATTCTGAGCAATTCGAATTGATGTCGATGGTGAGTTAATTGAAGAAACTCTGATAAGGGAAATATAAACAGTTGGAAATCCAGGAGTGCGTACCATCCCTCCTTGATGCTTAAAGCATCCTAAAACAAGCAGATCTTGTTGCTCTGCCAGGATAAAATTCCCATGCTCTAATTTTTCAGTTCATGCAATTTAAACTGATTTGATGCATAGATCCATACTCATGTTGTTGTTTAGATTTGTTTTGATGTAGCACATGCAAGGTTTAAGGCAGGAATCAAGAAACACCATTGTTAGGGTAGCCTGTGACGTTTTGGTTGTATCTCACTATACAAACACTTTCAGTCCAAACCAATGCCATGGTTTTAACACCTCAGTATTTTATGATGTTTCAAATATATTGTTTTCTTGTTATTTGTATTAATGACTGAACAGATGGCCTAGTGGTGAAGGATACGTGTGTAATCTTGGAGAGCCTGGGTTCGATCCCCAGGTTTTTGCGTTTTTCTCATCTTTTTTTCTTCCAGATCCAGCGTAGCATGTTTCAGCGTGCCCACCATGCCCCTTCAACTCTCAGCCACCAGATTTGTATGGATCTGATCCAACGCGCCCAAGAATGTCTCCCATGGTGCAACCCCAGGAGCCAGGCCTCACAGGATCAGACGCAGCATTGGGCTCCCTGATTAGGGCCTTACAGAAATTTCAGAACACACCCCCTTTTTCACTTTAGTACCAGACCCAATTTATTTTCTTTTCTTCACTTTATTTTATTTATTTATTTGTCTTATGTCTAAAAAAATCATTTTATTTAATTAAAATCAACAAAATCATAAAAAATATTAGACTTAGGATTTTATAATTAATTTTAATTTTGTAAATTAACTTAGTTAAGTGTTTTGGTTTTATTTCATTAATTTAAAAATAATTAGAACTAGGTTCATTTAATTCAATTATTTTCTTAATAAAAAATGCCAAATATATTAGGTTTTGGTTAGATTTAATTTTGGTTAATAATTTTCTTTTTTTATTCTTATTAAAATTAGTTTATTTTAATTTAATATTTTCCTAAATAGGCAAAAAAAATAAAATGTTCTTTTACTTAAAAACATTTTAGGGTTTTAGACATTTTTTTTAATTCGCGCGCGTTTATTATTTTAGCATTGTTACTTTTTTATCATTAATGTATCTGCTTATGGTTTGTAATAGAATAACTAGGACATTTACTGTTTTTCCCCAATTTTAGACTTGTAATTCCCCCTCCCCGAAGCCATGTAATAGTTAGGTTTTAATTTCCGCACTTTAATTTCCCGCACTGATATTGAACTGTTAGATGTGTGCCTAATAGGATTGTATGACAAGAATAAAATCAAACACTAGCAAATCTAATGCAAAGATTAGAATAATTGAAAACAACACGATTGTACATGGGCACCTCTAGGATACCCCACTTCGGTTGCCTTTCGAAAAACAGTCATGTCCCTCGAAACGGGGACACTTTAGCAAAGACACGTAAATTAAAAGACCACAATCCCTCGATGACCCTACAATGTTGCCTTTCGGTAAATGATCTCGTCCCTTGAAAAAAATTGCTAAAGGGTCTCTTTATGTTTCCTTTATAATTGTACGTCCCTTCGAATGTCCATCAAACATCCAACGATAGGGCTACCTACTCACTAATAGTAGGATAGCACTGTTTAAAGCATAGGAGGAAAAGAACAAACCTTTTCGAGTATAAGTAAATAGTTCCTAGATACTTGCTCAAAACAAATTTTTCACACCTACACAAAAACATTTCAAAAACACTTTCAAAAAAACATTCGCTTTGTCAACACCCTTGTATAACATGTACCATAGTTGTATTTTTTTGGACATGTATATATAGCGATGTTGTTGGGAACTTGTGTTGTATTACTACCAATTAACATTGTGTATAATGTATTTTCTAGATGTATATTATATTGGGTATTACAATGATGGAGAGGATGATGAAGTTGGATTGATTGATAATAAAGAGAATATGAATCATAATGATCCATTTCATGAAGAAAACAATGAAGAAAGTGCAAGTAAGGATAATGCAATTGATGAATAAAGTAACTCACAAAGGCAAGATGAAGGTGAGCTTGTAGTAAGACAAATAATAAAACTAAGGTACTTAGAGGATTATGTAACCAACACAAAAGAAGAAAAGAAATGGAAAAACTTAGTAGTGGTATGTGCAGTGATCCTCTCAATTATGATGAAGAAGTTAAACATGAGAAGTAGAGATAAGCCATGGATCAGGAAATTCAATGTATTGAAGAGAATAAAACTTGGAATCTGGTTAACCTGCCACCAGGAGCCAAGAAAATTTGATTCAAATGGATATATAAGACCAAATGTAATGAAAAAGGAGGGGGGGTGGAGAAGTATAAAGCAATACTTATGGAAAAAGGATAATCATAACAAAATGGCATCAACTATAGTTAAATGTTTTCTCTTATGGAAAGATGGGCAGCTGTTGTACCCAAAAATTTTCCCTCTCATTTCTAAAGACATTTCCCCACAAGGATTTTCAAAAGTTCAAATTTGCACAAGTACAATTGGTCTTTCAAGCATCAAATCGAAAAAAGAGCATGCTTACTTTGATTTCACATCCTTCAATTGAGCATTGGCCCCTGACATACTTGCTTTAATTCACAAAGCAATGGCTATCTGCATGCAGCCTTCAATTGAGCAATTACCTCTTTCTTGCATACTTCGACTCACAAAGCAAGGGGGCTCCCACCATGCTAGCGTACACAAGGCAAAAGATTCCCTATGGCTAGAATTCATATTAACTCCCATAGGGAATTGGCTATCTTTATGCTAGCTCTGACTGGGCAAAGTCTCCCTTTGAACTAACTTGCTTTCGATTCACAAGGGCAACGCCTATCCTATTGCAAGCTTTGATAGGGCAACTCCTATCTTCATGCTAGCGCCCACAAAGCATCGGATGTTTTCACGCTAGCTTTGACTAGGTAGGAACTCCCCTCATGATTGCTTCGGTTCCACCCTTGAAAACCTCCAACCCACATAGTTGATGGCCCCTTCGAAGGACATGTACTGGTGGACTTGAAGGGCACACATAGGTGTCCCATTCGAAGGACATGCCTTACTAACCCCGAAGAATTGCATTTGATCCCTTCGAAGGACACATATATAGTCCAATCGAAGGATACGCATTTGGCCCCTTCGAAGGGTGCACAAAAGACCCATTCGAAAGACACACATTGGTCGGGAACAAATATTGTTATCTAAAGAGAGGATCTGGTCGAAGGTTGGACTTATGAAGTCAAATCGAAGGATATGAAATATTCAAAGATGCTTTCTGCCAAGTTCAGGCCTACTGCATTGGCCACAACACTCCAAAACTGCTGCACATCAGTCCTGTTATATTGCTCCCATACTTGCACCAAATTGGAATACAAATACTACACCTTGAAGACTATAAGAACATCATACCCAATTTGTTCAAACTCTTTTATTTTCCCTCTCAAGTCTCAGCTAACTTCATCTATAAATAAGATATTCCACAATACATCTTAGGGGATGGACAACACATCCAGAGGGCTTCTGGTAGCTGGAGAAACTTTGATAGTGTGAAAATTATCAAATAGTTAACACATTCTCAAACCCAGAATCAAAAGACCACACCCTTATTTCTGCTCCTTTCGAATCCAACACTAGAAACACAACACCTGTTTCTTTTCCCTTTCGGATCCAGGAGCAACCCGCACGATTTGCTCTTTATTTCGAATCCAGAAAAAGAAACATTGCAGTTGTTTCTTTCCTTCAAATCCAAAAGCACCCATGGCAGCAGCTCAAGGTCCAACACATACATTCCAGTGTCAAGCAAGGTAAGTCACCCTGACCTTAACCCTTTCGTTTCAAGCATGTAAATGAAATTTGTTTACTTTTTGTTTCTGCCCTTTTCGTTTGTTTTTCTTGTCCAAACATATGGTAGAACTAACCTGTACAGACTCAAACAAAAAAAAGAAGAAAAAAAAGAAAGTTTATTGATTCGAAGCCTTAGGCTTTGCCCCTGGCTGCTTCACAGTGCTAAACGAAAGACAAAGAGGGCGTGAACGAAGGATGCACACTCATGCTGCTTTGCAGGCCCATGCTGCTTTACAGTCCAAACGAAGGAGTATGAAGGGAGAAAAGAAGGATGTTCACGCTGACTTCCAGGCCCCAATCGAAGGAAGGACAAAAGGCAGAATCGAAGAGTGTATCTCACGCTGACTTCCAAGCGCAGATCAAAAGAAGCCAGGAAGAGTTGAATCCAAGGGCGCTATTGCCTGGATCAAAGAACTCATTTTCCCTTCTTTTATTTTTGTTTTTATATTTTCTTTCTATTCAAAGGACATTTATTTTCTGCATTTTTATGGCTTTATACATATGTTAGTGTGATACGGTGGCAGAACCGACAATTTTTACTGGTTTTCATTTTGCGTTTTTTGTTTGCAAAATGTCGCGGTAAGCAAGAATCGCCACTGAATTTTATTTCATCCAATCATGGAAAAGGAAAAAGAACAGAAAAAACCTTTTTTCGAGATTTCTGAGTACGGGGGGTAGATTATAGAAAGGGGAGGTGTTAGCACCCTTTCTATCCATGGTTTTCCATGGGCTCTTAGTTACTTGCTCATCTTTTTGAAATTGCTTGTGTGTGTGCCTGTTTTAAAAAAAGTTTTACTTCGCGATAACTCTTGTATCAGTCCTCAAGGGTGTGACAAAGTTGTTTTGAAAATTGTTTTGAAAGGTGTTTGTGTGAAAAGTTTTGTTAAGCAAGTACTTAAGATTCTACCTACTCGAAAAAAAGATTGTTCGTTCTCATTTCCTTTAGACAACGCTATCCTACTATTAAGGAGTAGGTAGCCCCATCGTTGGAGTTTGTAAGGGACGTTCGAAAGGGACAAGTACAGTCACCTAAGCAATGGGTTGGAAACCTTAGTAGTACCCCTAGAGTCTTAAGATCCTTCCGAGGCAACATTTCCGAGGCAACATTCGAATGGGACATTTGATCTTTTAGACAGGAGGGTAATCACTAAAATCTCCTATGCTTAAATGACTATTTTACCGAAGGAAACCGAAGTGAGGCAAACCCTAGGAGTGAATATGTGCATGTGAATTATTCAGTTAATTAGTCTTTGCACATTAGGTGATCTACCGTTTTAATTTTCAGATATTCTTGCCATACAATCCTATTAGCATTCTTCTAACAGTTAATAATTACGGAAGTTTAAAAGTGAGAAAATATAAAACATAACTATTACAAGGCTTCGGGGAGGGGGATTAATTACATAACCAAAAATTAGGGAAAAGCGATAAGTAAAAACCTTAATTTAAAGCTATTACAAACCCTTGGCGGTTACAAAATAATAAAAAAGAAAAGTAATTTAATCGCGCGGAGAATTGAATGCGAGGACGTTAAAATAACCTAAAACCCTAATTGAGAGAGAAAATATTTTTTTGTGCATTTTTATTTAAGAAAACAATTTAATTGCAAATTAATTAAACCCTAATTTCTAATTGATTTTATTTACAAAAAGAATTAACCTAGTTTTCTAATTAAATTAAAATAAATATTTTATGAAAAAAATGATCTTTTGTGATTTTGTGATTTATTGATTTTATGATTAATAAAAAAGGTAATTAATTTTTTGTGAAAAATAATTAAACAAATTAATTAAAATAAAAGAAGTAAAAGAAAGAATTGAAAATGGGCCTGTTTGCATTGCTGAAAGAGGGGGTATATTGTTGAATTTCCCTGGCCCAATAATGCTGAGCCCAGTCAACGCGCCTGATCCCATGGAGTGTTGACTTGAGGGTACATCACGGTCTCTCATTTGGAGTGCATTGGATCTGATACTATGTTGATCAAGTGGCTGGATGTAAAGGTGCAAGGTAACACGCGTGGAATTGTTAAGCATTGGATCTGCAAGTGGAAAGTGAGATAATAAAAAAATTGTTGGGACCTGGGATCGAACCCAGGTCCTCTTACTTACCAACAGACGCCTTTGCCAGCTGAGCTATGCTGATTAGTTGTTAAAGGAATAAGAGTAATACAAAATATATAAAAATAATTTCCAAGAAAATGAAGCAAATAACATGTGGATGGATATTTGGGTCATGGACCATGCTACAAGTGAGGTGAAATCATGAGATGCTAGGCCCATTTGGTAAAAAATGCACTTTTGAGCATATTTGACTTTTGGCAATTTTGCAAAAAGGGTCAACTTTGACAAGGCATATCTCTTCCAATTTTAACCCTAGAGAATTGTTCTTCGACTTTTAGAAATCTTAGCATGTTCCCTAAGCAACCCTTTTGGTCTCATTTCAATTGGGTCTTCCATGTTCATGTAAGAAGCTTTGATGCAAAAGGTGTTTTTGTTGACTTTTCAAAAGGACCTACAATGTAGAAATTCATATCTTTTGATGAGTGCATATTTTGAACTTGTGGGATGAATATTAATTGTAGGTAATTGCATCCTCTTCAAAATGAGCCTTGGATGGAAACATTCTGATAAAGTATGAAGAAGTTATGCTTGGTCGAAGTTTGGTTGACTTTTTCCTGAGAAACCCTAATTTAGCAACTTTTGGGTTTTGATGAATTTAGGGCATTCCTTGAGGAATCATGATCAACCCTTTATAAAATTATGGATACCACTTTAAAATGTTGATGTTTATAAAAAATCTTGAAGTTTGACTGTATGTGGGCCATAGTTAAATTTTGACCTAATACAGTCGATTCTCAAGCATCTGAGCATGAGACTGAGAAAACTTCTTGTGTAGTGCTTGAAATTTGACATGGAGGGTCTTGAGAATATATTAGGACCATGGAGAGCATATGAGGTCTTTGGAGTTCACTTATCTTGATGAAAATGGAAACCCTAATTTGAGACACACTGTCTTAGGAGAGAGTTTGTCTGGTCAACTCTTGGCCAAACTTGAGCAAATTGAGGATCTCTAGGAATATGTTTTGAGTAAAATGAGAGGGAAAATTTTGGGGTACAACAGCTGCCCCTGTTCAATCTTCTTAAACCTGAGAATGTAGATTGGCTTGTCTGCGTTTCTTGATCTGAAGGCTGAAGATGATTGAACACTAGAGTGCCCAGAAATTTACTATCGCATGAAGTGATACTTGATTTGTGATATCGGGAATGGGCTTATATATGCCATTTGGAAGTTTCTAGAGAATTGTTGGAGATGGGCTTAAAGATTCCATCCAAGATGTGATGGAGTATCGTCGGACACGGGCTTAAAGATGCCATCTAGAGGATGTTGATTTCCTGAGATGTTCCTTCAATGAGAATCCCTGTCCCTGTCGCTGAGGAGCAATCTGCTGAGGAATGTTGGTATCTGTCTTGGGAGAAATAGAATTTTAGGGGCTTCAGTTGTCCGTTACTCTACGGGGGAAATAACTCCTGCCTGAGGAAGCGGAAGTAAACCGCATATCTGGGTCGTAGGGTTTCTTCGAAATGAAAGCCTGGATAGTAGGGATGTGAGAAAGAACCTGGATAGTAGGGTTACTTCGATATGAAATCCTGGATAGTAGGGTTGTGAGAAGGAACCTGGATAGTAAGGTTACTTCGATATGAAAGCCTGGATAATAGGGCTATGAGAAGGAACCTGGATGGTAGGGTTACTTCGATATGAAAGCCTGGATAGTAGGGCTGTGAGAAAGAACCTGGGTCGTAGGGTTTCTTCGAAATGAAAACCTGGATAGTAGGGCTGTGAGAAGGAACCTGGATGGTAGGGTTACTTCAATATGAAAGCTTGGATAGTAGGGCTGTGAGAAGGAACTTGGATAGTAGGGTTACTTCGATATGAAAGCCTGGATAGTAGGGATGTGAGAAGGAACCTGGGTCGTAGGGTTTCTTTCAATTGAAAGCCTGGATTGTAGGGCTGTGAGAAGGAACCTGGATGGTAAGGTTACTTCCATATGAAAGTCTGGATAGTAGGGCTGTGAGGAGGAACCTGGGTCGTAGGGTTTCTTCAAAATGAAAGCCTGGATTGTAGGGGTGTGATAAGGAACCTGGATGGTAGGGTTACTTAGATATGAAAGCCTGGATAGTAGGGTTGTGAGAAGGAACCTGGATGGTAGGGTTACTACGATATGAAAGCCTGGATAGTAGGGTTGTGAGAAGGAACCTGGATGGTAGGGTTACTTCGATATGAAAGAATTGATAGTAGGGCTGTGAGAAGGAACCTGAGTCGTAGGGTTTCTTCGAAATGAAAGCCTGGATAGTAGGGCTGTGAGAAGGAACCTGGATAGTAGGGTTACTTCGATATGAAAGCCTGGATAGTAGGGCTGTGAGAAGGAACCAGGATAGTAGGGTTACTTCGATATGAAAGCCTGGATAATAGGGCTATGAGAAGGAACCTGGATGGTAGGGTTACTTCGATATTAAAGCCTGGATAGTAGGGCTGTGAGAAGGAACTTGGATGGTAGGGTTACTTCAATATGAAAGCATGGATAGTAGGGTTGTGAGAAGGAACCTGGGTCGTAGGGTTTCTTCGAAATGAAAGCCTGGATAGTAGGGCTGTGAGAAGGAACCTGGATAGTAGGGTTACTTCGATATGAAAGCCTGGATAGTAGGGCTGTGAGAAGGAACCTGGATAGTAGGGTTACTTCGATATGAAAGCCTGGATAATAGGGCTATGAGAAGGAACCTGGATGGTAGGGTTACTTCGATATAAAAGCCTGGATAGTAGGGCTGTGAGATTGAACCTGGGTCGTAGGGTTTCTTCGAAATAAAAACCTGGATAGTAGGGCTGTGAGAAGGAACCTGGATGGTAGGGTTACTTCAATATGAAATCCTGGATAGTAGGGCTGTGAGAAGGAACTTGTATAGTAGGGTTACTTCGATATGAAAGCCTGGATTGTAGGGTTGTGAGAAGGAACCTGGGTCGTAGGGTTTCTTCAAAATGAAAGCCTGGATTGTAGGGGTGTGAGAAGGAACCTGGATGGTAGGGTTACTTAGATATGAAAGCCTGGATAGTAGGGCTGTGAGAAGGAACGTGGATGGTAGGGTTACTTCAATATGAAAGCCTGGATAGTAGGGCTGTGAGAAGGAACCTGGATGGTAGGGTTACTTCTATATGAAAGCATTGATAGTAGGGTTGTGAGAAGGAACCTAGGTTGTAGGGTTTCTTCGAAATTAAAGCCTAGATAGTAGGGCTGTGAGAAGGAACCTGGATAGTAGGGTTACTTCGATATGAAATCCTGGATAGTAGGTCTGTGAGAAGGAACCTGGATAGTAGGGTTACTTCGATATAAAAGCCTGGATAATAGGGCTATGAGAAGGAACCTGGATGGTAGGGTTACTTCGATATGAAAGCCTGGATAGTAGAGCTGTGAGAAGGAACATGGATGGTAGGGTTACTTCGATATGAAAGCATGGATAGTAGGGCTGTGAGAAGGAACTTGGGTCGTAGGGTTTCTTCGAAATGAAAGCCTGGATAGTAGGGCTGTGAGAAGGAACCTGGATAGTAGGGTTACTTCGATATGAAAGCCTGGATAGTAGGGCTGTAAGAAGGAACCCGAATAGTAGGGTTACTTCGATATGAAAGCCTAGATAGTAGGGCTGTGAGAAGGAACCTGGATGGTAGGGTTACTTCGATATGAAAGCCTGGACAGTAGGGCTGTGAGAAGGAACCTGGGTCGTAGGGTTTCTTTAAAATGAAAGCCTGGATTGTAGGGCTGTGAGAAAGAACCTGGATGGTAGGGTTAGTTCGATATGAAAACCTGGATAGTAAGGCTGTGAGAAAGGAACCTGGGTCGTAGGGTTTCTTCAAAATGAAAGCCTGGATTATAGGGGTATGAGAAAGAACCTAGATGGTAGAGTTACTTAGATATGAAAGCCTGGGTAGTAGGGTTGTGATAAGGAACCTGGATGGTAGGGTTACTTCGATATGAAAGCCTGGATAGTAGGGCTATGAGAAGGAACTTGGATGGTAGGGTTACTTCGATATGAAAGCATGGATAGTAGGGTTGTGAGAAGGAACCTGGGTCGTAGGGTTTCTTCGAAATGAAAGCCTGGATAGTAGGGCTGTGAGAAGGAACCTGGATAGTAGGGTTACTTCGATATGAAAGCCTGGATGGTAGGGCTGTGAGAAGGAACCTGGATAGTAGGGTTACTTCGATATGAAAGCCTTGATAATAGGACTATGAGAAGGAACCTGGATGGTAGGGTTACTTCGATATGAAATCCTGGATAGTAGGGCTGTGAGAAAGAACCTGGGTCGTAGGGTTTCTTCGAAATAAAAACCTAGATAGTAGGGCTGTGAGAAGGAACCTGGATGGTAGGGTTACTTCAATATGAAAGCCTGGATAGTAGGGTTGTGAGAAGGAACCTGGATAGTAGGGTTACTTCGATATGAAAGCCTAGATTGTAGGGTTGTGAGAAGGAACCTGGGTCGTAGGGTTTCTTCAAAATGAAAGCCTGGATTGTAGGGGTGTGAGAAGGAACCTGGATGGTAGGGTTACTTAGATATGAAAGCCTGGATAGTAGGGCTGTGAGAAGGAACGTGGATGGTAGGGTTACTTCAATATAAAAGTCTGGATAATAGGGCTGTGAGAAGGAACCTGGATGGTAGGGTTACTTCGATATGAAAGCATTGATAGTAGGGTTGTGAGAAGGAACCTGGGTCATCGGGTTTCTTCGAAATTAAACCCTGGATAGTAGGGCTGTAAGAAGGAACCTGGATAGTAGGGTTACTTGGATATGAAAGCCTGGATAGTAGGTCTGTGAGAAGGAACCTGGATAGTAGGGTTACTTCGATATAAAAGTCTGGATAATAGGGCTATAAGAAGGAACCTGGATGGTAGGGTTACTTCGATATAAAAGCTTGGATAGTAGGGCTGTCAGAAGGAACCTGGATGGTAGGGTTACTTCGATATGAAAGCATGGATAGTAGGGCTGTGAGAAGGAACCTGGGTCGTAGGGTTTCTTCGAAATGAAAGCCTGGATAGTAGGGCTGTGAGAAGGAATTTGGATAGTAGGGTTACTTCGATATGAAAACCTGGATAGTAGGGCTGTGAGAAGGAACCTGGGTCGTAGGGTTTCTTCAAAATGAAAGCCTGGATTGTAGGGGTGTGAGAAGGAACCTGGATGGTAGAGTTACTTAGATATGAAAGCCTGGGTAGTAGGGTTGTGAGAAGGAACCTGGATTGTAGGGTTACTTCGATATGAAAGCCTGTATAGTAGGGCTATGAGAAGGAACCTGGACGGTAGGGTTACTTCGATATGAAAGCATTGATAGTAGGGCTGTGAGAAGGAACCTGGGTCGTAGGGTTTCTTCGAAATGAAAGCCTGGATAGTAGGGCTGTGAGAAGGAACCTGGATAGTAGGGTTACTTCGAAATGAAAGCCTGGATAGTAGGGCTTTGAGAAGGAACCTGGATAGTAGGGTTACTTCGATATGAAAGCCTGGACAATAGGGATATGAGAAGGAACCTGGATGGTAGGGTTACTTCGATATGAAAGCCTGGATATTAGGGATGTGAGAAGGAACCTGGATGGTAGGGTTATTTCGATATGAAAGCATGGATAGTAGGGTTGTGAGAAGGAACCTGGGTCGTAGGGTTTCTTCGAAATGAAAGCCTGAATAGTAGGGATGTGAGAAGTAACCTGGATAGTTGGGTTACTTCGATATGAAAGCCTGGATAGTAGGGTTGTGAGAAGGAACCTGGATAGTAGGGATACTTCGATATGAAAGCCTGGATAATAGGGCTTTAAGAAGGAACCTGGATGGTAGGGTTACTTCGATATGAAAGCCAGGATAGTAGGGCTGTGAGAAAGAACCTGGGTCGTAGGGTTTCTTCGAAATGAAAACCTGCATAGTAGGGCTGTGAGAAGGAACCTGGATGGTAGGGTTACTTCAATATGAAAGCCTGGATAGTAGGGTTATGAGAAGGAACCTGGATAGTAGGGTTACTTCGATATGAAAGCCTGGATAGTAGGGATGTGAGAAGGAACCTGGGTCGTTGGGTTTCTTTAAAATGAAAGCCTGGATTGTAGGGATGTGAGAAGGAACCTGGATGGTAGGGTTAATTCCATATGAAAGCCTGGATAGTAGGGCTGTGAGAAGGAACCTGGGTAGTAGGGTTTCTTCAAAATGAAAGCCTGGATTGTAGGGGTGTGAGAAGGAACCTGGATGGTAGGGTTACTTTGATATGAAAGCATTGATAGTAGGGTTGTGAGAAGGAACCTGGGTCATAGGGTTTCTTCAAAATTAAAGCCTGGATAGTAGGGCTGTAAGAAGGAACCTGGATAGTAGGGTTACTTCGATATGAAAGCCTGGATAGTAGGTCTGTGAGAAGGAACCTGGATAGTAGGGTTACTTCGATATAAAAGCCTGGATAATAGGGCTATAAAAAGGAACCAGGATGGTAGGGTTACTTCCATATAAAAGCCTGGATAGTAGGGTTGTCAGAAGGAACCTGGATGGTAGGGTTACTTCGATATGAAAGCATGGATAGTAGGGTTGTGAGAAGGAACCTGGGTCGTAGGGTTTCTTCGAAATGAAAGCCTGGATAGTAGGGCTGTGAGAAGGAACCTGGATAGTAGGGTTACTTCGATATGAAAGCCTGGATTATAGGGCTGTGAGAAGGAACCTGGATAGTAGGGTTACTTCGATATGAAAGCCTGGATAATAGGGCTATGAGAAGGAACCTGGATGGTAGGGTTACTTCGATATGAAAGCCT
Organism: Vicia faba; assembly: GCA_948472305.1. Taxonomy (NCBI): domain Eukaryota; kingdom Viridiplantae; phylum Streptophyta; class Magnoliopsida; order Fabales; family Fabaceae; genus Vicia; species Vicia faba. The sequence goes on from OX451735.1 coordinate 1,460,881,114, forward strand.
GGATAGTAGGGCTGTGAGATTGAACCTGGGTCGTAGGGTTTCTTCGAAATAAAAACCTGGATAGTAGGGCTGTGAGAAGGAACCTGGATGGTAGGGTTACTTCAATATGAAATCCTGGATAGTAGGGCTGTGAGAAGGAACTTGTATAGTAGGGTTACTTCGATATGAAAGCCTGGATTGTAGGGTTGTGAGAAGGAACGTGGATGGTAGGGTTACTTAGATATGAAAGCCTGGATAGTAGGGCTGTGAGAAGGAACGTGGATGGTAGGGTTACTTCAATATGAAAGCCTGGATAATAGGGCTGTGAGAAGGAACCTGGATGGTAGGGTTACTTTGATATGAAAGCATTGATAGTAGGGTTGTGAGAAGGAACCTGGGTCATAGGGTTTCTTCGAAATTAAAGCCTGGATAGTAGGGCTGTAAGAAGGAACCTGGATAGTAGGGTTACTTCGATATGAAAGCCTGGATAGTAGGTCTGTGAGAAGGAACCTGGATAGTAGGGTTACTTCGATATAAAAGCTTGGATAATAGGGCTGTCAGAAGGAACCTGGATGGTAGGGTTACTTCGATATGAAAGCATGGATAGTAGGGTTGTGAGAAGGAACCTGGGTCGTAGGGTTTCTTCGAAATGAAAGCCTGGATAGTAGGGCTGTGAGAAGGAACCTCGATAGTAGGGTTACTTCGATATGAAAACCTGGATAGTAGGGCTGTGAGAAGGAACCCGAATAGTAAGGTTACTTTGTTATGAAAGCCTAGATAGTAGGGCTGTGAGAAAGAACCTGGATGGTAGGGTTACTTCGATATGAAAGCCTGGATAGTAGGGCTGTGAGAAGGAACCTGGGTCGTAGGGTTTCTTTAAAATGAAAGCCTGGATTGTAGGGCTGTGAGAAGGAACCTGGATGGTAGGGTTACTTCGATATGAAAACCTGGATAGTAGGGCTTTGAGAAGGAACCTGGGTCGTAGGGTTTCTTCAAAATGAAAGCCTGGATTGTAGGGGTGTGAGAAGGAACCTGGATGGTAGAGTTACTTAGATATGAAAGCCTGGGTAGTAGGGCTGTGAGAAGGAACCTGGATGGTAGGGTTACTTTGATATGGAAGCCTATATAGTAGGGCTATGAGAAGGAACCTGGATGGTAGGGTTACTTCGATATGAAAGCATTGATAGTAGGGCTGTGAGAAGGAACCTGGGTCGTAGGGTTTCTTCGAAATGAAAGCCTGGATAGTAGGGCTGTGAGAAGGAACCTGGATAGTAGGGTTACTTCGAAATGAAAGCCTGGATAGTAGGGCTTTGAGAAGGAACCTGGATAGTAGGGTTACTTCGATATGAAAGCCTGGATAATAGGGCTATAAGAAGGAACCTGGATGGTAGGGTTACTTCGATATAAAAGCCTGGATAGTAGGGCTGTCAGAAGGAACCTGGATGGTAGGGTTACTTCGATATGAAAGCATGGATAGTAGGGCTGTGAGAAGGAACCTGGGTCGTAGGGTTTCTTCGAAATGAAAGCCTGGATAGTAGGGATGTGAGAAGGAACCTGGATAGTAGGGTTACTTCGATATGAAAACCTGGATAGTAGGGCTGTAAGAAGGAACCCGAATAGTAGGGTTACTTCGATATGAAAGCCTAGATAGTAGGGCTGTGAGAAGGAACCTGGATGGTAGGGTTACTTCGATATGAAAGCCTGGATAGAAGGGCTGTGAGAAGGAACCTGGGTCGTAGGGTTTCTTTAAAATGAAAGCCTGGATTGTAGGGCTGTAAGAAGGAACCTGGATGGTAGGGTTACTTCGATATGAAAACCTGGATAGTAGGGCTGTGAGAAGGAACCTGGGTCGTAGGGTTTCTTCAAAATGAAAGCCTGGATTGTAGGGGTGTGAGAAGGAACCTGGATGGTAGAGTTACTTAGATATGAAAGCCTGGGTAGTAGGGCTGTGAGAAGGAACCTGGATGGTAGGGTTACTTCGATATGAAAGCCTGTATAGTAGGGCTATGAGAAGGAACCTGGATGGTAGGGTTACTTCGATATGAAAGCATTGATAGTAGGGCTGTGAGAAGGAACCTGGGTCGTAGGGTTTCTTCGAAATGAAAGCCTGGATAGTAGGGCTGTGAGAAGGAACCTGGATAGTAGGGTTACTTCGAAATGAAAGCCTGGATAGTAGGGCTTTGAAAAGGAACCTGGATAGTAGGGTTACTTCGAAATGAAAGCCTGGATAGTAGGGCTTTGAGAAGGAACCTGGATAGTAGGGTTACTTCGATATGAAAGCCTGGACAATATGGATATGAGAAGGAACCTGGATGGTAGGGTTACTTCGATATAAAAGCTTGGATATTAGGGCTGTGAGAAGGAACCTGGATGGTAGGGTTATTTCGATATGAAAGCATGGATAGTAGGGCTGTGAGAAGGAACCTGGGTCGTAGGGTTTCTTCGAAATGAAAGCCTGGATAGTAGGGATGTGAGAAGTAACCTGGATAGTAGGGTTACTTCGATATGAAAGCCTGGATAGTAGGGTTGTGAGAAGGAACCTGGATAGTAGGGTTACTTAGATATGAAAGCCTGGATAATAGGGCTATAAGAAGGAACCTGGATGGTAGGGTTACTTCGATATGAAAGCCAGGATAGTAGGGATGTGAGAAAGAACCTGGGTCGTAGGGTTTCTTCGAAATGAAAACCTGCATAGTAGGGCTGTGAGAAGGAACCTGGATGGTAGGGTTACTTCAATATGAAAGCCTGGATAGTAGGGTTGTGAGAAGGAACCTGGATAGTAGGGTTACTTCGATATGAAAGCCTGGATAGTAGGGATGTGAGAAGGAACCTGGGTCGTAGGGTTCTTTAAAATGAAAGCCTGGATTGTAGGGCTGTGAGAAGGAACCTGGATGGTAGGGTTACTTCCATATGAAAGCCTGGATAGTAGGGCTGTGAGAAGGAACCTGGGTAGTAGGGTTTCTTCAAAATGAAAGCCTGGATTGTAGGGGTGTGAGAAGGAACCTGGATGGTAGGGTTACTTTGATATGAAAGCATTGATAGTAGGGTTGTGAGAAGGAACCTGGGTCATAGGGTTTCTTCGAAATTAAAGCCTGGATAGTAGGGCTGTAAGAAGGAACCTGGATAGTAGGGTTACTTCGATATGAAAGCCTGGAAAGTAGGTCTGTGAGAAGGAACCTGGATAGTAGGGTTACTTCGATATAAAAGCCTGGATAATAGGGCTATAAGAAGGAACCTGGATGGTAGGGTTACTTCGATATAAAAGCCTGGATAGTAGGGCTGTCAGAAGGAACCTGGATGGTAGGGTTACTTCGATATGAAAGCATGGATAGTAGGGCTGTGAGAAGGAACCTGGGTCGTAGGGTTTCTTCGAAATGAAAGCCTGGATAGTAGGGCTGTGAGAAGGAACCTGGATAGTAGGGTTACTTCGATATGAAAACCTGGATAGTAGGGCTGTGAGAAGGAACCCGAATAGTAGGGTTACTTCGATATGAAAGCCTAGATAGTAGGGCTGTGAGAAGGAACCTGGATGGTAGGGTTACTTCGATATGAAAGCCTGGATAGAAGGGCTGTGAGAAGGAACCTGGGTCGTAGGGTTTCTTTAAAATGAAAGCCTGGATTGTAGGGCTGTGAGAAGGAACCTGGATGGTAGGGTTACTTCGATATGAAAACCTGGATAGTAGGGCTGTGAGAAGGAACCTGGGTCGTAGGGTTTCTTCAAAATGAAAGCCTGGATTGTAGGGGTGTGAGAAGGAACCTGGATGGTAGAGTTACTTAGATATGAAAGCCTGGGTAGTAGGGCTGTGAGAAGGAACCTGGATGGTAGGGTTACTTCGATATGAAAGCCTGTATAGTAGGGCTATGAGAAGGAACCTGGATGGTAGGGTTACTTCGATATGAAAGCATTGATAGTAGGGCTGTGAGAAGGAACCTGGGTCGTAGGGTTTCTTCGAAATGAAAGCCTGGATAGTAGGGCTGTGAGAAGGAACCTGGATAGTAGGGTTACTTCGAAATGAAAGCCTGGATAGTAGGGCTTTGAGAAGGAACCTGGATAGTAGGGTTACTTCGATATGAAAGCCTGGACAATAGGGATATGAGAAGGAACCTGGATGGTAGGGTTACTTCGATATGAAAGCCTGGATAGTAGGGTTGTGAGAAGGAACCTGGATAGTAGGGTTACTTCGATATGAAAGCCTGGATAATAGGGCTATAAGAAGGAACCTGGATGGTAGGGTTACTTCGATATGAAAGCCAGGATAGTAGGGCTGTGAGAAAGAACCTGGGTCGTAGGGTTTCTTCGAAATGAAAACCTGCATAGTAGGGCTGTGAGAAGGAACCTGGATGGTAGGGTTACTTCAATATGAAAGCCTGGATAGTAGGGTTGTGAGAAGGAACCTGGATAGTAGGGTTACTTCGATATGAAAGCCTGGATAGTAGGGATGTGAGAAGGAACCTGGGTCGTAGGGTTCTTTAAAATGAAAGCCTGGATTGTAGGGCTGTGAGAAGGAACCTGGATGGTAGGGTTACTTCCATATGAAAGCCTGGATAGTAGGGCTGTGAGAAGGAACCTGGGTAGTAGGGTTTCTTCAAAATGAAAGCCTGGATTGTAGGGGTGTGAGAAGGAACCTGGATGGTAGGGTTACTTTGATATGAAAGCATTGATAGTAGGGTTGTGAGAAGGAACCTGGGTCATAGGGTTTCTTCGAAATTAAAGCCTGGATAGTAGGGCTGTAAGAAGGAACCTGGATAGTAGGGTTACTTCGATATGAAAGCCTGGAAAGTAGGTCTGTGAGAAGGAACCTGGATAGTAGGGTTACTTCGATATAAAAGCCTGGATAATAGGGCTATAAGAAGGAACCTGGATGGTAGGGTTACTTCGATATAAAAGCCTGGATAGTAGGGCTGTCAGAAGGAACCTGGATGGTAGGGTTACTTCGATATGAAAGCATGGATAGTAGGGCTGTGAGAAGGAACCTGGGTCGTAGGGTTTCTTCGAAATGAAAGCCTGGATAGTAGGGCTGTGAGAAGGAACCTGGATAGTAGGGTTACTTCGATATGAAAACCTGGATAGTAGGGCTGTGAGAAGGAACCCGAATAGTAGGGTTACTTCGATATGAAAGCCTAGATAGTAGGGCTGTGAGAAGGAACCTGGATGGTAGGGTTACTTCGATATGAAAGCCTGGATAGAAGGGCTGTGAGAAGGAACCTGGGTCGTAGGGTTTCTTTAAAATGAAAGCCTGGATTGTAGGGCTGTGAGAAGGAACCTGGATGGTAGGGTTACTTCGATATGAAAACCTGGATAGTAGGGCTGTGAGAAGGAACCTGGGTCGTAGGGTTTCTTCAAAATGAAAGCCTGGATTGTAGGGGTGTGAGAAGGAACCTGGATGGTAGAGTTACTTAGATATGAAAGCCTGGGTAGTAGGGCTGTGAGAAGGAACCTGGATGGTAGGGTTACTTCGATATGAAAGCCTGTATAGTAGGGCTATGAGAAGGAACCTGGATGGTAGGGTTACTTCGATATGAAAGCATTGATAGTAGGGCTGTGAGAAGGAACCTGGGTCGTAGGGTTTCTTCGAAATGAAAGCCTGGATAGTAGGGCTGTGAGAAGGAACCTGGATAGTAGGGTTACTTCGAAATGAAAGCCTGGATAGTAGGGCTTTGAGAAGGAACCTGGATAGTAGGGTTACTTCGATATGAAAGCCTGGACAATAGGGATATGAGAAGGAACCTGGATGGTAGGGTTACTTCGATATGAAAGCCTGGATAGTAGGGTTGTGAGAAGGAACCTGGATAGTAGGGTTACTTCGATATGAAAGCCTGGATAATAGGGCTATAAGAAGGAACCTGGATGGTAGGGTTACTTCGATATGAAAGCCAGGATAGTAGGGCTGTGAGAAAGAACCTGGGTCGTAGGGTTTCTTCGAAATGAAAACCTGCATAGTAGGGCTGTGAGAAGGAACCTGGATGGAAGGGTTACTTTAATATGAAAGCCTGGATAGTAGGGCTGTGAGAAGGAACCTGGATAGTAGGGTTACTTCGATATGAAAGCCTGGATAGTAGGGATGTGAGAAGGAACCTGGGTCGTAGGGTTTCTTTAAAATGAAAGCCTGGATTGTAGGGCTGTGAGAAGGAACCTGGATGGTAGGGTTACTTCCATATGAAAGCCTGGATAATAGGGTTGTTAGAAGGAACCTGGGTAGTAGGGTTTCTTCAAAATGAAAGCCTGGATTGTAGGGGTGTGAGAAGGAACCTGGATGGTAGGGTTACTTAGATACGAAAGCCTGGATAGTAGGGCTGTGAGAAGGAACGTGGATGGTAGGGTTACTTCAATATGAAAGCCTGGATAGTAGGGCTGTGATAAGGAACCTGGATGGTAGGATTACTTCGATATGAAAGCATTGATAGTAAGGTTGTGAGAAGGAACCTGGGTCATAGGGTTTCTTCGAAATTAAAGCCTGGATAGTAGGGCTGTGAGAAGGAACCTGGATAGTAGGGTTACTTCGATATAAAAGCCTGGATAATAGGGATATGAGAAGGAACCTGGATGGTAGGGTTACTTCGATATGAAAGCCTGGATAGTAGGGCTCTGAGAAGGAACCTGGATAGTAGGGTTACTTCGATATGAAAGCATGGATAGTAGGGCTGTGAGAAGAAACCTGGGTCGTAGGGTTTCTTCGAAATGAAAGCCTGGATAGTAGGGCTGTGAGAAGGAACCTGGATAGTAGGGTTACTTCGATATGAAAACTTGGATAGTAGGGCTGTGAGAAGGAACCCGAATAGTAGGGTTACTTCGATATGAAAGCCTAGATAGTAGGGCTGTGAGAAGGAACCTGGATGGTAGGGTTACTTCGATATGAATGCCTGGATAGTAGGGCTGTGAGAAGGAACCTGGGTCGTAGGGTTTCTTTAAAATGAAAGCCTGGATTGTAGGGCTGTGAGAAGGAACCTGGATGGTAGGGTTACTTCGATATGAAAACCTGGATAGTAGGGCTGTGAGAAGGAACCTGGGTCGTAGGGTTTCTTCAAAATGAAAGCCTGGATTGTAGGGGTGTGAGAAGGAACCTGGATGGTAGAGTTACTTAGATATGAAAGCCAGGGTAGTAGGGCTGTAAGAAGGAACTTGGATGGTAGGGTTACTTCGATATGAAAGCCTGGATAGTAGGGCTATGAGAAGGAACCTGGATGGTAGGGTTACTTCGATATGAAAGCATTAATAGTAGGGCTGTGAGAAGGAACCTGGGTCGTAGGGTTTCTTCGAAATGAAAGCCTGGATAGTAGGGCTGTGAGAAGGAACCTAGATAGTAGGGTTACTTCGAAATGAAAGCCTGGATAGTAGGGCTGTGAGAAGGAACCTGGATAGTAGGGTTACTTCGATATGAAAGCCTGGACAATAGGGCTATGAGAAGGAACCTAGATGGTAGGGTTACTTCGATATGAAAGCCTGGATAGTAGGGCTGTGAGAAGGAACCTGGATGGTAGGGTTATTTCGATATGAAAGCATGGATAGTAGGGTTGTGAGAAGGAACCTGGGTCGTAGTGTTTCTTCGAAATGAAAGCCTGGATAGTAGGGATGTGAGAAGGAACCTGGATAGTAGGGTTACTTCGATATGAAAGCCTGGATAGTAGGGTTGTGAGAAGGAACCTGGATAGTAGGGTTACTTCGGTATGAAAGCCTGGATAATAGGGCTATAAGAAGGAACTTGATGGTAGGGTTACTTCGATATGAAAGCCCGGATAGTAGGGCTGTGAGAAAGAACCTGGGTCGTAGGGTTTCTTCGAAATGAAAACCTGCATAGTAGGGTTGTGAGAAGGAACCTGGATGGTAGGGTTACTTCAATATGAAAGCCTGGATAGTAGGGCTGTGAGAAGGAACCTGGATAGTAGGGTTACTTCGATATGAAAGCCTGTATAGTAGGGATGTGAGAAAGAACCTGGGTCGTAGGGTTTCTTTAAAATGAAAGCCTGGATTGTAGGGCTGTGAGAAGGAACCTGGATGGTAGGGTTACTTCCATATGAAAGCTTGGATAGTAGGGCTGTGAGAAGGAACCTGGGTCGTAGGGTTTCTTCAAAATAAAAGCCTGGATTGTAGGGGTGTGAGAAGGAACCTGGATGGTAGGGTTACTTAGATATGAAAGCGTGGATAGTAGGGCTGTGAGAAGGAACCTGGATGGTAGGGTTACTACGATATGAAAGCCTGGATAGTAGGGCTGTGAGAAGGAACCTGGATGGTAGGGTTACTTCGATATGAAAGAATTGATAGTAGGGCTGTGAGAAGGAACCTGGGTCGTAGGGTTTCTTCGAAATGAAAGCCTGGATAGTAGGGCTGTGAGAAGGAACCTAGATAGAAGGGTTACTTCGAAATGAGAGCCTGGATAGTAGGGCTGTGAGAAGGAACCTGGATAGTAGGGTTACTTCGATATGAAAGCCTGGACAATAGGGATATGAGAAGGAACCCGGATGGTAGGGTTACTTCAATATGAAAGACTGGATATTAGGGCTGTGAGAAGGAACCTGGATGGTAGGGTTATTTCGATATGAAAGCATGGATAGTAGGGCTGTGAGAAGGGACCTGGGTCGTAGGGTTTCTTCGAAATGATAGCCTGGATAGTAGGGATGTGAGAAGTAACATGGATAGTAGGGTTACTTCGATATGAAAGCCTGGATAGTAGGGTTGTGAGAAGGAACCTGGATAGTAGGGTTACTTCGATATGAAAGCCTGGATAATAGGGCTATAAGAAGGAACCTGGATGGTAGGGTTACTTCGATATGAAAGCCAGGATAGTAGGGCTGTGAGAAAGAACCTGGGTCGTAGGGTTTCTTCGAAATGAAAACCTGCATAGTAGGGCTGTGAGAAGGAACCTGGATGGTAGGGTTACTTCCATATGAAAGCCTGGATAGTAGGGCTGTGAGAAGGAACCTGGATAGTAGGGTTACTTCGATATGAAAGCCTGGATAGTAGGGATGTGAGAAGGAACCTGGGTCTTAGGGTTTCTTTAAAATGAAAGCCTGGATTGTAGGGCTGTGAGAAGGAACCTGGATGGTAGGGTTACTTCCATATGAAAGCTTGGATAGTAGGGCTGTGAGAAGGAACCTGGGTCGTAGGGTTTCTTCAAAATAAAAGCCTGGATTGTAGGGGTGTGAGAAGGAACCTGGATGGTAGGGTTACTTAGATATGAAAGCGTGGATAGTAGGGCTGTGAGAAGGAACCTGGATGGTAGGGTTACTACGATATGAAAGCCTGGATAGTAGGGCTGTGAGAAGGAACCTGGATGGTAGGGTTACTTCGATATGAAAGAATTGATAGTAGGGCTGTGAGAAGGAACCTGGGTCGTAGGGTTTCTTCGAAATGAAAGCCTGGATAGTAGGGCTGTGAGAAGGAACCTGGATAGTAGGGTTACTTCGATATGAAAACCTGGATAGTAGGGCTGTGAGAAGGAACCCGAATAGTAGGGTTACTTCGATATGAAAGCCTAGATAGTAGGGCTGTGAGAAGGAACCTGGATGGTAGGGTTACTTCTCTATGAAAGCCTGGATAGTAGGGCTGTGAGAAGGAACCTGGGTCGTAGGGTTTCTTTAAAATGAAAGCCTGGATTGTAGGGCTGTGAGAAGGAACCTGGATGGTAGGGTTACTTCGATATAAAAACCTAGATAGTAGGGCTGTGAGAAGGAACCTGGGTCATAGGGTTTCTTCAAAATGAAAGCCTGGATTGTAGGGGTGTGAGAAGGAACCTGGATGGTAGAGTTACTTAGATATTAAAGCCTGGGTAGTAGGGCTGTGAGAAGGAACCTGGATGGTAGGGTTACTTCGATATGAAAGCCTGTATAGTAGGGCTATGAGAAGGAACCTGGATGGTAGGGTTACTTCGATATGAAAGCATTGATAGTAGGGTTGTGAGAAGGAACCTGGGTCGTAGGGTTTCTTCTAAATGAAAGCCTGGATAGTAGGGCTGTGAGAAGGAACCTAGATAGTAGGGTTACTTCGAAATGAGAGCCTGGATAGTAGGGCTGTGAGAAGGAACCTGGATAGTAGGGTTACTTCGATATGAAAGCCTGGACAATAGGGATATGAGAAGGAACCCGGATGGTAGGGTTACTTCAATATGAAAGCCTGGATATTAGGGCTGTGAGAAGGAACCTGGATGGTAGGGTTATTTCGATATGAAAGCATGCATAGTAGGGCTGTGAGAAGGGACCTGGGTCGTAGGGTTTCTTCGAAATGATAGCCTGGATAGTAGGGATGTGAGAAGTAACATGGATAGTAGGGTTACTTCGATATGAAAGCCTGGATAGTAGGGTTACTTCGATATGAAAGCCTGGATAATAGGGCTATAAGAAGGAACCTGGATGGTAGGGTTACTTCGATATGAAAGCCAAGATAGTAGGGCTGTGAGAAAGAACCTGGGTCGTAGGGTTTCTTCGAAATGAAAACCTGCATAGTAGGGCTGTGAGAAGGAACCTGGATGGTAGGGTTACTTCAATATGAAAGCCTGGATAGTAGGGCTGTGAGAAGGAACTTGGATAGTAGGGTTACTTCGATATGAAAGCCTGGATAGTAGGGATGTGAGAAGGAACCTGGGTCGTAGGGTTTCTTTAAAATGAAAGCCTGGATTGTAGGGCTGTGAGAAGGAACCTGGATGGTAGGGTTACTTCCATATGAAAGCCTGGATAGTAAGGCTGTGAGAAGGAACCTGGGTAGTAGGGTTTCTTCAAAATGAAAGCCTGGATTGTAGGGGTGTGAGAAGGAACCTGGATGGTAGGGTTACTTAGATATGAAAGCCTGGATAGTAGGGCTGTGAGAAGGAACGTGGATGGTAGGGTTACTTCAATATGAAAGCCTGGATAGTAGGGTTGTGAGAAGGAACCTGGATGGTAGGATTACTTCGATATGAAAGCATTGATAGTAGGGTTGTGAGAAGCAACCTGGGTCATAGGGTGTCTTCGAAATTAAAGCCTGGATAGTAGGGCTGTGAGAAGGAACCTGGATAGTAGGGTTACTTCGATATGAAAGCCTGGATAGTAGGTCTGTGAGAAGGAACCTGGATAGTAGGGTTACTTCGATATAAAAGCCTTGATAATAGGGCTATGAGAAGGAACCTGGATGGTAGGGTTACTTCGATATGAAAGCCTGGATAGTAGGGCTGTGAGAAGGAACCTGGATGGTAGGGTTACTTCGATATGAAAGCATAGATAGTAGGGTTGTGAGAAGGAACCTGGGTCGTAGGGTTTCTTCGAAATGAAAGCCTGGATAGTAGGGCTGTGAGAAGGAACCTGGATAGTAGGGTTACTTCGATATGAAAACTTGGATAGTAGGGATGTGAGAAGGAACCCGAATAGTAGGGTTACTTCGATATGAAAGCCTAGATAGTAGGGCTGTGAGAAGGAACCTAGATGGTAGGGTTACTTCGATATGAATGCCTAGATAGTAGGGCTGTAAGAAGGAACCTGGGTCGTAGGGTTTCTTTAAAATGAAAGCCTAGATTGTAGGGCTGTGAGAAGGAACCTGGATGGTAGGGTTACTTCGATATGAAAACCTGGATAGTAGGGCTGTGAGAAGGAACCTGGGTCGTAGGGTTTCTTCAAAATGAAAGCCTGGATTGTAGGGGTGTGAGAAGGAACCTGGATGGTAGGGTTACTTAGATATGAAAGCCTGGGTAGTAGGGCTGTGAGAAGGAACCTGGATGGTAGGGTTACTTCGATATGAAAGACTGGATAGTAGGGCTATTATAAGGAACCTGGATGGTAGGGTTACTTCGATATGAAAGCATTAATAGTAGGTCTGTGAGAAGGAACCTGGGTCGTAGGGTTTCTTCGAAATGAAAGCCTGGATAGTAGGGCTATGAGAAGGAACCTGGATAGTAGGGTTACTTTGATATGAAAGTCGGGATAGTAGGGCTATGAGAAGGAACCAGGATAATAGGGTTACTTCGATATGAAAGCCTGGATAATAGGGCTATGAGAAGGAACGTGGATGGTAGGGTTACTTCGATATCAAAGCCTGGATAGTAGGGCTGTGAGAAGGAACCTGGATGGTAGGGTTACTTCGATATGAAAGCATGGATAGTAGGGTTGTGAGAAGGAACCTGGGTCGTAGGGTTTCTTCGAAATGAAAGCCTGGATAGTAGGGCTGTGAGAAGGAACCTGGATAGTAGGGTTACTACGATATGAAAGCCTAGATAGTAGGGCTGTGAGAAGGAACCTGGATAGTAGGGTTACTTCGATATGAAAGCCTGGATAATAGCGCTATGAGAAGGAACCTGGATGGTAGGGTTACTTCGATATGAAAGCCTGGATTGTAGGGCTGTGAGATAGAATCTGGGTCGTAGGGTTTCTTCGAAATAAAAACCTGGATAGTAGGGCTGTGAGAAGGAACCTGGATGGTAGGGTTACTTCAATATGAAAGCCTGGATAATAGAGTTGTGAGAAGGAACCTAGATAGTAGGGTTACTTCGATATGAAAGCCTGGATTGTAGGGTTGTGAGAAGGAACCTGGGTCGTAGGGTTTCTTCAAAATGAAAGCCTGGATTATAGGGGTGTGAGAAGGAACCTGGATGGTAGGGTTACTTAGATATCAAAGCCTGGATAGTAGGGCTGTGAGAAGGAACGTCGACGGTAGGGTTACTTCAATATGAAAGCCTGGATAGTAGGGCTGTGAGAAGGAACCTGGATGGTAGGGTTACTTCGATATGAAAGCATTGATAGTAGGGTTGTGAGAAGGAACCTGGGTCATAGGGTTTCTTCGAAATTAAAGCCTGAATAGTAGGGCTGTGAGAAGGAACCTGGATAGTAGGGTTACTTCGATATGAAAGCCAGGATAGTAGGTCTGTGAGAAGGAACCTGGATAGTAGGGTTACTTCGATATAAAAGCCTGGATAATAGGGCTATGAGAAGGAACCTGGATGGTAGGGTTACTTCGATATGAAAGCCTGGATAGTAGGGCTGTGAGAAGGAACCTGGATTGTAAGGTTACTTTGATATGAAAGCATGGATAGTAGGGCTGTGAGAAGGAACCTGGGTCGTAGGGTTACTTCGATATGAAAGAATTGATAGTAGGGTTGTGAGAAGGAACCTGGGTCGTAAGGTTTCTTCGAAATGAAAGCCTGGATAGTAGGGCTGTGAGAAGGAACCTGGATAGTAGGGTTACTTCGATATGAAAGCCTGGATAATAGGGCTATGAGAAGGAACCAGGATAGTAGGGTTACTTCGATATGAAATCCTGGATAATAGGGCTATGAGAAGGAACCTGGATGGTAGGATTACTTCGATATGAAAGCATGGATAGTAGGGTTGTGAGAAGGAACCTGGGTCGTAGGGTTTCTTCGAAATGAAATCCTGGATAGTAGGGCTCTGAGAAGGAACTTGGATAGTAGGGTTACTTCGATATGAAAGCCTGGATAGTAGGGCTGTGAGAAGGAACCTGGATAGTAGGGTTACTTCGATATGAAAGTCTGGATAATCGGGCTATGAGAAGGAACCTGGATGGTAGGGTTACTTCGATATGAAAGCTTGGATAGTAGAGCTGTGAGAAAGAACCTGGGTAGTAGGGTTTCTTCAAAATAAAAACCTGGATAGTAGGGCTGTGAGAAGGAACCTGGATGGTAGGGTTACTTCAATATGAAAGCCTGGATAGTAGGGCTGTGAGAAGGAACCTCGATAGTAGGGTTACTTCGATATGAAAGCCTGGATTGTAGGGATGTGAGAAGGAACCTGGGTCATAGGGTTTCTACGAAATGAAAGCCTGGATAATAGGGCTGTGAGAAGGAACCTGGATAGTAGGGTTACTTCGATATGCAAGCCTGGATAGTAGGGCTGTGAGAAGGAACCCGAATAGTAAGGTTACTTCGATATGAAAGCCTAGATATTAGGGCTGTGAGAAGGAACCTGGATGGTAGGGTTACTTCGATATGAAAGCCTGGATAGTAGGGCTGTGAGAAGGAACCTGGGTCGTAGGGTTTCTTTAAAATGAAAGCCTGGATTGTAGGGCTGTGATAAGGAACCTGGATGGTAGGGTTACTTCGATATGAAAGCTTGGATGGTAGGGCTGTGAGAAGGAACCTGTGTCGTAGGATTTCTTCAAAATGAAAGCTTGGATTGTAGGCGTGTGAGAAGGAACCTGGATGGTAGGGTTACTTAGATATGAAAGCCTGGATAGTAGAGCTGTGAGATGGAACTTGTATGGTAGGGTTACTTCGATATGAAAGCCTGGATAGTAGGGCTGTGAGAAGGAACCTGGATGGTAGGGTTACTTCGATATGAAAGCATGGATAGTAGGACTGTGAGAAGGAACCAGTGTCGTAGGGTTTCTTCGAAATAAAAGCTTGGATAGTAGGGCTGTGAGAAGGAACCTAGAAAGTAGGGTTACTTCGATATGAAAGCCTGGATAGTAGGGCTGTGAGAAGGAACCTGGATAGTTGGGTTACTTCGATATGAAAGCCTGGATAATAGGGCTATGAGAAGGAACCTGGATGGTAGGGTTACTTCGATATGAAAGCCTGGATAGTAGGGCTGTGAGAAAGAACCTGAGTCGTAGGGTTTCTTCGAAATGAAAACCTGGATTGTACGGCTGTGAGAAGGAACCTGGATGGTAGGGTTACTTCAATATGAAAGCCTAGATAGTAGGGCTGTGAGAAGGAACCTGGATAGTAGGGTTACTTCGATATGAAAGCCTGGATAGTATGGCTGTGAGAAGGAACCCGAATAGTAGGGTTACTTCGATATGAAAGCCTAGATAGTAGGGCTGTAAGAAGGAACCTGGATGGTAGGGTTACTTCGATATGAAAGCCTGGATAGTAGGGCTGTAAGAAGGAACCTGGGTCGTAGGGTTTCTTTAAAATGAAAGCCTGGATTATAGGGCTGTGAGAAGGAACCTGGATGGTGGGGTTACTTCGATATGAAAGCCTAGAGAGAAGGGTTGTGAGAAGGAACCTAGGTCGTTGGGTTTCTTCAAAATGAAAGCCTGGATTGTAGGTTTGTGAGAAGGAACCTGGATGGTAGGGTTACTTAGGTATGAAAGCCTGGATAATAGGGCTCTGAGAAGGAACCTGGATGGTAGGGTTACTTCGATATGAAAGCCTGGATAGTAGGGCTGTGAGAAGGAACCTGGGTAGTAGGGTTACTTCGATATGAAAGCCTGGATAGTAGGGCTGTGAGAAGGAACCTAGATAGTAGGGTTACTTCGATATGAAAGCCTGGATAGTATGGTTGTGAGAAGGAACCTGGATGGTAGGGTTACTTCAATATAAAAGCCTGGATAGTAAGGCTGTGAGAAGGAACCTGGATAGTAGGGTTACTTTGATATGAAATCCTTGATAATAGGGCTGTGAGTAGGAACCAGCATGGTAGGGTTACTTCGATATGAAAGCCTGGATAGTAGGGCTGTGAGAAGGAACCTGGGTCGTAGAGTTTCTTCGAAATGAAAACCTGGATAGTAGGGCTGTGAGAAGGAACCTGGATGGTAGGGTTATTTCAATATGAAATCGTGGATAGTAGGGTTGTGAGAAGGAACCTGGATAGTAGGGTTACTTCGATATGAAAGTCTGGATAGTAGAGCTGTGAGAAGGAACCTGGGTCGTAGGGTTTCTTCCAAATGAAAGCCTGGATAATAGGGCTGTGAGAAGGAACCTGGATAGTAGGGTTACTTCGATATGAAAGCCAGGATAGTAGGGCTGTAAGAAGGAACCCGAATAGTAGGGTTACTTCGATATGAAAGCCTAGATAGTAGGGCTGTGAGAAGGAAACTGGATGGTATGGTTACTTCGATATGAAAGCCTGGATAGTAGGGTTGTGAGAAGGAACTTGGGTCGTAGGGTTTCTTCAAAATGAAAGCCTGGATTGTAGGGCTGTGAGAAGGAACCTGGGTCGTAGGCTTTCTTCAAAATGAAAGCCTGGATAATAGGGCTGTGAGAAGGAACCTGGATAGTAGGGTTACTTCGATATGAAAGCCTGGATAGTAGGGTTGTGAGAAGGAACCCGAATAGTAGGGTTACTTCGATATGAAAGCCTAGATAGTAGGGCTTTGAGAAGGAACCTGGATGGTAGGGTTTCTTCGATATGAAATCCTGGTTAGTAGGACTGTAAGAAGGAACCTGGGTCGTAGGGTTTCTTTAAAATGAAAGCCTGGATTGTAGGGCTGTAAGAAGGAACCTTGATGGTAGGGTTACTTCGATATGAAAGCCTGGATAGTAGGGTTGTCAGAAGGAACCTGGGTCGTAGGGTTTCTTCAAAATGAAAGCTTGGATTGTAGGCGTGTGATAAGGAACCTGGATGGTAGGGTTACTTAGATATGAAAGCCTGGATATTAGGGCTGTGAGAAGGAACCTGGATGGTAGGGTTACTTCGATATGAAAGCAAGGATAGTAGGACTGTGAGAAGGAACCTGTGTCGTAGGGTTTCTTCGAAATAAAAGCTTGGATAGTAGGGCTGTGAGAAGGAACCTGGAAAGTAGGGTTACTTCGATATGAAAGCCTGGATAGTAGGGCTGTGAGAAGAAACCTGGATAGCAGGGTTACTTCGTTATGAAAGCCTGGATAATAGGGATATGAGAAGGAACCTGGATGGTAGGGTTACTTCGATATGAAAGCCTGGATAGTAGGGCTGTGAGAACGAACCTGAGTCGTAGGGTTTCTTCGAAATGAAAACCTGGATTGTACGGCTGTGAGAAGGAACTTGGATGGTAGGGTTATTTCAATATGAAATCCTGGATAGTAGGGTTGTGAGAAGGAACCTGGATAGTAGGGTTACTTCGATATGAAAGCCTGGATAGTAGGGCTGTGAG
Organism: Vicia faba; assembly: GCA_948472305.1. Taxonomy (NCBI): domain Eukaryota; kingdom Viridiplantae; phylum Streptophyta; class Magnoliopsida; order Fabales; family Fabaceae; genus Vicia; species Vicia faba. Next base: position 1,460,897,864 of record OX451735.1, read on the forward strand.
AAGGAACCTGGGTCGTAGGGTTTCTTCGAAATGAAAGCCTGGATAATAGGGTTGTGAGAAGGAACCTGGATAGTAGGGTTACTTCGATATGAAAGCCAGGATAGTAGGGCTGTAAGAAGGAACCCGAATAGTAGGGTTACTTCGATATGAAAGCCTAGATAGTAGGGCTGTGAGAAGGAAACTGGATGGTATGGTTACTTCGATATGAAAGCCTGGATAGTAGGGTTGTGAGAAGGAACCTGGGTCGTAGGGTTTCTTCAAAATGAAAGCCTGGATTGTAGGGCTGTGAGAAGGAACCTGGGTCGTAGGATTTCTTCAAAATGAAAGCCTGGATAATAGGGCTGTGAGAAGGAACCTGGATAGTACGGTTACTTCGATATGAAAACCTGGATAGTAGGGTTGTGAGAAGGAACCTGAATAGTAGGGTTACTTCGATATGAAAGCCTAGATAGTAGGGCTTTGAGAAGGAACCTGGATGGTAGGGTTTCTTCGATATGAAAGCCTGGTTAGTAGGACTGTAAGAAGGAACCTGGGTCGTAGGGTTTCTTTAAAATGAAAGCCTGGATTGTAGGGCTGTAAGAAGGAACCTTGATGGTAGGGTTACTTCGATATGAAAGCCTGGATAGTAGGGTTGTCAGAAGGAACCTGGGTCGTAGGGTTTCTTCAAAATGAAAGCTTGGATTGTAGGCGTGTGATAAGGAACCTGGATGGTAGGGTTACTTAGATATGAAAGCCTGGATAGTAGAGCTGTGAGAAGGAACCTGTATGGTAGGGTTACTTCGATATGAAAGCCTGGATAGTAGGGCTGTGAGAAGGAACCTGGATGGTAGGGTTACTTCGATATGAAAGCATGGATAGTAGGACTGTGAGAAGGAACTTGTGTCGTAAGGTTTCTTCGAAATGAAAGCCTGGATAGTAGGGCTGTGAGAAGGAATCTGGATAGTAGGGTTACTTCGATATGAGAGCCTGGATAGTAGGGATGTGAGAAGGAACCTGGATAGTAGGGTTACTTCGATATGAAAGCCTGGATAATAGGGCTATGAGAAGGAACCTGGATGGTAGGGTTACTTCGATATGAAAGCCTGCATAGTAGGGCTGTGAGAAAGAACCTGGGTCGTAGGGTTTCTTCGAAATGAAAACCTGGATAGTAGGGCTGTGAGAAGGAACCTGGATGGTAGGGTTACTTCAATATGAAAGCCTGGATAGTAGGGCTGTGAGAAGGAACCTGGATAGTAGGGTTACTTCGATATGAAAGCCTGGATAGTAGGGATGTGAGAAGGAACCTGGGTCGTAGGGTTTCTTCGAAATGAAAGCCTGGATAATAGGGCTGTGAGAAGGAACCAGGATAGTAGGGTTACTTCGATATGAATGCCTGGATAGTAGGGCTGTGAGAAGGAACCTAGGTCGTAGGGTTTCTTCAAAATGAAAGCCTGTATTGTAGGGGTGTGAGAAGGAACCTGGATGGTAGGGTTACTAAGATATGAAAGCCTGGATAGTAGGGCTGTAAGAAGGAACTTGGATGGTAGGGTTACTTCGATATGAACGCCTGGATAGTAGGGCTGTGAGAAGGAACCTGGGTCGTAGGGTTTCTTCGAAAAGAAAGCCTGGATAATAGGGCTGTGAGAAGGAACTTTGATAGTAGGGTTACTTCGATATGAAAGCCTGGATAGTAGGGCTGTGAGAAGAAACCCGAATAGTAGGGTAACTTCGATATGAAAGCCTAGATATTAGGGCTGTGAGAAGGAACCTGGATGGTAGGGTTACTTCGATATGAAAGCCTGGATAGTAGGGCTGTGAGAAGGAACCTGGGTCGTAGGGTTTCTTTAAAATGAAAGCCTGTATTATAGGGCTGTGAGAAGGAACCTGGATGGTAGGGTTACTTCGATATGAAAGCCTGGATAGAAGGGTTGTGAGAAGGAACCTAGGTCGTAGGGTTTCTTCAAAATGAAAGCCTTGATTGTAGGGGTGTGAGAAGGAACCTGGATGGTAGGGTTACTTAGATATGAAAGCCTGGATAGTAGGGCTGTGAGAAGGAACCTTGATGGTAGGGTTACTTCGATATGAAAGCCTGGATAGTAGGGCTGTGAGAAGGAACCTGGGTAGTAGGGTTACTTCGATATGAAATCCTAGATAGTAGGGTTGTGAGAAGGAACCTAGATAGTAGGGTTACTTCGATATGAAATCTTGGATAGTATGGTTGTGAGAAGGAACCTGGCTGGTAGGGTTACTTTAATATGAAAGCCTGGATAGTAGGGTTGTGAGAAGCAACCTGGATAGTAGGGTTACTTCGATATGAAATCCTGGATAATAGGGCTGTGAGAAGGAACCTGGATGGTAGGGTTATTTCGATATGAAAGCCTGGATAGTAGGGCTGTGAGAAGGAACCTGGGTCGTAGAGTTTCTTCGAAATGAAAACCTGGATAGTAGGGCTGTGAGAAGGAACCTAGATGGTAGGGTTAATTCTATATGAAATCCTGGATAGTAGGGCTGTGAGAAGGAACCTGGATAGTAGGGTTACTTCGATATGAAAGCCTGGATAGTAGGGTTGTGAGAAAGAACCTGGGTCGTAGGGTTTCTTCGAAATGAAAGCCTGGATAATAGGGCTGTGAGAAGGAACCTGGATAGTAGGGTTACTTCGATATGAAAGCCTGGATAGTAGGGCTGTGAGAAGGAACCCGAATAGTAGGGTTACTTCGATATGAAAGCCTAGATAGTAAGGCTGTGAGAAGGAACCTGTATGGTAGGGTTACTTCGATATGAAAGCCTGGATAGTAGGGCTGTGAGAAGGAACCTGGATGGTAGGGTTACTTCGATATGAAAGCCTGGATAGTAGGGCTGTGAGAAGGAACCTGGGTAGTAGGGTTACTTCGATATGAAAGCCTGGATAGTAGGGCTGTGAGAAGGAACCTAGATAGTAGGGTTACTTTGATATGAAATCCTGGATATTATGGTTGTAAGAAGGAACCTGGATGGTAGGGTTACTTCAATATGAAAGCCTGGATAGTAGGGCTGTGAGAAGGAACCTGGATAGTAGGGTTACTTCGATATGAAATCCTGGATAATAGGGCTGTGAGAACGAACCTGGATGGTAGGGTTACTTCGATATGAAAGCCTGGATAGTAGGGTTGTGAGAAGGAACCTGGGTCATAGAGTTTCTTCGAAATGAAAACCTGGATAGTAGGGTTGTGAGAAGGAACCTGGATGGTAGGGTTATTTCAATATGAAATCCTGGATAGTAGGGCTGTGAGAAGGAACCTGGATAGTAGGGTTACTTCGATATGAATGCCTGGATAGTAGGGCTGTGAGAAGGAACTTGGGTCGTAGGGTTTCTTCGAAATTAAAGCCTGGATAATAGGGTTGTGAGAAGGAACCTGGATAATAGGGTTACTTCAATATGAAAGCCTGGATAGTAGGGCTGTGAGAAGGAACCCGAAGAGTAGGGTTACTTCGATATGAAAGCCTAGATAGTAGGTCTGTGAGAAGGAACCTCGATGGTATGGTTACTTCGATATGAAAGCCTGGATAGTAGGGGTGTGAGAAGGAACCTGGGTCGTAGGGTTTCTTCAAAATGAAAGCCTGGATTGTAGGGTTGTGAGAAGGAACCTGGATGGTAGGGTTACTTCGATATGAAAGCCTGGATAATAGGGCTGTGAGAAGGAACCTGGGTTGTAGGTTTTATTCAAAATGAAAGCCTGGATTGTAGGGGTGTGAGAAGAAACCTGGATGGTAGGGTTACTTAGATATGAAAGCCTGGATAGTAGGGTTGTGAGAAGGAACCTGGATGGTAGGGTTACTTCGATATGAAAGTCTGGATAGTAGGGTTGTGAGTAGGAACCTGGGTAGTAGGGTTACTTCGATATGAAAGTCTGGATAGTATGGATGTGAGAAGGAACCTAGATTGTAGGGTTACTTCGATATGAAAGCCTGGATAGTATGGTTGTGAGAAGGAACCTGGATAGTTGGGCTGTGAGATGGAACCTGGATAGTAGGGTTAATTTGATATGAAAGCCTGGATAGTAGGGCTGTGAGAAGGAACCTGGGTCGTAGGGTTTCTTCAAAGCGATAGTGTAGATTAGTTTTCCCTTTTGGTTTCGGGAATTGAGTTTCCGTTAGTCTTCTGCAGATGTGACTTACATAACTGCTGAATTTGTTGAAGCTAATCCTCTTTTCCTGGAAAGATATCAGGGTTAGTTATATGCGATGCATGAAATGCAGGGTGAGATGATGTTCTCAAAATAAATGAGATTATGTTGTATATGATATGTATGCGTATTTCATGATGTATGTTCCTTAAATGCTATTGTTGTATGCTCGCGTCTGGTAAAATAAATCTCTGACAGTTGCTGGAGATTTGTAAATATTTTTTCGGGAGGAGATGCTTCTTGAGAATAAACTTTATTGGGAATGAACTTAGAAAATGTATTTTTGTAACTGAAGTGCTGAACTCTGTTTGGGATTGAGCCTCTGTATCTGGAGAAATAAACTTTGTTTGGGGGATGAATTTTACTGACTCGCCCGCGATTATGAACCTCAACTGGGGTGGTTACGTCCTGTTTTGGGAAAACTGACATCAATGCCTTTGGATATTTTTTACTATGTGGGGAGCGTATGTACCAATAATTATGTTCCCAAGCTGGCTCTATCCCGATACCTGCTAGCCAGAGTAACTGTAGGGTTTGACACTTCTTGTTTTTTCCCCTGTTTCTGGAAATATGAGTAATTGTCTTTTATTTTTTATGTAAATATTTATGAGCAGCAATCATTTTCAAATGCATATATAAAAAATAAGTCATTGGACGTTCTTGCAAAACAAAACAGAAAAAGAAAAAACAGATTGAAGTTTCTTGTGAAAATGATTTGTATTGATTTTTGTAAAAGAAAGAAAACAACTATGTGAAACAACCCCATTGGGTTCCAACTCTGCTATTGCTTTTATATCTTCAAGTGTCTCATCACTTTGGTTCTTGGCCGAAAGTTGATCAGATTGATTGGTGTCGTTCGAGCTTGATAGTTGATACCGAAGTCTGGTTGCAAGATGATCCAATGAGACATAGTGATACGCTTTAATACCTAACTTTTGCCTAGACCTCCCTTTCGGGTTTTCAGTCCACCGAGATACCCTTTTTTGCCCAAGCCTTCCTTTCGGGTTTTCGACTTGCCGGGTGTATAGATTTTTTTTCACTTTCATCCCTTACTTTTTCCCGAACCCTTTTGGTTCGCCGGGAAGCCCTTATTTTTGCCTAGGCTAGTCAACCTAGCGGGTCTTTTAGTTAGGCATAGTATCTTTTCACTATGTCTGCATTGACAGCGTGAGGAAGGTCGTCACCATCCATGGTGGTTAGAATCATAGCTCCTCTCGAGAAAATGTTCTTAACCACAAATGGCCCTTCGTACGTGGGGGTCCATTTGCCCCTGGGATCACCTTGTGGCAGTATGATGCGTTTGATCACTAGATCCCCGACTTGATATTCTTGTTGCTTGACTTTCTTGTTAAAAGCCTTGATCATCCGCTTTTGGTACATCTGACCTTGACAGATAGCAGTAAGTCTCTTTTCGTCGATTAGATTTAACTAATCAAGTCGGGTTCGGATCCAGTCGTCTTCATTCAAACTCGCATCCTTCATAATCCTGAGTGAAGGTATATGGACTTCGATGGGTAGGACTGCCTCCATGCCATATACCAGAGAGTGGGGTGTTTCCCCTGTCGACGTCCGGACTGAGGTACGATACCCATGAAGAGCGAATGGTAACATCTCATGCCAGTCTTTATATGTCACCGTCATCTTCTGCGCAATCTTCTTGATATTCTTGTTAGCTGCTTCAACAACGCCATTCATCTTTGGCTGGTAGGGAGAAGAATTATGATTCTGTATCTTGAACTGTTTACAGAGCTCGGTGATCATTGTGTTGTTGAGGTTTGTACCATTGTCAGTAATAATTCTCTCTGGCACACCATATCGACATATCAGATTGTGTCGGATAAACCGCGCTACGACGTTCTTAGCAACTGTAGCAAAGGAAATTTCCTAAACCCACTTCGTGAAGTAATCGATAGCTATTAAGATGAAGCGATGTCAATTGGAAGTGGTGGGCCTGATTTCTCCGATCATGTCGATGCCCCACATTGCAAAGGGCCACAGAGCTGTCAAAATATTTAAGGGGACTGGAGGCACATGCACCTTATCAGCGTAGATTTGGCACTTATGACAAGTTCAAGAGTGCTGATAGCAATCGGCTTCCATAGTGGACCAGTAGTATCCTTCCCATAGGATCTTCTTATCCATGGTGTGTCCATTGGAATGGGTTTCGAAGGTGCCTTCATGTAGATCTGTCATGATCCTATCTTCTTCGCTCTTGTCTACACACCATGGTAGTGTGGAGTCATGGTTGCGTTTATAGAGGATTCCATTACCTAGGAAGAACATTGCAGCGAACCTTCTCAGAAACTTCTTATCGTTGACAGATGCGCCTTTGGGATACTCTTGAGACTCAAGATACCTTTTGACTTCGTGAAACCATGGTTTTTCTGCCACTTCTTCGGTGTCGATTTCACAGTAGTGTGCTGTTTCATCCAGCCTCTCAATGGTGATTTGGGGAGCTTCATTGTCCCACCTGACCTTGAACATTGACGACATAGTAGCTAGCGCGTCCACTAACTGGTCTCCTCTCGTGGGAAATATTCAAAAGTTACCTCCTCAAAATGTGGGAGCAATGTCAACGCGTACTCTTTATACGGGATGAGATTCGGGTGCTTCGTATCCCACTCGACTTTTATCTGACTTATCACCTAAGTGGAATCCCCGAATACACTCAAGAACTTGATCCTTAGGTCAATAGCAGCTCGGAGACCCATGATGCACGCTTCATACTCCGCCATGTTGTTGGTGCAGTTGAAACATAATCGGGCAGTGAACGGAGTATGACAGCCCTCGGGGGATATGATTACAGCGCCAATGTCGTTACCCAGTGCGTTTGAGGCTCCATCAAAATACATAGACCATCAGGATCACTCCTCAGGTCCTTCATTCGGTCCAGGTTCTTCGTAGTCAGTCACCAACATGATATTCTCATCCGGGAACTCAAAATTCATGGACTGGTAGCCATCCAAGGCCTGATGAGCCAAATGATCAGCCAATACACTCCCCTTTATTGCTTTTTGGGTTGTATATTGTATGTCGTATTCAGTTAAGATCATTTGCCACCTTGCTATCCTTACGGAGAGTGCGTGCTTCTCAAAAATATACTTGATCGGATCCATCTTCGATATCAACAAGGTAGTGTAAGTCAGCATATATTGTCTCAGTCGGCGAGCAGCCCATGCCAAAGCGTAGCAAGCTTTCTCGAGCAATGAGTATGGTGTCTCACAGTCGGTAAACTTTTTGCTAAGGTAGTATATTGCATGCTCTTTTTGACCAGACTCGTCATGCTGCCCCAGCACACACCCCTTTGAATTGTCTAGCACTGTCAAGTATAATATCAAAGGTCTTCCTTCAACTGGAGGTATCAGAATTGGTAGTTCTTGAAGGTACTCCTTGATTCTTTCGAAAGATGTCTGGCATTCATCATTCCACTTTACCACTTGATCTTTCTTCAGAAGCTTGAAGATTGGCTCACAAGTAGCAGTCAGATGTGAAATGAACCTGGCGATATAATTCAGGCGTCCCAAGAAACCTCTAACTTCCTTCTCTGTACGGGGAGCTGCCATTCCTTGTATAGCTTTTACCTTTGTAGGATCTACTTGGATGCCTTTGTCGGTGACAATAAAACCCAGAAGTTTACCAGACCTTACCCCGAAGGTGCACTTGTTCGGATTCAACCTCAGCTTATATATCTTATACATGTCGAATAGCTTTTGGAGATGATCAAGGTGCTCTTCCTCCGTCTGAGACCTGGATATCATGTCATCAGCATAAACCTCTATCTCATGGTGAATCATATCATGGAATAAAGCGACCATCACGCGCTGATAAGTTGCCCCAGCATTCTTCAACCCAAAAGGAATCACCTTGTAGCAGAAGGTTCCCCACTGTGTAACGAAGGTTGTCTTCTCCATGTCTTCCGGAGCCATCTTGATCTGGTTGTAGCCAGAGAAACCATCCATGAAGGAGAAAATTTTGTGTTGCACGGTGTTGTCGACAAGAACGTCAATGTGAGGAAGTGGGAAGTCATCCTTGGGACTTGCCCTGTTCAAATATCTGTAATCTACACACATCTTTACCTTACCATCTTTCTTAGGTACCGGAACGACGTTAGCAACCCACTATGGATAAGAAGTGATAGCTAAGAATCCTGCGTTGAACTGTTTCATGACCTCCGCCTTGATCTTCTCTGACATTTCAGGGCGCATACGACAGACCTTCTGTTTAACCAGAGGATAGTCTTCTTTAGTCGGCAGGCGATGTACCACGATATTAGTGTCTAAACCAGGCATGTCTTCATAGGACCAGGCGAAAATCTCAACATAGTCGTGCGACATCTGTATCAACCTCTGTTTGACGCTAAGCTCCAAATTTGCACCTATTTTAACCTCTCTTCTGTCTTTCTCAGTACCCAAGTTCACTGTCTCAAACAACTCTTCATGAGGCTGTATGGCCCTTTATTCCTGTTGTAATAGTCTAGCAAGTTCTCCAGGCACCTCACAATCATCCTCACCTTCGTCCTCGGCTTGGTTGATCGAATTTTCGAAGTCATAATTGGCAATATCAGAGCTGTTATCAATGGGATCCAGAATGTATATGGATCTGCAGTATGATACATGAGTGTGTGTAAGAGAATAGCTGTTTTGATAAAGTGAAAACATAAAAGAAAAACAGAGAGCGCAAAATTTGTATGCAAGAAACATCCAATGCTTTATTAATGATATATGAAATGACAAATAACAACCTTCACAAACAAAACCAGTGTGCCTCGGGCAAGGCACAAGGCCGTAAATTTTTAAGTTGTTTATTATAAATCTCAAAACAAGTAAGTCAATTACTACGGAATAAAAGAAACTGGTATAAAGTCCCTAGCCGTCCAGTTACTCGGTCCACCATTGGTAGTTGGGTAGAACAAACTGTCAATGTCTTAGTCCTCATTGTTGTCTTCAATGGCATTAATTCCTCGATTACTGATGTGTAGGGGAGGTCTTCCAGCCCAAGCGCGTCGAACAGCCCTTTGAGCCCCTGTAGTAAAGCTCAAACCAAATTTGTCAGTCTTGTGAGTGAACTCAGGGAGCTAACCCCAATTGGCACACCCACCTTCTTCAACCACGGCCCTGGCGTCCTTGAGGGAAGCCATCTTCAGAGGAGGTTTGCTGTTGGTAGTGGTTTCAGTCGATGCCAAGATCTGAGGGACCTCTTCGAAATTCTGATAAGGAGTTTCTATAAATTCCCTGTCCATCTCTACATAGCGGAAGGAATTGAGGTGACTCACCATATACTCCTCATCACCCTACACTGTGACAATCTTCCCTTTTACCGGATACTTCAACATTTGGTGTAGTGTGGAAGTAACCGCCCCAGCCTCGTGGATCCAAGGACGACCCAACAAACAAGAATACGACGGCCTAATATCCATCACGTAGAAGGTGGACCCAAAATTCTGAGAACCTACTTTGACAGGGATGTCCACCTCCCCATGCACCATTCTCTTCGATCCGTCAAAAGCCCTTACCACAATGTTACTAGGCTTTAGAGTCAAACCCTTGCAATCCAACCGGTCCAACTCCTTCTTAGGCAAGACATTCAACGAAGACCCAGTATCTACCAGCACATGAGCCATAGTGGTGCCCCTGCATTCAATTGAGACATGCAGGGAATCATTATGCTTCCTTCCCTTCGGTGTTAAGTCTGCATTTGAAAAACCCAGCCCATTATCAACAGTCAGGCTAGCCACACAATCTTTGAACTGATCAGCTGAAGTTTCCTGCGGAACATGCGCAGTCTTGAGGAATGCAATCAAAGCCTTCGCATGGGCTTCAGAACACAACAGTAAAGACAACATGGATATCTTTGATGGGGTCTTCCCTAGCTGCTCGACCACATTGTAGTCGCTCTTCTTAATTATTTTCAGTATTTCCTCTATCTCTTGCTTAGAGGCTTCCACAACAATTTTCCTAGGCGCCTCCGTCCAGGCGGGCTCACCTATAATTTCTTTGCCGTGGGTATTAGACGATTCTCCAACAAGGGTAATGACTGGAGTAAGAACATGAGAAGTAGTTGATGTACTAGCAGGAACAACAGATGGAATGACAATAGGCTTGTTGACAGTCTTAGGGGAACTCTCGGGAGAGAAGACCCTTCCACTTCGGGTGATTTTGCTGGTTCCGACAATGTTACCAATATCAGGATCAGCCTCTTCATCTTTCAAATCTTGTTTGATGCCATGATAGTACACATCGGCACCATAATGCCAGGGGACAGCTTTGTCCGAGACATACGGGACAAGACCAGGAACAGTGATTATCAGCGGAGAAATTCTTGGAGCAGATGTAATCCTAACAGGTCTTCTTGAGGAGACCTTGGAAGGATTAGCGGAAATGGTTATAATGGCAATGGCTTCAGTTGGGACAACGGGAACCAAAGTTTTCTCGAACAAAATTTCTTTGATGTCCATCAGGCGTTGAACACCTGACTTCAGCAAACAGCAACGAGAAGGTAGAAATGAACACATATGGCAACCTTCACCATAACCCCCAAATAAACCGGCCAACAACAAATTGTTCTTCACAGTCATGAGAGGAGTGGAAACTTCATCAATAGAGGTAACGGACAAATCAGTATCAACATCGTTAATTCCACGACCGTGTTTAGGAATGGGAGCAGTTTTGACATTTGGCTTCTCTGGAGCATCAAACTCTATTTCATTGGCTTCAATCAAGTATTGTACCTTATTCCTTAGAGCATAGTAGTCATTGGTATCATGGCCAAGACTCTCAGAATGATAGGCACACCGAGCATTTGGATTATATCGGGGAGATGTAGCATTTGGATTCTTGGGAGCCTTTTTCAAGGTTGCCAAGTTGGATCTCAGTAGATGAGGTAGAACTTCAGCCAATGTCATGTTGATTCGGGTAAACTACCGTTGTGGTATTTCCACTCTTTGTTGATTGTTGCATTGTGGAGCAACTGCAGGCCTAGGTATCATTATGGAACTTACTGTCTGATGATGTTCAACTCTGTTTTGGCCCCTCGGGCTATAGATGGCATTGGCTTCCTTCTTACCAGCAAAAGGCTTCTTTATCGAACTCGAAGAGGAATCCTTCTATATCTTGCCGCTCCGAATCCCAGATTCTACTCGTTCTCCAGTTAGAATCAGCTCGGTGAAACCAGCTGACGAGCTACCAATCAAATGATTGAAAAATGGACCAGATAGCGTCCCCAGAAACATATCAACCAACTCCCTATCAGACAACGAGGGTTGAACTCTTCCAGCCAAGTCTCTCCATTTATGTGCATAGTTTTTAAAGCCTTCACTCGCCCCCATGGACATACTCTAGAGTTGAGTATGAGTAGGAGCAAGGTCAGTGTTATATTGATACTGCTTGTAGAAAGCAGCAACCAGATATTCCCAATTTCGGACATTGGCTCCCTCCAGTTGGTAGAACCATTCAAGTTGAGTCCCCGACAGACTATCGTGAAAGAAATGAACCCACAAATTTCTATCAGCGGTGTGGGGCTGGATCTTTCTGACATAAGAACGGAGATGGAGTTTTGGGCAGGATACCCCATCATACTTAGCAAAAACTGGAGTCTTGAACTTCTGCGGGATGACCACTCTTGACACCAATCCCAATTCTTCAAAATCTAGCCCAGGAATCCTCTGAACTTCCATGACACTCAAACGATCTTCCAACTGCTTGTATATATCCTCAATAGAAGGATATTGCTCATCATTATAGTCGGTATCATTGTCAGAAATTGCAGGACTAGGGTCCTTCTCTTCTTCTTGATTCTCCCCCTCCTTAGATGTAGAGGTCATATCGACTTGTCGCTTTAAACGCTCTTCAAATTATGCCCATATTCAGAATACTGGCAGCCTTCTTCTTTTTCTTCTTCTCTTTCAGGATGAGGGCTTTCAGATCCTCCTTCCCTTTTTCCAGACTTATGAACATTTGTTGGAACTGGGCGTTATGTGCCTGAAGGTCCTTGATGCTTTGTTTGGAAGACATTTCTGCTGAAATAAACAGCGAAGAAGATGAGAAACCTGTAATGGTACCTATACATGCAATGTTATGAATGGGGTGCGCATGCAACGATTTCAAAGACTTTGGGAAATTTAAATTTGCAAAAATAAATAAAGATTTTATTAGCTGAATTCAAAGTTTGAATGCCTTTTAGGCGTTACAATTAAAACAAATCTAAAATTATAAAAGACATCAAAATTCTCGTGGATGCTTCCTCTTTGTGTCGAGATAATCATTGAGTCCTCTTTCTTCATGGAAATTCTTTGTGAGCTCTAAAACCTTCTTCTCCTGAGCATGGAACTGATCCTTGTAAGTATCCTGCTCCTTCATCAGCTGAATCCAAGACCTCTGTAATTCCCTAAGATCAGTGGGCATATAAGGATAGAGAACCGTGTAAGGAATACCCCCTTTAGTAGTGGGTTCCACAATCACTGGTAAAACGGCCACATAGGGCATCATAAGCTTCTGGGAGCGAGCTCGTACCCATTGAAGGTAAGGTTCCATAGGAATGAAAGCCTTTGACCCTAAAGCCTTGGCGCCAGATCTGTTTACCATGCCCCAAGCTCGTATGAACCTCCGGCGATACTCGTGAACATCATCCTCATAGTTAAATACAATGCCCTCAATAAGTAACTCGTTGGGACCATCTCTTCGAGCGTAACCAAATTGTCGCAGAGCTAAACAAGGATTGTAGGTTATACCCCCTATGATACCAAGTAATGGGACATTAGGGTACTCCCCGTAGCGGTCAATAATAGCAATGTTTTCCATAGCTTGAGAACACCAGAGAATATCCATGTGAGCGAGTGACATTATCCTTTGCGACCAACCCAAACCTTCTTCATTCTTCAGTACAGACTTAGGGAGGTGAGAAATAAACCACCTCGATAGCAATGGCATACAACACATAAGAACCCCTCTTCTCTTCATGGTACGAGTATGGAGAGTGTGCAAAATATCTCCGAGCAAGGTAGGCACGGGGTTGCGAGAGAGGAAAATCTTGATAGCATTCACATATATGAATGAGTCTGGATTAGGGAATAGAACTAACCCATAGATTATAAGAGCCAAGACCTCCTCAAAAGCCTGAAAATCCATATCATCCCAAAACAGATGGGCCTTGTCTATTAGAAACTTAGCTAGAAAACCTTTGACTCCGCTTCTTGTTTCCCAATTGGATACCACGTCGGCCCATTTTAGATGTAAAGCTGAGGTAATGACTTCTGGCTTAGGAACTTCTTCTAGACCTGTGAAGGGCAACTGTTCAAGAATGGGTATATCCAACAGCTGAGAGAGTTCTTCCAAGGTAGGCACCAATTAATAGTCTGGAAAGGTGAAGCAGTGGTGCTTGGGATCAAAGAACTGAAAGAGTACACTCATCATATTTTCGTCAAAGTTTGAAGTAACCAGGTTGAGAAGTTGACCATATCTCTTGGTGAATGCAGAAGTTTCAGAAACCCTTGATACTAGCTCTTTGAGTTGGGAAGGTATCTTCACAAAGCTGATTCAGATAGTGTTTCTACAAACGAAAGCCATGATCTGCAAAATAGAACAAAGATAAATTCCCTTGGTCTTTGAAATGGTTAGTGCAATAAGAATGGATGCTATGTTATGATGCATGATGTCATGAGGTTAAAGGTCATACCCTCTTGAAGTTTAGTTGGTTTCAAACCTGTCTTAAAAAGTAATCGGGTTCTAAGGGATCTCAATATCATTGACCATCCTTTATCGGGTATTGTCTCAGCTCAAGAAATCTTTTCTTGCGGCCTAAATATCTTGAAAGTCTGATCTCAATGAGTGTAGCATCAAGTATCAACCAATCCCCAGCTCTACACCAAGACCGGCTATCTCACTACTTTCTAATGGCCAAGTTTGTTCAACTAAGGTTCTAAGGTTCGTTAGTGCTTCACGACACCACGTGGCCGCCCCGTATTCTCCTCGTTTCCCCATGAGGGATATCGATACTAACCAAAGTGCCACACCAAAATAGCCATTGCTTAAACCATATCGGTCTATGTCGTACAGTCTCCACGATCTATCACTATTTACCTAAAAAGTGCCCCCAGATCCGGGTGTAGGATCTATAGTAACCCAAGCAATAACCCTTTAAGAATAAAGCAAACAAACAAGAAAGAAATTTTTGAGATGACCTAGATCTTAAGGTAAACCCCACTTTATTTACTCCCCATCAGAGTCGCCAGTTCTGTGATACAGTGGTAGAACCGACGGTTTTTACTGGTTTGCGTTTTACGTTTTTTGTTTGCAAAATGTCGCGGTAAGCAAGAGTCGCCACCGACTTTTATTTCATCCAATCATGGAAAAGGAAAAAGAACAGAAAAAACCTTTTTTCGAGATTTCTAAGTATGGGGGATAGATTATAGAAAGGGAAGGTGTTAGCACCCTTTCTATCCATGGTTTTCCATGAGCTCTTAGGTACTTGCTCATCTTTTTAAAATTGCTTGTGTGTGTGCTTGTTTTGAAAAAAGTTTTACTTCGTGATAACTCTTATATCAGTCCTCAAGGGTGTGACGAAGTTGTTTTGAAATTTTTTTGAAAGGTGTTTGTGTGAAAAGTTTTGTTGAGCAAGTACTTAAGATTCTACCTACTCGAAAAAAGATTGTTCGTTCTCGTTTCCTTTAGACAGCGCAATCCTACTATTAAGGAGTAGGTAGCCCCGTCGTTGGAGTTTGTAAGGGACGTTCAAAAGGGACAAGTACAGTCACCTAAGCAATGGGTTGGAGACCTTAGTAGTAACCCTAGAGTCTTAAGATCTTTCCGAGGCAACATTTTCGAGGCAACATTTCCGAGGAAACATTCGAATGGGACATTTGATCTTTTAGACAGGAGGGCAATCACTAAAATCTCCTATGCTTAAATGACTATTTTACCGAAGGCAACCGAAGTGAGGCAAACCCTAGGAGTGAATATGTGCATGTGAATTGTTCAGTTAATTAGTCATTGCATATTAGGTGATCTACCGTTTTAATTTTCATATATTCTTGCCATACAATCCTATTAGCATTCATCTAACAGTTAATAATTGCGAAAATTTAAAAGTGTAAAAATATAAAACCTAACTATTACAAGGCTTCAGGGAGGGGGATTAATTACATAAACAAAAATAGGGGAAAAGCGATAAGTAAAAACCCTAATTTAAAGCTATTACAAACCCTTGGCAGTTACAAAATAATAAAAAAGAAAAGTAATTAAAACATGCGACGAATTGATTGTGAGGACGTTAAAATAGTCTAAAACCCTAATTGAGAGAGAAAATGTTTTTTTGTGCATTTTTGTTTAAGAAATCAATTTAATTGCAAATTAATTAATCCCTAATTTCTAATTGATTTTATTTACAAAAAGAATTAATCTAGTTTCCTAATTAAATTAAAATAAATATTTTATGAAAAAAAATGATCTTTTTGTGATTTTGTGATTTATTGATTTTATGATTAATAAAAAAGGTAATTAATTTTTGGTGAAAAATAATTAAACAAATTAATTAAAATAAAAGAAGTAAAAGAAAGAATTGAAAATGGGCCTTTTTGCATTGCTGAAAGAGGGGGTATATTGTTGAATTTCCCTAGCCCAATAATACTGAGCTCAGTCAACGCGCCTGATCCCATGGAGTGTTGACTTGAAGGTGCATCATGGTCTCTCATTTGGAGTGCGTTGGATCTGATACTATGCTGATCAAGTGGCTGGATATAAAGGTGCAAGGTAACACGCGTGGAATTGTGAAGCATTGGATCTGCAAGTGGAAAGTGAGAAAATAAAAAACTTGTTGGGACCTGGGATCAAACCCAGGTCCTCTTACTTACCAACAGACGCCTTTTCCAACTGAGCTATGCTGATTAGTTGTTAAAGGAATAAGAGTAATACAAAATATATAAAAATAATTTCCAGGAAACTGAAACAAAGCCACGCGCGCTATTTTCAAATAAACCAATAGGGTTACGACAAATCACCTTCTTCTACCTTCAGCCCGTCGTCTTAGGTATATAACCTATACCTATAGACCTTGTCCGACGCTAAAACCTGCGTGCTTCAAACATAAAAAATATACACGATAAATGGATTTAAAAACCAGGGATCGATTGGTCTTGATGCCACGATCATCCCAGTATCCTGTTCTTGGTTTAATTTTTCCTGTATCAAGAAACCCTAAAATGGAGCTTGAAACCCTAGGAATGGCAAATGCATATCTAGGCATCAAAAATTCAATTGAATCATCCAGTCATGTTGCAAACATATCCATAATCACGAATATATCAATCAAATGTGCTAATGATGCAAGAATTGATGTAATCGATTTCAAAAAATAAAGCAAACCGTGTGAATGGTAGCGTGCATTTCTGGGCGCGAGAGGACTTGCAAATGATCCAGTTAGCTTCAGAGACACTCCAGGATGCGATTGGCAATGTTGGAATGGCTTAAATTGGCATGTAGCTTGAAATCCGATCCACACTGTTCTTTGAAATTTTGGAGTTTTGTTCTTGCTTTTTCATGACTGCAACCCCTTGTCTTATGCCTTGTACATGTTCAATATATATCCTAGAACGAATTAGGGTTATAAAACTGAATGGTATCTTTGAAAGTTTTGAAAATTTGATTTGATTTTCATGCCATATACAAACTTGCTAAATTGAGCCAAATCATCCCATTTTTGTACCAATCATGCTTGATTCATTTTGGTCTTGATATCTCAGCATATTTTGATTGAGATCCTGTCCAAAAATCAAATCAAAACATATATTTTCTATTATTTACCAATTATTTGATTTAATTGAAATTTTAATTAATAAAAAAATCAAAATAAAATGGAAAATGAAGAAAATAATATGTGGATGGATATTTGGGTCGTGGACCATGCTACAAGTGAGGTGCAATCATGAGATACTAGGCCCATTTGGTAAAAAATGCACTTTTGAGCATATTTGACTTTTGGCAATTTTGTAAAAAGGGTCAACTTTGACAAGGAATATCTCTTCCAATTTTAACACTAGATAGTTTTTCTTGGACTTTTAGAAAGCTTAGGATGTCCCCTAAGCAACCCTTTTGGTCTCATTTCAATTGGGTCTTCAATGTTCATGTAAGAAACTTTGACCCAAAAAGTGTTTTTGTTGACTTTTCAAAAGGACCTATAATGTAGAAATTCATATCTTTTGATGAGTGCATATTTTGAACTTGTGGGTTGAAGATGAATGGTAGGGAATTTCATCCTCTTCAAAATGAGCCTTGGATGGAAAATATCTGATAAAGTATGAAGAAGTTATGCTTGGTCAAAGTTTGGTTGACTTTTTCCTGAGAAATCCTAATTTAGCAACTTTTGCGTTTTGATGAATTTAGGGCATTCCTTGAGGAATCATGATAAACCCTTGATAAAATGATGGATATCACTTAAAAATGTTGATGTTGACCAAAAATCTTGAAGTTTGACTGTATGTGGGCTACAATTGACTTTTGACCTAATATAGTCGATTCTCAAGCATCTGAGCAGTTGACTGAGCAAACTTCTTGTGCAGTGCTTGAAATTTGACATGGAGGGTATTGAGAACATATTAGGACCATGGAGATCATATGAGGTCTTTGGAGTTCACCTATCTTGATGAAAATGGAAACCCTAATTTGAGACACACTGCCTTAGGAGAGAGTTTGTCTGGTCAACTCTTGGGCAAACTTGAGCAAATTGAGGATCTCTAGGAGTATGTTTTGAGTAAAATGAGAGAGCAAATTTTGGGGTACAACAGTTAGTAATTAGGATGTATGTCAAGATAAAATCAACAAGTAGACAACCCAAAAATCAAAGACAAAAATACATGCAATCAAACACACTATTCAGACGTGCACCTCTAGGGTAATCTCACTTGTTGCCTCGGAAAATAGTCATGTCCCTCGAATATGGTGTTTTAGCAAAGACCTTCGATAAAATATCGTAGTCCCTCAATGTCCCTCGATGTTGCCTCTGGTAAATGATCTAGTCCCTAACGAAATTTCTAAAATGTCTCATAGGTTGCCTTCTATGACTATACAAACGACCCACGTCCGTCCCTTCACATCCAACGATAGAGCTTCTTATTAATCAGTGGTAAGATAGCAACGTCTAAAGGAGGAGGAAAAGAAAAAAGACCTTTTGAGTAGGTAGGATACTCATAGTTGTTCGCTTGCTCACAACTAAAAAACCATTTTACACCAACACTTTCAATTGAAACATTTTCAAAATTCACAACACTTTGTACGCATTCTTATAGAGACAAGAATCATTACAAAGACGTTTT
Source organism: Vicia faba (assembly GCA_948472305.1). Lineage (NCBI taxonomy): Eukaryota > Viridiplantae > Streptophyta > Magnoliopsida > Fabales > Fabaceae > Vicia > Vicia faba. The sequence continues at coordinate 1,460,916,305 of OX451735.1, forward strand.
CAAAATATTTTCAAACCCACAACACAAGCACATTTTCAAACAAAGCAAGTGATCTAGAAAGCAACTAAGAGCCCGTAGATAACTACGGATGAAAAGGGTACTAACACCTTCCCTTTTCATAACTTACCCCCCCCCCCCCCCCCCCCGAACTCAAGAAAACATCTCTAAAGGTCTTTCCTGTTCTTTTCACCCTTTCCGTTGTTGGATAAAATAAAAGTCGGTGGCGACTCTTGCTATCCGCAAAAATTGCAATCAAATGCAAAACAACCAAGTCAATTCTCCCACCGTGTTACATATGCCATTAGGATTATACTTGCACTTTCAGTATGCAAAAATTACAAAGTGTATCAGCTTGATGTCAAGAGTGCTTTTCTACATGGTGAGTTGATGGAAGACGTGTATGTAGAACAGCCACTTGGATATGAGAATGGAGGAAGATATAAAGTCTACAAAATCTTGAAATCACTTTATCGCCTTAGGCAGACACCAAGGGGCTGGTACAACAAAATTAAAGCCTATTTAAATCAAGAAAGGTTTGAGAAATGCTCTAATGAACATACATTATTTGTGAAGCATAGTGAGGACACGATTTCGATAGTCAGTTTATATGTAGATGATCTAATCTACACAGACAATAATGAAAATATGTTTGAAGGTTTTAAAGAATCTATGAAGAAGATATTTGTTATGATTGATAAGGGGATGCTGAGATACTTTATAGGGGTGTAAGTGAAACAAGAAAGTAATGAAATCTTTATATGCCAACAAAAATATGCCAATGAGATTCTCACAAGATTTGGCATGGAAACCATGTTCGTAACCCCATTGTACCATGTTGTAGGTTGATAGTGGATGAAAATGGCTAGCTAGTTGATGACATAAACTACAAATAGATGGTGGAGAGCTTGATCTATCTACTTGCTACTACGTCTGATCTTGCATATTCCATTTGCTCAGCGGTAAGGTATATGGAGAGACCAACTAAAATCCACTTGACATGAACAAAAAGGATCCTATGGTATCTGAAAGGGACAATAAATCTGGGGATTTTGTACAAGATGAATGATTAAGCAATACTGCAAGGGTGGTCAAACTCTGATTATGCATGGTATAGTGATGATAGAAATAGTACTACATGATATGTCTTCAAGCTTGGAACAAGCCTCATATCATGGTCCTTAAAGAAGCAGCCCATAATAACACCATCAAACACTGAAGTAGAGTTTGTTGCAGCAGCCTCGTGTGCATATCAAGGATTGTGGCTTCGAAGCATCCATCAATACTTTGGCCAAGCTCAAAATCAAGGCACAATCAATAAGTGTGACAACAATTCCAGAATCAAGTTATCAAAATTTTTTGTCATGCATGGAAGATGCAAACACATATATGTTAGATTCCATATCCTTAGAGAATTGATTAAAGATTGAAAGATTGAGATGACTCATTGCAGCACATGTGAACAACTTGTAGATGTGCTAACAAAACCCTTAAAGCTCGAGTCCTTCAACTACACTAGAACAAAATTTGGTGTTTGCACTTTGAGTTCATGTAATTATAGTGCATTGATCCAATAAATGTGTTGTAATATGTGTTTTTGATGTTTTCAGATTGGGGGAGTGTGTTAGAACCCGATTGGACGTTAGTCTAATAAACTTTAATTTTTTGTAATTACTTGCTATATAAGTAATATCTCTCTTTGTATATAAATAAGCGTTGAAGCTACAATTAAATGTGAAATGATGCATCAAAATAATCACTAAAAATATATGATTTTAATAATGAAAAATGACGCATTAAGAATAAAATTATATATTAATTATATAATAACTAAAAAATTCAAAGTATTGTATAAACATATAATATTATAAAATAATTTTTATTCGAACACTTTTAGAGACAAACTTATCAATTAAGTCTTCTCATTTTATTATTTCTAAAATATCATTTTCAACACTATCAATGACATTTATTAATCATTTCGATCAAATAATTTAATCTGGTAGTGAAATTGTATTCTTATATTAAAGTATTATAATAGTAAAAATTAGGAATTAGTAATAAAAAAACATTGACAATTAATAATCAAAATTAAGAATAAAAAATTTGGAAAAAAAGTTAAACTGAACATAAATATAAATTAATAACATTGACTCAAGAGTAGAAAAAATCAAATATTAAGTTAATTATTTTAATATAATATCCATATTATATTTTCAACATATAATCTATATTATGAAAGATGTTGAAAAAATGTAGTAAATTTATTTGGAGGCATAAACATTAAAATGTTAAAGCATGATGACCACCGCAATTCTCTGTGTCTATGTTAATATATACGGTAATATAATATTATTTTACTTGCAGGTTAGAGATAAAATTGTAGAAATAATAAAAGTTTTGGGCCCACAGAATTTTGAGGCCCTGTTCTATAGTAAAGGTTGCACCAAAAATCTACACTTCAATTTTGAGGCACTGATTGTTTAATATACACGTGTTTCCTATAATGTACATGGTTTTGTAGTGCAGTTATTGGTACTAGGCAACCAACCAAATGTTTCTCAATGTATACATGTATTTTCCTAGTACTCTAAGAATATTCCAGTGTCAAATTTAGACCCAAAAAATGTACTACCTATTTCATCCAAAAATCTATACTATGTTAGTACAATCCTTCCTTGCTAAACCTAGACTTATGTTGTCAGTTTGAATTGCATTAAAAGAATCAATATCCATAGTCTTCTCAACATCAACTTCTATTTGACTTGGTAATTGCTCGAGTTGAACTTTAGAAATATGAAGATGAACATATAGATCCTAGTAGTCCTTTTTTGTTTATGGTTTTTGACTATCATTACTACAAATAACTCTTGTAATGTTGGACGCGAAATGTATTTTACTTCGGCAGTAGATACAAGGTAAAATAAGATCGTCATAAAAAATAAAGACTTATCACCTCGATGTTTAAAACACCGAGGTAAAATTTTATTAGCGCACGGATTCAAACTCTAGCAGCTGTTGAAGCACAATGAAAATAAAAGGCAAAATGAATATTTACTGATAACTTCAAAAAATAAGGATTTACAATGAATTACAATAACCTACTCCACTAGGCTATTTATACACACAAATTAAATCTAAAATATATATTCTACAAAGATATAAGAAGATCTAAGATATATATCTTCTAACAAAGATATAAACAATCTAAAAGATATTCCTAAATATAAATTAATATCTAAATTAATTCTAACACCGTCCCTTAATTTATATTTACCCAAAACTGACAACACCAATTTCATCCCTTAAACCAAGAAATTGATCAGTTTTGATAACCTTTGTCAGAACATATGTCAGCTGCTTCTGAGTGCTATAGTGCACAACCTCCATTATTCCATTCTGAACTTGATTCCTCAGAAAATGATACTTGGTCTCAAATATGCTTGCTTCTCCCATGCAACACTGGATTCTTGGCAAGATTGATTGCAGACTTGTTATCAATCATCAGCTTCAGAGGTTTATTTACCTCAATCTTCAGATCTTTCAGCAAGTTCAGAATCCACACAGCTTGACATGCAGTCAGAGCACCTGCAATATATTCAGCTTCACAGGTTGACAGAGCAACAACAAGTTGCTTCTTGGAACACCAAGAAATAGGACCTCCCAGAAATTTGAATAAGTACCCAGAAGTACTTCTTCTGTCAACTCTATCTCCGCACCAATCAGAATTAGAATAACTCAGAAGTTCTGATTCGATCTTTCTTCCAGACGGAACCTTGCAATTTTCTAGCTCAAATCTCTTCAGAAGCTCTAGTTCATACTTCATCTGATGTAAAATGATTCCTTTCTCAGAGTATATAAATTCCATCCCTAGAAAGAAACTCATTTTTCCAAGATCTGTCATCTCAAACGCATTCATCAGAACTTTCTTGAACTCAGTTATCTCTTGTGCAGAACTTCCTGTGAGTTATATGTCATCAACATACAAACAGACCAAAATCATATTATCTTCTGAAGTGTGTTGAACATAAACACCATACTCCATCTCACACTTCCAAAACCCTTGTTCCTTGAAAAACGAATCAATCTTAAAGTTCCAAGCTCTGGGCGCTTGCTTCAATCCATACAATGCTTTGTGTAATTTGAACACCACCCCTTCCTGATTATTTTTCTCAAACACAGGAGGTTGTGAAACATACACCTCTTCTTGTAATGGACCATTCAGAAATGCAGATTTTACATCTAAATGCATCAGAGGCCAATTCATGTTAGTAGCTATTGCAATCACTAGTCTGATTGTTCCATGTCTCGCTACAGGTGCAAACACTTCAAAGTAATCCAGCCCAGGCTTCTGTAGGAAGCCTCTTGTTACTAATCTCGCTTTGTGTTTTCCAATTGATCCATCTGGCTTTAGCTTCTGCTTGAAAACCCATCTGACGCTGATGGCTTTCTTGCCTTTTGGAAGTTCTGTCAGCTTCCAAGTCTTGTTTCTCTCCATAGCATCAAGTTCTTCTTTCATGGCCTGTAACCAAACTTGGTGCTTAAGAGCCTCTTTCGTACTCACGGGTTCAGAGTCTACTAACATTGCACACTGAATTACTTCTCCTTCAGAGTTTACTTCAGTATCTAGCAACATGTCAAACTCTGCAAATCTTCTTGGGATGCTTCTGACTCTTTGTTGCCTCTGAACTGGACCTTCAGAACTTTGGACACCAAAACTTTCCCCTTCAGAAGCACTTGCTTCAGCAATTGGAATTTCTCCAGAACCTTCCCCTTCAGAAGCACTTACTTCAGAAATTGGACTTTCTCCAGAACCTTGAGTGTCTTCAGAGTCTGGATCACCATCAGAGTCAGAGTCAGAATCATCTTCTCCTTCTGTATCTTCTTCAGAGTCAGAGTCTTTACTAGCTTCAGAAACATGTATTTCTGACCTTTCTTCAGAAGTTCTGTCATCAGAGTCAGGACGAGACTTTTCCCAATTCCAAACTTCTGATTCCTCTATAATGACGTCTCTGTTGAACTCAAATTTTTTAGTTTCTGGACAATAAAGTTTATACGAACCTGTACTGTGATACCCCACCAGCAACATCACTTTACTTCTATCATCCAGCTTCTGTCTTCTGGCTTCTGGGACATGTTTGTAACATACAGAACCAAATACCTTCAGATGACTAACACTTTTCTTATCGCCAGTCCACTTCTGAATAGGAACTATTTCCTTTAATTTCTTTGTTGGACATCTATTGAGCACATAACATGCAGTTGCAACAGCTTCTCCCCACAAAGTATGAGGAAGCTACTTCTCTTTCAACATGCTTCTCGCCATATCTAGTAAAGTACGATTTCTTCTTTCAGCAAGACCATTATGTTGAGGAGTATATGGAGCAGTAACCTCATGCTCAATTCCATTCTCCTCACATAAACTTATGAATTTTGTGGAGTTATACTCACCACCAACATCAGTTCTAAGAATTTTCAGAGTCTGGCCACTCTGATTCTCAGCCTTCAGTCTGAACTTTTTGAATTCAGCAAACACCTCGTGTTTGAACTTTATGAGAGATACCCATGTCATTCTGGTGAACTCATCAACAAATGACACAACCTATTTACTCCCACCAGTAGATGCTACTGGAAACAGACCGCACACATCAGAATGTACTACTCCCAAGGCATGTTTTTCTCTTGGAGCTACTTCTGATGCAAAGAGTAATCTTGGTTGCTTCCCTTCCATGCACACCTTGCATGAATTTTTAGGCTTCTTGATTGTAGGAATTCCATGTACCAGATTCTTTGATTTCAGATGCCCTAAACTTCTGAAATTCAGATGACCAAATCTTCTGTGCCACAACTCACTCTCCTTGACAACACTTGTTGCACTAAGACATTCAGAGTCTGCAGTTCTAACATTCACCTTGAATGTTCTGTTCCTTCCCTGTTCTGACTCCATAATCATCTTCTGATTACAGTCATACAGCTTCAGAAGATTGTCCTTCATGGTAACTGAAAAACCTTTCTCAACCAGTTGTCCCACACTCATCAGATTGCTTTTCATGTCAGGTACATACCAAACATTCTGGATCACTGCTGCTTTCCCATTGTTTAGAATGATTCTGACATTTACCATACCTTCTGCATTGAGGTATTTATCATTAGCACATCTGATCTTTGTACTCTTCCCAGAGTCAAAGTCAACCAACCACTTCTCGTTTCCAGTAAGATGGTTTGAACACCCTGTTTCCATATACCACCATTCTGATGAATTCATGTCATCAGGTTCAGAAGCCAACAATAGCACAGGTTCATCATCAGAGTCTCCTCTTGCTATATTTGCTTCTTCTGAATTCCTTTCTTTGTTGGACCAGTAATCTCTGGCATAGTGACCAAAGTTCTTACAACAGTAACACTGAACATTCTTCTTGTCAGACTTCTCCTTTCCCTTCTGGACATTCTTCTTCCTATCAGAGTTTGAAGCTTATGACTTTTGACCACCATTATTTCTCTTCCTGGCTTCTGACCAAGTTTGTTTCTGATGCTTCTAACCAGAAGTTACTTTCAGATCCTGCTGTTCTACTTCCCTCTCAGAAGTTCTTACATTCATACACAACTCATGCGCCTCTAGACTACTTTGCATCTCTTCAACTCTCATGGTGCTCAGATCTTTGGAATGTTCAATTGCTACAACAATGTAATCAAATTTAGAAGTTAAAGATCTCAAGATCTTCTTAATAATTACTTGTTCATACAGAGTTTCTCCATAAACTTTCAACTCATTAGTGATCAAAATCACTCTAGAGATGTATTCAGAAACCTTCTCGTTGTCCTTCATGTTGAGATTCTCATATTGCTTTCTGAGAGACTGAAGCTTCACCTTCTTCATTGATGCGTCACCACTGCAACATCTGACTAGTGTGTCCCACACAGCCTTTGTTGTTTCAGAATCAGCAATCTTCTCAAACACATTCACATCCCACATTGATGGATGTAGAACAACGCTTTCTGATCTTTCTTCCTCAACGCCTTATGTGCTATCTTCTGGGCCTCTGTTGCATCTGCTTCTAACAGATTATAGCCATCAGTGACAAGATCTAACACATATTGAGAACCAAATAACACGCGCATCTGGATCTTCCAACAATTCTAGTTTTTGCCATCAAATATTGGAATCTTGGAATGAATATCGTCGCCGTTTCCGTTCATCTTCTACCTTGTGAAATTTACACAGAGTTTCCGAAATCAATGTTTTCTCAAAACCCCCCAGAATCAGAATATTTTAATTCTTAATCACAATACTTCTTTTCCCGTGGATTTCGAACCGAAGCTCTAGATACCAATTATTGGAACACAAGGAAGATAAAAGGAAAAAGGAATATTTATTAATAGCTTCAAAAAATAAGGATTTACAATGAATTACAATAACCTACTCCACTAGGCTATTTATACACACAAATTAAATCTAAAATATATCTTCTACAAAGATATAAGAAGATCTAAGATATATATCTTCTAACAAAGATATAAACAATATAAAAGATATTCCTAAATATAAATTAATATCTAAATTAATTCAAACAGCAGCATCATATTTTAATATTTGAAAAACTAGCATATCTTTTATCCCAGTTTATCAAAATAACGGAGGGTATAATTATTAATTTTCTTTTTTTAAAAATTGTTACATTGCTTACCTAGAATATTACATTATTTACCCATAATATTTAAATTAAAATAAAAATTAAACTCCCTAGAGATCTAGATGAAAATCAAATTCCCTCAATATGTAGATCTAAATCTTCGAATTGTTGAATATTATCTACGAATCTTGCATGCATTTGTTTCTGGAGAAAAAAACGTTAAGATAATTAATATCAATAATCAAAAATATTTTCGGTACGAATAAAAATTTAATAAAACAAACCTTGAACTCAGATGATTTTTTACTCTTGTAATCCACCGTAGAGAATTTTTTCCAAGCGTCCTTAGGTTTCATGTGCTTCATATGTTTCATTTAGGTTAGATTTCCAATATCGTAAGAGATATTTTCATATCAATTCAGAAAAATTTCTCTTTTATTCATAAAACACATGAGCACTAATATATCATTGTGAATTGATTACTTGAAAGAGAAGATCAATCCTAGTGATTGATATATATTTATAAACTTTATTACTCAAATAATTTTCAGATTTGGTTTGTAAATTCCTTATTGTCTAGGATTGTTGGAAATAAGAGAGTAGAAAGGAAATCATTATTTTCTTGTTCTACTTGTTTGGTTTGTTCCTTGATATCCAGGATTGTTAGAAGCAAGAGGTTGAAAGTGAGAGTGTTGTTCTCATTTCAACTAAGTTGATCCAAGAGGATTGTTTTTGGTGGCTTTGTCGTTAGAAGATTGTAAGGGAAACCTTGGTATAAGGCTTGTACCAAGATCTAACAATAATGAAATCTCTTTCGTGTTAAAAGGGGAATTGAGTACTCTCAAACTGTAAGTGGAACCAGAATACATCCATGTGTTCTTTACTTTTCCGCATTTATCACTTTCATTTTAAAACATAACCAGAAAAGAAAGAAACACATTACTAAATACTTAAACACCAAACCAAAAATAAGAACAACTTGTTTCTAAAACCGGATAAATTTTTAAAGTCCTAATTCAACCCCACTCTTAGGCGCACTCCAAACTTACACATTGGAGTTTTTTTTGTCTTGAAATCTATCTTGAATAATCATGCGAGTTGGGGCGGCTTCATATTAACACGTATTAGGGTAAACATCTAACGATTGCTTTTATAGTAAAATCTAACTATTATACCGCTAAGTTTGAAGTTTAAAACCGACGTGATAGTTATTATTAATTATTATTTTTTAAACTATCAACTCAGTTAATTTTAAAAACCGAGGTGATAATTATTATTATTATTTTAATATTACATTGCTTACACATAATATTAAAATAAATTGTTTACAACAAATCTCTTTAATAATTTTTCTGCACTTGCAATCCACCATATATGTGTTGATGCTTGAATGTAAGAAGTTTGCATTCAAGATTGAGTGTTGATGCTATTATTATCACTGCCTTTACTAGCATGTACAATGTGCATGCATTGAATGCATCCAACTTATAATTCACAGAGAGTGTAAAATATTCTCCATCAATAGTTGCAAGCATCATGGCTCCTCCTGAGAAGACTTTCTTTACAATATACGATCCTTTATAATTTGGAGCCCACTGCCCCTAGTGTGTTATTGGGAGGCAGGATTCTCTTCAATACTAGGTCACCAGCTTGGAAGTTCCGAGGGTGCACCTTCCTATCAAAAGCCATCTTCATCTATCTTTGATACAACTCCCCGTGACAAATCGTTATCAATCTCTTATCATCAATGAGTTTCAATTGAACAAGTCTGTTCTCAACTCACTCAACTTCGTCAAGTTTCATATCTTTCATGATCCTTAAAGAAGGAATCTCAACTTCTACAGGCAGGACTGCTTCCATACGATACACAAGGGAAAAAGGGGTTACCTCAGTCGAAGTGCCTCGAAGTACGATAGTCATACAAAGAGAAAGGCAACATCTCATGTAAATCCTTGTAGGTCACCACCATTATTTGCACAATATTCTTGATGTTCTTATTAGCTGCCTCAACAAGCCATTCATCTTTGGACGATATGGGAAAGAATTGTGATGTTTTGTCTTAAAAATTTCACACAGCTCCTTCATCATATTGTTATTGAGATTAGATTTATTGTCGGTAATGATCTTTTCAGAAATCCCATAATGATAAACTATTTCTTTCTTTATGACGCGAGCAACCACTTTTTTGGTGACATTGGCATAAGATGCAGCTTTAACCCACTTGGTGAAGTAATCTATGTGAAGCAAAATAAAATGGTGTCTGTTGGAAGTAGTCGATTCAATTCGTCCAATCATATCAATGCCCCACATTGCAAAGGGCCAATGAGAAGTCAAGAAATTCAATGGAACGGGCAACACATGCACCTTATCAGTATATATCTGACACTTGTAACAAATTCTGGTATGATTGTAACAATCAACCTCCATGGTAGACCAATAATAACGTGGTCTCAAGATTTTCTTAGCCATCATATGCCCACTAGAATGTGTTCCAAAGGAACCTTCGTGCACTTTGTAGCGGTAGAAATGTTGAGACTAAGCCATTGGATTTGACTTGACTCGTACAAATTAAAATAAAAACCGCCACCGTGCTTTATTGTTTCTAAAAGAATGGGAAAAGAGAGAATAACTCAAAAGAGGGGGGAAAGATTCTAGGTAATGGGGTTGGTTATGTAAAGGGAATGTATTAGCACCCTAAACATCTATGGTACTTCGCAGGAACCTCTTTGTAAAATCTGTATGTTTTGGCTATAAAATGTTGTATGAAAATGGATTGTGGTGGTGAGAAAAGAAGTATATTTGTTTATGATTTTTTGCATCCGCCGCGGTTGCGAACCTTTAGTGCCTATGTACCATCTTCTGTGCAATAGGGGATCAGGGCACACGTAGTTCCTCTTTTAAAAATAAAATAAAAACATAAGTGTGATGGTTAATTTTAAGAGACAAGACATCATTGTCATTGTCCGTGTAGAAAACATACTTACTACCCACAATTATAAGAAAGGAGAATTTGCGTTATCTCAAAGTGGAGGATATGACTTGGATTTCAAAATCAACAATGCCTCACTCAACACCCAAGTGGAAAATATCTCACTTCACTACATATTATAGAAGTATAGTTGTTTGCATCACTATAAGGATTGACAAGAGTCCAATATTTTAAGAAAAGTTTTTAAAGATAAAAGCCAAAATGGCAAAATAGTTTGAATGATTTTTTTTTTACTTTTAGTCTTCTCACAAAAATGTAAAAGTATTATTAAGTTGATTGAAATTTGATTAAGAAATACTTTTTGAAAATGCATGGACATAAGTCCAAGTTTATCATGAAAGTGGTTCAAGTTTTAAAACAAGAAGAGTTTTCAAAAGGAGGGAGAAGATTTTGAAATTAAAGAAAATGGGAGGAGATGAAGATACTATCCTAAAGCAAAAGGTAAAATCTAAGAAAAAAGAACAATCTAACCAACAAGAAGCCAACATTTGACACAACGAGTCAATGTAGAATTCTCATTCTTTGGATTTGAAACCAAACAAACAACTACAAAAAAAGGACTTCTTAAGGAAACCAAGCTCTAATTGCATTAAGTCTTCATAAAAATTGGGCAGAGTAACATCTGTATACATGTGAATTCTAGATCACAGACTAAGCATATAATCACAATAACCTGCACACAAAATAAACAAACAACCCATTATCTTAGGGTAAACCCCAATAACTCTAGACAAGATAACAATCAAGGTCATAAGGTCTCAAGGTAGGCCACAACTTCTAATCCTAAGTCCAATAAGTCCATCACTCCATAATGACAAGGATATTAACCAAATAGTCCAAGTAACATTAAAGCTTTTTAGGGTTCAAGTTGATTATTAGGTATCTTAAAAAAGAAATGAAAAGCTCAAGTGAGAAAAATAAAAATGACATGAAGATAAAGGCTCAAGTTAGCAAAGATAAAAAATAGCATGAAATGTAAATGTTAAAGTAAATGGTACATAAAGTAAAAGCATAAAATAAAATCATAAAAGTAAAGTCAATTGTTAGGAATTAGTAGTTAGTTGGATGACCTTCTTGAAACTTGAATTTGGAACTCATTAGAGGATTGGTAGAACCAAAGCCTCTCAATAACAAATTGCATTTTCTTTTTGTCAAGTATATCATCCATTTAAGAATTCCCAAGATAACACTTAATGATCAATGATGTTTAAGTGATCCACTTTGACCAAAATTGATGAAGTTCCATTAGAGGATTGGTAGAACCAAAACCTCCTAACAATGGATCTCAAGGTTATTGGATCAAATGGTTAAAATTAACATACTTGGGTTTGCAAACATAGTTTTGGGCCAAGAATGACTATTTTCTCAAATCAGGACAAAATTTAGCGTTATGTTAAGCAATTGTAAGTGGATTTATATAGAAGTCACACCTATTTTGAGGTCGGTCAATAGCAATCTATGCACCTCATGTTTTGAGACATCATATGTAAATCATGCTTCAATAACATTTGGTTCAATAAGAATGGGATAAGATAAAGAGGGAAGGGGAAATGAATAAACCACATTTGAACCAAAATTTAATCAAACTATTATTAAAATCAGTCATCCATTTTTATGGAGTTAGACTCAACACCATGGATCCAATAATGTTAATAAAGTTCATGATCAAAATTTTAATCCAAGATCAACAAGAATATATACAAAAAATAAAATTATATTTAAAAAAGAAATAAAGGTTTTTAAAATAATTATAAAATGGAAATAAGGGAGAGAAATAGCAACTATATTCAAATTAATCAAGAAAAAATAAGTAAGACCATAGAAAAATCAAGAATGAACTCAAATATATTTATAAATTTTTTGGTACTTTTTTAAAGTCAGAAACTATTTTTAAAATTAAAAGAAATAGGTGAAATAAACCAAAAATGATAAAAAATAAAAAAGTCATAAATAAAAAATTATTGAGGTCACCAATATTTGTCAAAATGTCATTGGATTCTTCCCTATTTTTTTCGGAATTTAAAAATGAAGAAAAATATTTTTTTAAACATTTAAAACAACTCAAATAAAATGAAAAATTATAAAAAATACCAAAACAAAAAATAAAATTGTGAAAAAATAAAAATCAGAAAGAGAAAAATCAAAAGTATTTTACATAATTTTTTCAGATTTTTTGGGGTTAAAATGAATTTTCTATAAATTTTTGAAGTTTAAAACAATTTAAATATAAAAATCAGAAAAATAAAATAAAGTCAAAAAAATGTGGACCAATGGATGAGAGTCAAAACATGTTAGTAATCAAATCCAAGAGATCTGGCGCGTTGTGCATGTCATGGTCATTACAGAATAAAGCACTGAATCAAATATAAATCAGATTTTCAAAAATTCCAAATGGCACGCCATCATTGGTTGGAAGATGACACGTTGGTCATATCCAACCTCCGGCCAACGTGGAACACAATTCCCTCAAACTGTAAAATTAGAAGCCCAGACCCATGCCATTCGCTTCGTCTCATCAATACGGAGACAACCACACCTTCGCGAAAAATTTATATAAACTGTAGCTCAAATAATTTGGAAGAGAAGTTTTGAAAAGGGATTTGAAATTTCGTGGTCAAAACATGCTTCCAGTTAAAAACAAGTGTTACGACTAGATCCAAGATGATGAGAGCTTCACAATAGTATCAAAGTTTGAGAGAATTGGTGAAGGAATCTACCTATTGAAGTTAAGTTGTAGAGCTCTGAAACTGGACTTGGCTAGCACGATTCAGGGAGTTTTAGAATTTAATTCTTCTTCTGCTAGCTTCAGTAAGGTTCAAGGAAGGTGAATTCACACAGAAAATGATTGAAAAAGGATGTAAGAGCAAATTCGAAGTTACATAAAATTGAGTTCAAGAGAGAGTTCGATAGGGTGATTATGGATTTCCAAGCATGAGGAAATGGATGAGGGATGACTCTCTATTTATAGGTAAGTGAATGGGATCCTCAAGCGTATGAAATGATGAAGTTTGGAGGGAATTCCTGTGAATCTGCAACATGGGAAAAGTGTGACTCATTTTTTTTATCAAAACTCATCCAAACCTTGCGTTTTGATGCACTAATCACTTCTTGAAGTTCAATAAACATGTTTAGGAGCAAAAACATGCAACAATTTTGTGATTAGAAGCCAAAACAAAAGTTTCAAATTTCTGACTTGGTGAAAAATTCAGTTTCAATTTGCCAATTTCAAACCCATGGCATTTTGAACTCAAGGGGTCCTAGGATATGATTCTTGAAGCTTAAGAAAGAGGATATTACAAGCTTTACAATGTGTAAAGAATGGGATCAAATGGATTCTTGAGCTGAAAATTATGATGAGTCAAAGTTGAGAAAAAGAGGTAGACTTTCTATACTTAGAAAATTTCTAAGTTTTTCTTCAAAAATGACTTGTAATATCTTGCATTCAAACACGGCTTTCCACTTGAAATTTTCTATTGACCAAAAAAGATGGCATGAAATAGATCTATTTAATTACATTTTTAAACTTGAACCGTTCAAAGTCTCCAAAAATTGAGAGAGTTATGACTTGTTGAAGTTGGGAAAAATTCATGAAATGACCTATAATATTTTGCATCCTCAAGGCATCTTCCATCCATTTTCACACTTTGAACATAAAATAAAGGTTAAGTTCACATCTTCACAATCATAATGGAAAAAGAATGGGTTCAAGGTGATAAGAATTGATCAAGTTATGGTCCTTTGAAGTCACATAAGGGAATTTGAGGTTTCATCTGAAGGACTTGTAATCTTTCTTCACCATCAAGTTTCTTCCACACATAGTTCTTTGAAACTTTTGATGTGATTTGATAATAACCCTTTTTAAGAGATGTATGTCTTTGGAATCACTCAAAAATATCAAAAGATGAGCAAGATATACCCTTTGAAGTTCAAAACCCTAGCTCCTAGAGCAAGAAAATGCCTTGGGAAACCTTTGCAATTTTGACCAATCTTTTTGCACAAATACCTTTGTTATGTGCTTATAAGTTATTGAGGATGATAAGGAGAAACCAAAGCAACCAAAACCAATTCCAAATCATGAGAATTGAAGGAGATATGCACTTGTGATCATTGAAATCAAAGACTTATCCATTTGAGTCAAACTTCTTCAATCAACCCTTGTACTTTTGAACTAATTTTAACAACTTGAGGTCTGATGAATCATAAAAGACTTTGTCATGATATTACTTAAAAACATCTTTAATGATGAGGCTTGAATCTCAATGAATCTTTGTTGAGGAAGGCACATAAATGAACTCATGAATCCCTAGATCAATCTTAATGGAATGTATTGTGCTTTCACCTACAACATCAATAATTGGGGCAAACACTCACTGTATTTATTAGTTAAAATATAATAAATACAAAACATATATGATCATACAATACAATTCAAGGTGCTTGGTGATTCTCCAAGATCAAAAGCTAAAGATAGGGAGAATAACCAAACCCTAGTGTGTGACCTTGTTGTGATTGAGTTGATATGATATGATGAAGGGATCTTAGGGGCAAAAATTAGGGTACAATAGATGCCCTTATTTAAGTGTCATCTATCTGGAGATACGAAGGTTAAAATCTTCATGTCGACGTGATTGAAGATACTTAAATATAAAACAAACCCTATTTTTGGCCTTAAGATGCCATGCAATGCTCATGATTATGAATGTTGATTAACAAATCTAAAGGGACGTAAGACACCACCAGGGATGTAAAAAGTAAAACATGGAACAAAAGGAAAACTCGACAAGGAAAACAAATCACTGGTGAAGAAAAGACAAGACTCTGTTGGGGTAATGCCCAAGAGAGGATCTAAAGAATTGTTAACTCAAAAATTGAAGAATAACAGTGACCATAGATAACTTATGAACTACCAACTCACTGACGGAATAGCAAAAAAAGTAACGTCGACCCACCGGGGATAGGTATGGTAAGATAGTACTAGTAAATGTAAAGATGTATTCCGCACTCATGACCATGAACAAATGAACTTCTACTGAGCAACAAAATCTCAACGACAACCTACCTTTCATAATGACAAGGCTACCATTCATCGGAAAAAGATCTCAGTAACGAACTACCTTCCATAATGACAAGGCTACCATACATTGGAGTAACAAAATATCAACAACTAACTACCTTCCATAATGACAAGGCTACCATCCATTGGAGTAACAAAATCTCAACAACGCACTACCTTCCATAATGACAAGGCTACCATCCATTGGAGTAACAAAATCTCAACAACGAACTAACTTCCATAATGACAAGGCTACCATTCATTGGAGTAACAAAATCTCAACAACGAACTACCTTCCGTAATGACAAGGCTACCATTCATTGGAGTACCAAAATATCAACAACGAACTACCATCAATAATGATAAGGCTACCATTCATTGGAGTACCAAAATCTCAACAATGAATTACCTTCCATAATGACAAGGCTACCATCCATTGGAGTAACAAAATCTCAACAATGAACTACCTTCCATAATGACAATGCTACAATTCATTGGAGTAAAAAAATCTCAACAATGAACTACCTTCCGTAATGACAAGGCTACCATCCATTGGAGTAACAAAATCTCAACAACGAACTACCTTCCGTAATAACAAGGCTACCATCCATTGGAGTAAAAAAATCTCAACAACGAATTGCCTATAATGACAAGCTACAATCCATTGGAGTGATAAAATCTCAACAACGAACTACCTTTCATAATGACAAGGCTACCATCCATTGGAGTAACAAAATTTGAATCTTCTCTGGGAGTCATCAGATTCACTAGGGGAAGAACAAGTTGCTCAAATAAAGAGACCTGCCACTTGCTGCTATGAGAAGGAATTGCACTAAAGATTTCTTGAAGAAAGAAAATATGGCTTCCTGGGGAAAGAGATGGAATTCCTGGAGAAACGCCAATAAATTCAAGCTGAGGAGATAAAAACTTCTTGTGCAAAATAAATGAATATTCTCAAACTAAAGCTCAAATCTTGCCAAAATCCAAATAAGAGTATTGCCGAGGGTACCTACTTCAAACAGAAATAAACCAGAATGAAGCAGTCAATCAAAATACATCTCCTAAGAAATAAACTCAAGAGGAGGAACCCATTCCATCCAGACAACGAGCTGAAAAGAAGACTGAAACAAAATTCTTCCACGAGGGATAACTCAGTGGGAAAGTTAAAAGAATATACACTTTCTGCTTAAGATTGACACTCTATCGGAGATAGGGTAACACAACTCTGCAAAATAGGGTAATATATTGTGATACGGTGGGAGAACTGACTTGAAAGTTTTGCGTTTTATCGCAAATGTTGCGGTTAGCAAGAGTCGCCACCTAATTTTCTTTTATCCAAAAGGTAAGGTGAAAAAGCACAGGAAAGACCTTTGAGATTGTTTCTTGAGTTCCGGGGGTAGATTATGAAAAGGGAAGGTGTTGGCACCCTTTTCATCCATGGTTTTCCATGGGCTCTTAGTTACTTGCTAGATCACTTGCTTTTGTTGTTTGAAATTGTGCTTGGTGTGGTTTTGAAAGTATTTTGTAAAAGAGGCCATTGTTTAGGCAATCTTTGTAATGATTCTCGTTCGTAAGAATGTATACAAAAGATGTTTGTCTTTTTGAAAATGTTTTCAATTTTGTAAGATGTTTAGAAATGTGTGTGTTTGTTTTGAAAATAGCAAGGATATTTGTTTTGAAATGGAGCAAGTAACTAAAAGTAATCTACCTACTCAAATGTCTTTCTTGTTCATTTTCTTTTCCTTTGACATTGTTATCTTACCATTGATTTAGTAAGCAACCCTATCTTTGGATGTAAACGGGACGGGCGTGAGTCATTGCATAGCCATGATTAACAATGTTGCAAAGTATCTTAGCGTTTTGAGTGACTAAGATCATTTTTGTAAGGAAACTTTGAATAGCGTCATCGAGGGTCTATGATATTATATTTGTTTGTTTTTTCTAAGACACTTTACCTGCGTAATATGGCCATTTTTGTATATGGAAACCATGTGGAGTAACCCTAGGGGTGCTTGTGTGCAGTGTGTCATTTTCATGTTTAATTTTGTCTTGGATTAGGGTTTTCTATTTGATTGATTTTATCTTACCATACAAACCCTAATTACTAGCATGTTATGTAAAGCGATAAATTGAGAAATTTAAAGATTACTACGCTATTACAACATTTTGTGGGAGAGGGGTATACAATTGATGAATGGGGATTGCGATAATATAAACCTAATTAATCTATTACAACCAAATTGAATTTATACAAGTATTGGAATAAATAATGTATAAGATAATTTAAATATGCAAAGATATGTAAATGCAAAAAGAAGGTATTGTTTTATTCTTTTTATGTAAAAAGTTTTAACCTAAGCCTAATAAACAAATCAAGATTAAACTTAAATTAATTAAAGAAGAAAATTATTTTTTTAGAAAAGATTTTGATTAAACCCTAATTCTAATTTAACAAGGAAATAAATTTCATTAAGTATTTTTGTATTTTATATTGAAACTAATATATGGTATTTATGAAGTATTTTGGCCTTTTTATATGTTAAAATAAATATTTAATAGGTATGAAGAAAACATAAGTATTTAACCTAATTCTATTTTAATTTACAAATTTATTTAACAAAAATAGATAATATATAGCTAAATAAAAATAATTTTTATGAGAAAATAAAATAAAATAAAACAAAATATAATATTGATAATTTTATATTTTTTATGATTTTTATTATTAAGGAAAATATATTTAATAAAATAGAATTGAAAATAAAATGAATAATAAAAATATATGGGCCAGGGGTGCTATGAGTAAAATGGAGGCAGGAAGTTAGCAAAAATATAGGGCCCAATGTCTAGAAGCCCATGCTGCAAACAAATAAAAAAATTGAAAAAAAGTATGAAAAAATTGCAAAAGACAGCGCCAAGGCTCGAACCCGTGACCTAGGGAATTTTTGCGTGTTGCCTTACCACTGGGGTGACTGTAAATCCGTTAGTCTAAATGAAAACAAAAAATACATAACATGAAACGCTTCCTTGCCCTGTACTTCATCTTCAACCTTTGGCCAGTCGGACCTCCTGTAACTTTTTCATTTCTCAATAAAAATGGAAAGTGATAACATGAATATTATAGCATTTTATCTCACGATTCAAACCATGTGCATAAGTAAAACTATAAGTCCAAGATCAGAGAGAATTTTGTTGGCCCTAATTCTTAACCTAATTTTTCCAAAAACTTCAAACTAAAAATTCTCTAAACTCAAGCCAAATAAATACAAGCTATGGATATGTACAGCTTCGTAGCAATGATGTCTACATTCTATATTCAAAAATGGAAAGATAACTATGCCTGTATCAATAGTTAGAAAAATAGAAAACTCACCTTGAAAATAGAAATTGTGTTTTGAAAATGAGCTTGCTTTAGGATGCTGTGATGATCAGGTTAGCTTCCTTGAACCTCTAGGAAGCTAATGCAATGCTTAGCTTGTCTTGAGGGTGGCTGGAATGGTCTGGAGAACTCCACCCGTGTTTCTCTGTTTTTGACTTTCAACAATGGGGAAGATGGAGTTACAGTGATGTTTCAGGGTGTGGGATGGTTTACTTGTATGGTAAGGAAGCTTGGGAAAGCAAAAGGCCTGAAAACGCATGAGTGGAATGGAAGATTCAGTTCACAAGTCAGAAATGGCAAGTTTGGAGGCTTGTTCTGCAATTTCTGATTCTAAGGTGTTTCAAGGCTTGGACATTCATGGTTTTAGTTTCAAAATGAAGGCTTTATATAGAGGATAAGATTGGAGGACTTGTGCTTGCTCAGAAGTACAAGATCATATGTCTTGCTACATTTCTTGTTTTTGAAGCAAGGTGAGGAGACAAGTCCCTAAGTGCTGTACAGGCGTGGTCTGGTTGGGTAGAGGCTTTAGGAAAGTTGCTCTTTGTTGTAGCTTTGCTTATGTGTATAGAAAACAAGTGCAAGGCTCAAGGAGTGAAAAGTTGCAAAAGTTATGCTTTATCAAAATGGAAATGGTACCTTTGTGCCAAAAATGGAATTGTTTATGTACAATGCATTGAATGCTTGGATTTAGGGCATGAAACCTTGTGCAATTCATTAATGGTGGAGTGACAAACGAGTTTGAGGCCTGAAAAGTGAAGATTGTACAGCCAATTTGCAATTTTGAAAACTTGTTCTTCATGAAATGGTTTGAAATCAAAGTGAGAAATTGCCAACTTCATCTCTTCGATTCTCCCTACTAATGATTGATCTCAAGGAGTTCTTGGACATTTTGGAAATCTTGTAATGTGTTCTACAACCCATCTTTGAAATTCTTTTGAAGGTTCCTCTTGGAACTAGGTGAAAAGTTTCCATGAAGTTAGGTCAAAAACCTGCCTAACTAAAGCAAAATTTCACTAAGTTATTTTAGTTCATGAGCATGTATTCACAAAATGATATCTTGAAATTCAAGAATCTTTAGGAAAAATTGTGTGAAGAAAAGTTGTATATTTCATGGAGATCTACAACTTTCATGTTGCGAACTTCCTTTGAATCATTTTTTATCATGGTGAAAATTTGGCATAATGTTGAGAAAAAATAAGAAATTTTCTATACTTAGAAAATTTTCTAAGTTAGAATTTTTCAACTTTTCCAAATCCAAATCTTAAATCTTTGGTTCCTTGATGAACAAGATTCACATTTTGACATGTTTTGATGAATTATGATCCTTGGCACTTGAATTTGACCAAAAAGTCAAAGTTTGACTTTTCAGTGCATAGTTGACTTTTGATCAATTGACTGAAAAATTCATTTGTCAATCCAATGGATTTGCAATGTTTTGAACCATGTCATTAGGTCAAGATAATGAAATTGAAGTCTTGAGATCATGCCTTAAACCAATTGACCGTTTGTTAGGTCAAAAATAAAAAGTTGCCCCTTCTTAGTCAAAACCCTAATTTTGACCATTTTGCCCTTTTGATGAAATGATCAAATTTCTTGGGGAATTATGGTCCAAACTTGATAAAATGATACATATGAGTCTAAGATGTTGATATGGATAAAAAATTATGAAGTTTGACTGTAAATTGGCCATAGTTGACTTTTCCCCCAATACAACTGATTTTTAGGTCAATTATCCAATTGACTGATCAAAATTGTGATTCAAGGCTTAAAACTTGACATGAGTAATCTTGGGGGTCCATAATGATCTTTGAAAGTCATATGAAGCATTGATAGTCCATAAATCTTTGTTCAAACTCAAACCCTAATTTTGGTCATCAGTGCATGAGGAGGTGTCTTGAGTTGATCAAACCCTAATGCAGTCTTGAGTCCAGGAGATCTTGTGAGGAAATCCTTGATAAGTAAGAGGGCAAATTTTGGGGTACAACATATACCAACATAGACCAATGATTATGCATGATGCTGGTATGAAAGTATGAATGTTACCATGTATATGCTGACAAAACAAACATATGACACTGGGGGTACACACAAGATCTAAAAATGGTTATAATCAATACTCGGCTAAATCACAAACATGATGGAAATTCCATAGGAAAGGGAGCACCAAGTGAGGAAACAAATTCCTATTTCATAACTTAAATTCACTGGGAAGGAATAATATCAATAACAGCAAATTAACACAAACATGGCGATATAGCATCTTCTCCAAGTTCTACTGAGAAAACCACATAGACTTCAGCGGGGGAAACAAAATGTTCGAATTTAACACTTCTTCCATGGTTGGTTTTACTAGGGAAAACAATATCACATCATTGAGACATCAGTTGGGGATGACTTACTGACTTCATTGGGGAGGGCAATTTTAGAGAAGTATATCATCTCAACTTCACTTGGGGAACTCAAGAAAACTTATGGAGATTTTAAATCCAATCCAGCACTTGGCGGGAGAAAGCCCAAAAAAGTTGATAACCTTTTAACACCTCTTAAATAAGACATTGCCCTTGCCTGACTATCGGGCAAACAAATAAAATGCCAGTACTGCCGAAAGAGAGATGCTTCGCAAATGAGTCTAACCCAACATGCAAGGGGAGAAAGACTTTATTATATAAGTGAAGCCTTCACTGGGGAATCTTGGACATAGTTTTCATATCTTGCAAACCTTTGAGTTTATCCGTCCCTGAAGCCACTAATTTTGTTCTCCTTGTATCACAAAATCTAAAGCAATATGTAATTTATAAATTATTTTCAAAAAATAATTTTTCTTATTTAATCTGTTTGCTTTGATCATTACTATCAATAATAAATGGAGTCTTTATAAGCTGAATAAAATAAGAATTTCAAAGAATTGGATAAAAGGCTCAAACTTTATTAATAGAATGGTAGTCTATGAATGAAAAGACTCTATAGATAATTACAAAGTTTGGAACATGGTAATATATATTGGAAAATATACATTGAATTACAATGACCACTGTTCTCCCTAACAACTTTGAATTCTTAAGCCCAACTTCGGTCGAAGAGTAGTAAGATCCAAGAAGATTGTTGCTTCATTGACCAAGTCTTGTCTGATATAGTTACTTTCCAAAATATCAATAACTTTTTCCTTGGTTTCCCTTGCGGGTTTTCAACCTACCGGGAAAATTTATTCTGTTTATGTCTCTAATTTTTTCCTAGACCGCCCTTTCGGGTTTTCGGCCTACCGAGAAGATCTTTTTTACCTAAGCCACTCATTCGGGTTTTCGTCCTAGTGAGCTGTTCTTTTACTTTTTCTAGGTGAAGTATTTCTTGACTGCATCAGTATTCACAGGACGTGGGAACTCCTCGCCATCCATTGTTTCAAGAATCAGTGCACCACCAAAGAAGGCTTTCTTGACAACATATGGGCCTTCAAAATTGGGAGTCCACTTTCCCCTTGAATCAGCATTAAAAGACATGATCTTCCTGAGTACGAGGTCACCTTCTCTGCATTCATGAGGTTTGACCTTCTTATCAAAAGCTTTCTTCATTCTCCTTTGGTATAATTTACCGTGACACAAAGTCGTCATTCTTTTCTTTTCTATTAAATTCAGCTGGTCAAACATGTTCTGGACCCATTCAACTTCTGACAATTTGGCTTCCATTATTACACGCAGGGAGGGAATCTCACCTTCAATGGGGAGCACTGCTTTCATGCCATATATAAGAGAGAACAGGGTTGCCCTTATTGAAGTGCGTACAAATGTTCGATACCCATGCAGAGTAAAAGGTAGCATTTCATGCTAGTCTTTATAAGTAACAACCATTTTGTGGATGATCTTCTTGATATTTTTATTGGCCGCTTCAACAGCCCCATTCATCTTTGGCCTGTAGGGAGATGAATTATGGTGGACAATCTTAAATTCCTCACAAATTTCAAACATCATTTTGTTATTCAAATTTGAGCCATTGTCGGTAATAGTCCTGCTTGGCACACCATACCGACATATGAGGTTATTCTTGATAAAACACACTACTATCTGTTTAGTGACATTAGCATATGAAGCTGCCTCCACCCATTTGGTGAAATAATCAATTGCCACCAAGATAAAACAATTCCCATTTGACGCCTTTGGTTCAATCATTCCAATAATGTCAATACCCCAGATAGAGAAAGGCCATAGGGAAGAAATAATATTTAGAAGTGTTGGAGGTACATGAATTTTATCAGCATAAATCTGGCATTTATGGCACTTCTTCGCAAATTTGTAACAGTCAGATTCCATTGTCAGCCAATAGTAACCCGCCCTAAGAATCGTTTTCGCCATTGAATGCCCATTAGCATGGGTACCAAATGAACCTTCATGAACTTCATGCATCAACATGTCTACTTAGTTTCTATCCATGCATCTGAGCAAGACCATGTCATGATTTCTTTTATACAGTACATCTTCATTGAGGAAAAAGATGCCCTCCAACCTTCTCAATGTCTTTCTATCCTTATTTGATGCACCAACCAGGTATTCTTGAGTCTGCAGAAAACGCTTGATATCAAAATACCAAGGTTTTTCTTCTACCACCTCCTCTGTTGTAAACACATGATCCGGTCTATCCAAATGTCGTACTGTAATATGAGGCACATCATTCCAAGTATTAACCTGATACATAAAATCCAGAGTTGCCAAGGCATCCGCCATCTGATTTTCATCTCTTGGAATATGATGGAATTCAACTTTGTTAAAGAAGGGTAATAATCTTTGTAAGGGATCAAGCCAGGATGACGAGTATCCCATTCTCCTTTAATCTGATTAACAACCAAAGTCGAATCACCATACACATATAGAACCTTGATTCTAAGATCAATGGCCTCCTCGATACCCATAATACAAGCCTCATATTCCACCATATTATTAGTACAATCAAATGTCAGCCTTGCAGTAAAAGGAATGTGTCATCCATGCAGAGTGATGACCACCGCACCAATTCTTTTTCCATATGTGTTTACTGCTCCATCAAATACCATGCCCCAGCGAGATTTAGGATCTGGACCTTCACCAGGTAAAGGTTCATCACAGTCTTTTGCTTTCAAGAACATCACATCCTTATCAGGGAAATCAAACTCGACATATTGATAGTCATCTATCGGTTGGTGAGCAAGATAATCCGCCATCACACTGATTTTATGGCCTTCTGAGTGTGGTACTCAATGTCGTATTCAGACAATAACATTTTCCAGCGGGAAATTCTTCCAGTGAGAGCAGGCTTTTCAAAAATATACTTAATTGGATCCATTTTGGAAATCAACCAAGTAGTATTATTCAATCATATATTGTCTCAACGGCTTTGCCGCCCAGGCCACAGCGTAACATGTATTCTCCAACATAGAATATCGTGACTCACAATCAATAAATTTCTTACTGAGATAGTATATGGCATATTCTTTCTTTCGTGTTTCATCTTGTTGTCCCAAAATATAGCCCATAGAACTATCCAACAAAGTCAGATACATGATCAATGTTCTTCCTTCAACGGGAGGGAGCAAGATATGAGGTTCAAGCAGATATTCTTTGATGCTTTCAAATGCCCTTTGGCAATCCTTTGTCCACACATAACTCTGGTCTTTCTTTATCAACTTAAAGATTGGTTCACATGTTGCAGTCAAGTGGGAGATGAATTTGGAAATATAATTCAGATGCCCAAGGAAGCCTCTAACTTGCTTTTTAGTCCTTGCCACATGCATTTCTTGGATTGCTTTGACTTTATCTGGGTCAACTTCAATCCCTTTCTGGCTGACGATAAAACCTAACAACTTCCCTTATTAGACACCAAAGGTGCATTTATTTGGATTCAAGCGGAGACGGTACTTGCTCAAACGCTGAATCAACTTCAACAAATCTTCTATATGCCCTTCTTTGGTCTGTGATTTGGAAATCATGTTATCAACATATACCTCAATTTCCTTGTGCATCAGATCATGGAATAGGGTTGTCATAGCCCTCTGGTACGTTGCACTAGCGTTCTTCAACCCGAAGGGCATCACTATATAATATAATGTTCCCTAGGGTGTGATAAATGTTATTTTTTTCCGTGTCCTCAGGAGCCATTCTTATTTGATTATATCCAAAAAATCCGTCCATGAACGAGAATACTTTAAATTTTGCTTTGGTATCAACCAACATATCAATGTGTGGCAATGGGAAATCATATTTTGGGCTAGCTTTATTTAAATCTCTGTAATATACGCACATACGGACTTTTCCATATTTCTTTGGTACGGGCACAATGTTAGCTATCCATTGAGGATACGCTGATGTCATAATAAAACCTGCATTTATCTGCTTTAAGACTTCTTCTTTGATTTTTACTGCCATATCAGGGTGAGTTCTTCTCAACTTTTTCTTGACGGGCGGGCACTCTGGCTTCAAAGGCAAATGATGCTCCACAATATCAGTATCTAGACCCGGCATATCATGGTAAGACCAAGCAAATATGTCCACATACTCTTTCAACAGCTCCATCAACCCGTTCTTCATATCAGGATGCAACAATGCTCCAATCTTGACTTCCTTTGGCTCCTCTTCTGAACCCAAATTGATTGTTTCCAAAGACTCTTTATACGGATGAATTGCATTTTTCTCGTGCTCGAGAAACCATGTAACCTCTTTTGAAATCTCATCATATTCATCTTCTTCTGTCCCAAACACAGTATATTCAAAGTTGGGAGAGGGTGCAAGGTCATTGCATTCAACAGGTTTATTAATTAATCTACACATGTGATTTGCTATTTTTTTGAGAAACTGACACATATATCAAGTGATCATGCAGATTTATTTTAAATTATTATTTTACTCAAAAGGTTTTTTTATTATTACCATTTTCCATGAAAAAGCAGAAAAATAAAAGACACAATTTTGAGAATCAAAGACAACCTTTATTTATGATTTTAATGATCAAAGTAAACAAATAAGCCCATACAATATTAACTTTCATCTTGGGCAGGATGAAAGCGTTTTGCAAAGATAAAAAAAAAACAAATTACTTTGAGACATGGATGCAATAGGGGACATTATAAGTCACCAAGTTCTGGATTCTGACTCAGGCGTGACATAATTCCGCATTTCCTGGTCTTCTTCATCCTCCTCAATAACATTAACTCCAGAAACACTTGGATGAAGATAGTATCCACCGCGGAAAACATCATGATAGCTACTCATAGTAGACTTTGACTTCAAACTTTAGCCTTTGCCATTCTTGGCAGAGAATCCTAAACCAGCCCTGTTCTTGTTCGCTGGAGGATCAACAAACAGTCCCCATACTTTACTTGGACCATTGCGCACAACCTGTTGAGCATCCTTGAATGAAAGATGATAGATGATATATCATGCTTACTCTCCATTTATTAACCACCTTGCCTTCATGCACAAATTTCAGCTTTTGGTGTAAAATGGAGGTGACGGCCCCTGCTTCATGTATCCATGGTCTTCCCAATAGATAACTATATGCGGGTACAATATCCATGACTTGGAAAGTGATCTGGAACAGATGTGGGCCTATCTGAATAGGAAGATACACCTCCCTAATAACATATTTCCTTGACCCATCGAAAGCTTAAACAATAATACCACTTGGGTGCATAGGAGCACCTTGATATTTCAACTTCATCAGCGTACTTCTCGATATCACATTCAAGGAGAATCCATTATCAATCAACATATTTGATAATGAACAATTCATGGATATGCGGAGAGCCAAATTGTGATTCCTCCCCTTATCAAGAAATTCATCATTGCAAAAGCTTAGGTTATTACGTAATATAATATTACCTACTACACTGCTTAATTAATCTAATGGCATGTCATACTCCACGAAGGCCTGGTCCAACACCCTCATTAAGGATTCTCTATGGGAAGCAGAGTTCATCAACAATGCTAAGATATATATCTTTGAAGGAGTCTGCAATAACTGATCCATAATTTGTAGTCATTGTGATACAGTGGGAGAACTGACTTGATTGTTTTGCATTTGATCACAAATGTTGCGGTTAGCAAGAGTCGCCACTGACTTTTCTTTTATCCAAAAGGAAAGGTGAAAAAGCACAGGAAATACCTTTGTGATTATTTCATGAGTTCGGGGGGTAGATTATGAAAGGGAAGGTATTAGCACCCTTTTCATCCATGGTTTTCCATGGGCTCTTAGTTACTTGCTAGATCACTTGCTTTTGTTTGAAAATGTGCTTTGTGTGGTTTTTTTGAAAGTATTTTTGAAAAGAGGCCATTGTTTAGGCAAACTTTGTAATGATTCTCATTCGTAAGAATGTATACAAAGTGTTTGATCTTTTGAAAATGTTTTCATGTTTTGTAAGATGTTTTGAAAGTGTAGGTGTTTGTTTTGAAAAATATCAAGGATGTTTTGTTTGAAATTGAGCAAGTAATTAGGAGAATTCTACTTACTCAAAAGTCTTTCATGTTCATTTCCTTTCTCCTTTGACACTGTTATCTTACCATTGATTTGGTAAGTAACCCTATCTTTGGATGTAAACGGGACGGGCGTGGATCATCGTATAACCATGATTAGCAATGTTGCAACGTATCTTAGCATTCTCTTTTAGGGACTAAGATAATTTGAAAGGCAACATAGATAGCATCATCGAGGGACTATGATCTTGTATTTTGCTTTGTTTTTGCTAAGATACCTCACATGCGTAATGTGGCCATTTTGTAAAGGCAACCAAGTGGATTTACCCTAGGGGGTGCTTGTGTGCAAGTGTATTGTTTTTCATGCTTGATTTTGTCTTTGATTAGGGTTTTCTATTTGATTGGTTTTAGTCTTTCCATACAAACCCTAATTACTAGCAATTGTATATAAAGCGATAAATTGCAGAATTTAAAATTACTACGCTATTACAATACTTGTGGGAGGGGGTGTACAAATTATAAATGGGGATTGCAAGAAAATAAACGTAATTAATCTATTACAACCATATTGAATTTGTACAAGAATTGAAATAAATAACGTACATAATGAATAAATATACAAGAATGCAAATGTGAAGAAAATGGATATTTTTGTTTGGATTTTTTAGGAAAAGGGAATTTGTTTTAACCTAATTAATTAAAAGAAAATAATTAATTAAAAGTAAAACCTAAATTTACTAAGAAAAGATTTTAAATAAAACCCTAAATCTATTAATTGATTAAAAAGAAATTAAGATTAAGAAAAGTATTTTTTTGTATTTTTGTCTTGAAAATAATTTATAGTATTATAAAATATTTTTGGCCCTTTTTTATATTAAAATAATATATTTTAATTGGTGTAAAAGAAAATAAATAAAACCTAGTTTTTAAATTAAATTTACAAAACAATTAGTCAAAATAAAATAAAGTATGACTAAATAAAATAATTTTTGTGTGAGAAAAAATAAATAAACTATGTTAAAATATAAATCTACTATTTTTATATTTTTTATGATTTTTTAGTATTAGAAAAATAATTAAGAAAATAAATAAAATGAAAATAAGAAAAGAAAATAAAATGGGCCAGAGGCTGTATAAGTGAAACAGGGGTTTAGAAAGTAAAAACAAAAAGAACAACGCCCAAGGAGGCCCATCGCACGCCAAAAAAAAAGTCAGAATATATGGAAAAATGGAAAAAATCAAAAGGGTACCACTAGAGCTCGAACCCAGGTCCCTCTGGTTACAGGCGCGCGCTTCTACCACTGGGGTGGCTATACATCCGTTTATATAAATCAAACCATAAATATATATGATAAACACGTTCCTGAGGCCAACTTCATCTTCCACCTCACGCCCAGCCAGAAGTTCTGTAACTCAATCAATCCTCAACAAAAATGAAAACTGTAAACATGAAACTTGTAGCAAATTTTCTCACGATTTAGAAATGCAAAGCAAAGTAATTATAGCTCAAAGATAAACAGGAATTTTAATAGCCCTATTCTGAACCCTAAAAAATCTCAGAAATTTGAATCTTAAAATTCTCTAAGCTCAAGCAAAATTGATGAAAACTATGAACATGGTTAGCTTTAAGGCAATGATATCTACATGTTTCATTCACAAATAAATCATTGATGATGCCTGTATGAAAATTTCCAAAGTTAGAAAACTTACCTTGCAAGAGGGTATCGAGTTTGGAGTTTGAGAAGCTTTTAGTGAATTCCAATGATTGGGTTAGCTTCCTCAAGTTTCCAGGAAGCTAATGGGATGCTCAGCTTGAGCTGAAAGTGCATGAGGAGTTCTGGAGAAGTCCAAGTGCAAAGCTCTGTTTTTGAAAATGGTGGATGATAATGGAAGTGTTACAGTGGTGCTACAGGTGTTGGGATTGTTTGTGTATGTTGTTTAGAAGCTTTTGAAAGTAAAAGGCCAAGAAACGCACGAGTAGATTTGAAGATTGGCTTCAAAACTCAGAAATGACAAGTTTTGAAGTGTTTTTGGTGATTCTGTGTTCTAGGTGTTTTCAGGGCTTAAGCATGCGTGTATTTTGTGGAAAATAGTTTGTGTATGTATAAGCAAAAGGGTTGGAGTGGTTTTGAAAGTCAGAAGTACAAGTTACAAGCTATTTGCTAGGTTACTTGATTTTGAAGAAAAGTGGGAAAAAAAGTTTCAAGAGGTGGTACAAGCATGGGTTGAGTGATTGTAAGTGTCTAACCAATTTCTCTTGTGTTATAAGATATGTATGATCATAAAATAGCAAGTGCAAAGCTCAAGAACAAGTTTTGTGCAAAAAGTCACTTTATCAAAATGGCAATGTGCACTTTCTTCCCAAAATGGATATAAAGCATGGCCTTACATTGAATGCTTGAGATAAGACCTCTAACAGCTGTGCAAGCAATTAATTATGGAGTGCCTAACAAGTTTGAGTCCTGCAAAGTAGAGGTTATGCAGCATAACTTTGAATTTGAATTTTGTTCATCACAAAATGACTTGTAATTCAAGTGATGAAACCATAACTTCATCTCTTCGATTCTCCCTACTCAAAAATGATCTCAAGGATTTCTCAGACATTTTGGAAAGCTTGAAATATTATCTACAACCCATATTTGAATTACTTTTGAAGATTTCCCTTGGAACTATATGAAAAAGTTCCATGAAGTTAGGTCAAAATCCTGACCAAATTAGGGCAAAAATTTCACTAAGTGTTTTGTTTCATGACCATGTATTCTTAAAATTCTAACTTGAGATCCAAGCACTTTTGGAAGGAGTTGTGTAAAGAAAAGTTGTATATTTCATGGAGATCTACAACTTTCATGTTGGAAGTTTCTTCTGAATCATCTTGCATCATGGTGAAAAGTTTGCTCAAAGTTGTGAAAAAATAAGAAATTTCCAACACTTAGAAAAATTTCTAAGTTTAGAAAATTTCACTTTTCAAAATGAAATTTTGAATTTTGAATTTCTTGATGAATAAGTTTCATATTTTGACATGCTTTGATGAATTGTGATCTTTGGCATTTGGTTTTGACCAAAAAGTCAAAGTTTGACTTTTCAGTATACAGTTAACTTTTGATCAGTTGACTGGAAAATTTATCTGTCAATCCATTGGACTTGTAATGTTTTGAGTCATGTAATTAGGTCAAAATGATTCAATTGGAATCTTTAGATCATGACTTAAACCAATTGATCATTTGCTAGGTCAAAAATCAAAAATTGCCCTTTCCCAATTAAAACCCTAATTTTGACCATTTTGCCCTTTTAAAGATTTGATCAAATTTCTTGAGGAATTATGGTCCAAACTTGATCAAATGATACATATGAGTTTAAAATGTTGACGTGGATAAAAAATTATGAAGTTTGACTGTAAATTGGCCATAGTTGACTTTTTCCCCAATACAATTAACTTTTAGGTCAACTGCTCAATTGATTGAGCAAAAGTGTGATCCAAGGCTTGAAACTTGACATGAGTAATCTTGGGGGTACATAATGATCCATGAAATTCATATGAAGAATTGAAAGTTCAAATATCCTTGTGCAATCTCAAACCCTAATTTTTGTCATCAGTGCTTAAGGAAGTGTCTTGAGTTGATCAACCCTAGTGCAGTCTTGAGTCAAGGGAGATCTTGTGAGCAAATTCTTGATAAATGAGAGGGAACATTTTGGGGTACAACAGTAGCTAATTTTGATTATATTTAAAATATCATCTACGTCCTTCTCCAGGGTGGTACCACTGGATTCCCCTGCAGCCTTCTTACCTTTAACACTTTCCACAACCTTCTTACCAGTATTATC
The DNA here is from genome assembly GCA_948472305.1 of Vicia faba. Taxonomy (NCBI): domain Eukaryota; kingdom Viridiplantae; phylum Streptophyta; class Magnoliopsida; order Fabales; family Fabaceae; genus Vicia; species Vicia faba. The sequence goes on from OX451735.1 coordinate 1,460,947,605, forward strand.
ATTTCTCGGAACAACTTGTGCAAACATACGACCGCTGCAGGTCACTCTACTAGTCTCAGCAATATTTCCAACACTAGACAAAGGCTAGATGGGAACTTCCACACCATCCTCTAAAATTGAAGCATTATACTTGTACGGTACATCTTTGTCTGATTTGTAAGGAACATGCTCTAGCAAGCAAATCACCACAAGGGAAATAGCTGGCTTGCTATAGTATTCAATTTCAACAGGGGAATAATCACTGAAACACGACACAATCACATTCACACCTTCTTCAGATAATTTGGTCATCAAAGAATCATCGCCAGAGAACATACCCTCATATGAGGAAAAGAATTCATCCGCAAAAGCATATTCATCATCTGATTCTTCCTCATCCAAACAAACCTCAATCTCATTAACCTAATTGTAATCATCTCTTTGGCTTGAAACATTGATAGTTCCATTATCCAACAACAACTGAATACATTTTCTCATAATTGAACATCCTCGAGAATCCCTGCAACAAACCCGACAAGATCAATAGCGGGGCTTTACCTGACCAACCATGTGGTAAAAAGTAGCATGCAATTGTACGAGATCATCATTCATATGTTCCACATCAAAGATCCTGAATTCTCCAGGACATCCAAAAACCATGTTCACTTCTTCCTCATACTCTTCCCTTGGCCTAATTATATGGACGAGGCCCTCATCCATCATCTCCTGCAAATCAGCCTTTATTTTATCGCAACCTTGTATATTAATACTATAGATATTACAACCAGCATGGTCATGAGTATAGTAACTAAACTCGCAAAGGTCTGCATGCATCTTTACCAAGTCTCCTCTAACCAAGTTAATATCATAAATAAGGAAGTCGCCTAGACAACCAGCAACCATGTTAACAACATTCACTCCTCCATGTTTTTGGAGAGGATTATGTTTTACATTAGGACTAACATCTTTGAAGGACAAAAGGCCAGATCTGACCATTTCTGTACCTCGGAATTTAGAGGATATCAATTTTCTACATTATGCCCTGGTGCACCCTGATGAAAAGCGCACGTCTGATCTGCCTTGTAGTACCAAGGTAAAGGGGATGATATAGCAAGAGGTGGCCTAGTCTGGACTAACTTTTTCTGGATCAATGTTGGGAGTAAGTCTGTATAACTCATAGGGATAGAGTCAAAAGGCCCTCTCCACTGATTCTGCCCTTGACTTCCCTGCGGGGCTGGTCTTTGATAAGCAATTGTAGTTGGAGCCGCATTTACAATCAGAGTTACCGAGGCAACCTATTGATGGCGCTGGTGATTTATTCTAGAAGGATTAACCCTTCTCTCTTGAATAACAACATTCGTATCCCCCTCTTTCTTCTAAACAAACCCATATGATGTCTTCTTCACATTGTTGGAACCTTCACTTTTTGTCAGACGACCTTCTCTTACAACCTCTTCCAAGTGGATGCCCATTCCCACTGATGGGCTTTTACTGTATAGTCTAAATTATAACTGCAAGTGCACAACCTATCGAAGTAATATATAAGATTATCGAACCACAGAGACCAATTGTCAATCTATCGACTCTATTATTAAGGTGTTTATCTAAGGAAGATCAATAAGGGATTGAGTTCAGTACAAGGAAATAAAAGCGAATAAAGTTAAAGAGATAAAACAAACGGGATCGAATGTAAATCACGAGATCAGACAATGTCCTGGAATGCATGTATAGTATTTACTTTTGGGCAATATTTTCCATTTATAGCAAAGAACTGTTTAACAGGAACTTGTAGCTTTCGCATACTAAGAACTGAGTTTACTCTTTAAATTAAATTCCTTTATTGTCACTTATAAAGGGTGCCTAACGCGTTAAAGAAGTAAACCTATTTTTAAGAAACAAGTTATTTTGACTTAGTGAAAAGTGTTTTAATTTGGAAAACTTAACTTAAAGAGATCCTTGGCTTTTGACCAAAAATCAGATTTAAATCCCACAAACGCGTTCGCAAATAGTTTCAAAATCATTTTCTAAAATTATATCAAGTAATCCTACTTAACCAAATGAACAACTTTCGCTCTTTTTGTTTGGTCAAGAACTAATCTGGCTTAATCTCGAGTATGGACGAATTTCGATCTTACCCATAAACTTTTAAACACATTTAAACCAGTATTAAAAAGCTAAAACATCCCAAAGGTATTTCTATTAGCATGGCATACAAAACATAGTTATGATTCGATCCTTACATTCTAACCCTAATAAATTTAGCTAGACATGGTAAGCATTTAAAGTCTATAAAACATGTAGACTATGATAAGAGCGTTTAAAGTCTATAAAACGTGTAGACTATGGTAAGAGCATTTAGAGTCTATAAAACGTGTAGACTATGGTAAGAGCATTTAAAGTCTATAAAACGTGTAGACTATGGTAAGAGCATTTAGAGTCTATAAAACGTGTAGACTATGGTAAGAGCATTTAAAGTCTATAAAACGTGTAGACTATGGTAAGAGCATTTAAAGTCTATAAAACGTGTAGACTATGGTAAGAGCATTTAAAGTCTATAAAACATGTAGACTATGGTAAGAGCATTTAAAGTCTATAAAACGTGTAGACTATGGTAAGAGCATTTAGAGTCTATAAAACGTGTAGACTATGGTAAGAGCATAAAATAAATGAAAGCAATTAAATTAGAACCTTGCTCCAATCGGAGGCTTGAATCTGATACAAGTCGTGGAAATGCAAAAGATAGTATGATAAACTTCAACCAAAGTGCTCCAAACTTGAATACAATCTCGCACACTCAAGTGTGATAACTTCCCGATGTGAGAAGATTATCACTTTACAAAGTAGTAATATATGCCTAAGCAGTAACTTGTCTGGATCTAAGTTTGCATCTAAGTTTGGATGAAAAAGAAAATGAAATGAACTTGCTATTTATAGAAGATTCTAAAATTCTGCAAAGACGAGCATGCCCCTCAACTCCTTCTGAGCGGGAAATGGTTTGTGAAGGCCGCGGGCGCGACCACCCTCCCCGCGGGCGCGGCCACCCTCCCCGCGGGCGCGGTGAGTGAAAATGGAGAGATCGTGGGAACGTGGCAGTTGGCCCCTGGGTGAAAGTGCGCCATGTCAGCGCGTTCCCTGTAGCCGGCGCGGAGCTGGACGCCATGTGTGTATTTTCTTGGAAAAACCCTATTTTTCTAGCGTTTTTGCTTGTTTCTTTTTTGAAGGCTCTGAAAGGACATGTGACCTGAAAACAAAGGAAACAAGGGCATAATACTAGAAAAACAATAATAAAACTAAGGAAAACATGTGATATTCGAGTCAGAAACATAGTGTGATTCAGTGTTATCAAATTCTCCCACACTTAAACCTTTGCTTGTCCTCAAGCAAAACTCTCAGAAGTAGTCAAAGGGATACAAGTGTTTTTTCTAGTTATCGAGCTAAAGCAGTAAGGTTCAAGTGAGAGTGTGTTCGACAGGTACCAACTATTCGAACTAAAAAAAATCGAAGTGATACTTTACCGCAGAATGCGGACATAAACCTTATTCCTACACAAGTCAACTCCTATTACTCCCACTATGCTAAGACTTCTCTTCTAGGTAAGGTCCTTTCATTCAGGTGTAATCACATTAAGCCCGTTATCCGTACATACTCATAGTGTAGTGACCAGTTAGTGATTCTGATATTTGCAATGGGATTCTGGTACTAGAATTGGTGTAATCCCGTTATTACCCAATTATAGCTGTAGGGGATCAGATCGTAATCTGCCCTACCGAGTTCAGCACCAGATACCTCTGAACCAGCCATAATGGGTAATGCCTTTTATTATTATTTTTCACTTTTTATTTTTTTGTGGATGTTCGCGACCAGTGGAATTAAATGATCGTGTGAGGATCACCCAATTCATGGTCGTAACCATACATTTTTGCTTATATATATATATATATATATATATATATATATATATATATATATATATATATATATATATATATATATATATATATATATATATATATATATATATATATATATATATATATATATATATATATATATATATATATATATATATATATATATATATATATATATATATATATATATATATATATATATATATATATATATATATATATATATATATATATATATATTATTTTTTTTTTTTCAAGGCAAAAAGATCATTCACTTATTTTCATCGATCCTACACGTAGCGCATGCTTAGGCCGGAGCCGACTACGAGAATAAACTACTTAGGACCCGTTTTGTAAAATTAAAATCATAGCATGGGGAGAAGACGAAATTAACTCTAATATTTACAAGGTCTATGGTGTAAAAGACGATGCTGATTTTTTCAAAAAGGGTACCTAAGACTAATCACACTCTATCCTAAACCTAAAAACTTTACTTAAGGCTAAAAAAAAAAAACTAACTAAAAACATGTTGTATTCATTTTTAGCAAAATTTTTTCTCAAGGCTAGGAAGTGGTGGAGAACTTAAGGGTACACTATGCAAAATGACTCGTCAATCACATGTATTTTATTTAACGGCTAAACTACTAAAAGGGAAATAACTAAAAGATACTGAAAAAAATAAAGTACTGAAAAGGGAAATAACGGAAAAAGAAATAACATAAAGGAGATAAAAGCGATAAAATGCTCCTCCCACACTTGAATTAGACATTGTCCCCAATGTTCTAAAACAAGTCTAGGTAGGAGGTACCTGGTAAAACTAGTGAGGTCCACTAGTACCCTCTTCATCCTGAGGTGAACGTCCAGAACGACGGCTACGACTACGGCGGCGGCGATCTCTATCGAGGCTAAACTGTGCCATGCGTTCAGTGAGAGCAGCATTTACAGCTTGTAGCTCCCTAGTCTGACCAATCAACGTGCCTTGTATGGCCTCCATTAATTGGAAGTGAGTAGCAAAGCTAGTCTGCTGACGGTGTTGCTGGTTCTGGAAAGCCAATTGACTTTCCATGATGGTAGTCAGAGAGCAGGCATTTTGAATTTGAGACGCCTGCATGAAAGCCATGTTGTTGGCAACCTGTTGCTGGATCGTAGAAAGGAGGGCATCACGCCTATCCTCTCTAGCCATATGCTCTCTTTACATGTCCTCAGTGACATGGAAGCTCGGGACGGTACCTGCAGGAGGGTTAGAAGAAGATGGTGCAATGTGTGATGGTGTAAATCGAGGAGGTGACTCTGTTTGAAAGTCATACTCATCATCAGTGTTGTTCCCCTCCTCTAAAGGAACATTCGGAGGTAATGGACCAGTGAAAGCGGGAGCGCTTAAATCATAGGTCCAGTTACGCTCCAATCTAACGTCAGTGCGATGGGTAAAGGGGAGGACAACACTTGGTACAACTACATTACCAATCATAAGGTAATAGCCACCTTCCCTTCTCGCTTTACAGAGGCGCATATATTTCAAAAATTTCAGGCCTGCAGTACGAGGAGGAAGCGGCTCTAAAGTAGCAAGCTCGGTGGCCAAGCCAAGGGCACGAGCGATAGTAGTAGCCAGACCACCAAAAGAAATCGGTGCCCCCTTTTTTCGGACATAGCTCATGTGAGAAATCATAAAGGGCACCGGGTTAATTTTGGTGTCGGTGAGGCATGCTTGCATAATAATTAACTCTTTAGCATTCACCTTGTTCGGGTTTTCCCGAGCAAAGATGGTGGATGCTAAAAGGTATCGAAAGACACGAATGGCCGAATTATGGAAACTCGAGGCTAGTAGGCCATCAAAAGAATTTGATTCTTGGTTTGTATGTTTTTTCCAGAAAGCATAGCCAGCGGTTGTCCATTCCGTATCCAAGGGTGCTTCACAAATAGCACCTTCCCCAAAAGGCATCCCTAAAAACTCAGCTAAACCGTCGGTGGAGTAACTATATTCACGGTTAAACATTCTAAATTGTACCCCACCTACGGTACTAGCAGTGTTAGGTGTGACATTATAAATAAGTGAACTTAAAAACTCATATGTCAACCTTGGGTAGATAGGTTCTTTTGCAGAGAAAATATTATGCATGCCTATTTTATCTAATAAATGAAAAACACTATGATAAATACCTAAAGTGTAGAGACAGTCTTCGTCAATATACCTGTTAGAACAAAGTTTGAATCTACTACCCTAAGTTTAAGTTTTGATGATAACAAAATGAAAAGATATATTAATTATGTGATTCATGTATGAACTATTTGCTGCCTAAAATATTACGTTCTGTTTTGCAGAAACTCTGATAGGTATAAGCAAGAGCACACCTAATCAGCATTAGAATATTGGTTCTTAACATCAGCATCAGAAGTTTCTATATCAGAATACCAGAATCAGAAGAACAACACGCGAATGCTGAAGCTTGATGAACAGAACTGCGCTCAACACTCTGATAAAGACAACAACAGTTCATCAGCAGTTAAGCAGAGTCAGAATGAGCCCAAGCCAAAACACGCTTTAAGTAGCAACGGTACTGTGCATTCAAAGCGAATTATTACCAACGACATCATTCCAGACAAGATCTGCTCAATAAGGAAAGTTTGTTATTGGCATTAAATCAAGATTATTGCTCCAACGTTCAACAAATTCAGTGCTATATAAACAAGACAATGAAGATTGAATTGGCTAATGCTCTGCATCATATTACACGCCTAAAAGCTAATCATCATCTTCCTTCTCTCAGTTTTCTAAAAAGCTCCATAATTCCTTACTCAATCATTGTTTAGCAATCTAGTTTCATAAGCTTAAGTTGTGTAATATCACAGTTGTGATAAACAGTTTTGTAGAAAACATTCACACTCTTAGATTTATCTTCTTTGTAAGAAAGTATTTCCTTGACAAACCGGGTTGTGGTTTGCATCAAGAAGGCTTTAGCAGTTGTTAAAGCAGATTGTAATAATCAGTTGAATATAGTGGATTAAGACCTCGTTGGAGAGAGGCGAAATCACCTTGACGGGTGGACTGGAGTAGTTTGAGATCAAACGAACCAGGATAAAAATATCTTGTTCATTGCATTGTTTTTCAGTTTTACAATTCAACCCCCCTTCTTGTGTTTTTCACTTCTTCAATTGGCATCAGAGCGCCTGGTTCTGAGCTAAAACACCTAACCGTGTCAGTACAAGATCCAGCGTCAGAAAAACACAATGGCAGGAAATTATTCTCACACCAGCAATGACAACCATGAGGACAGAGACAAATTCAGCGGGAAACCTCCAGTTTTTGATGGAGAAAACTTTGATTACTGGAAAGACAGAATTGAAAGCTTCTTTCTGGCACATGATGCTGATCTGTGGGATATGGTGACAGATGGATACACGCACCCTGTGAATGCAAGCGGTCAGAAGATTGATAGGAAAACAATGTCTGACCAACAAAAGCGTGACTTCAAGAATCATCACAAGGCCAGAACCATCCTTCTCAGCGCCATCTCGTATGCTGAATATGAAAAGATCTCCAACAGAGACACATCAAAGAACATGTTTGACTCACTCATAATGACACATGAGGGCAACGTTCAGGTCAAAGAAACTAAAGCTCTGGCGCTCATTAAGAAGTATGAGGCGTTCAAAATGGAAGAAAGTGAATCCATTGAAACAATGTTCTCAAGATTCCAGATTCTGGTAGCTGGTCTCAAGGTTCTGGACAAAGGTTACTCTACTGCTGATCACGTCAAGAAAATCATCAGAAGCTTACCCAAGCAGTGGAGGCCAATGGTTACAGCTCTGAAGCTAGCAAAAGATCTCAACAAAATTTCTCTGGAGGAACTTATCAGCTCCCTCAGAAGTCATGAGATAGAGCTAGAAGCTGATGAACCCCAGAAGCAAGGTAAGCCTTTAGCATTAAAATCTAACAAAAAATCTGAGTCTAAAGTTTTGCAGGCAGTTGAAGAAACATCTGATGGATCCTCATCAGAAGAAGACGAACTCTCCCTCCTCTCCAGAAGAGTGAATCAACTGTGGAAGCAGAGGCAAAGGAAGTTCAGGAATCCCAGAAGATCTGATCAGAACGAGTCTTCTTCCAGATACAGAAGGACAGATTCTTCCTCTAGATACAGAAGATCTGAAGGCTCCTCAGGTAGCAGAAAGCCAAACACCAAGGACATCATCTGCTATGAGTGCAATGAGCAAGGACAGTACAAGAGTGACTGCCCAAAGCTTCAGAGGGAAAAGCCCAAAAAGAAGTTTGGAAGAGAAAAGAAGAAAAGTCTCATGGCTACATGGGATGACTCTGACTCGTCTGAAGCTGACTCAGAATCAGATGATGAGAGAGCAAACATAGCTCTCATGGTTAACATTTCAGAAGATAGTGAAGCTTCTGAATCAGACTCAGAATCAGATACTGAAGAGGTATTTCCTAACTTTGCTGTTAATTTTACCAAGGCTGAACTTGCTGAAAGCCTTAATGAAATCCTGGAAAGGTATCAACAGATTAGAGTTAAATTCAGAGACCTGAAAAGGAATCTTGAATCTGACTCTAATAAGACTGAGAGTCTTAAATTGGAGAATTCTGAGCTGAGAACTAAAATTTCAAAATTAGAAAATACTTTACAAAACTCTCAGAAGGAACCAATTTCTGAAACTCCCAGCAACACTAATGAGATCATCAAGGAGTATGATCACAGTTTCCAGAAGTTCCTTGCTAAAAGCATAGATAGAAGCAAAATGGCTTCAATGATCTATGGAGTTAGCAGAAACGACCGGAAGGGAATAGGATACCAAGGTAAGGTTCCTACACCAAAGAATGTCATGGATTTAACCATTAAACACACTCCTCTGAATTCACATTTTGTGTATGGTCACACACATGATATTAAATACACTAGCAGCAAGTACTCTGTGAAACCAAAATTCAACCAGAGTCTTGGTAAATCTAACAAATCAGGACCCAAGAAAATCAGGGTACCTAAGGATAAAATAATACATGTTACAGATATCTTTAGCAGCAAATCAGAAACACCAGTCATGGTACCTGGACTCTGGCTGCTCGCGACACATGACGAGAAGAAGGCATATGTTCCAAAGCCTGGAACTTAAGCCTGGAGGCCACGTTGGCTTTGGAGGCAATCAGAGGGGAAAGATCATTGGCTCTGGAACTGTAGGTAATGGAAATCTTCCCTCTATTAATAATGTTCTGCTAGTAGATGGATTAATGCATAATCTGTTATCCATAAGTCAATTGAGTGATAACGGTTATGATATAATCTTTAATCAACAATCATGTAAAGCTGTTAGTCAGAAAGATGGGACTATCCTGTTTAATGGAAAGAGGAAAAACAACATTTACAAAATCAAACTTTCTGAACTGAAAAGTCAGAATGTAAAGTGCCTTCTGTCTGTTAACAACGAGCAGTGGATCTGGCACAGAAGATTGGGGCATGTTAGTATGAGAAGAATATCTCTGATTAACAAACTCAATCTAGTCAGAGGACTTCCTAATTTGAAGTTCAATTCAGATGCTCTGTGTGAAGCATGTCAGAAAGGTAAGTTTGCAAAACCTTCTTTTAAATCTAAGAATGTTATTTCTACCTCTAAGCCATTAGAACTTCTGCACATTGACTTATTTGGACCAGTTAAAACTGCTTCAGTCAGTGGCAAGAAGTATGGGCTAGTAATCGTAGATGACTATAGCAGATGGACATGGGTAAAGTTCTTAAGACACAAGGACGAGTCACACTCTGTGTTTGTTACCTTCTGTAACCAAGTTCAGAATGAAAAGGATCTTAGAATCATTAAAGTCAGAACTGATCATGGTGGAGAATTTGAAAACAAAGATTTTGAGTCATTCTTTAATGACAGAGGCATTCTGCATGATTTCTCTTGTCCTAGAACTCCCCAACAAAATGGAGTTGTACAACGAAAGAACAGAACATTGCAAGAAATGGCCAGAACCATGATCAATGAGACAAATGTTGCTAAGATCTTCTGGGCAGAGGCAATAAACACAGCGTGCTACATTCAGAATAGAATCTCAATAAGACCTATTCTGGAAAAGACTCCATATGAATTGTGGAAGAACAGAAAGCCCAACATTTCATATTTTCATCCATTTGGATGTACCTGTTTTATGTTAAATACAAAGAATTATTTGAACAAGTTTGACTCTAAAGCACAGAAGTGTATTATGTTAGGATACTCTGAACGCTTAAGAGGGTACAGAGTATATAATACATAAACACAGATTGTGGAAGAATCAATCAGTGTTCGTTTTGATGATAAGCTTGACTCTGAAAAGTCAAAGCAGAATGAAGTTTTTGCAGGTATGGAAATTAAATTTACAGGTTCTGAAGACAAGTCATCAGAAGCTCTCAACACTGACACTCCTTCAACGTCTGAAAGGAGCACTGCTAGCAATCCTACAACAGCTGATGATCAACCTCAGAAGAGATTACCCAGAAGCAGCTTGGATCACCCAGAAGAGACTATCTTAGGAAGAAAGGAAGATCCAATCAGAACAAGAGCAAGCTTCAGAAACTCTGAAGAAACCCTCATGGGACTTGTGTCTCTGATTGAACCTTCTTCTATTGATGGAGCACTTCTGGATAATGACTGGATTCTGGCAATGCAAGAAGAGCTAAATCAATTCACCAGAAATGACGTATGGGATCTTGTTCCCAGACCAAAAGGATTCAACGTCATTGGAACAAGATGGGTCTTCAGAAACAAGCTAAATGAACAAGGTGAAGTCATCAGAAACAAAGCACGACTGGTTGCACAAGGTTATAGTCAGCAAGAGGGGATAGACTATACAGAAACCTTTGCCCCAGTCGCCAGGTTAGAATCTATCAGACTTTTAATTTCATTTGCTGTTAATAGAGGCATCACTCTGTATCAGATGGATGTCAAGAGTGCATTCTTAAATGGTTATATAGAAGAAGAGGTTTATGTGCACCAACCCCCTGGTTTTGAAAATACAAAACATCCAGAACATGTTTTCAAACTAAAGAAGTCACTATATGGTTTGAAACAAGCTCCCAGAGCTTGGTATGAAAGGCTAAGTAACTTTATGTTAGAAAATGAATTCACCAGAGGGAAGGTGGATACTACCTTATTCTGTAAATCAGTTAAGAATGACATCTTAGCCTGTCAAATTTATGTTGATGATATCATCTTTGGTTCTACTAATCCTTCTCTTGGAAGAAAATTTGCTAAGTGTATGCAGGCAGGATTTGAGATGAGCCTCATGGGGGAACTGAAATTCTTTCTAGGAATTCAGATCAATCAAACTCCAGAGGGAACTTACATTCATCAGAGCAAATACATCAGAGATCTTCTGAAGAAATTTGACCTCTCATAATGTAAGTCATCAAAGATTCCAATGCATCCCACGTGCATTCTGGAAAGAGAAGAGGTAAGCAAAAAGGTAGAACAGAAAGTCTACAGAGGTATGATTGGTTCTCTCCTTTATCTGACAGCTTCAAGACCTGATATATTATTCAGCGTATGTATTTGTGCTAGATTCCAATCAGATCCTAGAGAATCTCACTTAACAGCTGTTAAGCGAATTTTCAAGTATCTGAAAGGTACTACTAATCTGGGTTTGTTTTATAGAAAATCTAGTGATTACAGTTTAGTAGGCTACTGCGATGCTGACTTTGCTGGAGACAGAGTAGAGCGTAAAAGTACTTCTGGAAGCTGCTAGTTTCTGGGAGAAAATCTGATCTCTTGGTCCAGCAAAAGGCAATCCACAATTGCGCTATCAACAGTAGAAGCTGAGTACATAGCAGCAGCAGGATGTAGCACACAAATGCTCTGGATGAAAAGTCAGCTTGAAGACTTCCAGATTTTTGAGAGTAACATCCCTATACTCTGTGACAATACTTCTGCTATTTGCTTAAGTAAGAATCCCATTTTACATTCTAGAGCTAAGCATATAGAAATAAAACATCATTTCATTAGGGACTATATTCATAAATGAATTTTGAACTTAAAATTTATAGATACAGACCATCAATGGGATGATATCTTCACTAAACCCCTTTCTGAAGATAGGTTCAATTTCATTCTGAAACATCTCAGCATGAAAATCTGCCCAGAGTGAAAATGTTTTAATTCCATATATTTATCTTCAGAATGTATTTGTTTTACTGTGAAATTCTGATCAATCTCTTTTCAGAAAGATAGAACATGCAGATTGTATCAGATGCTAGTCTTAAAGATCTGAGCGTCTCAGCTCAAGGATAGACGTGCTGATCACTAAATCAAACAAGTGTCATCCAATCATCAGCAAATCTCTGAAGCAGAACACGTGCACGCTTCTGAGAAGGCAAAATGCTGATTGGGTGCATTGAGACACATGTCTGGTAACCGTTTTAAGTATCTTTCTCAAATCCCCCAAAATCAGCAAGCATTAAATGAAAGTAATCATGTTTTTAAAACGTAATCATGATTTTATTTCTCTTTCTTGAAAACGTTTACTCTTTCAAAATATTCTGAACCCTATTTAAGCACGTTAACCTCTCACTTTAATCTTTTACAGTTTCTCATTATCTCTCAAAGATTTTCTGCATTTTCTCTGTGTTCATCTCTTTCAAACCCATTTTCTCAGTTTTTCTCAAAATACCTAAGTGTGAACATGGCAACCTCCAGCAGTGCTTCTGCAGGTTCTCAGAAGAAAGCATCCTCTGAACAGTACCAAGTTCCATTCAGAACACTCCTTACTCCAGTGAAGAATCTTGAAGTGTTATCTGAACTGATCATTGATTTTGGCAGTCTGAAAGAGAATGGCTTTGATTTAACAGAAGAAGTTAGGGCACAGAAATGGGAAAGGTATTTTGACAGGTTGGTTGGACCAACATTCCCAATGTTAGTCAAGGAGTTCTGGATTCATGCAACTGCTTCAACGCATCAAGTCACCTCCTACATAATGGGGAAGAAGATTGTGATCACTGAGGATCACATAGCAAAGTTGATTGGTTACAGTGGCGGTGGCGTCCACTGTATTGATATGGCTGAGAGATGCTCTGACATTGGTGTCATAGCAGAACAGATTTTCACCCTTGGGGTGCCCAGCAGCAAGATCAGAGATCTGAAGGATCACCACAGAGTTTGGGCAAAGATAATTCTGGGGTGTTTTAATCATAGGAAGCCAACTAGTTCCCCTGATTACATAAATATAGATCAGCAGTTTCTGATATATTTTATCAATCAGAAGGTAAAAATCAACTTGGCTCATCTTCTGTTTAATCACCTCAGAACAAGCGTGAAGGAAACCAGGGAAGAAGAAAGAACAAAGAGGGATTGGATACCCTTTGGAAGGTTGATATCAGATATTCTGACTGAGAATAGGCTGATAGAGCACCTGATAGAAGCTCAAGAGTTAAGCACCATTGAACCAACTGTTGGCAAGCCTCTGAACACGAAGAATCTGAAGAAAATGAAGTTAATAGAGAATATCAAAAAGGAACCCAGCATTACTCCTATTGCTGATATCACCAGCAGAAGAGTTCCACTGAGTGACTTTCCTTTATTTTCTGAGATAGAATCTAAACCAGTGGTGGTTCTCAGATACCTAGACGCGTGCAAGGCTGATGGTACAGATCCCAAGCTCAACATCAAAGATCTGCACCAACCTCAACCAGAAGTTACACTGAAAAAGACGAAGAAAATGAAGGCCCCTTCAGAAGGAACATCCCAGCAGACACCCAAGAAAAGAGGTAATTTATCTGCTGCTTCTGTTTTAAATTCTTCTGCTGTGCCAACATCAATTCCCACTCCAGCTTCTCATGATATCCCAATCCCCATCCCAACAATAGATGAAACTAAACCAGAAGATGACCCTTCTGAGGCACTACAACTCAGAAGACCCCGCACCAAACATCCCAAACTAACAATCTCATCAACATCAGCAATTGACAAAGTGTTGTCTGACATTGATCAACATGCTTCTGATCACCCCTCCAATAATCCAAACTCTGAACCACAAATTGTCCACTCTCCAAAACCAGAACAACCTCTCTCACCCATTCCAGAAGAACCACTTATCCCAGAACAACCAGAAATTCGTCCTCCTTCTCCACAACCAGCAATTCCTTCTCCCTCTCCTCAACCAGAAATTCATCCACCATCACCTCAACCATCACCTCAACTTGAGTTTCATCACTCTGAAACTCCAACTCCTCCACCTTCTGAACCTCACTCTCCTCAATCATCTGAACCACAACCTCTGGCAATCCAGCTGCCATGTGGAACAACAGTAACCATGGCCCAGCTGCCATCCTCGCCTGAAACCACACCACCAAATACTCCCAAAACCCCAAACAGTCCAATTATTATCTCTGATTCTCCTACTCCATCTCCCAAACAAACAGCTCCCAAACAAACCACAAAAAACCCCAGCAGGACCTTCATAGATTTAACAATCCTTGACCGTCTTGCTGATCTAAAAAATAAAATAGCCATTCAAAAACCAAAATAGCCAGATGTTGGCTCTGGCATTATGAATTTTGAAACAGGTTTGCAGCAGTGGATTGCTTCTCTGAAGCAAGTCTGTCCTGGAATGATTGATCCAGCTGCCTCTGACCAGCTCTGGTCACAATTCAGAATTTGGGTACGTGTTGAAGCCCTCAAGTTGCAGGATATCAACTATGAGCAGGCACAACAGAACTTCAGCAAGCTGCTGAAGGAAGTTGAAAGTCAGCTGCCACAGGAAGACGTGCTCCTTCTGGATAGTGAGCCATGGTCTGAGAAGCGTCCAGCTTCAAAGGTGCAGCCAGAAGAAGATCAGACTATTCAAGCTGAAGTCAGCCAAGCTGAAGATGTTGCAGAAAGCTCTCAGAAGCTCCCTGCTTCTGATGTTTCTCAAGCTGCCTTGGACAGGCAGACTCTGGAAGAGCTGAAGTTGAATGATATTCGTCTACAGCAAAGGATGGATGAAAATGACCAGAGGATGAAAGAAAGGATGGATGTGGAGGATAGCAAGATAGACACAGTAGTCAGCATGGTGCACAAGCAAACTGAGACTGCTGATCAGATTAAGGCAATGCTGGAGACTCTGTTCACACGCCTTCCTCCCCAACCTTAGATTTTCATTCATGCCATTTTCATGTTTTCTTTGCATATCTTCTGTACTGTTTTGTTTGATTCTGAATATTTTAATATGACAAGTTTTTCTGCTCTAAATGTTTTAGCACATCACTTACACTTTTTGATTGCTGACAAAAAGGGGGAGAATAAGAAAGATATTTTTTTCAATAACGGATTATTGAGACAGAAAATCTCAGACATTCTAACTCTGACATACTTGAATATGTTTTCTGTTTTTGCTTAAGTCTACAGGTACAAGAATGCTCTCTGATATTCTGAAGACTACAGCTCTGACACTCTGATCCAAAGCAAAGCTCTGATAAAGCTCTGACATTCTGATCTGAAGCTCTGCTCTAATATTCTGATCTAAAGCTTCTGATAGTCAAAGACTCTGATATTCTGATGATCAAAGAAAGACAATAAAGATCTGATCCTGAAGAACTCTTGGAACTAAAAAGGGAAGTAATAAATTCAGGGGGAGTATCTCTAAACTCTCATATCCCTTATCTTTGATAACTTCTTACTCGGATACATCTTATCATATAGTTATCTCTGATACTTTTCACGTTATTCTCAATTAAAAATATCTAGTTTTTGTCATCATCAAAAAGGGGGAGATTATTAGAACAAAGTTTGAATCTACTACCCTAAGTTTAAGTTTTGATGATAACAAAATGAAAAGATATATTAATTATGTGATTCATGTATGAACTATTTGCTGCCTAAAATATTACGTTCTGTTTTGCAGAAACTCTGATAGGTATCAGCAAGAGCACACCTAATCAGCATCAGAATATTGGTTCTTAACATCAGCATCAGAAGTTGCTATATCAGAATACCAGAATCAGAAGAACAACACGCGAATGATGAAGCTTGATGAACAGAACTGCGCTTAACACTCTGATAAAGACAACAACAGTTCATCAGCAGTTAAGCAGAGTCAGAATGAGCCCAAGCCAGAACACACTTTAAGTAGCAACGGTACTGTCCATTCAAAGCGAGTTATTACCAACGGCATCATTCCAGACAAGATCTGCTCAATAAGGAAAGTTTGTTATTGGCATTGAATCAAGATTATTGCTCCAACGTTCAACAAATTCAGTGCTATATAAACAAGACAATGAAGATTGAATTGGCTAATGCTCTACATCATATTACACGCATAAAACCTAATCATCATCTTCCTTCTCTCAGTTTGCTAAAAAGCTCCATAATTCCTTACTCAATCATTGTTTAGCAATCTAGTTTCATAAGCTTAAGTTGTGTAATATCACAGTTGTGATAAACAGTTTTGTAGAAAACATTCACACTCCTAGATTTCTCTTCTTTGTAAGAAAGTGTTTCCTTGACAAACCGGGTTGTGGTTTGCATCAAGAAGGCTTTAGCAGTTTTTAAAGCAGATTGTAATATTCAGTTGAATATAGTGGATTAAGACCTCGTTAGAGAGAGGCGAAATCACCTTGACGGGTGGACTGGAGTAGTTTGAGATCAAACGAACCAGGATAAAAATATCTTGTTCATTGCATTGTTTTTCAGTTTTACAATTCAACCCCCCTTCTTGTGTTTTTCACTTCTTCAATACTTGGTTGAGTAAATTTCCGTAGACTGTAGCTTTTCGAGCAGCTTCCTTTGTGTGGATCCCGGTTTGCCGTTTCGAAGAACATACCCATTGAAGTCCATTTTAATTGTTTTGAACGATTTGGAGAAAGGAAAATAGTATGGTGGAGGAAGAAAATAGTGATTTTTATAGATTTGGAAGGATTGTAGTGGGAAAAGAAATATAATAGAGAATTAGTTGAAGTGGAGAAATTATGGAAGGTAAGGTATGAAAATGTGGGTAAAATGAGGAAGAAAATGGGGTTTAAATAGAAAAAAATGGAGTAAATGGTGAGTTTTCTGAAAAGTAGCCGTTTTTTTACCGTTGGAGGTCCGCGGGCGCGGTCCCTCCCTCCACGGGCGCGCCCTGTTGAATTTCTAGCTGGGCCGGATTTTGTTCTTTGGGCAATTGGGCTTCAAAAATGGTGGCTTTCTCTTGTCACTTGGGGTGTACCTAGCGTTTTAAGGTGAAAATATATATTTTTTTGTAAAATATATGTGTATATCATACACATACATTTTATTTTCTACTTTTTGCAAAATAAAATAAAATAAGTTAAGAGAAAATAAAATAAACACACAATATATATATATAAACGTAAGTGAGTACGAAGTGCAACTGAAATGAAAAACAGAAAAAGTAAGTCTGAGAAATAAAATAAAAATAGTATAATAATAATAATAACAATGGTGGACGTCTCATGATCAGATATCAGCAAAGTCACGTCCTCGCAGCTCAGCCATCTGGCATCTGAGCTCAGCAATCTCGTGTGTCAAATCGTCAATCTCGCCAGCATATGTGGAACCATCTAGCGCTACCTGTAGGATGAGATCAGCCACCTTCTGGCAAAGTGTAGCCATCTCAGCTTTCATGGCTGCCATCTGCGCTTTCATGTCGGGCTCCTGTAAGGTCAAGTTATTAGTATAAACAACGGTATGCTCAACCTCAGGTGCATGCGTGTACTCTGGGGTAGGATTCTATGTAACCGGATCCTCAATGATCGGGTCGTCTGACTCTGGCTCTGACTCTGGTGAATACTCTGGCTCTGGTTGGTCAGTAATGTCTATAATTGCCTCGCCCCAACCCTCTAAAGTGTAGTTCCAGTTTGCCTGGTTGGAGACGCAGGTCATCTTTGGATCAGGCAGGGTGAAATAGTAGACAGTCTGATCGTTAATAAGGAGCCTGTACCAATATAGATGAAAAGAAGATTGGTGCATAAGGCCATGGTCTAAGAAGAAGTCAATGTCGATGCGTGTACTACCACAGTATGGTGTCAGGCAGAGTAACTGGATATCCAAGCCAAGAGCAGATGCAATCAGCATCATATTCCCACCAGCGTGCAAGTATCCGTCATAGGATAACGCAACCATATCTAGACTTTCTATCAAGAAAGCTCCACTCACAATGGGACGCGACTGACTAACGCAGTATAAAAATAGTATCTCCTCTGCAGTCACTAAATGATCGCAATAGCTCCTCCCGAAGAAGGTATGACAAAGAATCATCTCAAAGTACCTGAAAGCTGGGTTATGAATCCTCTTAGATAGTTTCTCAGATGGGTCGAGGCTGCCCCCGTCGGTAATAGCTCTCTAGAATCTGTCTATATCACTGCTCATAAAATACGCTAGAGGAAGCTCAGGGATGGCAGTAAGTGCAGTCTTGAATCCAAGAAGATCTCTAAACTGTCTCAAAGTAAAAGCATACTCTGCTCTGAACATGCGAAAACTAATCCGCCCATGGTCCTCTCTGGTCCCAACATAGGGCTCATACTCCAGTGAGCTGAGGAACTCCAAGGTGAGGTTCCTGTAGGTCACGTGTATCTCGTCAGCATATGTATCCCAACTGACCTGATGGCACAGATAACGGACATTTGCCTCAATTCCTAGTGCATCCATGCAAGCAGAATCAGGGTATCTAGTCAGAAGCATCGTTCGAGCAGACAGTGTAGTAAATCGCTCCCTCTGAGCGTCGTCTCTGAAGATGACATCGAGTCCATCAACGAAATCCATCTGAAAAAGGTGATATAAGAGCACTTGGTCCTGAAAAAGATAGATGAGTCAGTCCAAAATTACAATTTTAATTACGTAAAAGAAAAATTAAAATTAAAAAATAAAGAAAAAAGATCGTGGGTTGCCTCCCACGCAGCGTTTTGTTTAACGTCGTTAGCTTGACGATAAGATCTCACTTTTCAAGTTGGGATTAGTGGGTCTATCAGAGTCTGATTAGAGTAGTCAATAGGCAGGTCACCTCCTCTATACAACTTCATTCGTTGTCCATTTACCATGAAAGGAGCGCTTGAGTTATTCTTGATTTCTACAGCTCCTGATACTAACACTTTTGATACCTCAAATGGACCTGTCCATCTTGAACGTAGCTTGCCAGGAAAAAGTCGTAATCTGGAATTAAACAGAAGAACAAGATTGCCTACATTGAATTCTTTCTTAGTAATTTTCTTGTCGTGCCATATCTTTGTTCTTTCTTTATAGATGATGGCATTCTCATAAGCATTTAGGCGGAGTTCTTCTAAATTATGAATGTCCAGAATTCGTTTCTCTCCAGCTCTTAGGTAGTCTAAATTCAAGGATTTTATAGCCCAATAGGCTTTGTGTTCTAACTCGAAAGGTAAGTGGCAGGATTTTCCATAGACCAATTGATATGGGGTAGTTCCAATAGGGGTTTTGTAAGCTGTTCTATAGGCCCAAAGTTCATCTTTCAGCTTTCCGGACCAATCCTTTCTGGATATTGACACGGCTTTTTCTAGGATTTGCTTGATTTCCCTATTCGATACCTCCACTTGGCCACTGGTTTGAGGGTTATATGGTGTTGCTACTCTATGTTTGACTCCGTATTTGTTTAAAAGTTTATTGAATATCTTGGATATAAAGTGCGATCCTCCATCACTTATGACTAGACCGAGTGTTCCAAATCTAGGGAATATGATGTTCTTGAACAATTTGATCACTACTCTCGTGTCGTTTGTGGGTGCCGCTATTGCTTCTAGCCACTTGGACATATAGTCAACTGCCACAAGAATATATTTATTTCCCATTGATGATGGAAAAGGCCCCATGAAATCTATACCTCATACGTCAAAGAGTTCTACCTCTTGAATATTTCTTAATGGCATTTCGTCACGCCTTGAAATATTCCCAGTGCGTTGACACCAGTCACACTTGGTGATGTAATTGTGGACATCTCGCCATAAAGTTGGCCAGTAAAGGCCTGCTTGAAAGATTTTGGCACATGTCTTTGATGTGCTTTCGTGTCCACCATAAGGCGCTGCATGACAATGTTTGATGACGCTTTCCACTTCCTCCTCTGGAACACATCGTCTAAAGATGTTGTCTATTCCTCTTTTGAACAAGAGTGGTTTGTCCCAATAAAATATTTTGATGTCATTGAAGAACTTTTTCTTTGCTTGAAAACTTAAGTCTGGGGGTATGATGTCAGCAGCTAGATAGTTCACAATGTCTGCGTACCAAGGTACGTTTCTTATCATTGAGACTTTTTCCGGTTTAAATTCTTTATAGGTTTCAGAGTCATCCTCGCTCATTGTGTTTATCCTAGCTATCAGTTCGTCGTAAGTGAAGTGATCGTCTATTGGTATTAGATCTGGTTTCAAATGTTCTAGCCTAGATAGATGATCGGCTACTAAATTATCAGTGCCTCTCTTATCCTTAATGTCTAAGTCAAATTCTTGGAGTAAGAGAATCCACCTGAGAAATCTCGGCTTAGCGTCATTTTTGTTTAACAGATATCGGATTGCTGCGTGATCAGTATAAACTACAATCTTAGCAGCTACTAAATAAGATCGGAACTTATCAATTGTGAATACTATAGCTAGCAATTCCTTCTCTGTAGTTGTGTAGTTAAGTTGGGCGGTATCTAGGGTTCTACTGGCATAGTAAATGACATGTAATTTCTTGTCTTTTCTTTGCCCTAAGACAACCCCAACTGCATAGTCACTAGCATCCCACATGATTTCAAATGGTTGATCCCAGTCAGGGGGTTGAATGACAGGAGCTGAAATCAGTGCTTGTTTTAGAATGTTGAAGGCTTTAAGACACTTCTCATTAAATTCAAATTCAACATCTTTCATAAGAAGGTTAGTTAAGGGTTTTGTTATTTTGGAGAAGTCTTTTATAAAGCGTTGGTAGAATCCAACATGTCCTAGAAAACTTCGTACTTCCCTAACGGTTTTGGTGGGTTGAGGTTCTCTATAACTTCTATTTTTGCTTTGTCAACTTCTATCCCTCTCTCAGAGATGATATACCCTAAAACTATTCCTTCGTTGACCATAAAGTGACACTTCTCCCAATTCAACACAAGGTTCACTTCCACACATCTTTCTAAAATTTTCTCAAGGTTCGAGAGACAATTTTTGAAATCGAATCCACATACAGAAAAATCATCCATGAATACTTCCATAATTCTGTCGAGATAGTCCGCGAAAATGGACATCATACAACGTTGGAAGGTGGCAGGTGCATTACAGAGTCCAAAGGGAATCCGCCTATAGGAAAATGTTCCATAAGGACAGGTGAATGTAGTTTTTTCTTGGTCCTCTGGGTGAATAGGGATTTGGAAAAATCCGGAATATCCATCTAGATAACAAAAATACGAATGCCTAGCTAGACGTTCGAGCATCTGATCTATAAATGGAAGTGGGAAATGATCTTTCCTAGTCACCTTATTTAGCCTTCTGTAATCGATGCACATACGCCATCCTCCTTCTGTTCGTTTTGCTACTTTGTCTCCCTTATCATTTTCAACAACCATGATGCCTCCTTTCTTCGGCACCACATGTACATGACTTACCCACTCACTATCTGATATCTGATATATTATACCAGCTTCCAGTAACTTAAGAACTTCTTTCTTAACTACATCACTCATTATAGGATTTATTCTTCTCTGATGCTCTCTAGAGGGTTTCAAATTTTCTTCTAGCATGATCTGATGCATGCATACAGACGGGCTTATCCATTTCAAGTCAAAGATTTTATATCCTAATGCTGAAGGGTATCTTCGCAAGGTATCTAAGAGTTGATTTGTTTTGTTTTGGCCTAGAGTGGCGTTAATTATAACTGGGCGATTCATCTCTTCGTCCAAAAACTCATATCTTAGATTCTTGGGTAGTTCTTTGAGTTCTAGAGATGGCTTTTTAAGACACGGCATAGGATCGGGTGTAAGAGCTAAACATTCAAAGAGGTTGTCATCAATGTAAGGTTCTTTACATCCATCATCCTCTAGAATAGGTGTTGGTGGTAGTTTAATTAAGGATTCATCTTGCTCAAGTTCGTTTACGCATTCATCAATGATGTCGATTGCATAACATGCATCTCCTATCACAGGTGCCATAAGGAATTTAGAGAGGATAAATTCTATCTTTTCATCTCCTACTTCGAAGTTAAGTTTTACTTTCTTAACATTGATTATAGCTCCGGCGGTTGACAAGAATGGTCTTCCTAAGAGAATCGGGATTTCGTCATCTTCTTTAATATCCATTACCACGAAATCGGTTGGGATATACAACTGACCTATTCTAACTGGTATATCCTCTAATATCCCTGTGGGGTACTTGACAGATCTATCAGCTAGTTGTAAAGACATTTTGGTTGGTTGTAGTTCTCCTAAGTTTAACCTCTTGCAGACTGCCAAAGGCATTAAGCTTACGCTTGCTCCTAGGTCTAAGAAAGCTTTGTCGATCATATGATTTCCTAGGATGCAAGGAATAGAAAAACTTCCAGGATCTTTGTCCTTTTTTGCAAGTTTATTTTCAGAGATGGAATGACAATCTAGGGGTTTAGGATCGTCGAGTCTCCATTTGTTTGACAGGATGTCTTTTAAGAATTTAGCATATGATGGTATTTGGGTAATCGCTTTGGTAAAGGGAATATCTACATGGAGTTTCTCTATTACTTTGATAAATTTTTGGTATTGGCTTTCTATCTTGGTTTGTTTAAGTCTTTGTAGGTATGGTATTGGAGGTTTATAGGGTGGAGGTGGTGTATAAGTTTTATCTTTCGATTCTTCCACCTGGTTCTGTTGGGTTCTTGGTTCCTCTGGTTTCTCTACTTGGTCCTCAGGTATGCTATCTTTTATTGGTTTTTCGGGTACACACATCGTTGGAAGTTTCGTTCCATCATAAGCGGTTCCACTTCTTAGAGTGATAGCATTCGCTTGTCCTTTAGGATTAGGTTGAGTTTGTCCAGGGAATTGTCCTCCAGGTGTGGTTTGTGTGGCTTGCGTTTGAGCCACTTGCGAGATCTGAGTCTCGAGCATCTTATGATGGGTCATCATTTGGTCAAACTTAGTTATTAGTTGTGTTACTAGTTCGTTTGTATGGGCGCTTTGGTTTATAAATTATTTGTTTTGCTGAGTCTGGGTTGTGATAAAAGTATCTAGGGTTTCCCTAAGATTTGGTCTCGGGGCACAACTTGCATAGGTTGGTTTGATTTTTGAGGTTGAAAACCTTGCGGTCTAGGTGTTCCAGGATGTTGGATTGGATTGTTGTTCTTATAGGAAAAATTCGGGTGATTCCTTCATCCAGGGTTATAGGTGTTCGAGAACGGGTTTCCTTGGGTGTAATTGACTTGTTCTGACCTAGACTCACTCAACAGGTAAAAATCTGAAGTTGGATGTCCTTGGGTTCCACAGAGTTCGCATTCCGAGTGGAGTGCAGCTACTGTGGAAGGGTTTTGGGATATGTTATCTACTCTTAAGGCTAGGGCGTCCATTTTAGCTTGCATCATGTCCATGCTACTTATCTCATTCACCCCTCCTTGGGTATCCTTCTTCTCCATTGTCGCTCGTTCTGCCCCCATTGGTAATGGTTTTGGGCCATATCTTCGATCAGGGCACAAGCTTCAGGGTAAGGTTTGTTCATCAGCGCACCACCTGCGGTGGCGTCGATAGACATTTTGGTATTATAATGGAGTCCATTATAGAAGGTGTGAATGATCAACCATTTCTCTAGGCCATGGTGTGGACAAGCTCTTAAAAGGTCTTTATATCTTTCCCAAGCTTCAAATAGAGATTCTCCATGGTTTTGGGTGAATCTAGTGATCAGGTTTCTAAGAATAGTGGTTTTGCTAGGGGGAAAATACCTGGCAAGGAACACTCTTCTAAGGTCCTCCCAAGTTGTTATCGAATTGGCAGGGAGGGAATCTAACCAATTGTGAGCTTTCCCTTTTAGAGAGAATGGAAACAATCTTAGGCGTATTTCTTCAGATGTGGCAGCATTTGCTTTGAGGGCGTCGGCTAATTGGACAAATGCCTTCAAGTGTTGATTCGGGTTCTCGGTAGCGAGACCAGCGAATTGGTTTTGTTGAACTAATTGTAATAGCGAGGGTTTTAGTTCGAAGTTGTTAGTTGTTATAGCTGGATTTACTATACTAGAACTAGGTTCCTCGTTAGATGGTTGGGAAAATTCCTTAAGCGGTCTTTGATTACGGTCCTTGGCCATAACTTTCTTTAACTTTCGTATAAAGAGACAGGCTCGAGCGAAACATTCATGTTCTACTAAAGGATCTATTAGGTTACCGGTGCTACGATTTTTACGCATCAACCGGCTAAATAAGTAGCCTTAGTCTAAATGGGATAACAAAAAGGGTACGGAATTTGGCAAAGTTGGTCCCCGGCAACGGCGCCAAAAACTTGATGGGCTTTTACTGTATAGTCTAAATTATAACTGCAAGTGCACAGCCTATCGAAGTAATATATAAGATTATCGAACCACAGAGACCAATTGTCAATCTATCGACTCTATTGTTAAGGTGTTTATCTAAGGCAGATCAATAAGGGATTGAGTTCAGTACAGGGAAATAAAAGCGAATAAAATTAAAGAGATAAAACAAACGGGATCAAATGTAAATCATAAGATCAGACAATGTCCTAGCATGCATGTATAGTATTTACTTTTGGGCAATATTTTCCATTTATAGCAAAGAACTATTTAACAGGAACTTGTAGCTTTCGCATACTAAGAACCGAGTTTACTCTTTAAATTAAATTCCTTTATTTTCACTTATAAAGGGTGCCTAACGCGTTAAAGAAGTAAACCTATTTTTAAGAAACAAGTTATTTTGACTTAGTGAAAAAGTGTTTTAATTTGGAAAACTTAACTTAAAGAGATCCTTGGCTTTTGACCAAAAATCAGATTTTAATCCCACAAACGCGTCCACAAATAGTTTCAAAATCGTTTTCTAAAATTATATCAAGTAATCCTACTTAACCAAATGAACTGATTTCGCTCTTTTCATTTGGTCAAGAACTAATCTGACTTAATCTCGAGTATGGACGACTTTCGATCTTACCCATAAACTTTTAAACACATTTAAACCAGTATTAAAAAGCTAAAACATCCCAAAGGTATTTCTATTAGCATGACATACAGAACATAGTTATGATTCGATCCTTACATTCTAACCCTAATAAATTTAGCTAGACATGGTAAGCATTTAAAGTCTATAAAACATGTAGACTATGATAAGAGCGTTTAAAGTATATAAAACGTGTAGACTATGGTAAGAGCATTTAGAGTCTATAAAACCTGTAGACTATGGTAAGAGCATTTAAAGTCTATAAAACGTGTAGACTATGGTAAGAGCATTTAAAGTCTATAAAACGTGTAGACTATGGTAAGAGCATTTAAAGTCTATAAAACGTGTAGACTATGGTAAGAGCATTTAAAGTCTATAAAACGTGTAGACTATGGTAAGAGCATTTAAAGTCTATAAAACGTGTAGACTATGGTAAGAGCATTTAAAGTCTATAAAACGTGTAGACTATGGTAAGAGCATTTAGAGTCTATAAAACGTGTAGACTATGGTAAGAGCATAAAATAAATGAAAGCAATTAAATTAGAACCTTGCTCCAATTGTAGGCTTGAATCTGATACAAGTCGTGGAAATGTAAAAGATAGTATGATAAACTTCAACCAAAGTGCTCCAAACTTGAATACAATCTCGCACACTCAAGTGTGATAACTTCCCGATGTGAGAAGATTATCACTTTACAAAGTAGTAATATATGCCTAAGCAGTAACTTGTCTGGATCTAAGTTTGCATCTAAGTTTGGATGAAAACGAAAATGAAATGAACTTGCTATTTATAGAAAATTCTGAAATTCTGTAAAGACGAGCATACCCTTAACTCCTGAGCGGGAAATGGTTTGTGAAGGCCGCGGGCGCGGTGAGTGAAAATGGAGAGATCGTGGGAACATGGAAAACCCTATTTTCTTGTAGCCGGCGCAGAGCTGGACGCCATGTGTGTATTTTCTTGGAAAACCCTATTTTTTTGGCGTTTTCGCTCGTTTCTTTTCTGAAGGCTCTGAAAGGACATGTGACCTGAAAAAAAAGGAAACAAGGGAATAATACTAGAAAAACAATAATAAAACTAAGGAAAACACGTGATATTCGAGTCAGAAACATAGTGCGATTCGGTGTTATCACCCACCATTTCAGTAAAATCACTAGGGACACTCGCCACCATTCTTTCATAGTAGAATGCACCTAGTGTCTTCAGGAAAATCTTTGTCATCTCCTTTTCTTCCATTTGAGGAATCACTTGGGCGGCTACCTCATGCCATCTCTGTGCATATTCTTTAAATGATTCCCTGTCCTTCTGGACCATGGCCCTGAGTTGATCACGACCAAGCTCCATGTCCACATTGTATTTGTACTTTTGATAAATGCTTCACCCAAGTCGTTAAAAGAATGAATACTGGAATTGTCCAGACTCATGTAACATTTCAATGCTGCACCGGTTAAACTGTCTTGGAATAAATGAATCAACAGGCGTTGATCATATGTATGAGTAGACATTCTCCTTACATACATAACCAAATGAGCACGAGGGAAAGTGTTTCCCTTGTACTTTTCAGACTCCGGTACTTTGAACTTTGCAGGTATTTTCACATTTGGAACCAAACACATATCATTCACTCTCTACCCAAACAACCCTTTTCCTCTGAGGGCTTTCAACTCTTTCTGCATTTTATCAAACTGATCTTGAAAATCATCCGTCTGATCATAGAAACCCAAGCTTCCACTTGGTGGAGGAATATGGCGATACACTTCATCATTAGAAAACTGGGCCATATTCACCGAGGGAGGTGCAACATAGTGAACCTCGTTTCTAGCAACAGGGGTAAAGTGCACCACAAGAGGTGTGGGAGCATCAACAATCTGAGTAAGCAGAGCAATCTGAGGATCCTGATTAAAACCTTCTAGCATAAAGTAGGGTAATCGACGTAAGCAGGATTCATTCACTAGGAAATATACCAAACTCAGCATACCAATGTCACAAGTCTTGCAACACATGTTGAAATTGAATTTGGTCACGTTGAGGGATCCTCCTACAAATCCCAATACTTCCTCTAGAATGTATAATCCAAATTCAAGGTGTGCATATCACTCCAACAGTCCAGGGCTTGATACTGATACCTGTCGGACATTAAAACAAAAAATT